>ML660197.1:2900431-3090191 GCA_007570785.1 Antilocapra americana
ACACACACACACACACACACACACACACACACACACACACACACACACATTTCATGGTTTTAAATTGGAAACTGAATAGCAATGAAGATTCTCTCCTTGACCAAACTCTGCTCAGGCTCCCTGGAACTTTTCAATTAGGCTTCAGCTTTTGGATTTTCATGTTCATCTCTGTGCTGTCTGGTTTTAGCAAGAATCTTGCTAGGTTGGTTTAGCTGGAATCCCTCATCCTCTGTGTCCCCTTTCCCTCCATATCTAACTGGATTCCTCAACCCCCACCATCCCCAGGTGATATTTGCTCACCCTGACTGGACTTCGGCAGGAATCTTGTTGGATCAGTTTAGCCAGAACCCTCATCCCCCTTACTCGGGATGTTTCCTCCTAGTAATTCTCCATCCACTCACACCCACCCTACCCCTTGGGGATAAATCCCCACTTGCCCATTGTAAGGTGAGTACAGAGGAAAAAGAGAGAAAGCCGGACAGGCAAGAAAAGGAAATTTATTAGAGGAAAAAGAGAGGGTAACTGGCTCTTAAGGAGAACAGCGTTCTCCCTTTCTGACAGAGTCCTTCTTATACCCCACCAGTGAAAAATTCTCTGAAGGGATGGTCACGTAGCCGGGGGTCTGGAGTCTGGTGGTCTCGCAGCTTTGAGAAGCTAGGTGTCCATGAGATAACAGGATGCCATTTGGGCAATTGGGTCAGTCTCACAGGTCACTGTGGTTTATTCTTTGTTTACGAGGTCGACATGACCAGCCATCTTGTCAATGAGACCCCATGTGGGCCCTATCACCCATACGGAATTCAGGTGACATCCAGTCTCTCTCCTGCTGCAAAAACCCATTGCAAAGACTTCCCTGGCTGTTCAGTGGTTAAAAATCTGCCTGTCAACGCAGGAGACACTGGTTCTATCCTTGTTACAAGAAGATTCCACATGCCTCGGGGCAACTGAGCCGTGCACCACAACTACTGGAGCCCGAGCTCTGGAGCCCCCAGGCTCCACAACAGGGAAAACCACCGTAATAAGAAGCTCCCGCAATGCAGCTAAAGAGTAGCCTGCAATCACTGCAACTAGAGGAAACCCGGACACAGCAATGAAGACCTAATGCAGCCTCCCCCGCCACATACAACCAACCCATCGCAGTGGACCCTACACTTACCACGATGCCCCCACCCCCCAAATAAAGTCTCTTACCATCTCTAACACGTGTCATAATAATTTTCTAGTAGCTTTCGGGACCCATGAGAAAATACGGAATAGAGTCCACAAGGAAAAGTTTGTGGGGAACGCCTGGATGGTTGAAGAAGCAACAGTGGCGGCAAGACTGCATCGCGTTCAAGTTCTAGTTCTGCCTCATCCTGGCTGTGTGACCTAGAACAAGCCGGAGCCTTAGGTGCTTCTCCTATAACAGGATGGGGTGAACCACCCAGCTCTGACTTTCTGTAGCTACTTAGTAAGTGCTCATCCTGGCTGTGTGACCTAGAACAAGCCGGAGCCTTAGGTGCTTCTCCTATAACAGAGGATGGGGTGAACCACCCAGCTCTGACTTTCTGTAGCTACTTAGTAAGTGCTCATTGAATAAATGAAAGGAAAACAAAACAAAAAAACCCCTCCAGGTCTTTAAGCCTCACTGTGCACAGGTCTAGATACATAAGCAGACAAATAAATACCTACCAGCTAACTGACAGATGCTGATGCTGAAGCTGAAACTTCGAAAATTTAGCCACCTGATGTGAAGAACTGACTTATTTGAAAAGACTCTGATTCTGGGAAAGAGTGAAAGTGGGAGGAGAAGGGGACGACAGAGGATGAGATGGTTGGATGGCATCACCGACTCAGTGGACACGAGTTTGAGTAAGCTCTGGGAATTGGTGATGGACAGGGAGGCCTGGTGTGCTGCAGTCCATGGGGTTGCAAAGAGTCAGACATGACTGAGCAACTGAACTGAACTGAACTGACAGATATAACCATCTAAGAGAAACATGAAAACAGCTCGAGAAGTGAGACCTGTGACCTAGCAGGGAAGATCTATAGGGGAAAGGATTTGGTTAAACCTAGAAGGAGTCAAGCCATAGAACTAAACGTTTCAATAAATACGCTCTCATTTGTGAGAAAATCTCACAACACTTAGCAATAAGGATCATATATCCATATGACATTGTATGTGAAAATATAGCATAGTCTTCTCTAGGAAGGAGGGAGAAGGCAATCTGATTTGGCTGAGATCAAGTCTACCATCCTTTGTGCCTTGGACTCAAATCTTAAAAGGGTCTTATAGGCCAGGAGGCAAATCTACTTTGTTTCAGGATTTCCTTTCTCCTTGCTTCAATCTGTTTCTTCGAAGAATGCATCATCTGACATCCACTGTGTATTTGACTCAGTTTTTCATTTGTCTGTTTCTCTTCCCTAAAATGTGAACTCCGCAAGGCAAGGATCTATGTCTATTTTGGTCCCTTCTATAACTAGATAGTGTGTTATAAACCAAAGACATCACTTTTCTGACAAAGGTCCGTATAGTCAAGGCTATGGTATTTCCAGTAGTCAAGTACGGACATGAGAGCTGGACAATAAAGAAGGTAGATCACCGAGGAATTGATGCTTTAAAACTGTGGTGATGGAGAAGACACTTGAGAGTCTCTTGGACAGCAAGGAGATCAAAACAGTCAATCAAAAAGGAAATCAACACTGAATACTCTTTAGAAGGACTGATGCTGCAAAGGGGACGACAGAAGATGAGATGATTAGCTGGCATCACTGACTCAATGGACATGAGTTTGAGTTAATTCTGGGAGTTGATGAGGGACAGGGAGGCCTGGTGTGCTGCAGTCCATGGAGGTGCAAAGAGTCGGACATGACTTGAGTGACTGAACTGAACTGAACTGATGCTGAAGCTGAAGAGCCAATATTTTGGCCACCTGATTCAAAGAGCTGACTCTGGAAAAGACCCTGATGCTGGGAAAGATTGAGGGCAGGAGGGGAAGGGGATGACAGAGGATGAGACAGTTGGATGGCATCACTGATTCAATGGACATGAACTTGGACACACCTTGGGAGACTGTGAGGGAGGGGAGCTTGATGTGTTGTATTCCATGGGGTCACAGAGAGTTGGACATGACCTGGCGACTGAACAACAACAAGACCCTCTGTGCCTGGAACGGTGTTTGGCTGTGCTGGGCTTTGTTGCTGAATGGCTTTTTCTCTAGCTGTGGCGAGTCGGGGCTACTCTCTAGTTGCAGTGCGCAGCCTTCTCGTTGCAGTGACTTCTCTTCTTGTGGAGCACAGGCTCTAGGCAGGTGGGCTTCAGTAGTAGTGGTGCCTCCTGGGCTCAATAGGTGTGGTTCAGGGGCTTAGCTACATGTGAGATCCTCCCAGATCAGGGCTTGAACCCATGTCTCCTGCAATAGCAGGCAGATTCTTTACCATGCAGCCACCATGGGAAGCCCTGGTGTAGATAATTTTTAAAGCCTTTATTGAATTTGTTAGAATACTGTTTGTATTTTCTGTTTTGTGTTTTTTACCATAAGGCATTTGTGGAATCTTAGCTGCCCAGCCAGGGATTGAACTCACGCACAGCACTGCGAGGCTAAGTCTTAATTGGACTGCCAGGGAAGTCCCTCAGTGACTGTTTATCAAGATCCTAATTCCTATTGGGTCCTGTTCTAGATGCTGGGGTTACAGCAGTGAACAAAACAAAACCTTTGCCCTCAGGCTGCTTGCATCCTTGTATCCTCCCTTAAGAAAAGAGACATAACTTTATAACACTGGAAAGGTAGAGCGGGGATTGAGTGTTGACATTCCCAGTTATGTGCCCACGGCAGACATGACTAGTTGACCGAGGTCCTTATTCCTGCTGAGCCCAATGCTGCTCACAATCCTCTAGAGCGCAGCACTCCAGGCTGCCAGTGTCAACTGGAGTTGGCCAAAATAAACCCTATTTGCCGTTCATGAATAGGTGAATCAATAAAGGCAGGAATCCCAATCATGTGCTGTGCAGTCAGAACCTCTGGCTGGCGCAGCACTTGGGGTGTCTTCCCACTGGTCCCACTGTCTCCCATTTTCCTTTCCACAGCTGCTGACCTATTCTGGGGGAGTGGAGGGCAAGGAGGCTCCCCTAGGTGCAGATCAGATGGAAAGACCCTAGAGGTGACCAGGTTGTGCTGAAGCTGGGAGTGGAGCCTGGTGTAAACAATGGGCACAGGCTCTGGGGTGGGCAGTTCATGGTTCAAATCTCTGCTTCTCTATTCATTTGTGTGACCCTGGGCAAATCACTGCACCATTCCGAGTCTTAGTTACCCAACTTGTTAAATGGGATAATGCATTGGCTTTGAAGGGTTCCCTGGTGGCTCAGCTGGTGAAGAATCCGCCTGCAGTGCAGGAGACCTGGGTTTGATCCCTGGGTTGGGAAGATCCCCTGGAGAAGGGAAAGGCTACCCACTCCAGTATTCTGGCCTGGAGAATTCTGTGGACCGTATAGTGCCTGTGCAAAGAGTCGGACACAACTGAGCGACTTTCACTTTCACTTTGAAGGGTTGACATGAAGATTAGGTGAATAAGGACTGGCTTAGTGCTTGGCACATAGTAGGCACTCAACAAATGTTTGGTGAATGAATGAATGACTGCCTGAGTGAGTGAATGCCTTTGTGTTCTAGCAGGGAAAGTGGACCACCAGCCCCATTCCCCCAACTCCTTCTCCCAGACCCCAGGTCAGGTTCTAAATTCCCATAACCTTCAGGCTGCTGAACAACAGAAAGAGCACTGGGCTTGGAGTCAGAACTTTTGGGCTCAAGCCTTGTCCCATGACCAGTAGCTGAATGATTTAGGGTAAGTCAGTTTGCTCAAGTCAGCTAAACCTCAGGTTCCCCACTTATAGAACAGAAATGCTGTAACTGCTAAAATTATTAAGAAAACTGCTAGTATTATTAAGTATTCTGTACCTCCTGGGCTCTGAGCCCTTTATTTTATTATTATTATTAATATTTTTGGTCATGCCTCTCAGCGTGTGGGATCCTTGTGCCCCGACCAGGTATCAAACCCATGCACCTTGCATTGGAAGGGCCCAGTCTTAACCACTGGACTGCCAGGGAAGTCCCATCCTGAGCCCTTTAACACACCACTTCCCTTAACCCTCTTACTACCCAGTGAGAAAGGGGTAATCATCTCCATTTTACCAAGCATACCTGACTTAAAGACATTAAGTAACCTGCCCAGGTTTGTGCCTTGCCTGAGTAACAGGGCTGAGATTCAACACCAGGCCATCGAGCTCCGAGCTTGTACTCTGGGCATTGTGTTGACCCGGTGGGGTGGGGTGGAACTCATGGAGCGCTTGTGAAAGTAAGTGAAAGGGCTTCTGTAAATGAAAGCTGTGCTGCGTGCAAAGGAGCAGAAACCTTTCTGTAGTTATTTGTAGCTCCCTCAGAGCACTTTTTCATGTGCTGCATTATACAGTGCACACAGTTACTCTTGTTTCTGACTCCTGCTGTCAAAACTCCCTAAAGGCAAGAACCACGTCTTATTCATCTCTGTACCCACACAACGTTCAGTCCAGTTCTAAAAACTGAACCGGAGCTCTGGAATAAACATAGAGGGTGGGTGCCTTGTATAAGCTGAGGCACTCAGGCAATGATATTTGCTCATTAAAGTGTAGTGAAAACAAGAACACTTTTCAAAACACATTAAAAAAAAATCTGTGTTCCCGAAACACTTCGAAATCACACTTCCTATTCTAGGTTTTAAAACTCCACCTGTCCTTTTCTTTCTGAGAGTTGCAGATGTGGTCTCAAAAGAAGGGGAATAAAGAGCAGTAGAGGGCCTTAGGGACACATTTCTCAGGGAAGGGAGTCTTCCATTCACAAGTAGTAGAAATCTGATTGGGGGGAGGTGGGAGTTGGGGGAGTTATTTGAAAGCAGAATCCTCTCAGGCCCAGAGGTTCTGTGGAAACCCGTCTTTTCAAAGTTATCTTGTGTGTGATCTGACCCAGAAACCCTGGGGAAGTTCGAGAGAGATTTAATATTACGAGGCAGCTGCCCAAGAAGTTAGGTTTGAGGCTGGAGGCAGATGGGCCCCCCAGGGTAAAGCAATTGGAGATTCATTCTCTATTGACTGAAACTCCAAAACTAGAAGAGCAGGGCAATTAAGGCAGGAGGCTGAACCCTGCACAGACCATGTATTTCTCGTTCCAAAGTTGAGAGACCTCCCCACCCACATGCACGCAGAAAAAGCTCCTTGGAAGTCAAAGAGGAGTCATGTCAAAGGATGTTCTACCCATAGGCTTTGTGGTAGAATCCATCTTGGCTAAGAGATATGTGTGTACATGGGAAAGGATCCTGACATCACCAAATATGGACTGTGAACCAGAGAAATCACAATGACCGGCCAAAGGAAACCTGGAAAAAATGCCCCATAAAAGTAATTCAAACCGCCACGAGGGCATGACTCAGCAACTCAGGGACTCTTCCCCAAGCTGCCTCTGTGTCTATTCACACGTACCATACTCTTTTTGCTCCTGATAAATACTTTACTTGCTTCACTGCTTTCCATCTTTGTGGAAATTCTTCACTGAAAAGCTAAAGGACCAGGGCCCTTGTCCCTAACCACTGGTCTGGTGGCTAGGATCTGGTGCTTCCTCTGCTGTGACCCAGGCTCCATCTCTGGTTGGGAACCCAGGCCACCCAAGATCATGTCCATAAGCTTCCCTCAGACTGAGGTTCTTATATAGAAGCCTGGAGAACGTAAAACATTCCCAGTGAAGCAAGAAGAGAAATTCTTCACCATGTTTGTGTTAGTGGGTTTGTCAGTCCTTTTCCACAGTGAGCAGCAAACTTCCCTAACAAGTTGACACTGAACCAAAATAGGATTCATCTGACTAGTGCTAAAGGCAACTGAAAGAGCTCATTCTCTTACTCATGAACAGTCATCTAAGACATTAGCCAGTGGTAAATTTAAGCTCTAAATTATAACCACTAACATTTCACATTCATCTGAGCTGTTGAAACAGCCAGATGAATGCATGGAGAGTACAATGGCTAAAAACAACAGTGTGGAATCCAGCAGGCTGGGTTTGACTCTCAGTTCAGTTCAGTTGCTCAGTTGTGTCCGACTCTTTGTGACCCCATGGACTGCAGCACGCCAGGCTTCCCTGTCCACCACCAACTCCTGGAGTTTACTCAAACTCATGTCCATTGAGTAGGTGATGCCATCCAACCATCTCATTGTCTGTCGTCTCCTCCTGCCTTCAATCTTTCCCAGCATCAAAGCCTTTTCCAATGAGTCAGTTCTTAGCATCAGGTGGCGAAAGTATTGGAGTTTCAGCTTCAGCATCAGTCCTTCCAAGGAATATTCAGGGATAATTTCCTTTAGGATTGACTGATTTGATCTCCTTGCTGTCCAAGGGACTCTCAAGAGTCTTCTCCAACACCATCATTCAAAGCATCCATTCTAAGGTGCTCAGCTTTCTTTATGGTTCAACTCTCACATCCATACATAACTACTGGAAAAACCACAGCTCTGACTCGATGGACCTTTGTTGGCAAAGTAATGTCTCTGCTTTTTAACATGCTGTCTAAGTTGGTCATAGCTTTTCTTCCAAGGAGCAGTTGTCTTTTAATTTCATGGCCGCAGTCACTGTCCACAGTGATTTTGGCACCCAGGAAAATAAGTCTGTAACTGTTCTCATTGTTTCCCCATCTATTTGCCATGAAGTGATGGGACTGGATGTCAGTTCAGGTCAGTGCCTCAGTGGTGTCCAACTGTTTGCGACCCCATGGACTGTAGCACATCAGGCTTCCCTGTCCATCACCAACTCCCGGAGCTTCCTCAAACTCATGTCCATCGAGTTGGTGATGCCAGCTAACCATCTTATCCTTTGTTGTCTCCTTCTCCCACCTTCAATCTTTCCTAGCATCAAGGTCTTTTCCAATGAGTCAGTTCTTTGAATCAGGTGGCCAAAGTATTGGAGTTTCAGCTTCAGCATCAGTCCTTCCAATGAATAGTCAGGACTGATTTCCTTTAGGATGGACTCGTTAGATATCCTTGCAGTTCAAAGGACTCTCAAGAGTCTTCTCAAACACCACAGTTCAAAAGCATTAATTCTTCAGCATTCAGCTTTCTTTATAGTCCAACTCTCACATCCATTCACTAAATTGACCTTTGTTGGCAAATAATGTCTCTGCTTTTTAATAGGCTGTCTAGGTTGGTCATAGCTTTTCTTCCAAGGAGCAAGTGTCTTTCAATTTCATGGCTGCAGTCACCGTCCACAGTGATTTTGGCACCCAAGAAAATAAAGTCTGTCACTGTTTTCATTGTTTCCTCATCTATTTGCTATGAAGTTATGGGACCAGATGCCATGGTCTTAGTTTTCTGAATGTTGAGTTTTAATCCAACTTTTTCACTCTCTTCTTTCACTTTCAACAAGAGGCTCTTTAGTTCCTCTCCACTTTCTGCCAGAAGGGTGTCATCTGCATATCTAAGGTTACTGATATTTCTCTCAGCACTCTTGATTCCAGCTTGTGCTTCATCCAGCCCAGCATTTTGCATGGTGTACTCTGCATATAAGTTAAGTAAGCAGGGTGACAATATACAGCCTTGATGTATTCCTTTCCCAGTTTGGAACCAGTCTGTTGTTCCATGTCCAGATCTAACTGTTGCTTCTTGATCTGCATAGAGATTTCTCAGGAGGCAGATAAGGTAGTCTTGTATTCCCACCTCTTTAAGAATTTTCCACAGTTTGCTGTGATCTACACAAAGACTTTAGTGTAATCAATGAAGCAGAAGTAGATGTTTTTCTGGAAATCTCTTGTTTTTTCTATGATCCAACAGATGTTGGCAATTTGATCCCTGGTTCCTCTGCCTTTCCTAAATCCAGCTTGAACATCTGGCAGTTTTCAGTTCATATACTGTTGAAGACTCATGTGGAGAATTTTGAGCATTACTTTGCTAGCGTGTGAAATGGGTGCAACTGTGTGGTAGTCTGAACATTCTTTGGCATTGCCTTTCTTTGGGGTTGGAAGGAAAACTGCTGTTTTCCAGTCCCATGGCCTCTGCTGAGTTTTCCAAATTTGCAGCACTTTCACAGGATCATCTTTTAGGATCTGAAATAGCTCAGTTGGAATTCCATCACCTCCACTAGCTTTGTTCATAGTGATGCTTCCTAAGGCCCATTTGATTTCACATTCCAGGGTGTCTGGCTCTAGGTGAGTGATCACACCATTGTGGTTATCTGGGTCATGACAATATTTTTTGTACAGTTCTCCTGTGTATTCTGCCACTTCTTCTTAATATCTTTTGCTTCTGTTAGGTCCACACCATTTCTATCCTTTATTGAGTCCATCTTTGCATGAAATGTTCCCTTGGCATCTCTGATTTTCTTGATGAGATCTCTAGTCTTTCCCATTCTATTGTCTTCCTCTATTTCTTTGCGCTGATCACTGAGGAAGGCTTTGTTATATCTTCTTGCTATTCTTTGAACTCTGCATTCAGATGGATTCATCTTTCCTTTTTTCCTTGGCCTTTCACTTCTCTTCTTTTCTCAGCCATTTGCAAGGTCTCCTTAGACAGCCATTTTGCCTTTCTGGATTTCTTTTTCTTGAGGATAGTTTTTATCATAGCCTCCTGTACAATGTCATGAACCTCTGTCCATAGTTCTTCAGGTACTCTGTCTATGAGATCTAATCCCTTGAATTGATTTGTCACTTTCACTCTTTGATCATAAGGGATTTGATTTAGGTCACACCTGAATGGTCTAGTGATTTTCCCTACTTTTCTGAATTTGGCAATAAGGAGTTCATGATCTGAGCTACAGTCAGCTCCTGGTCTTGTTTTTGCTGACTGTATAGAACTTCTCCATCTTTGGCTGCAAAGGATATAATCAATCTGATTTCAGTATTGACCATCTGGTGATGACCATATGTAGTGTCGTCTCTTGTGTTGTTGGAAGAAGGTGTTTGCTATGACCAGTGAGTTCTCTTGGCAAAACTCTGTTAGCCTTTGCCCTGCTTCATTTTGTCCTCCAAGGCCAAACTTGCCTGTTACTCCAAGTATCTTTTGACTACCTACTTTTGCATTTCAATCCTCTATGATGAAAAGGACATCTTTCTCTGGTGTTAGTTCTAGAAGGTCTTGTAGGTCTTCATAGAACTGTTAGGTAGTTAGAATAGGAAACAGGAGTCCAAAATGGCAGTGGCTAGAAGACAAGGAAGGCAAAAGCCCACGAAAATAGAACGAGGAAGATCAAAGGAAGGTCCGAGGACCTGAGTGAGAACTTCAGGTAGAACAGCCCTCCTGGCTAAGCCCAATTTGCATAGGACGAGCCCAGGGGGCAGAAAAAAATCATATAAAAGAGGAGCCAAAGTGCTCACTCTCTCTCTCTTTCTCCCACCCTTCGAGGATGGACTCTCCCTCTCTCCCCCATGTGCTGTGGTATTCTTCTCTTCATGTCTTTGGATCAGCATGCCCTCATGCTTCAAGGATGGATTCTCCTGCTATCATCTTCTAAATAAAATAGAGCTGTAACACTGAGCTGTAACACTGATTTACTTAAGAGGTATAACACGCTCTCTCCAAGACCCAAGAGCTGTGACTCGCTGAGGGCTTCAATGTCCGTCACTCCAAATCTTTGTTGTGACGAGACAAGAACCGAGGAGCATACCTTCGAGTGACATCCACACTCGTGTGACAGAACCATTCAACTTCAGCTTCTCAACTCCATCATTTTGTAGCTGTGATGCATAGGTAAATAGTTTCATCTGTTTAAAACTTAATACCATCCAGTACAAAGTAGGTTTAATGAGTTAGAGATTCCCAGGGATCTTGTCAGGATTAAATGAGAATGTGTACATATATGTGGCTTCCCAAATGGCACTAGCAGTAAAGAACCTGCCTGCCAATACAGAAGATTTAAGAGGTGCTGGTTCAACCCTGGGGTCAAGAAGATCCTTGGAGGATGGCATGGCAACTCACTCCAGTTGTTACGAAGTCCAAGCTTGCTCTGCTCACTGCATAACAGGCCAATGAATCTGAGAGATGAGATGTTGAGACAAAGAAAATGAATTTATTTGGAAAGCCAGCTGACCGAGAAGATGGGAGGTTAGAGCCTTAAAGCAACAATCTTCTTGGGGTCTGAATGCCAGATTCTTTCTTAGATCAGAGAGAAAGAAGCAATGAAGAACTAAAGTCAAAAGGCAGAAGAAAGTGTGAGAGGCAGTGGGAAAATAAAGTGAAAGGGTCTTCAGTCTTGCAAAACATCTGCAAGGGAATGACCAGCCTTGGTAAGGCATGTGTTAATCTCTTCTATTCACAGGTGAGCAGGAAAAAATTATCTCTCCATGAGCTGAACAAATGCACTTTAGTTTACAGTCAAGTAGAAGAGCAGGGTCCTCTGAGGCAGGCTATTATGTATAATTAACCCACTCCAGTATTCTTGCCTGGAGAATCCCATGGACAGAGGAGCCTGGCGGGCTGCAGTCCATGGGGTCGCAAAGAGTCGGACATGATGGAGCAACTAAGCACATGATAACAAAAGCAACAAAAAGCAAGTCAAACAAACATGGAGTCAAAATTGACTTCTTCCCTGCAACACAGTATTCTTGCCTAGAGAATCCCATGGACAGAGCAGCCTGATGGGCATAGAATCGCAAAGAGATGGACATGACTGAAGCGACTTTAGCCCGAACACAGGCAACTATTTAAAATATTTACACTGCATACAACTATTTGCATAATATTTAGAATGTATCAGGTGTTATAAGTAATCTAGAGATGATTTAAAGTATACAGGAGGGTGTGCCTAGGTTACAAGCAACTACCGCACCATTTTATACAGGGCAGTTGAACATTCACAGGTTTTGGTATCTGAGTGGGATCCTGGTTCCTAACTCCTGCAGACACTCAGGGATAGCTATTTATATCCTTTGTGTGATTTCCTTCTCATGATGGTGGACTGGACTCAGTGACTAGCTTCCAACAAATAGAATATAGCAGACGTAATGAGATGTTAAGGACCCTAAATAGTCAAAACAATTTTGAAAACACAGAAACAAAGTTGGATGTCTCATTTTCTGATTTCAATACTTACTACAAAGCTACAGTAACCAAAACAATGGGAAAGGGGCATAAACACGGACATACAGAACACTGGAATAGAATAGAGAGTCTAGAAATAAATGCTCAAATATACAGTCACAGGATTTTTTACAAGGGTACCAAGGGGTATTCAGTGGGGAGAGGCTAGTCTTTTCAAAAAATGTGCAAGGGAAACTGAATATCCACCTGCAAAAGAGTACGTCTGGACTCTCATTTTATGCCATATTCAAAAAATAACCCCAATTACATCAAAGACCTAAACAAATGAGGCAAAACTTTTAAGGAAACATGAAATAAGAGCTCTACCACACTAGATTTGGTGAGAAACGTTGGGTTATGACACCAAAGGCACAGATAACGAAAGAAAAACTAAGCCAGTCCGACTTCATGAACACTAAATACATGTGAAGCTCAAAGTGACAGGGGCAAAGTCAAGACACGAAGTAGATACTTAGCAAAAAACATGGCAGATCCTTGTAAGTTAATGATCGCTTAAGAAAACAGAACCATGCAGGCTTGCTCAGCCACAAAACCACGCAGCAGCCTGAGACCCGCCCTCAAACAATAAAACAACGGAGGCATGAGACCCGCCTCCTGCCCAGTGAGGTCAGTAAGTTAATGATTGCCAGGACATGCTCTCTGCACACATGCAAAGCAATAGTTAATGGAAAGGTGACACATTGATTTAGTTTATATTTGCCTGTGTTGGGCCTTCACTGTGGCACCTGGCCTTCCCCTGGTTGCCGTGAGCGGGGGCTGCTCTTCAGTGTGGTGTGTGGGCTTGTCATGGCACTGGTCTCTCTTGAGCATGGGCTCTAGGTGCTTGGGCTTCAGTACTTGCAGCACACGGCTTAGTTGCTCCGCGGAGTGTGGGATCTTCCCAGACCAGGGGTCAAACCCGTGTCCCCCGAATTGGCAGGTGGATTCTTAACCACTGGACCTACCAGGGAAGCCCTGAAAGGGGACATTTCAAAGTAAAGACCCCCATTGTAGCAAGACCTGAAATAATATTTACGTAGTATCATGACAGTCATGACTGGGCCATGCTGGGGCAAGAAAACTCCTCTGCCCAACCTGGAGGAGTAGCTGATGGTGGAAGCATTATGTCTCCTCCAGAATGAGGAAGAAGGTGGTCTTTTCCTCCTCTCCAGTTTTCCTTGATTTTAAAACTGTAGCCCAGTAAGTTCTCAGTATGGCACCCTCTCGTTCACTTGCTTGTAAGCCTCACAAGCATTCTGCTTGAATAAATTATCTTCTTATCTATCACTTTGCCTCTCACTGAATTCCCTCTGTGCCAAGACATAAAGGACTCGAGTTTCTCAGAAACAACCCCTCCCACCCCTGCAAATGCCACCTAATGGTTTCCAAAAGATACTCTAAACAGAGTGAAAAGGTAACTTATTTAGTGGGAGAAAATATTTACACACCGCATACCTGATAAGGGATTAAAATCCAGAGTATATGAAGAACTCCTAAAAATCAACAACAATAAAATGACCCAACTCAAAAATGGACAAAGTACTTGAACAGACATTTCTTTGGAGAGATACACACATGGCCAATAAGGATATGAAAAAAGATGGTCTCCATCACAAATCATTAGGAAAATGCAGACCAAAACACACTGAGATATCACGTCACAGCCGTTAGAATGGCTACTACAGAAACAAAAACAAAACTCCCGGAAAATAGCAAGTGTTGGCTAAGCAGTGGGGAGACCGGCGCACGGCCGTAGTGCTGATTGCTGTTGCTGTTCAGTCGCTCAGGCGTCCGGCTCTTTGCATCGTGCTGATGGAAGCGTACAATGGTGCAGCGGCTGTGGGAAACAGAATAGTAGTCTCTGAAAACATGAAAAGTATGACTGCCACACGATTCATCCACTTCTGGGTACATAACCGAAGAGTTGAAAGCAGGGACTTGAACAGGTATTTGTCACACCCATGCTCATAGCAGCGTTATCCACCATGGCCAAAAGATAGAAATGACCCAAATGTCCATCTACAGATGAACGAACAAAGTGTGGTATATCTTTACCAGTGGACTATTATTTTCAGTGTTAAAAAGAATGGAAATTCTAATACATATTACAACACGGATGAACCTTGATGATGTTCTGCTAAGTGAAATAAGCTGGACACAGAGAGAAAAATATTGTATGATTCCACTTAAGTGAGGGGCCTTGAGTAGCCAAAATTATAGAAACGGAAAACAGGATGGTGGTTATCAGGGGCTGGGGGAGGGGAAAATGGGGAATTATTGTTTAAGGAGGACTGAGTTTCAATTTGGGAAGATAAAAAGTTCTGCAGATGAGTAGAGGTGATGGTTTCACAATGGTGTGAATGCCTTTGATGCCACGGAACTGTGTGCCTAAAAGGGGTTAATGGTAACTTTTGTGTTATGTGTATTTTACCACAGTACAAAAATAGTGATGGGATTTTACTTCTGAGGTTAGGTTGCAAAAAGACTGTGACTTCCGTTTTGCTTGCTCTCCTGCTTTAACTCCCCCGGAGGGAAAAATAGTTGCCATATTGTGTGTTGTCTTTCAAAGAAGCCCCTGTGACAAGGAAATTAATTCTTCAGCCAATAGGCAGGAAGTCCCTGAGGCCCATGGACAGCCAGGTGAGTGAGTTTGGAAGCCAATCCTTCCCCACGTCCAGCCTTGAAATGACCGGGTGACTCCTTATTGCAATCTTGGGAAGAGCCTGAGCCTCTTGTTGATTGAATACGAGACCAAGATGAAATCTCTAAATTACAGAAAACATTGCTAAGAATGAAATATACGAACAGGTGATTATCATTCTATTTCCAAATGAATGAACACAGGAATGAAAAGAGGAATATCTAAATAAACTTACTTTTGCCAGCCATAGGGAGTTGAAGGACTGTTTGGCCACATGGGTTGCTTTGCATGGCAAGAACATGAGGGCAATTCTGGCACCCAAGGAAAGAAAGAAAGAAAGAAAGTGAAGTCGCTCAGTTGTGTCCAACTTTTTGCAACCCCATGGACTGTAGCCCTGCCAGGCTCCTCTGTCCATGAGAGGATCCCTGTCCATGGGATTTTCTAGGCAAGAGTACTGGAGCAGGTTACCATTTCCTTCTCTAAGGGATCTTCCTGACCCAGGGATTGAACCCAGGTCTCCCACATTGCAGGCAGATGCTTTACACCTGAGCCACCAGGGAAGCCCAGTGCCAGCTCAACACAACCCCCAAAATCCACTCTTATGGTTTACACTGTTTTGGCTCCAGGAAAAAGCTTTCCAGATATCTTGCTTTGTGATCTTGAAACAAAAAGCAACTGCGTCAATGTATAGCAAAACCACTACAATACTGTAATTAGCCTCCAATCAAAATAAATAAATTTATATTAAAAAAAAAGAATGCAAAAAAGAGAGATAGAAGTGACATGATGCTGTGTAAAACAAAATGTGCATCAATCAAGGGGAAGAGCTTATCCCATTGACTCCTGTATGCACCAAATCCTCCACAGGATGGGGGACAGAGTGGAGGTGGGCTGGGGACAGATCAGTTTCACTGCACCGAGCTGTGGAGCACAAGGACAAAAAGCAGACTCTCCACATGCCCACTTTAAAACATGATTTGTCCCCTTATCTGTCATTTCCTTTGGTTTCTTTTGGGTGACAGTGAGCTGTGGAACAATAAAAGGAGAAAGTGTTGACATGTATGAAAAAAAAAAAAAACAACTGCATCCAAATGATAATGAAGTTGTGTGGTTGATTTTGTTGCTGTGAATATAAATTTGACAAGGTAGGAAGATAGGATATCTTTTATTTAAATATTTTTTAGTTTTTCCCCTTTAAATATTTGGACAAATGATATGTGGGTCTCCATTTGCATCCTTGCCCGAAACCCTCACATATGTCAGGGACACAGTGATGCCAAAATCCTGGCTCTCTGTGCACTAAGGCCAGAAAAAGATATATGGGGTCAGAGCTTTGGAGAATCGACAAAAAGCAGCTGTATTCTTTGCCAAAGAGGGAACATAGTAGGCTACCGGCTCAAGAACTGGGGCTCACTTCCTGGGGACTAGGGAGAGGTTTTATATCTTAATGTAGATCTTGCCTTATTTTTTCTTTTGCGAAATTTCAAAATGGCCACAGTTGGCATCAGGTAACTTGGTGACTGGGGTTAGTCTTGTCTAAAGTCCTTTTTGAAACAAAGAATGCTACTAGGGTGTGTAGGGGAAGAATGCCAGGAGCAGAGTGTAGTTCATGTGGAGTCAGTAACTAGCTTTGTGAAGGCCAAGTCTGGCTACACATGTTCGTTCGTATTAACACTTAAAGAATAACCAAGATTGCTTAACTCTTTGTTTATGTTGTTTCCCCAGCCTGTTCCTTGTTTCATTATTTTCCTTGTTTATCAGAAAAGTCTCATTTTTATGTAAGAAAAATCTCATCTCTATTTTTGCTGCAACAATGGGTCTCAGTATCATCTTGGATGATCAATTGCTCAGTCATGCCCAACTTTTTGGGATCCCATGGACTGGAATGCAAAAGTAGGAAGTCAGGAAAAACCTGGAGTAACAGGCAAATTTCGCCTTGGAGTACAGAATGAAGCAGGGCAAAGGCTAATAGAGTTTGGCCAAGAGAACACACTGGTCATAACAAACACCCTCTTCCAAAAACACAAGAGAAGACTCTACACATGGACATCAACAGATGGTCAACACTGAAATCAGATTGATTATATTCTTTGTAGCCAAAGATGGAGAAGCTCTATACAGTCAGCAAAAACAAGACCAGGAGCTGACTGTGGCTCAGATCATGAACTCCTTATTGCCAAATTCAGACTTAAATTGAAGAAAGTAGGGAAAATCACTAGACCATTCAGTATGACCTAAATCAAATCCCTTATAATTATACAGTGGAAGTGAGAAATAGATTTAAGGGACTAGATCTGATAGACAGAGTGCCTGATGAACTATGGACGGAGATTCGTGACATTGTACAGGAGACAGGGATTAAGATCATCCCCAAGAAAAAGAAATGCAAAAAAGCAAAATGGCTGTCTGAGGAAGACTTACAAATAGCTGTGAAAAAAAGAGAAGCAAAAAGTAAAGGAGAAAAGGAAAGATACTCCCATCTGAATGCAGAGTTTCAAAGAATACCAAAGATACATAAGAAAGCTTCCTTCACGATCAGTGCAAAGAAATAGAGGAAAACAACAGAATGGGAAAGACTAGAGATCTCTTCAAGAAAATTAGAGATACCAAGGGAATATTTCATGCAAAGATGAGCTCAATAAACGACAGAAACTGTAGGCACCTAACAGAAGCAGAAGATATTAAGAAGAGGTAGCAAGAATACACAGAAGAACTGTACAAAAAAGATCTTCATGACTCAGATAATCACGATGGTGTGATTACTCACCTAGAGTCAGATATCCTGGAATGTGAAGTCAAGTGGGCCTTAGGAAGCATCACTACAAACAAAGCTAGCGGAGGTGATGGAATCTCAACTGAGCTATTTCAAATCCTAAAAGATGATGCTGTGAAAGTGCTGCACTCAATATGCCAGCAAATTTGGAAAACTCAGCAATGGCCACAGGACTGGAAAAGGTCAGTTTACATTCCTATCCCGAAGAAAGGCAATGCCAAAGAATGCTCAAACTACTGCACAATTGCACTCATCTCAGACGCTAGTAAAGTAATGCTCAAAATTCTCCAAGCCAGGCTTCAGCAATACATGAACTGTGAACTTCCAGGTGTTCAAGCTGGTTTTAGAAAAGGCAGAGGAACCAGAGGTCAAATTGCCAACATCCACTGGATTATTGAAAAAGCAAGAGAGTTCCAGGAAAAACATCTACTTCTGCTTTATTGACTATGCCAAGGCCTTTGACTGTGTGGATCACAATAAACTGTGGAAAATTCTGAAAGAGATGGGACTACCAGACCATCTGACCTGTCTATGGAGAAACCTATATGCAGATCAGGAAGCAACAGTTAGAACTGGACATGGAACAACAGACTGGTTCCAAATAGGAAAAGGAGGACGTCAAGGCTGTGTCTTGTCACCTTGCTTATTTAAGTTATATGCAGAGTACACCATGCAAAATGCTGGGCTGGAAGAAGCACAAGCTGAAATCAACATTGCCAGGAAAAATATTAATAACCTCAGATATGCAGATGATACCATCCTTATGGCAGAAAGTGAAGAGGAACTAAAAAGCCTCTTGATGAAAGTGAAAGAGGAGAGTGAAAAAGTTGGCATAAGACTCAACATTAAGAAAACTAAGATCATGGCATCTAGTCCCATCACTTCATGGGAGATAGATGGGGAAACAGTGTCAGACTTTTTTGGGGGGCTCCAAAATCACTGCAGATGGTGATTGCAGCCATGAAATCAAAGACGCTTACTCCTTGGAAGGAAAGTTATGGTCAACCTAGACAGCGTATTGAAAAGCAGAGACATTAGTTTGCCAACAGAATCTGTCTAGTCAAGGCTATGGATTTTCCAGTAGTCATATATGGATGTGAGAGTTGGACAGTGAAAAAGGTTGAGAGCCGAAGAATTAATGCTTTTGAATTTGTTATGCCCAAACTTCGGGTCCCAAGCCCTTGAAGAGACCAAGTCCACACAGCAATGCAAAAGCATAAAGGGGTTTATTGCTAGCCTGAGCTAGGGCCCAAGTCTCATCCAACGAAGTGGAGTCTGACAAGAGCCCCGCGCTCCAAACGACAGTTGCTTTTATACAGGCAGTTCTTTGTTACAGCATTGGTATAGCTGGCAGTCAATGTTTGGTCAGTTTAAACTTTGCGTCTGCCCTGGATAGGTCTATCTCTTGGCGTGCTTGGGACTTTCCTGGCTTGTTGGGGGAGGTATGAGGTGAGGGTGGGGGAGGTCTCCGGAACTAGGGTAGGCTGTATCTCCCAGCAGCCTGTTACGGAAGCTGTTTTGTTTACACACCAAAAACTGTGGTGTTGGAGAAGACTCTTGAGAGTCCCTTGGACTGGAAGGAGATCCAACCAGTCCATCCTAAAGGAGATCAGTCCTGGGTGTTCATTGGAAGGACTGATGTTGAAGCTGAAACTCCAGTCCTTTGGCCACTTGATGCGAAGAGCTGACTCATTGGAAAAGACCCTGATGCTGGGAAGGATTGGGGGCAGGAGGAGAAGGGGATGACAGAGGATGAGATGGCTGGATGGCATCATTGACTCGATGGACATGGGTCTGGGTGGACTCCGGGAGTTGGTGATGGACAGGGAGGCCTGGCGTGCTGCAGTTCATGGGGTTGCAAAGAGTCGGACACGACTGAGCAACTGAACTGAACTGGACTGTAGCCCACCAGGATCCTCTGCGCATGGAATTTCCAAGCAAGAATACTGGAGTAGGTTGCCATTTCACTCTCTAGGGGATCTTCCAAACCTGCGGATTGAACCTGCGCTCCTGCATTGACAGGCAGATTCTTTACCACCGTGCTATCTAGGAAGCCCTCAATATCACCATATGTTAAAAAAGAAGCTCCATGGTATAAAGAAGTATTTTTATTTCTCTATTCCTACCTCTTCCCCTTCTTCCCCTCCCCCTCTTCCTCTTCTTACTGTGGTAATTTAATGTAACATAAAATTTACTAACTTAACAACTTTTAGGTGTATATTCATATTGTTGTGTAACCATCAGCATCACCCATCTCCAAAACTTTTTCATCTTGTAAAACTGAAACTATATATTCATGTTTCTTTTTTGTTTATTCGTTTTTATTGAAGTGTAGTTGATTTACAATATCATGTGAAACTCTATACTTATTAAACAATAACTCCCCCTTCTCCCTCATTCCAGCCCATGGTAAGCACCATTATATTTTCTGTCTCTATGAGTTTGACTACTCAAGGAACTCCCATTCATATAAGTGGAATCATACAGCATTTATATTTTGGTGATTAGCTTATTTCACTTAGCATAATATATTCAAGCTTCACCCATGCTGCAGCAACTGTTAAAATTTCCTGCCCTTTTGAAATGAAATAGTATTATATTTTATGTACATGCTGCATTTTACTTATCCATTCACTCATCAATAGACATGTGAGTTGCTTCCATGTTTTAGTTATTGTAAATAATGTTGATGGGAATATGGACATAACAAACATCTGTTTGAGACCCCCACTTTAAATTCTTTTGGGTACGTACCCAGAAATGGAAGTGATGAACCATATGGTAATTATATTTTCAAACTATTTCAGGAGCCAGCATACTATTTTCCACAGTGACCATTCCAGTTTACATTCCTGAGTGCAGAAGAACTGATGCTTTTGAACTGTGGGGTTGGAGAAGACTCTTGAGAGTCCCTTGGACTGCAAGGTGATCAAACCAGTCAATCCCAAAGGAAATTAATCCTGAATATTCATTGGGAAGACTGATGCTGAAGCTGAAGCTCCAATAATTTGGCCACCTGATATGAGGAGTCAACTCATTGGAAAAGACCCTGATGCTGGGAAAGATTGAAGGCAGGAGGAGAAGGGGATGACAGAGGATGAGATGGTTGGATGGCATCACTGACTCAATGGATGTGAGTTTGAGAAAGCTCTGGGAAATGGTGAATGACAGGGAAGCCTGGGGTGCTGCAGTCCATGAGGTTTCGAAGAATCGAACATGACTGAGTGACTGAAAAACAAAAGCAAATGCACAAGGGTTGCAGTATCTCTAAATCCTCACCAACATTTGTTACTTTTTTGCTTTTTTATTTTTGTTTTTATAATAGTCATCCTAATGATTGTGAAGCAGTATCTCATTGTGGTTTAGCTTTTCACTTCCCTAATGATTAGTGATGTGGACCATCTTCTGATATACTTATTGGCCATCTGTAAATCTTCTCTGGAGAAATATCTATTCATGTTCTTTGCTAGTTTTTGGATTGGGTCATTTTATTGCTGTTGTTTTTATAAGAGCTCTTTATATCTTCTGGATATTAATCCTTTATGAGATATAATAGGTACAAACATTTTCTCCCATTTGCTAGGTTGTCTTTTCACTCTGTTGATAGTGTCCTTTGATGTGCAAAAGTTTGTTTCATGAAATCTAATTTGCTTATTTTTTCTTTTTTTGCCTGTGCCTTTGGTGTCACAATCCAACACAACATTGGCCAATCTAAATCTCGTCCCATGTTTTCTTAAGAGTTTTAGCTCTGATGTTTAGGTCTCTGGTCCATTCGTGGTTACTTTTTTGTATATGGTATGAAATGAGAGTCCAACTTCACTCTTCTGAATGTGGATATTAGTTTCCCTAGCACATTTGTTGAAAGACTATCCTTTCTCCCATTGAATGGTCTTGGCACCCTTGTTGGAAACCATGTGACCATATATATGAGGGTTTATTTCTAGGGTCCCTATTCCATTCCATTGATCTCTATGTCTATGTTTATGCCAGTTTCCCATTGTTTTGATTACTATAGCTTTGTAGTAAGTATTGAAATCAGAAAGTTTGAGACATTCTATTTTGTTTTTCTGTTTTCAGGATTGTTTTGACTATTCACGGTCCCTTGAGATTGCAGGTGAACTTTAGGACAGATTTTCCTGTCTGACAAAATGTCATTGCATATTGATAGGGATTTCATTGAATGAATAACATCTGAACAATTTTAAGTCTTTCAATCCATGAACATTGGTGTCTTTCTACTTGTTTATGTCTTCTTTAATTTCTTGTAGCATTAAAAAAGATGCTTTTATTTTGGTTTTCATTGACTAAGACTTTCACCTCCTTGGTTAAATTAATTACTAAGTATTTTATTCTTTTTGATACTGCTGTAAGTGGTGTTGTTTTCTTAATTTCCTTTTCAGATTTTACATTGTTAGTATATAGAAAAGCAACTGATTTTGAGGCACTGACTTTTTATTCTGCTACTTTGTCTATTTTTTTATTATTTCTAATGGATTTTGGTGGAATTTTAAGATTTTCTATACATAAAAAATCATATCCACAAACAGAGATAATTTTACTTATTTTTCTTGCTTAATAGCTCTGTCTAGGACTCCAGGACTATGTCTAATAGAAATGGCAAAAGCGAGCATCCTTGACTTCTTCCTGCTCTTAGAGGAAAATCTTTCAGTCTTTCACCACTGATTATGATGTTTGCTGTGGGTTTTTCATATATGACTTTTATTATGTTGAGATAGTTTCTTTCTACTCCTAGTTTGCTGAGTGTTTTATGTTGTCAAATTCTTTTTCTGCGAATTGAGATGATCATGTGGTTTTTCCTTCATTCTGTTTCAGTGGTGATCAACTTCAGAAAATTGATCAATCTATGTTAAACCATCTTTGCATTTCAGGAATAAATTCCACTTGATCATGATGTATTATCCCCTTACTATGCTGTTGAGTTCAGTTTGAGAGTATTTTGTTAAGGGTTTTTGTATTAATGTTGATAAGAGATATTTGTCTGTGGTTTTCTTTTCTTGTAGTGTCTTGTCTGGCTTTGGTATCAGGGTATTATAAAATGAGTTAAGAAGTGTTCCCTCCTCTTTAATTTTTGGGGCAATTTTGAGGAGGATTGATATAGTTCTTCTCAAATTTTGGCTTCCCTGGTGGCTCAGATGGTAAAGAATCTGCCTGCAATGTGGGAGACCTAGGTTTGATCCCTGGGTTGGGAAGATCCCCTGGAGGAGGGCATGGCAACCCACTCCAGTATTTTTGCCTGGAGAATCCCCATGGACAGAGGAGCCTGGCAGGCTACAGTCCATAGAGTTGCAAAGAGTTGGACATGACTGAGTGACTAAGCACAGCACAAATGTTGGTAGAATTCACCAGTGAAGCCATTGGGTCGAAGCTCTTCCTTTGTCAGAAGATTTTGATAACTGATTTAATCTACTTGCTAGTTATAGGTCTAATAAGATTTTTTATTACTTTATGACTCAGTCTTGGTAAGTTATATGTTTCTAGAAATGTTTACATTTCATATAGACTACCCATTTGTTGGAGTACAGTTGTTCACAATACTCTCTTATAATCTTTTTTTTGGTGTGTGTATAAAATTAGTAGTAATATCTCTACTTTTACTCTAGATTCTGAGTATTTGAGTCCTCTCTTTTTTTCTTAGTCAATAAAGCTAATTTGTCAATTTTGTTGCAATTTTTTTTTCAAAGAACTAACTTTGGTTTTGTTGATTTTCTATTCTCTATTTAATTCATCTCTGTTCAAATCTTTATTATTTCCTTTCTTCTGCTACCATTGTGCTTAGTTTGTTTTTCTTTTTCTAGTTTTTTAAGCTGTAAAGCTAGATTGTTCATTTGAGATCTTTCTTATTCTTTTTATTGTGTTTATACATACTAATTTCTTCCTTAGCCCTGTTTCTCCTGGGTTGCAAAAGTTTTGATATGTTGTGCTCTCATTTTTATTTGGTTGTAAGTGCTTCCTAATTTCTCTTATGATGTATTTGATCCATTGATTATTTAAGAGTGTCTTGTTTAATTTCCACAACTTTGTGACTTTTCCAGTTTTCCTTCTGTTATTGTCTTCTGACTTCATCCTGTTGTAGTCAGAGTTCAGTTCAGTTCAGTTCAGTCACTCAGTCATGTCCGACACTTTGTGACCCCATGGACTGTAGCACGCCAGGCTTCCCTGTCCATCACCAACTCCCAGAGCTTACTCAAACTCATGTCCATCAAGTTGGGGGTGCCATCTAACCATCTCATCCTCTGTCGTCCCCTTCTCCCCCTGCCCTCAATCTTTCCCAGCATCAGGGTCTTTTCTAATGAGTCAGTTCTTCACATCAGGTGGCCAAAATATTGGAGTTTCAGCTTCAGCATCAGTCCTGCCAATGAATATTCAGGACTGATTTACTTTCAGATGGGCTGGTTGGATCTCCTTGCAGTCCAAGGAACTCTCAAGAGTCTTCTCCAACACCACAGTTCAAAAGCATCAATTCTTCAGCACTCAGTTTTCTTTATAGTCCAACTCCCACATCCATACATGACTACCGGAAAAACCATAGCTTTGACTAGAAGGACCTTTGTGGTCAGAGAAGATACTTTAAATGATATACATATTTTTAAATATATTGAGACTTAATTTGAGACATAAAATATGGTCTACACTGAAAATGTCCCATGAGCCCTTGAGAAGAATGTATATGCTGTTGATGTTGGGTAGCGTGTCCTCTATATGTCTGTTAGATCTGGCTCATTTATTGTGTTGTTAAACAAGTCCTCTCTATTACTTTTTACTTGTCTTCTGTCAGAGAACATTTGGCAGGAGGCTTCCTGTGTGCTGTTTTCTGATGTCCCTTATCAATCCCTGAATATTCAGAGATGAGTGGAGAGACACACCTTTCCCGGGGACAAAAGAAATGCATACATTCTTAAAGTAACCATTTACAGCCTTCTTCCTTCTCTGATATGGAAAGTGAGTTTTTACAACCCCTTCTCTTTGAGATGGATTCTAGCCCTCTGTTTCCTGGATAAGTTGCAAGATTTTTATCTTTGCTGAAAAGGCTATCTTGTAAGACAGTATATATATGCCCACCTTATGCTGAATAAACGCCTTTGCTCCATCAGAGCTTTGGTCCCTGTGTCTCATTTCTTTTCTCCTTCTTCCTTTTCTCTATTTCTCTCCTTCAGGACAATCTCAGAGAGTGCGAACATCAGTTGTGCTCACTAACCTGCCCGGGCTTTCAAGTCCCCCATGCGAGGGAGCCCTGTGCCTAACGTGTAGCGACGCAAACCTCGTGTCAGAGGTTTTATTGATGTCTCGCGTAAACTAGGGGATATTGGCCTCTTTTTCTTTCCTTTATTTTCTTATCGCCGACTCTGCACCCCCAAGCCCCTGCCCATTAAAGGACCATAACAAGTGGCGCCCGAACAGGGGCTTGGGAAAGAAGAAAAAAAAAAAATCGTGGCCGGATTCGGGCAGAGTGACACGGAGCTTAGTGAAGCTGGTAAGTACCTAGAGACATGGGCATAGTATGGGGAAAACCCCGTCAGTTTTCTACACTACTTCATCACTTAATTAAAGCTCAGGGATATTCTGTCTCGTGCCAGGATATAGATGCTTTCCTCCAAACAGTCATTGAATGTAACACTTGGTTCCCTGATGAAGGTAGTCTTGATTTAGAAATTTGGCACCAGATCAAAAGGAATGTTAAACAAGTCGCCAGACAAGGAAAAAATATTCCTACAGATCTCTGGCCTTTATGGACTCTTATTAAAACTGTGATTCTGCCGCTTCAAAATATTCCTGGCCCTTCTGATATTCAACAACAGGCAGGACATGTATCACATGAACATGAATTAAACGATGACACCTTACAAAAGGCTCAATCGGAACAACAAAATATATTTATGACCCCCCCCCCCCCGTTGTTCCAAGCGCTCCTCCTTTGCCAGCAGACCCGATTCCAAAAGCCTCACCTTTGATAGAACCTAAGCCTCACCTTTGATAGAACCTAACGATTCTGGCAGCGACTCCCCTAGAGAGCCTTTTGACATTAAAATTGACAACACCTTTCCAAATAACGATGTACCAAATACTCCTAATTGTAGAAACTTACTACCTATTCAATCTCCTTCGCAACAGAGACTTTCCAAATGGCTGGCTTCGCAGTCAAAAATCTCTGAAGCGGATGGTTTTTTTGCCTTTCCAGTTTTAAGAAATCCTGATGCTCAAGGGCACAGAATACTTCAATATGAGGCTATTAACTTTTATCACATGCAACAAATAAAAAAGGCTATAACTATGTATGGCCCCCATTCACCTTTTACTAAAGTACTTCTAAATTCTATAACCGCCTCTCTTGGGAATTTTATTCCTCATGATTGGAGAACCCTAATAAAAGCTCTCCTTAAACCAGGAGAATATCTTCAATGAACAGTGTGGTTTAATGATATAGCCAGAGATTATGCTAACAGAAATGCTCAAGCTGGCCTCCCGGAAACCAAATTACCTTTGGGATGCTAACTGGTACAGGACAATTTGACACTATAGAAGCTCAAATACAATGTCCTCCTTTGTTGAATGAACAAGTAAGAACAATGGCCCTTGAGGCTTGGGATCAGATTACTCCTCAGGGGGAGCCTACAGGTAGCCTCACTAAAATATTGCAAGGGCCATAACAGTCTTCTACCTGATTATTCTGTTTTTTAATGAGAATGGGGAAGTCTCCAACCATCATTGTAGAAATCTTTATTTCTCCCTCACTGCTATCAATTTTTGCTTCATACACTTGATGGTCTGTTATCAGGTACATAAACTTATTCTTTTAAATCTGTGCAAGTTATTGTCTTTTTCAGTCAATGGGTGACACACCCATTTTTATGGGCAGGTGACCTTTTTGATTACTCTTAGGCAGGGATGACGTTTATCCAGTATGCTCCCAATGGCCCTACTGGCTGTCTAATTTTGATTAGTCAAATGTCTGATATTGTCTGTGCTACACTATAGTTATTTTACATCATCATCATTTTGGGGGTGGGTGGGTAATAGAAATCTTTGATCACTTTAAATTTGAAACCCAGTTTTGACTCAGTAATTAAAATTGGCCTGTCCAGGTAATAATCAGAACTTTGAACTTGGTTGAGAGCTGATGCTCCATTTTTCCTTATTCTTCTTCTGCAGCTTGCTAACTATATAGCTTGTGATACCACTGAGATTTCAGTCACGGAGGAAGAAAGGTCAAGGAGAGCAGGAAAGTTCCTTCTGTATTACATAGAGCTCTAGTAGATGGCTTCATGTTTTCCTAGCTTAACATACACCTAAAGCTGCCTCTTTTTCTCATGGGCACTTCTGGGTGTTCTTCAGGAACTCTGCTTCATGAGTTTACCTGGCTGCAATTTCTTTGCAGTGGGTCATGCTCCTCCTTAAGCTGGCGGCTGCAGAAATTCTCCCAGCTTCTGCCTCTTAGCAGCATACTTTCACTGCAGGAACCACCTTTGTGGACAGGATCTCTTTGAAAATGACCCCATATATTTATGGTCTAGCTTCTCTTTGCTTCCTTTCTAACTGGCATTAAAGATGTATGCACAAGTTTACTGGGCTGCAGATTGCCTGGACTCAGAAGAGTGGCGACCTCCCATTCCAGAGAAAACTGTATTCTGAGTATTCCCTAGGAATACAGACCCCGCAGACTATGCCAGTGTAGCAGAGAGACTAAAATCAGAGGTTTGGTATCTCCTTAACCTAGATGTGTATGACTCTGTGAATATCATTCAACCTGCCTCTCTGGACTTCAATCTTCTCATCTGTTAAGTGGAAACAATATTACATACCTTAAGAGGAGTGTGTTGAGAATTAAATGAGGTAATGCATATAAATTGCTTGCTACGCTGTCTTGCTCACTGTAAAGTGCCCAATACTTATCCCTTATTATATAATGAGAGGTTCATTTGGAATATGCAAAAGATCATAGCTTTGAATTGCACAAGGTAATACTTATAACAAAATAAAATAAAGATTTATGCATTAAAGGCAAGGAGATGGTATAAAAATTCAGCAATGGTGAACTGGAGTCAAGAAACCAGACTATCCTTGGGCAAGATATTTCACATCCCCATGCATTAGAAACTGTGAATTTAAATTTGGTGCCTGTGTAGTCACACCATGGTGTCAACTAGGCTAAAGTGTTTTAATAATTTATGAAAGCTATGTCACTACGTTTTTTTGTGCTGTGGCAAACACAAGCTCTTGGGCCATGGAAGCTTGACTCACAGTCTCTTCCCAAGCCTAGGCAATCAGCCAGAGAACAAACATCGGCCTGCCTGAGTCAGTGGAAAATTCCAGATGTTTGTTGCTCATTAACTGCCAAATGGATGACTATGGAGGCCATCAACTGTGACGAGTAAGTAGAGCCTATTACCACCACGGTCCCCTGAAGAAAGTTCCCACAGATGTATTCCTTAAAAGGCCACATATAATATGTCATCTTTAAAAAACTTTTTCAAATTTTTTAGATAATTTCTTTTCTGTGTAAATTCACTAACTCCTCTTACAGATCCAGTGTCAGAGAAGTAGCCATAAATAACAAGGAGGGAGAAGAGTATCCTCAAAGCTGGAGACTTCACTTTTACCTTGATGTTTGTGGTGGTTTAGTTGCTAAGTAGTGTTCAACTCTTTTCAACCCCATGGACTGTGGCCCGCCAGGCTTCTCTCTCCATGGGGATACTCCAGGCAAGAATACTGGAGTGGGTTGCCATTTCCTTCTCCAGGAGATCTTTCCAATTCAGGGATCAAATCCAGGTGTCCTGCACTGCAGGCAGATTCTTTACCAAGCCCTATCTTGATGTTGGGGGCATACATTAAAAGTATGACCTATATATTTACTTTAGTAATTTCACCTCTAGGAATTAATTTAAAGGAAATTTATTTAAGGAAGTGAAGATTTATCCATAATGATATTCAGCTCAGCATGTAATAGCAAAAGATTGCAAACAACAGTAGGGAGATTGGCGAAGTTAATGACAGATGGTCACAACATAGAACACTGTTAACAACCATAAATAGGTGTGTATATATGCACAGAAACACATTCACAATACATTGAGTTTAAGAAGTGAAAAAAGAAAAGGTCAGGTGATAAAAGAATGTATACTATTTTTATAACAAGGTGGAAAAAAGTTCAATAACTAAGGTCTTTCTATGGGTCAGGCATTGTTCCAAGTACTTCAAAGTGGTTGACTTATTTAATTCCTTACACTAAATATTAGGTACTGTTATTATCCCCATTTTATGGTTAAGGAAACTAAAGCACACAGAGGTTAAAGAGCCTGCCAAGGTCATATGCCAGTAAGTCACAGAGCTGAGATTTGACTCTGGACAGGCTGTGGAGTCTGTGCTCATATTGCTTCTCGGGATAGGAAAAAAGGTTGGAAGGATGTTCTCAGAAAACCTTATCTCTGTGCTCATCTCTGGGAGGTAATATGTGTTGTAATTTTTTTGGTTTGTTTTTCTGCCTTCTCTACAGTTAACATATACTACCCTTATGTAGCTAGACAAAAGAATAAAAATGTTTAAGGAAATCTTTTTGTAGATTTGAATGGGTCTCTCTAAGCCTCAGTTTCTTCATTTGCAGAAGAACAGTACAAATTCTTTACTCTATTTAATAGCACAAATAGAGAGTAATAACATCACTCGCATAGATCTAATGCCAATATTAAAACAATGCTAGTGAAAGCACTCTGACAGTGTAGATCTGGGATGCGTTAAAAAGTGCCAGGTGCTGCAATACAAAGTAGAATGCAATGAGGCAAGATGTCTGCAGGAATTCAGAGACTGTCAAGTTGAGCAGACATGTGGGAGCTCGAGGGGCTTCACAGCTCCTGATTCTCTTTAGAGCCTTCCATGACTTTTTTCAGTACCATGTATTTATTTGACTGTACTGGGTCTCAGGTGCAGCACATAGATCTTTGATCTTCGCTGCAGCACTCAGGATCTTTTAGTTGTGGCATGTAGGATCCAGTTCCCTGACCAGGGATCAAACCTGGGCCCTCTGCACCAGGAGAATCTTAGCCTCTTAGCACTGGGCCACCAGGGAAGTCCCGAGCCTCCCATGACTTCTGAACTGAGGATTATATGCCTCTTCCTCATGCCCTAGGCATGACTAGTTGGGAGACAGGTATCGTCATGGTCTTATATATAAGTAGATGGCTCTCATAGCCCCTTGTTAGCATTTTTTCATCGAGTATTGGTCTCCCAGATTTCTTCTTATTATCAGTCCACTTGCCAGTTGGAGGCTGTTATGGTTGGTCTTCTGAATGTTGCTGCCCATATCACTGCTCACACGGCTTCTGGCCTGAAGGACTGGGAATTCTCCCTGCAGTGGGCAAACGGACGGGCAGCTTGACTCAATGGGCTAGCAGGGAGCTTGCTGGTAGAGCCTGGAGTCCACTTGTGAGATATGCACTTCGTGAAGCTAATCTATGTTCCTCTGGGTATTCAGGAGCTAGTTTCTCACTTTTTCTGGTTGTTTGGTATGATCACCACCTTTGAGGATTATGGAGGACAAAGGGGGTCTCCTTTACACATGTATCCCCATGTAGGGGGGCTGCCCTTCGGAAAACTAAGAGCAGAAACTCTCAACCAGAGTGAGACACTGGAATCAGGCGTATGGTGGGCAAAACTTTACCTTCACCTCGGGAAGATCTTCAGCTGGACCTCAGAATGAAACTGACATGAAGCCAACTAGCAAGGTAGAAGCATTCGAGTCAATGTAATATAAGTTTTGTGTGACATGGGAGCCTACACAGGGAAATGAAGACCCTAAGAAGTGGCAAAGCCTAAATTCTTTTCATTTTTAAAAATTTTATCTATTATTTTGATTTTATTTCTGGTTGTGCCGGGTCTTTGTCGCTGTGTTTGGGCTTTCTCTGCTTCCTGGGGGCAGGGGTTACTCTCCAGCCGATTCTTGATCGCAGTGGTTTCTCTTGTTGCAGAGGACGGGATCTAGGCACACAGGTTTCAGTGGCTACAGTCCTTGGGCTCTAAAGCAGGGGCTCAGTAGTTGTGGCACATGGGCTTAGTTGCCCTTTGGCATTTGGGAACCTTCTGGACCAGAGATTTCCTTTCAAGGAGGATTCTTAACCACTGGACCACCAGAGAAATTCCCTGCCTACTTTTCTATTAGATTGAATGAAGAGAGGCAACTGTGGAAAAGTAAAATATTTGGGGAGCCTAAAGGAAGATGGGGGCTTCCCTGATGGCTCAGCAGTAAAGAATTCACCTGCAACGCAGGAGACATAGGAGACCCGGGTTCAGTCCCTGGGTTGGGAAGATCCCCTGGAGGAGGAAATGGCAACCCACTCCAATATTCTTGCCTGGAAAATTCCATGGACATAGGAGCCTGACAGGCTACAGTCCATAGAATCACAGAGAGTCAGACATGACTGAGCATGCACGCACAAAGGAAGACGAGTCGTTATCAAATTGGGTGCCATTACTTGCTGCTTATAAAATCAATACACACTGTATCAGTGTTGGTTGATACAAAAGTGCCTTTAATCAGAATGCCAGAACTCTGGGGAGATGGACTCAGTGTCTCCCAAAACCATCTCTGAAGTTTTTGCTTGGCCACGAAACAGGGAACAGGGAAGCAATCTCAGTTCATCACTGAGCTGAAGGGTCAGAGTTGTCAGCACCCCCACTGTGCAGCCTTGTGGGCAAGCTCGTTGACTTCTCATGATCTTCACTTGAATGTTGTCTCAATTAGAAAAAAGCCAAAGGCAAAACAAATTTTAAGTAAAGTAAGTTCTTGAGGACTCATGATCTTTATTGACATGTTATCTTGCTCACACAGTTTGTTTGAGAGATTGCTGAAGGGGCAGCTATGGAAGAGATTTGATCATCTGTTGATTTCTTCATTTCTCCTTCATCGATCTATGGAAAGAACCAACAAGTTAGGCAAATATTGTGTAATCAAAAGGTTTGAAAGGAGTGCTAGAGCTGAAGATGAGTAGAGCATGGGGATGCCTTGTTTAAGATTAGTGTCAAGATAAAGGGGTGCCTCCTTCAGAGAGCTCTTTCCTGCAAAAGGTTTTGTTCTGCCAAAGGCTGCTTATACATCCCTACTTGTCAGAACATCATTCCATTTCTGTGGCATCATGGAGGAAAGTTCACCTTCTGCAGCTTCTTTGCGCTGATATAAAGCACCATATCTTTAGAGTGGAACATATCTACACGGGTATGTAGAATCTCTTTGCCGACAGTTGTACCCACCTGTTTATATATGTGGGCAGAACAAGCTACAGTTATTCTGATGCCAATAAATATACAGATTATTATGAGCAATGATGCGAATCCCATTCTCCTACAGCCAGTTCTGAGAAATGTGCCAGCCGTAGACCCAGTACGGCTCAAGATGGAGCAGCTTATGTCACGGTTACAATCTGGTCGTCAAGCAGTTAGCTTTTTCCCTACGTATGGCAGTTCTTACAGTGTCTGTAAAACAGCTCAGGAATGTGCATCAGACACTGAATCTGTGACTCCCACTGTCCTAATCGTTAACTTCAGCCTGCTCTTTTGTGATTCAGGGAGGCCTGGGAGATTTCAACTTTTCTATAAACAAGAGGCAGGAGATATGAAGGGGCCTTTGGACTTAGAATGTTCAAACTACTGTCCAACTACACTCACCTCACATGCTAGCAAAGTAATGCTCAAAAGTTGCCATGCCAGGCTTCAACAATTTCTTGAACTGAGAAATTCCAAATGTTCAAGCTGGATTTAGAAAAGGCAGAGGAACCACACATCAAATTGCCAACATTTGCTGGATCATCGAAAAAACAAGAGAGTTCTAGAAAAGCATCTACTTCTGCTTTATTGACTAGGCCAAGGCCTTTGCATCACAACAAACTGTGGGAGATTCTTTAAGAGATGGGAATACCAGACTACCTTACCTGCCCCCTGAGAAATCTGTATGCAGGTCAAGAAGCAACAGTTAGAACCAGACATGGAAAAATGGACTGGTTCCGAGTCAGGAAAGGAGTACATCAAGGCTATATATTATCATCCTGCTTATGTAACTTCTATGCAGAGTACATCATGTGAAATGCTAGGCTGGATGAAGCACAAGCTGGAATCAAGATTGCAGGGAGAAATATCAATAACCTGAGATATGCAGATGATACCACCCTTATGGCAGAAAGTGAAGAAGAACTGAGGAGCCTCTTGATGAACGTGAAAGAGGAGAGTGAAAAAACTGGCTTAAAGCTCAACATTCAAAAAACTAAGATCATGGCATCCGGTCCCATCACTTACTGGCAAATAGATGGGGAAATGAAATAGTGACAGACTATTTTCTTGGGCTCCAAAATCACTTCAGGTGGTGACTGCAGCCATGAAATTAAAAGACACTTGCTCCTTGCAAGAAAAGCTATGATCAGCCTAGACAGCATATTGAAAAGTGCAGATATCATATTGCTTACAAAGGTACGTCTAGTCAAAGCTACGGTTTTTCCAGTAGTCATGTATGGATGTGAGAGTTGAACTGTGAAGAAAGCTGAGTGCTGAAGAATTGATGCTTTTGAACTGTGGTGTTGGAGAAGACTCTTGACAGTCCCTTGGACTGCAAGGAGATCCAACCAGTCCATCCCAAAGGAAATCAGTCCTGAATGTTCACTGGAAGGACTGATGCTGAAGCTGAAGCTCCAACACTTTGGCCACCTGATGCAAAGAACTGACTCATTGGAAAGACCCTGATGCTGGCAAAGATTGAAGGCAGGAGGAGGAGGAGATGACAGAGGATGAGACGGTTGGATGGCATCACTGACTCAATGGACATGAGTCTGAATAAACTCCAGGTGTTGGTGATGGACAGGGAGGCCTGGCGTGCTGCAGTCCAGGGGGTTACAAAGAGTCAGACATGACTGAACAATTGAACTGAACTGACTCGTACTTGGGGAAGGGAGTGTGGCCTTTAGGGTTCTGCTTCATTTTGGAGTTACTCCTGACAAGTTTTGTTTGTATAGAATTCTCGTGGCCTTGATCCCCCAATCACTGATGATAAGAATGTTTCTTTCCTCTTAATATCAGAAGGATATCTTTCACAAGGGAATTTTCTCTTGTTTTCAGGAAGAAAAGGCAAGGAGAGTCAGAGCATCCTTCTTGTACCTATTGTTTTTCAATTGTCTTTAGTACAAAATAATCATTGTGGCAAAGTGGCATATTTGGGAATGGTGTATTCTGCCAGCCTTCAGCTGGCATCCATCCTTAAAGCACCCATCCTTAAAGATTCTGATCCTAGACTGGGGGTCCTGGCATCAGAAGCCTTGAAACGTCCTGGAAATTGAGAACCTTTGGGTCAGAATCACAGAAAGTATGGGAGTTTTGCAGTGACTTCCTGTGCCCCATTTAGTAACTAAACCAAAATCGCTATAATGGTGAGGACTCATTTGCAATTGCTCTGGAACATGTGAGCAACTGGGAAGTCCACAGCAGCTGCTTCCCCAGGAAACAAAACCACTGTGTGGGGAGGGGTGTGTGTTTTGATACCAGTTTGGCAACAAGACCCCCAAGACACATAACATCAGGCAGGTGGTCCACTTTCCTCTTGGCAGGTCCCAGGAACCTTGCTTCCCCTAAATGAAATAAGCCATCAGCTGACAGACCTGCAAGCATTCAAAGCTGTGCCCTGAATTCATAGATGAGCTCGAAGAAGTAAAAGAACCAAACCAGCTTGTTTGAGATAGACATACAGCAGGGTAAGGGATCCAGCCTGAAAGCCAGGCAGTTCAACGGGAGACTTGTTCCAAATGTTTGACAAACACGTGTGTTTTGTCTCACCTGCCCTGACCTTCATGGGGTCTAAATATTGAACAATAAGCATCAGTCTGCCACTTGCCAGTCGTTCAAAGCTGGACTTTCAGAAATGCCTTTTCGGAGACTTCCTTGGTGGTCCAGCAGTTACGATGCCTTGCTTCCATTGCAGGGATGCAGGGGACACACATTCGAACCCTGGCTGGAGAACTGAGATCCCACATGCCATGCAGTGCAGCCAAAAATTAATTTTTAAAAAAGAAAAAAAGAAATGCTTTTTTTTTTTTGCCTTACTTCTACTTATAGATTAGGTAGGTTTTGTTGCTTTTAGCTCCTACAGATGCTAATTCAAAACAGATTCCCGGGGTGAAAGAATTTCAGTGAATGTGGAAATCCCTTCATTTTCTTTTCATTCTACAGGGTCTGAGCACAATGTCTGTAACCTGCATTCCTTCCCAATGTTAGCAGGTTAATTTTTGTGTTTATATATAATTGGCACTGCCTGTCCTTGATTCTCAGAAGAACTCAGGAAACAAATGTCCCAGACACCAGCTTCCCTCTCTGATATGTAGTAAAGGGAAAAGCTTTTGAGTTGTTTAGTGCTTGAAGGGAGCCTCATTCCCTTGTATTCCCAGGGCTTGATGGAGTACCTGTCTCGAAGAAGCCACCAGTTAAATCTTTGTTAAACAAATTCATGGTATGAAGCATTCACATATTTATTATGCATTTGGTGCCCAGCATTGGTGACTGATCTACATCCTGAGAGCTATTTGTTTATACCAACATTTTCCTATTTGAACTGAGAGCCATTAAGTAGATAGTGTTGGTGGAACTGACTTTAAAGCCCAGCCTGGGACATGCAGAGAGGCTGAGCCAAAGCAGAAATGACGCTCAGTTGTCGATGTGTCTGGTGGTGAAAGTAAAGTCCAATCCTGTAAAGAACAATACTGTATAGAAACCTGAAATGTTAGGCCCATGAATCAAGGTAAATTGGACATGGTGAAGCAGGAGATGGCAAGAGTGAACGTCAGTATCTTAGGAATCAGTGAACTAAAATGGACAGGACAATGAATTTGATTCAGATGACCATTATATCTACTACTGTGGGCAAGAATCCCTTAGAAGAAATGGAGTAGCTCTCACAGCCAACAAAAAAGTTCAAAATGTAGTACTTCAGTGTAATCTGAAAAGCGACAGAATGATCTTGATTCGTTTCCAAGGCAAACCATTCAATATCACAGTAATCCAAGTCTATGCTCCAACCACTAATGCTGAATAAACTAAAAGTGACCAGGTCTATGAAGACCTACAAGACCTTCTAGAACTAACACCAAAAAAAAAAAAGATGTCATTTTCATTATAGGGGATTGGAGTGCAAAAGTGTCAAGTCAAGAGATACCTGGAGTAACAGGCAAATTTGGCCTTGGAGAACAAAATGAAGCAAGGTAAAGCTTACCCGAGTTCTGTCAAGAGAACACACTGGCCACAGTAAACACTCTCTTCCAACAACACAAAAGACAACTCTACACATGGAGATCACCAGATGGTCAATATTGAAATCAGATTGATTATATTCTGTGCAGCCAAAGATGGAAAAGCTCTATACAGTCAGCAAAAACAAGACCGGGAGCTGACCATGGCTCAGATCATGAGTTCCTTATTCCAAAATTCAGACTTAAACTGAAGAAAGTAGGGAAAACCATTAGGCCATTCAGGTATGGCCTGAATCCAACCTCTTATGATTGTACAGTGGAGGGACAAATAGATTCAAGGGATTAGATCTAGTAGACAGAGTGCCTGGAGAACCATGGACGGGGGCTTGTGATGTCGTAGAGGAGACAGTGACCAAAATCGTCCCAAAGAAAAAGAAATGCAAGAAGGCAAAGTGGTTGTCGGAGGAGGCTTTTCAAATAGCTGAGAAATGAAGAGAAGAGAAAGGGCGTTCCAGAGAACATCTAGGAGAGATAAGAAAGCCGTCTTAAGTGAACAATGCAAAGAAACAGGAAAACACAGAATGGGAAAGATTAGAAGTCTCTTCAAGAAAACTGGAGATATCAAGGGGATATTTCACACAAGGATGGGCACATTAAAGGACAGAAATAGTAAAGACCTAACAGAAACAGAAGAGATTAAAAAGATGTAGCAAGAATACACAGAAAAACTGTACCAAAAAAAATCTTAATGACCCAGACAACCACGATGGTGTGGTCACTCACCTAGAGCCAGACATCCTGGAGTGTGAAGTCAAGTGGGCCTTAAGAAGCACTACTACAAACAAACCTAGTGGAGGTTTCAGAATTCCAGCTGAGCTATTTAAAATCCTAGAAGATGATGCTGTGAAAGTGCTGCACTCAATATGCCAGAAATTTGTAAAACTCAGCAGAGGACACAGGATTAAAAAGGTCAGTTTTCATTCCAACTGCAAAGCAGGGCAATGCCAAAGAATGTTCAAATTACCATCCAAATGTGCTCATTTCACATGCTAGCAAGGTTACACTCAAAATCCTTCAAGCTAGGCTTGAAGTGAGTGAACTGAGAACTTCCAGATGTACAAGCTGGGTTTAGAAAAGACAGAGGAACCAGAAATCAAAGTGCCAACATTTGTTGGATCACAGAAAAAGCAAGAGAATTCCAGAAAAACTTCTACTTCTGCTTCATTGACTAATCTAAAACCTTTGACTGTGTGGATCATAAGAAACTGTGGAAAATTCTTAAAGAGATGGGAATACCAGACCACCTTACCTACCTCCTGAGAAACCTATATGCATGTCAAGAAGTAAAGTTAGAAGCAGACATGGAACAATGGGCTGGTTCAAAATTGGGAAAGGAGTATGTCAAGGCTGTATCTTGTCACCTGCTTATTTAATTTATATGAGAGTACATCACATGAAATGCCAGGTTGGAGGAATTCCAAGCTGAACTCAAGACTGCCAGAAGCAATATCAACAATCTCAAATTTGCAGATGACACAACTCTAATGACAGAAGGTGAAGAGGAACTAAAGAGACTCTTGATGAGGGTGAAAAAGGGGAGTGAAATAACTGGCTTAAAACTCAACATTCAAAAAACTAAGATCATGGCATCCAGTCCCATCACTTCATGGCAAACAGATGGGGAAAAAGTGGAAACAGTGATAGATTTTATTTTCTTGGGCTCCAAAATCACTGCGGATGGTGACTGCAGCCATGAAGTTAAACGTTGCTCTTTGGTAGAAAAGCTATGACAAACCTAGACAGCATATTAAAAAGCAGAGACATCACATTGCTGACAAAGGTCTGTATAGTCAAAGCTATGGTTTTTCCAGTAGTCATGTATGGATGTGAGAGTTGGACCATAAAGAAAGCTGAGCGCTGAAGAACTGATGCTTTTGAACTGTGGTGTTGGAGAAGACTCTTGAGAGTCCCTTGGAATGCAAGGAGATCCAACCAGTCAATCCTAAAGGAAATCAGCCCTGAATATTCATTGGAAGGATTGATGCTGGAGCTGAAACTCCAATACTTTTGCCACCTGATGCGAAGAGCATCATTGAAAAAGACCCTGATGCTGGGAAAGATTAAAGACAAAAAGAAAAGAGGATGACAGAGGACAAGATGGTTCGATCGCATCATGGACTGAATGGACTAGAATTTGAGAAAACTCCAGGAGATAGTGAAGGACAGGGAAACCTGTCCGTGGGGAGGTTGGGGTCCTGTATGGGCTGCAGTCCACGGGGTCACAAAGAGTTGGACACAGCTGAGCGACTCAATAACAACAATATTGGATGTCCTTCGGAGAAACAGTTAACAGTTCTGGGCTGTTGTGAGTACTTGGTAAATTATTAATGAAGCATGAGACTGGAGCTGTATTATGAGACTCCTGGGAGCCTGGGACATGGTGTAGGCTTTAACAGAGCTCTTTGGAGGGCCCTGGGGAGGACACAGAGCTGAGTCAGACATAGATGCTGCAGGGAACATGGAGTGGGCACCAGAGCCTTAGTTTGTGGCTTTCAGCTTTAAACTGTTCTAAGTCTCAGATTCTTTTTCTGTACAGTGGAGATCAAAATATCACCTACTCTATATTAATGTTTTGTCAGCAAAACAACTTAGCACAGGGCAGAGGGAGGCAGAATAAGTATCGAATACATCATGTCTGTGTACACAAGCATCACATACATTCAGTACAGTTCAGTTGCTCAGCCATGTCTGACTCTTTGTGACCCCATTGACTGCAGCATGCCAGGCTTGTCTATCACCAACTCCCAGAGCTTGCTCAAACTCATGTCCATTGAGTCAGTGATGCCATCCAACCATCTCATCATCTGTCATCCCCTCTCTTCCTGCAGTCAGTCTTTCCCAGCATCAGGGTCTTTTCCATTGAGTCAGCTCTTCGAATCAGGTGGCCAAAGTATTGGAGTTTCAGCTTCAGCATCAGTCCTTCCAGTGAACATTCAGGACTGATTTCTTTTAGGATTGACTGGGTGGATCTCCTTGCATTCCAAGGGATTCTCAAGAGTCTTCTCCAACACCACAGTTCAAAAGCATCAATTCTTCAGCACTCAGCTTTTTTTATAGTCCAACTCTCACATCCATACATGACTACTGGAAAAACCATAGCCTTGACTAGATGGACCTTTGTTGGCAAGGTAATGTCTCTGCTTTTTAATATGCTGTCTAGTTTGGTCATAGCTTTTCTTCCAAGCAGCAAGCTTCTCTTAATTTCAAGGCTGAGGTCACCATCTGGAGGATTTTGGAACCCCTAAAAATAAAGTCTCTCAAATACATTACAGGTGTGTTTATACAGATAAGGTCTGGAGGCTGATTTAATTTGGTAATACAACTTGGGGCCCATACAGGTTTTTTTTTCTTTTTCTTTTTTTTTTTTTTAAGTAACACAATCAGATCCATGAGGGCAGAATGGAGGGAGAAGTAGGATTGTAACAGGGATGAATTTAAAAGATATTTGGATGATGATAGTAAAAAAGAATTAGAAAAAGAAAGTGCTCAGACTAAAACAAGACTGTTCATTTTACAAAAAGTGAAAGCCGCTCATTCCTGTCCTACTCTTTGGGAACCCACGGACTATACAGTCCATGGAATTCTCCAGACCAGATTCCTGGAGTGGGTAGCCTGTTCCTTCTCCAGGGATCCTTCCCAATGCCAGGATTGAACCCAGGTCTCCCACATTGTAGGCAGATTCTTTACCAATGGAACCCCAGGGAAGCCCAAACCACTATATTAAAAAATATATTGCAATGGTCTTTTTTAAAGTCAAAGTCTTGAATCCATTAAATACCGCTTAGCTGTAATCTAGCTGCATGTCTAAGTCAGTTTCTTAAATTTTTTAGAAAACAGATTACACTTTCAGTGAGGTAGTAGTTCCTTATTATGTACATCTTATTTGACTATAATACTTAGCAGCTGAAAGTCCCATGCTCAGAAATATCTCTTCTACTCTACACATTTCACCAAATTAATTTGATTAACAAACTCCTCTTTTAAAATCGTTTTCTTAAGAAACTTAAGGTCCATGGGTAGAACATATGGGTAGGGGATGATGGTAGCAGAAAAACTCGAGATTAAAAAACAAATCATGGGAGACTTACACAAAGTACACATAAATCTTGTAACAAACATGTTCATATGTTCATAGAAACTGGTGTTCTCCTTTAAAGCACCAGCTTTGGGTTGTATGCAGGTCAGGAAGCAACAGTTAGAACTGGACATGGAACAACAGACTGGTTCCAAATAGGAAAAGGAGTATGTCAAGGCTGTATATTGTCACCTTATTATTTAATTTCTATGCAGAGTACATCATGAGAAACGCTGTGCTGGAGGAAGCACAAGCTGGAATCAAGATTGCTGGGAGAAATATCAGTAACCTCAGATATGCAGATGACACCACCCTTCTGGCAGAAAGGGAAGAACTAAAGAGCCTCTTGATAAAAGTGAAAGAGGAGAGTGAAAAAGTTGGCTTAGAGCTCAACATTCAGAAAACTAAGATCATGGCATCTGTTCTCATCACTTCATGGCAAATAGATGGAGAAACAGTGGAAACAGTGGCTGACTTTATTTTCCTGGGCTCCAAATTCACTGCAGATGGTGACTGCAGCCATGAAATTAAAAGACGCTTATTCCTTGGAAGGAAAGTTATGACCAAGATAGACAGCACATTAAAAAGCAGAGACACTACTTTGCCAACAAAGGTCCATCTAGTCAAGGATATGGTTTTTCCAGTGGTCATGTAAGGATGTGAGAGTTGGACTGTTTAAGAAAGCTGAGCACCGAAGAATTGATGCTTTTGAAATGTGGTGCTGGAGAAGACTCTTGAGAGTCCCTTGGACTGCAAGGAGATCTAACCAGTCCATCCTAAAGGAGATCAGTCTTGGGTGTTCATTGCAAGGTCTGATGCTGAAGCTGAAACTCCAATACTTTGGCCATCTGATGTGAAGAGCTGACTAATTGGAAAAGAGCCTGATGCGGGGCAAGATTGAGGGCAGAAGGAGAAGGGGATGACAGAGGATGAGATGGTTCGATGGCATCACTGACTCAATGGACATGGATTTGGGTAGACTCTGGGAGCTGGTGATGGACAGGCAGGCCGGGGGTGCTGTGGTTCATGGGGTCGAAAAGCATCCGACACGACTGAGTAACTGAACTGAACTTCGGCTGCTTATCCATTTACTTCAAAAAAGCTGTCCCTTGGTGGCACAATCAACTGAATTCTTTTCTTCCCCCTTTCACTTACAACCAGAGCCGAAAAGGGGAAATAAGAGAGACCCATTCTCTCAAGCGTTTCTGGTGCACTTACAATGTGCTCTGGGCTCAGACGAGTGTGTGTGTGTGTGTGTGAGTGACCGGGCGGACAAGTACCCACAGTACGGTGTGACTCAAGCTCAGGACAAAAGAGGAACTGGTTAACTTGATCCGCACGCGTGTCGGAAACCTCTTCACAGAGGAGGCAACTTCTCAAGAATTTCGAGGCTGCGGGCAGGGAGGACGCGGGGGAACCGCAAGCTGGGGGAGCTGCAAAGAAATTTCCTTGACGAGGGAACACAGTCGAAATGTCAGAACTAAGTGGCCAAGGGTCGGCCTCGGGAAGCACCTTGATGGAGTATCTTGCGTCGTAGGAGGCTGGTTACACGGCTAGGTGAACTGAACTCGGGAATTCCACGCCCCCCTCAGCGACGCCCCACGGCGGGGCGCCCCCGGGTTCCCCGGGCCGCGGGACCCGCGACCCCGGCCGCCGCGGTGTCAGCCGCGACCTGGTCGAGCCCCTCACGTCCCTTCCCCGGCGCCGGGCGCGCGTGGGGCCCGGGGTCGCCGTGAGGGGCCGGCGCGGACTGCGTCCGGGGTACCGAGCGTGGCCGGGCGGGGGCGTCCCGGGGGAGGACAGTCACCCGGGGCCCTGCCGAGAGCCGCCCCCGGGGCCGCGGCGGCTGTTCCCGACATGCTCCTCTCGAGGAGGATTTCAAACCTTCGGCCACAGCCAACTCCCCTCCCTCGGCCCCGTCGGGCCCCAGCAACAGGCGGTGGCCCGCATATCATTGGCCGGGTCGCGCGAAAGCGTGTTTTGATTGGCCGCCGCGCCTCCCGGCCCCGCTTCAGCGCTGGCCGCCGCCGCCACCATTTTGTCGGTAGAGACAGGAGGAGGAGGTCGGTTGAGACGTGGAGGTGGCCAGCAGCTAACTCGTCGGCGCTCGTGGGCTTCGCCCGTTCCGTGCCTCGTCTCTCCCTGGAAGGGGAGGGGAGCTTCAAAGCCGAGCAGAAGCCGCCGCCGCCGCAGCCCCGGGCTTGAAGTCGGTGAGTGGCGGCGGCGCGACGGGCGCGGCCATGTTGGCGGCGGCGCTCCCTATTGTTGGGGGAAGGAGGCGAGGTCCGAGGCCGGGGGGCGCGGGGCCCCCGGAGGAGCGGGTTCCCGGGCCGGGCTCGAGGAGCGCGGGGCGGCTTGGAAGCCCAGCCCCGTCGGAAGACCCCAACTTTCCGGGCTCGCTTTGGGGATGACTCAGGGTCTGGGAACTAATTTCTTGAGGGCTGTTAAGAGAGTCTGGAAGGGCCTCTCACCCTTTCGATAAGAGCTTCTTGTTTGGTAACTTGGTTTCTTGGACTATCAAGTGCAATCTCGAGTGTTTAATGTTTATAATAGTGAGCATTTTTTACATTTAAGATGGGAAACTGCTTGTTATGGCTTGTGAAACTTATTTTAAAACGGGGAGGAGTCAAGAGTTCATAACCAAAGGAAACGCTGCGTGACGTAAACTTGTTGGGAGAGGAGGCTCTGCGAAAATAGATACGTGGTGTGTCTAAAGATTGGGAATTTCTGGTGAGACTCTAAAAACACCGTCTCTTTAGGAAACAAATTTTAAGCCCATTTATTGGTATGACTGTAAGAGGCTAACGTTTCTATGGTTTGACAACATTTTGGTCACTAAATCCATGAGACATTATTTTCTGCCTTTTTGTTCAGTATGTAGCCATTCTTTAAATTTTTTCTGGAGTAAATATAAACGATAACTTTCTCTGTTTTTTAAATTGAAATAATGAAGAAATCGTTGCTTTTCTAGCTAAGACTTCTCTCAAACTTGTGTGGCTGAGGAGACTCAGATGTTGGCCTCAGCTCCTAGGCTGAACTCAGCAGATCGGCCCATGAAAACTTCTGTATTGAGACAAAGGAAAGGAACTGTCAGAAAGCAACATCTATTATTCTGGGCGTGGCAGCAAGGAAGAGGACAGGTAGTGGAAATCCTGCAATCGGAAAAGCAGACTGAAAGGTATCCAAAATCTACGGTTGTAATGGGGCAGACATTTTATGATGGACTTATTCTAGAGTTTCCCAGGTGACTCCATGGTAAAGAATCCGCCCACCAATGCACGAGACCCGGGTTAGATCCCTGGGTCAGAAAGATTCCCCTGGTGGAGGAAATGGAAACCCACTCCATTGTTCTTTGCTGGAGAATTCTATGGACAGACGAGCCTGGAGGGCTACAGTCCATGGGATGGCAAAAGCTCTGGTATGCACCCGGGCACATCCTAAACTAATTGTTTTTAAATGCAGGATTATTTAGATTGTTGGTAAACTCATTTTTTTTCTTAGGAAGGTAATAAAGGCTGTACATTTAATTAAGTGTGAGCAGTATAGTGAAGCTAAAGAAGCTGAATAGCACATAATATGAGTCTTCTCCAAGATATTTGGAGTTACAAATTGGGGCCATTGAAGTTTTGTACTATTTTGTGGAATTTCACTCAGTATTTTGTTTCTCATACTCACTTACAGGTGACAAAGAAGCTGAAGATGGGTGGTGGAGAGAGGTATAACATTCCAGCCCCTCAAACTAGAAATGTTAGTAAGAACCAACAACAGCTTAGTAGACAGAAGACCAAGGATCAGAATTCCCAGATGAAGATTGTTCACAAGAAAAAGGAAAGAGGACATAGTTACAATTCATCATCAGCCGCATGGCAGGCCATGCAAAGTGGGGGGAAGAACAAAAATTTTCCAAACAATCAAAACCGGAACTCTGGCTTATCAAGTCCCACCTTACTTTTTAAGTCTCAAACTAATCAGAACTATGCCGGGGCCAAATTTAGTGAGCCACCATCACCAAGTGTTCTTCCTAAACCACCAAGCCACTGGGTTCCTGTTTCCTTTAATCCTTCTGATAAAGAAATAATGACATTTCAACTTAAAACCTTACTTAAAGTACAGGTATAAAATGAGATAAAGTACTAACATTTAAACTTAGTCATATTTAAGGATAACTGGCAATTGTTTCAGATCAAATTCACTAGGGAATTAATCTGTAAAACTGATTAATGTAGAAAATATAATTAGACTTCATCTTGTTTTATGTTATATGCACTGTGATGATAGAAATCAGTACAGTTTAAAACAACTGAATTATGGATAATTGTATTTGATCTCTTTACTAGTGTTCTCAATTGAGTAACCAAGTTTAGATTTGGGGAATGGTAAATGAATCAACCTTTTATATTACTTGTTGGGGGGAAAATACTAAAGATTCTTTCATGGATCAGCATATTGACTTGTTAAGATCTGGTAAATATAAGCATCCAGTTAAAGGCATACAGGGGTTGAAAACTATTTGAATCTTTGAGACGTTTTTGTCCTAGAGACACCTAAACCAGTAATACGACAACAACCTGATGCACTGCCTAAAGAAAATGTGAATTTTTTTTTTTTAAGAGAATAGTTGTATTTTAATGAACTGTATGGTGGTGAATGTGAAAAGGGCACTACGGGCTATTTAGAATGGAAAGTATATCCCATTGGCCCTGTTATGTGCAGTGGATAGGTGTCTGCCAACAAATGCACCAAAACCATTTTTTATAGAAACAGTATTTGGTGTTCAGAATAGCTTTCAAAATACATTTTTGTATGATGGCACTGCACAAGCTATTCTGACAGTGATGTATGTGGCTTTAAATCATCCCTGCAAAGGTTTTTTAAAGTTGGGAGCTGTATAATGTGAAAGTTCTACATACCTAGGAAAGAGCCATGTAAATATGTGTAATAAAATTGTAGCATATGTAAAGTTTTGTTGGCATTTATCCTACAAAAATAGAATATTTTAGTACGAATTTGCTGAATGTAAGACATGGACTCTTTTATACTATGGCCTAATTTTAAAGGTCAAAAAAAAACAAACCCCATTTTTAAATTTTGCCCTTGTGCTGAAGTGCCAGTGTATGTATTAATTGATCTTGCTGTAAACTATATTTCAAAGTAAATCCTAGTGTAATAAGTTTTATATAACTGAAAAGGTTTTAAGCTGCTAAAACACTTGCTATTTTTGAGATGTGAAATGCAGTATGGGGTTATTTTTTTTTCCTAAACCCAAAGATTAACTATTAAGCAGTCCCTCCAACCATTAAGATTCCTTTTGGCTTTCAACAACCTTGTGTAACCTGAGTATAGTGTACAACGTTAGTGTATTTTTTTGTCAACAGGTGCAACCCAGGGGACCAACTTATTGCAAAATATGTAATTTCTTGCATAATACCTTGATAACATGTTTTGCTTACTTTAAACATGCTAATTAAAACAACCATCCCAGTAGTAAAAGTATGTGTAAGGGGGGGGGATCTATTTTCTAATTTGGCAGCTTTTTTATACTTTTAAGCAGAACCACTAAATTGTTTCTCGAAATAAATTCAGGTGAGATAGTATTGTCCAAGTCAAATGATGATATCCTAAAAAGCTTTATGTAGTACTTAATGTACATACATGAATTCGAAGCATGAAATTAAAAAATAAAATTGTTTCTTCCCCATTGACTTGTTTTTATTGTATAGAAGTTGTTATGACTCCCTATCTGCATAATTAACCCCACTGAAATACAACAGAACCACTGGTTTTAAGAAGCAACCCATTTGCTGACAAAGACTTGGATTAGCAGCTATACATTGAAAAGGCGACTGACCTCTTTACAGCAGGGCTAACAGTAAAAGGCCACAGAATACTTTGGGAACTTACATAAAGCTTCTGAATTTATTTCATACTCAGTAAAGCAGGTTTAACTGCCCAAGATGGCTTAGGTTTGTAGAAAAAAAATTACTCAAGTTGACAGGAACATGTGTGTTGCCTATTTGTTAACATATAAAGGTACAGTTTTCACAAGAGGACCTTGGGGGGAAAAATACCTATAACCAGCTTTCTAATACATTCCAAAAGATACGGTAGCTTAAAGTAGTTTTAAGTTCTACACTAAAAGCTGGGATGCCCAGGGCCAGGCTGCATTTTCTCATGCAAACTGTGGAAGTAGTAACTGATTTGGAGAAAATTAATATTTGAGTCGTCCCTTTTCTCCTGCGTATCCTCACTCTAATTTCTATTAGCAGTAATGCCAAGGACTGCTAAGTTCTCTTTTGTACCATGCTGGAATTCCACTGGATCGAACAATCCTTATCCCAGGCATTAAGTTAGGTTTTGATGTATACATATGTATTGTAGATTTTTTGGCTTGGAATTGACTCAAGTGGTAAAAAATGTTCTTCACTATGAAAAATTTAATAGCTAAGGGTAACTTTATACCTTAGATACAAAGTTATGGTTAGCCTACAAGAAATATGTTTACATCAATTTCCCAAATTGTTCTAAGAACCAAGAAGTTTAGAGTTCATCTATCTTGTAGGGCTGCAGTCAGCAATAGCATGAGCCTTGTCAATGTTACAATTTAAATTTGTCATCTTTTTGATGGCAGCATATACAGTTCGATAGACTCTTCAGTCCATACCTATCTTTACACTTAAGTTCTCTTCACCCCAGAAGCAAGCACAAGATGGAAAAAACCGAAGGGTTGTGGGTAAATTTTCTAGTGTTTAACTGTATTCTCATAGGCAATTACTTTGTAAAATAAGTGGGATAAAGTACATCTCCAACCTCTTACCCAAATGAGGAAAGCCTACCCAGTCACAAATCTGTCAGGCAGAGCTAAACCTAAAAAAAAAAAAAATTCAAGATTTTTTGGATCCTTGACCAGTTTTATTTCATTATCTAGCATTCAGAGATGTGCTCTACAAAAAACTAGACACAAAAAGGCCTTCTTTACAAACTACTCTGTCAATCATCAATAAAATCAATTTACACACCTTGCTTTTTAGGCCAAATATTAAAAGAATCCCATCTTTAACATAAGGGTGAAACAACTGTTAGGAATACAGAGGAACAACACAATGAACATAACCAACACTGTACTGCTAGAGGAGGGACAAAGGGAAAACCCAAAAGGAACCTTTTCCATAGCAGCTAGCTATGTTTTACAGATAGGTAACAGTAGTTGTGAATAGGTTGGTGACTTCATTTATCAATGAGGACAGTTACAGCTGGTCTCAGGTCTAACTCCAGCTTTGACAGACCTCTTTAGTCAAATGTATTCCTGAGCTACCACTGTGCTATTCAGGTTCACAGCCTCCCCACTTCAAAATATCTCAGGATTTTGTAAAACAATGTTCAAAATGCAATGCAATGTAATTGAAATTTGGAAAGCTAGATAGGAAAGTGAGTGACAGCTGCTGTCGACAGCTGATCTTGGATTATATTTAACCTCTTTTTCATCCAAGAAAGTTACAAAATACTCTTTGTAATTATTTTCACAAATCTATTAAATCTTGCAAGTGAATTCTAGATTCCATTGTATTAATTGTCATTAAGCTTACCCATTTGATTAAAAAAGATGAACCAAATGAAAAACCATGGACACTAACTAGTATCTGCCACTTACTTGCTGTGTGGTCTTGTGCAAGTTTGAAATGTTAAAAAAAAAATGAAGCAGGTGTAAAAATACCTCCATTTCACATCTCCCTTAGATGTATTCTGCTATCTTTTCAAAATCTTTATAAAGGCTTAAACATTTCTATATTTTTAGGTGAATAACTTTAAGTTTTAAATGCAGCAGAAATAAGACAAAAATATGCAAGTGATGAAATTAATGTATAGGTAAACTTCATATCCTAATGAGGAACTAAGGAATCAAAAACATTTTGTGATACTACAAAAGTTATTTATTCACTATACACAGAACATGTCCCCTATAAAATGTACATGTAAATCACTAAAAAGTATAATTTGGTGAACATTTTCTCAATTACAGAACATACTAAATCAGTTGGGAATTAACAGCTCTCTGTCTGCCTCAAAATAATCTTAATTATAGCACCCAGAGTCTCCTTTACATCTGATGCAAAGTTAAATACTTATTTTGGGGATTGTTGCCTAATATGTGTTTGAGGAGGCAGAGTTAACAATTAAATATAACTCTAGTATATTACAGTCACTGCACAATAAATCAGTTTATTACAGATTAAAACAAATCATTTTTTCATTATTTGTATTAATGGGATGCAAACAAATACTGGATACTTTTAAATGGCAAATAACCACAAAATTGCTTTTGATAGTATATCGGATTTTATAATTACATAGGATATAAATGGTGTAAAATATTGTTATAATACACCTCAAACAAGACAACGAGGCCACACTGTAATGATTCACTAGATTGTGCTCAGTAGACATTTATTGAATAAGTGAGTTTTATCTGTTTTTCTCCCCAATTACCCAGTACAATTTTTTTGGGCATACTAAGGGCTCAGTAAATGGTCGCTGTATATACTGACTAGGAAAGAGGTGAGAAGAGATGGACCCTCTTAGCTGGATGTCAAGTATCATAATTGGAATTTACGAGGGAGCGTGTTTAAGGAAGATGTAAACCACATATGGCATACAAGTAAGGAAACTCAGATGCCAACAAAGCAAAGCATTAGCAGAAAACACTGGCACTGGAATAATAAACAAAGGCAAGATTTTTCCAATAGCAAAAATAGAACTGACTTTAAGAGATAACCAAGTTTATATTGGACCATACCTTTTCTCACCCAATTCACTTTGAGACAGACCAATAGAGGCACTGTAAGAGACTATGGCTGTCTTCCTTGATATTCAGACATCCTAGTTTCCAATAATTTAACATGGACCTGTTACCCATGAATCAGTATAAACCTATTCAGATTGAGGGATTAGTTTCCACAAGTACAAAGTTGAATTTCCTTTTATTTGTCCTAAAATGCTTACTTTCAAACTTGAAGGGACTTCAAATATTCCATGTAGTTTCCATAACATTCTTTTATCTTTTCAGACCAGAGTCAAAATATTCGTACAGTATTCATACTGCAGCACCTTCCACCCACCCTTTGGTCGCTTGAACTGCCCTTCTTTGGTTCTTTTTCCGCTTTCTCAGATCTTTCTTGAAGTGTAGTAAGCAGAACTGTACTGGGTATTCCAGCTGCAGTTTGGTCTTAAATAAAAGAAGGATGTTTTGTCAGTTTGGTTTTTCTTTATTCTTCTCTGTGGTATACAGGATTTTGTTAGTTGAACTGGATGTAGCAGCTTACAGGGCCAAATTTTCAAGAGAATAGTATAATAGTTCCCAGGTCTTTTTCCTGGGTTGTAACTTAAGAGCTCATACTCTATGTAGCACCTTTCCTTTCTTAAGCATTATCTGTCATTATTCTTCTTGTTTACTTGGCTTCAAAAAAAAAAAAAATGCAGAGAGATCTTAAGTAAAAAGAGAGGTGAACTGTCAGCTCTCACTTGAGTCTTGATATGTTCTACTCCAATACTGGGTTGTGCCAGACACACAGTACATATTCAATAATTATGCAACTATGTAACCCAACATTAAAGCCCTCTATAAGGATCTTCAAGTATCAGTAGGATCCCTATCATGGGTTCAACTATAAAATAGTCCCTCTGAAGCCATGTTAAGTATGTCACTTTAGAAATAACATATAAAGTTCTTAAGAAAGTCTTAAAAATAAGTGACACATAAAACACCCAAAAACATCAGGCCTTCTAATTCTATATGGACTGAGAACAATTTCAATGGGTTATTCCCTCAATCTACTCTATTTGTAGTCCACTAAAAAACAAAAAAAATCATCTAAGGATCAGGCCTAAGTTCAAATCCTGGATCTGCCTTTTATAGCTTTTTCTTTGTGCCTCAGTTTATCATCTGTGACATGGAGAAAATAAAAAGTATCTTTCTTACAGGGTTTCATGATGAGTAAATGAATTAATACATAAAACTTTAGAACTGTCTGGCACATCATAATAAATATCAGCTATACTTGTTTTCATTATAAAGCTAGAACTCAGGCCACAAAACACCTAAACCAGTTCCCCACAGTGATTATCACCAACACTGAATGCAAAAATATTTTAAATCACGCCATAAACATAAGGGTTTAGGATGGGGAAGAGTAGAATTATTGGTCCATCTAATAATGAAAATATAAACTTAAAAGTCTGACTCAAATTTCATTTTAATGCATATCTTAACACTACCAGTAACCTAAGTTATTTAACCCAAGGGGTTTAATATGCAATCATGAAACAACTTTTGAAATTACATAGGAAATTTTAAGTACTATGTAAAAGATGTACCTTTCTGGCAAGTTCTATCATTTCCAAAGTAAAAGCTGTGCCTAGTGCAACACTGATTTAAAATACTCCTATATCTACAAAGAATTGTTTCCACTGTTATTTTAGAATCTCATTCAAAACTATAATAATTCCAGTTAATCATTATTTCCTTCATTTTGTTTTTATTATAGCATGTTTGCTTAATTTACAGCAAGCAGAAAATAAGCTGGGTCTTGTTTTGATCCAAACATTGATGTTTTAAAGGTTGTACACAATATTTGTTAAAAAGAACATATAAAAATACCTTTTTAGAAGCTTCTATAAGAAAGAAAATACAAAGTTTAACCCCACAACTTTCCTCTTTGCTAGAACTGCAAACTACTGCTACAGTTTTAAATAGACTTTTTGTTTAAACTATACATCCAGGAAAATCTAAAAAAATTAAAGAAACGTGCATATAAATGATTGCATAGCAGAACATGAACATTAACTGCAAACAGTAAAGAAATGAAAAGTTAGAAATACTATCAAATATACAAAGGTTCTAGAATCAATCCTTTAAACACATTCCACAAACAGTATTTAAAAACCACCTTTTGTTCTTTACAGGCAAGGCCTAGATCTCTAAAACCAAAACTGGAAAAAGTAATCCTCTAAAAGGGACAGTTTCCCCACAACATTTCTTACTTACGCCTGTAAGCAAGCAATCTAAAATTTTAAAGATGCTAGCTTTTACTCTGAAATGAGACTGGACATATCAAGTCACTTTTTATTGCCCCACATGATCTCACAGAGAGATGTTGGAAATTTTTATGAGGAGTAGGGTATTATTTTCTTATTTTTATCAGGTACTACACTGATAATCAATCAAAAACTCGAGATATGACTTTCTTGAAATTATTTTTTCCCAAAGTTATTTTAAATCTCATGGCACCAGAGAATCACTTAGAATGGGAGTGTTGTTTTTTAACTTGCCTCACGTTAAAAAAAAACTGAAGTGTGCTTCCTTCATAAAGAGATGGGCACATTTTGATACAAATGCACACAATCAAGTGCTTTAAGCATCAAAATTCAGTCCTTTTACACTACGCACACTCACAAACAAAACCTCCTTTAAAACACTTTACTTGCTTTTAACAGCAGTAAGAAAACTATGCAATATTACGGTCAACAACGCTCCTGAAGAGTAACTACATAAGAGTATTCTTTTCCCCTTAAAATTACTTCTGCCATCATCAACCTGCCCAAATTTTAAGGTGAGTTTTTCCGACGTTTGTATGGTTCCAAATCTTCATAGAAACCAGGAAAGTGAAGGCTCCTTGTTTCAAACAATCTGCCTGAAAATGCTTCTGACCCCAGTTGTCATTTCCCAAAACAGTGGGGGTTAACAAAAGAACTATTCCACACTGTGCCATAAATCATCATCACGGGCCTAGACATCTTGATAAGACAAAAAGGTCCACCCTGAACCTAAGTGTGTCTGGTCAGTCAGTGTTGTACTGTGGCTACAACTTCACTTTTTTATCATTCTATCTTATTAGCAAGCTACATTTCTAGGTTAACAGTTCTACCAAATATGGATATGAAAGTTTATTTTTAATAAGACAATGTTGCAAATTATGGTCAACCAACATCTTTTCACCAATACTTCAAGCATAAAAAATGAGAATCTTTACAAAAATATACAGAGACACCACGAATTGGTAGCTGCCCATAACATTAAACAAACTGGACTCTTAAGAGTGGCTTCTCAACAGCATATCATTTTAATTATAACCAATGCCTGGTACAGGGAAAACTGACAAGTGTTTTTTAAGCATCATTGCAACATTGTATTCCTGATAATTTAAGTAAACCAAACTATGAGTAAATGAATGATACATGCCTAAAAATGTATAATCATGGTCTATACTATCAGTGGCCACTGGACTTAGGACTAGTCCAAGACCTTGACCTAGACTTTGACCTAGACCTAGACTGTGATCTTGACTGAGATTTGGATCTAGGTGGTTCTTTTTTCCTTGATTCCTTTTCATATCTTGAGCCAGACTTATAATGTGTTTTGGAATCTGTTTTAGAGGTGCCTCTAGTTTTGGTGTGAGATGCAGACCTAGAACGTGATTTAGCCTTCATTTCTTTCTTGGGCTGGGACTTGGACCGTGATCTTGAATTGGATTTAGATCTTGAAAAAGATCGATTTCGGTGTTTGAATCTTTCAAAACAGAGGAGAAATACAATTAGAGTAAAAATTAGATTCTATATTAATCAAATTTGTTTTTAGAGCAAAAGTTCACTCTGAAATTGAAAAATGTATAAAGTCTTTTTCAAAGCAAAGTTATTTACCTATCATTGTCGGAATGGCTTCTGCTACGCCGTGGTCTTCCAGTCGGTCTACTGCTAAAAAGTACATCAGAAAAAGCAAACAGTGACACATGTCTATATAAGTTTCTAATTAAAAAAGTGAACCATAAAACTTTTAAAAATAAAGCAGTAAAAACATTTGAAGTCTCAATGAAGCATACAACATACATAATTAAAAAGTATACAAAAAGATTAAAAAAAATTAAAGACTAACAAAGTTTTTCTGACAGATCACTGTGGTACACATCACTTACTTTCTAGGACTATAAGATCTTCTATAGTTGTAATCAAATGACCGACTTCTTGATCTTCTTCTGTCATAACTTCGGCTTCTCGAACGTCTGTATCTGTCATAATCATCATAGCGTGAAGAACTATACACATTCCTCCCTTCCTTGGCTTTCATCTGATTTGGAGCTATGAAACAGAGAAGGGAAATATTTACAAATATTAAAAATATAGTATTTAAGCCTTCAAATTATAGGAAAATTTCCTGTATCACTTTCCCTTTTGCCCCCAAATCTGTGTCAAGGCTAACTGTGAATATCTTGGAAAAGGTATTCATTTTCAAGCAAGGCTATTAGGAGATGGTTTTATGTTAAAAATGGTACTCTCAAATATCTCAATTTTTTCCCCAAAGACCTCTCTTATCTAGCTTGTTGTCCAAAATAAGCCAACTACTCAACATCAGGAAAATATTTTCAAAGTTCCAAATTAAAACGAAAGACTTTTGAAGCATGTGCTAATTTGGAACAATCTCACCATGGTTTCCATTCATCTGGAACACAATTAACAATGACAAAACACTTAATGGTGGCCTATGAACCATGTAGTGTCAAAATGCATACATTTGACAAAATGCATACACTATATAACTAAACATACATTTAGTTGAAAACCATGACAGAAAACTAACACCTGATGAATGCCTTAGACATACCCATATCCTTAGACAGGCCTCAATCCTTTCATTAATCTCATCTGATCCTATGAAGCAGATACTTTATGTGTGTATGAAGGTATAAATAATACAGTGGCTACCCAGGAACCCATCATCCAACCCAAGAACTAGAGAATTACCAATAGCTTGTATCTACCTAAGTGATCCTCTTCCCTCCAGTAACTTTTAATCTCTATCTTTTACTATCTTGCTTAAGGTAACATAACGGTTAAGCCAGAATTTAAGCCCAGGTCCATTTGATTGCAAAGCCTGTACTTCTGCCTCATTACCATGCAGCCAACACCTGGTGTATGCCTGTGTAACAAAAATCAAGTACTAATAATAGCATCTACTCTAGGTTTAATCTATATACTCTTTCCCAGGCTGTCAACTTCTATAGCCAGGCACCTACATAATTACTCAATATATCATGATGATCTTTATAAGGAAGGGAAATGGCTCATGAGAACCAAAACTTTACAAATTTTATTCCTTTCGATTACACAATCAGTATACTAAACATGCCATAACTGATAATAATGATCCACTTTCTTAAGAGTCCAAATATACTTCAGGAATTCTGATCGATGCATTCTAAATCCTTATGTCTACCTTGAAATTCTGCAAAATATTCAAGAACTCCCCTACACTATCGCTTTCGGTTTTTAACAGACATATTGCACAATTATTTCCAAGAAGCATTCTTAAAACAGCGTCTACATATGATATATTTTACGTGTATTAAACAGAAGAGTACTTACTCTTTCGATCCCCCTGTGCAAACTGTATTTCAATTTGGCGTCCACAAATCCACTTTCTGTCCAAATTATGTAAAGCATCTTCAGCATCACGAACATCCTCAAATGTGCTAAATGTTAAGGGGCTTGGGAAGTTTTGCAAACTTTGATAATGAATGAGTTCAGCTGGTAAGTCTGGAACATCTCGCAATCTCTAGACATTATTCTAGAAAATCAAGACCCCACTAACTAGTTGGTTGATTCAGCTATAAACACTTCATAAAAATTTGAAAACACATGTGAATACATATTATAAAGTTATATAAAGTCTGTTATAGCTGAACTACCAAATAATCCCATTAGGATTTTCCTGTTTCAAGAATTTTACAGAAAAAGATAAAATAGAAAAACAAATGCCAAATTTTATGTCGTATGCCAAAACAAAAATTTCTTAAAACCAAAACTGTTTTTCGTATTTTTGTTTCAAATGAAAAAAAATGCCAATAGTTCTTGTGTAAGCAAGCGGAATATACCTTACAAGAAATGAAAGCATTAACCTCAAATTAATCTTGCTATTTTTTCAGACATACCTAACCGATTATTCCACCCAAGTGTCCTACTATACGACACGAAGACTGATATGCTGGCCACTTGCAGTTACCAAGACAGAATCAAGCAATATATACCACAAGCACGGTACAACCACACACAGGCTATGAAAGCATGCTGCCAAGAAACAACAGAGCCTTTCTCAAGATTCCTGGACTAGAAAGCCCGAACCATGACACTAAATATAAAGCTTCCCATGAGGAAATGGGTTTGGGACTGGTTTTCAATTTGAGAATTTCAGGACAATACTTATAAGCCCAAAGCAGGAATTGCTGGTAACCAGCTTTTGATCTGAGAGGCCAAGCTGCCTTGTTCTTCCCAGTCAATGTAAGCTTTACAAAATTCTTCTGGCCAAATTTAGTTCCTTTCTGAAAACCACCATTCTACTAGAAGCCAAGCACACATTCAGAGCAGTGTTAAACAGAAAAGCTTCTGAAGTGGACCTAGGCTAGGTTTGGGTGTGGATTTTCATTCTGTACTAAAATTCACTGTTCTAACGTGTCCATTTCTATTTCTTAAATTTGAGAGGAGTGTAGATCTTAAGTGCTGATTAAAAACATGCCAAAGTGATCTACTCCCTTCAAGATATTACGGTCTGTTTCACTGTATTTGCTATTTTTTGTTCTGAAAGGACTTAAGGACCACAGTAGGGTCCCAGTTCTCTTCCTGAGGCTACCATGTGTTGTGAGGCAGAGGCTTCCTCAAGTCTTACATCACGAGGCTTTCATCATGAGAAGACAAAGGTTGATGGGACGTGTACAGCCTGGAGTACTATAACCAAACACTCCTCCAGGCTAATGCAATCGGGCTCCAAAATAACTGAAAAGAACAAGTTCATTTAATAGTATACTACTTTGAGACAAAACAAAGATTTAGACCATGAAGCACAAAAATTATTAATGAGAGCCAGTCAGCATCTGGGCTACCCTCAAAAACAGAGTCCTGGGTTGGATAGGCCGTGCAAGGCTCTACCTTACCTGTTAAGAGACAGTTGGGAGTGGGGTCAGATAAAAAAGAGAACGACAGCAAAGGCAGTCAAATATCCTGATGCCAGTTATGAAGAAATTTATACTCAAGTCTTGGCAAAATCCTGATATCCATTTCTTTTTAACTACTTTAAGACCACAGAGATTTTATATATATAAAGACAGCTACAATTTGCCTTGAGGTTCCTGTGAATAATAACTCTTCTCTGGCTCAAGTATCACATACTCCTGAGTCAAGGTGCTGATGCTGGTTCCCAGGCCACCCCCAAATCAGGATAAAATCAGGTCAACACTCTAAGCCAAAATACACTGCTACTAAAAAAAAAAAAAAAAAAAAACAAGCCAGATATAGCTCTGATTCTCTCTGTAACAGAGCTCTGCAACCAATTCTCACAACTGTCCTTGATCAGTGGCCCTGCAGGAGCAGCAGCTTTGGGCATTTCCCCTAAATCTCTCTAGAACTCTGCTAAGTTTCCAGAGATCTGCTGAATTTAAGCAGTAAGAATTTAAGTACACAGCCCAAACCTTTGCTGTCACAAGATGATCTCACGGAAGGAAATAATGTTACCTAAGACTCTGGGCCAGGGAACAATTTCCCGTAGATCCTGATTAGTGCTTATAGCAAGGATAAGGCCTTTCGGAGCCCATTCTGGGACAACTGATTATATGTGTTAAAGCATTCAGGGCCAGTAGTTTTCACAGAACTAAGCTTCAGATATTAGAATATGTGCCACTAGCATTCCCTTTAAAAATCTATCAACAGACAGCATCTCTAGTGGGTGCGAGCGACCTTCTAAGACCACCAGTTCGGTCTCTAAGTGATCCCCAGTGCGTGTACCTGTGTCCCCTTTCAGCGTGCCTCTGTGGAGTCAGTCTGACTCCAGAACCTCCTGCTACTGCAAGAGCCCTGCCTGCCACCCCATGGCACCTGACCACCTGGTCCAAAACAGAAATGTGCTGAGTTTAAGCTTAACAACATTACACCCTGGTACACTTTAACTTGACAAGCTAAGAGAGAGTGCATTTATACAAGACCACATCACAACATCAAAAGCCCACAAAATCAAGTTACCCTAGACCAAACCGGAAAAATTTTGAAAATTAACTGCTTACAAAACATTAGAAAAAAGAGGAAAAAAAAAAAGAAAAAAAAAAGAACAAGGAAAATAGTTATTCTGTAGGATACATCAGGTATGACTCCTTTAATCTTGGCCATCATTCAACTTCATCTTGACCTTTAACTCTTTAAGTGCTTGTCAGAAGGACTTGTCATGAGATGCTTGGCCAAATATGACAGATGGCTTTATCTTTAACTTTGAAAAACAACCTTTTCCCCCTTTTGTAGATAAAGCGAGGCTTTGTCTCCCATTAGGCTTGTCCTTCTTCCAGCTTTTCTTTATCTTTTCTTTTCCCAAACTCTCCCTTCTCTTCAAGCCTGATCCTTAAGAGGCCTTTGGCTTGTCTACTTGCCTTAAGTGTTGAACTCTACTCTAAAGGTTCTTTCATGCTTTCTCTTTGGGGTCGCCATTAACTGTACAGCTTTACATTCTGAGGTAACAACAGAGGACAGCAAATTAGGGGACAATATTAAAGAAGCTTACCTCATTGTTATTATACAATTTGTTTTTGATCAAGTGATTCAAATTAACAGACAAGAATACCAAACTTTAATTGCTAAGCACAAGAACATATTAACCTTTAATTTGAGTTACATTAGAGGTGGTAGAGTGTATTCAAATTTAAATCACATGTTATAATTGATTTGAGTTTCAGCAGCATGAATGGGAATTTAAATATTTTACTATTTTTGGATTAACTTTAAGAAATAGTAAGAACAATGTGAGTCAGAATTAATCTAGAAAAAAATTGAAGACAAAACATTAGAGGACCAAAAAAAAAAAAAAATCAACCAAAAAACTACTTTTTAGATGTTACCTCTTACAAAAACTTGAATTTCAAACTTCAACACCCCTCACTAATCAGCCATCTGAAGAAAGGATATTGAACATATGCAAATCCTCTTGGACGGCGAGTGTAGAAATCAAGCGGAACATACACATCAACTATAGGACCATAACGACCAAATTCCCGACGTAAATCTTCAGACCTAAAACATCATAAAAAGACGCCAAATTTTTATGTTCACTCTTTTAACAGTTTCTTTGTAAGAAATAGGTTTATTTCTGTACTATCTTAAATAATAAAAAGGACTGTGCTATGTTCCTGGGTGACCTGAAACAAACAGGGAGAGCCAACTGTAAAAATATACAACATATGTCTTTTTGAAAAAGGACAGCCAGAATCCATGATTTTGGAACATAATAAAGGAGCTGGTAATAAAATCTACTAGTATTTTACATCAACAGGAAAACAGACATTTAAGGAAACTTGATTACAACTTAATCTTCACTGCTTTTATCCACAGCTTTCACTTTTCATTGAAAGTATAGTTAACATTAAGTTGTATATAAGTATCGCTAATTAAAAAAAAAACAAATTAGTATTAAAAGCAACTCTAGTATTCTGAAAAATACCAAGCACTTCTTTTAGCCCCAAATTCTAGCGACAGGGTTACACCCTTAGTAACAGGTAGATACGGTTTTAAAAATAAAAGACAAATGTATAAAATTTCTCAACAAATGTCAATATGACATAAAGGGGAAAATTTCCTAGAAGCTAGAGTAACTACTATTGCTTACTTTCCCTACTTAAAAGTTAAGACAGAAAAATCATACAAGGCTACCAAAATGGTGTGTTTGTGTAGAGTGGTTACTTGTTAAACAGTAAATCTGGCAACATCTCTTCCAAAATATTCTGACCGCAACTCCAAGCAATTAAGGGAATTGGCGAGAACAAAGGGACGGTCCAGATTAATCCAATTTAGCTATCAACGCCCTAATGGTAGAAGCTTCCTAAACCTCCGTTTTCAAAGAGTGATCCGCATTTACCGGAAAAGGGGAAGGATTATTCGGTACCCTCACTGGGAGAATTTTTTATCTCTAATCTCAACATCCCTTTTCTCCAAACATCTCCAACACGAAGAGAAAAAAAGAAAAGAGGCAAATATAATACAGCAAAAAGGGTACCAAATGCTACGCCACACGCTCCCCCCCGCCGCGATCCCGTTATTTTATTGCAAAACAATTTTAACTAAAACACAAAAAACACCCAACTTGTGGGCCGAGGGGGCGTGCACCCCAAAGAACGTTAACTTCAAATCGGGGGGGAGCTGACGATCGGCGGAGACGCGAGACCGGAGGCGAGGCGGGGGAGGGGGGAGGACGCCCCCACGCGCGCCCGCCGAGGGCGAGGGGCCGCAGCCCCGCCACGCGGCCCGCGCTCCCGCGGCCGCCGCCCTCGCCCCCGCGCGGCGCCGACCGGCGGCGCGGCCTAGCTCGGCCCGAGCGCCCGCGCGGTGCCCGCCATCTTCGCCCCTTCCCCTCCCCCGACCCAGGCCCCGCGCCTCGCCGCCCCGGCCTTCCCCGACCGCCCGCGGCCTCCCCCGTACGCACCTGGTATCGTCGGCCACGTTCCGCACGAAGAGAGACGTGTTGGGAGGGCGCAGGTACCGGGACATGACGCCGGCGTGGAGTCTCCGCGGGGACACTAACGGGCTCAGCGAACCGTCCGCAGCGTCGGCGCCGGAGCCTCCTGAAACACACACAGAGCCAGCGGGCTCCGCTACAGCGACCGCCTCTTCTCGCGAGACTTCACTCCCGCCCCCCCATCCCCCTCCCCTCCTACCTGGGCGCCGCGCCGGGACCTGCAACGGTTCTTTCCCGCGAGATCGCTAGGCGTGCGCCTGCGCACACGGGCGGCCGGAGTACGTGCCGCAGCCTCGCTCTCATTCATTGGCTGCTTGAGCTACCCTCCCCCCGTCGCCCGCAGCCCGCTCTTTCTTTCTTTAAGGCTTTCTTTTCCCGCCTTTTCCTGCCTTGCGTCGCTTTCCCTTCTCCTTCACCCCCCACCCCAAGTCAGGAAGCAGATGTTTTAACTTGTGAGCCGTACCGTACGGTCGTTACCAACTGGGCAGGGTTTTAAATGTTATAATTCGGAGAGACAGGCCTTTTTTTCGGTCGGGTCCACGTTATGTCCTCCTGGCTTTCATTAGATCGCTGGCCTGCAAGAGAATTTACGGCCTCTCTGGTATTAGTGTGAGAGGGAAGGAGGTGTGTGTCCTTGCGGAGAGATCCGCCTGCCTCTCCAGTGCTTTCGGCGGGCTCAATCCCTGAGCGCCTTTGCCCTGGTGGCCCCTAGCCACCCCCCTGCTCGCTCTTTTCCCTGCATCTGTCCATGCAGTTTCCTCTCCATGAAAGGCCAGTTCCTACCAAAATGGGACCCAGACCTCACCTGTTAGTCGCCATTGTCATCTACACCGTCTCTGTAGCTAATGGCTCCCTGAGTGTGCTTTGTTCCTGTATTGCAGGGTTTCTCCAACTTTTTGGTCTCGGAACTTCACACTCTTAAACAGATTATGGAAAGACTTCACAGAGGTTTGTTTATGTGGGTTGTGAAAGTGAAAAGTCGCTCAGTCGCGTCCCCAAATTCACCAGGCCAGAATACTGGAGTGGGTAGCCTTTCCCTTCTCCAGGGGATCTTCCCAACCCAGGGATGGAACTCGGTCTCCTAAATTGCAGGCGGATTCTTTACCAGCTGAGCCACAAGGGAAGCCCAAGAATACCGGAGTGGGTAGCCTATCCCTTCTCCAGCGGATCTTCCCGACCCAGGAATGGAACCAGGGTCTTCTGCATTGCAGGCAGATTCTTTACCAACTGAGCTCTCAGGGAACACATGTGCGTTATAGCTATTAATATTTACTGAACTTAGAACTTAAAATGGAGAAAATTTTGACACAACACACAAGCGCATATCCCACCATCCTTCACATATCTTGTAGCCTCTGGGAAACTCTGCAATTGTGAGAGCCTGGACATGAAAGGGCCTCCCTGGTGGCTCAGGTGGTAAAGAATCTGCCTGCCAGTGCAGGAAATGCAAGAGATGCAGGTTTGATCCTTGGGTATGGAAGATCCCCTGAAGAAGGAAATGGCAACCCACTGGCCTATTCTTGCCTGAAAAATTCCCATAGACAGAGGAGTCTGACAGGCTACAGTCCCTGGGGTTGCAAATAGTTGGAGGTGACTGAGCATGTAGGCAGCAGACATGAAAAAGGCAAATGATGTTTAGTATAGTTTTGACCTAGGAAACTTCTTTGAAAGGATTCTGGGGACACTTCCCAAACCACACTTTGAGAACCATTCCTTGCTCTCATACATTTAACTTTTAGAGATGAGGGACCATCTATTAGAATGCTTCTGGCATGTAGCACATTGCCAAGCAGATAGCAGTGACTCAAGAACTGTTTAATTGAATGAGCTTTTATTTTACAAAAGGCCAAAAAAAATTTTTACATTAATCAGCATCCATAGCAATTAAGTGATTTGACATGAATGATGATAGTCGGCTGGTCTCTGTTGCAGGGACGTTGTTTTGCTACTCTTATGTTTTCTAAAAAGCTTTGGACACTTACTTTACTAAAACATGTAATTATTATCTATTTTGTGTCATACATTGTATTAGATACTGTAAATTCCGTGGTAAAAATCAGGGAGCTTATGTTTCCATAAAAAAAACAAGCTAGTCAACAAATAATGGCAGATTTGTGATATAAAAGAGGTAGTAATGTAAAAAAAAAAAAAAAGAGGTAGTAATGTGAGTTAAAAGAAAAAAAAACCCTTATTATAAAAAAACAAAAAGTGGCTGAACAAGTGTCTTCCCACTCTCCACCTCCAAAGCTAAGCACTTTTTAGTGGCTAGAAAACAGACTCCAGTAAATTACCTTCAATAATGAGGGAATTGGACTTCCCTGGAGGCTCAGGGGTTAAAAAAAAAAAAATCCACTTGCCAAGTTTCCATCCCTGGGTCAAGAAGATTCCCTGGAGAAGGACATGGCAACCACTCCAGTATTCTTGCCTGGGAAATTCCATGGACAGCGGAGCCTGGCGGATTATGGTCCATGAGGTTGCAGAGAGTGGGACACAACTTAGCCACTAAACAACTACAACGAGGAAATTAAATCAGGTGGATAAGTATTTAGAACAGAGTCTGATGCATAGTGAGTGCTCTATAAATGTTAACGGAATGGCTACATAATTTGTGGGACTCAGGGCACATCAAAAACGTTCAAAAATTAAGATGACAATGGGGCAAGGTGGTTCCGAGTGTGGGCTTCCGTGAACTGCCAGGGTGCCATGGCCACTGAAGCCTGCCCTGAATGTTAGCAATTACTATCGTTACTCCTAATGCCTTGAGAAATAATAGGAACAAGTGAATATAATACTAGGAGCAAATATTCACTGACTAGAGTCACTTTCTGCCTTGCATGGCAGTACCCCTTTATCTTTTGTGCTTTAGAATCCCAGAGTCTTGAAAAGATGGTATTGGGAAAAGTAGAGAAAGTAAGTACTTTTCAGCTGGGGCTTGAGCTGGGCACTTTACCTGACTAGCAATCTGCTGCAAGTGGTGGTGGGAGCAGCAAATACATCAAAGAATTTTGGAAGTGCAACACTTCCTCACAAAAGTGCTTGCATGTGTGCTTAACAGCACCGTACTTCTTTCCAAGCACAATGCCAGAGTTGGTAATTTTTTTTGAAAGCCAAATGTTAACCTCTGAAAACCATCTGCTGGCACTGCCTCACTTCTTGAAGAAATTATGTTTCATTGGGATCTATGTCAGAAAACCTCTTTCCTTGTGTTCTGTTCTTAGAATTGCACAAATAGGATCCAAGTGTAAAATATATACTGATAAATTTCCTTGACGCTGAAACAACTCTCTCCTGATTTGTGGGTGATGGTACAGACATCACACCTAAGAGGGCTGTGCTGCTTGTTGGAGGGACACTCAGGGATCAATCCTGTGTTTTTATTAAAGCCGTGGAATGATGTTATGAGCCTGTCTCCATAAACAAAACCAAATCTTGAGTCAGTATACCAAGCTTCTTTTTATTGCTACAGTTGTTTAGTTCAGACAGTTGCCCTGCATGGTGTTCAGTACTGCCTCTGTCTCCATGAACAATCAATCAATCAGTTAGACGCATGCTCTTTAAACGTGCTTAATAAGACACGCCTGGTGTTTCCCTCACTCTAATAAGTAGGCAGCAAGCCAAGTTCCCTACACTGAGTTCTCGGTGTTCCCTTTTAGACATTCCTTACCTGTGGGTCAGAAACTTTAGGACACACATAAACATAGTATCAATTGATCTATGTACAGGTCCTTCTTTTGAAATCCAGCTCCCACTAGCTCTGCTGTGAGTGAATTCACCACTAATGCAACTTATTTATCTCATTCCTTAGATGACTTGTGATAGTACATGGATTGCTACTTAAAATCTGCTTGAGATAAAAATCACTTGTTATATCTTAGCCTCCCGTTTAATGTCTCAAAATAACATCTTTCCCAGTTACAAATGTCCTGTGTTTATTGTTAACATTTTGGAAATAGAGAAACAAGACAACAAACATCACCAGCGATCAGATCACTCAGAACTCATTCTTTCCAAAACGTTTCCAAATTTCTGAGCATTTCTATAATGGTTTAAGTTGGAGTCATACTATATATACAGTTTAATAATGTGTTTTTTCCCTCACTAAACATTTTATACAGTGGAAGTGAGAAATAGATTTAAGGGACTAGATCTGATAGAGTGCCTGATGAACCATGGACAGAGGTTCATGACATTGTACAGGAGGAAGGGATCAAGACCATCCCCATGGAAAAGAAATGCAAAAAAGCAAAATGGCTGTCTGAGGAGGCCTTACAAATAGCTGTGAAAAGAAGAGAAGCGAAAAGCAAAGGAGAAAAGGAAAGATATTCCCATCTGAATACAGAGTTCCAAAGAATACCAAAGAGAGATAAGAAAGCCTTCCTCGGGGATCAATGCAAAGAAATAGAGGGAAACAACAGAATGGGAAAGACTAGAGAGCTCTTCAAGAAAATTAGAGATACCAAGGGAACATTTCGTGCAAAGATGGGCTCGATAAAGGACAGAAATGGTATGGACCTAACAAAAGGAGAAGATATTAAGAAGAGGTGGCAAGAATACAGAGAAGAACTGTACAAAAAAGATCTTCAAGACCCAGATAATCACGGTGGTATGATCACTCACCTAGAGCCAGATGCCCTGGAGTGTGGAGTCAAGTGGGCCTTAGAAAGCATCACTATGAACAAAGCTAGTGGAGATGATGGAATTCCAGTTGAGTTATTTCAAATCCTAAAAGCTGATGCTGTGAAAGTGCTGCCCTCAATATGCCAGCAAATTTGGAAAACTCAGCAGTGGCCACAGGACTGGAAAAGGTCAGTTTTCATTCCAATCCCAAAGAAAGGCAATGTCAAAGACTGCTCAAACTACCACACGATTGCACTCATCTCACATGCTAGCCAAGTAATGCTCAATATTCAGCAGGCTTCAGCAATATGTGAACTGTGAATTTCCAGATGTTCAAGCTGGATTTAGAAAAGGCAGAGGAACCAGAAATCAAATTGCTAACATCTGCTGGATCATTGAAAAAGCAAGAGAGTTCCAGAAAAACATCAATTTCTGCTTTATTGACTATGCCATAGCCTTTGACTGTGTGGATCACAATAAACTGTGGAAAATTCTGAAAGACATGGGAATACCAGACCACCTGACCTGTCTCTTGAGAAACCTGTATACAGGTCAGGAAGCAACAGTTAGAACTGGACCTGGAACAACAGGCTGATTCCAAATAGGAAAAGGAGTACATCAAGGCTGTATATTGTCACCCTGCTTATTTAACTTATATGCAGAGTACATCATGAGAAACGCTGGGCTGGAGGAAGCACAAGCTGGAATCAAGATTGCCGGGAGAAATATCGATAACCTCAGATGTGCAGATGATACCATCCTTATGGCAGAAAGTGAAGAGGAACTAAAAAGCCTCTTGATGAAAGTGAAAGAGGAGAATGAAAAAATGGCTTAAAGCTCAACATTCAGAAAACTAATATCATGACATCTGGTCCCATCACTTCATGGGAAATAGATGGGGAAACAGTAGAAACAGTGTCAGACTTTATTTTGGGGCTCCAAAATCACAGCAGATGGTGATTGCAGCCATGAAATTAAAAGACGCTTTCTCCTTGGAAGGAAAGTTATGACCAACCTAGACAGCATATTAAAAAGCAGAGACATTACTAGACGGACCCAACAAAGGTCCGTAGAGTCAAAGCTATGGTTTTTCCAGTAGTCATGTATGGATGCGAGAGTTGGACTGTGAAGAGAGCTGAGTGCCAAAGAATTGATACTTTTGAACTGTGGTATTGAAAAAGTCTCTTGAGAATCCCCTGGACTGCAAGGAGATCCAACCAGTCCATCCTAAAGGAGATCAGTCCTGGGTGTTCATTGGAAGGACTGATGTTGAAGCTGAAACTCCAATACTTTGGCCACCTCATGCGAAGAGTTGACTCATTGGAAAAGACCCTAATGCTGAGAAGGATTGGGGACAGGAGGAGAAGGGGAGAAAAGAGGATGAGATGGCTGGATGGCATCACCAACTCAATGGACATGAGTTTGGGTAGACTCTGGGAACTGGTGATGGACAGGGAGGCCTGGCGTGCTGTGATTCACGGGGTCGCAAAGAGCCGGACATGACTGAGCGACTGAACTGAACTGAAACAGTTTATAAAGAATATCTTCTCTGACCATTAGGTAGTTTTAATAGGGTTTTTAATCATCGCAGTATTAACTGTGAACTACATTAAGTTACCTGTAACAAAACCTTGAAATAATGATAGTGTTGCTCGTGATAGCTTACATGTTATTTAGCACTTAAATGCCAGATATTTTTCTCACAGAAGAGAAAGAAGTAGCAGATTGTTACAACTTTTCGAGGTCATTCTACTCATAGTTTTCAATTATTTTAAATCACATATATTAACTATTTAATCCTCACACCAAACCTATACACTAAGTTACTATTATTCTCTCTATTTTATAGAGGAAGAAACAGCTATACAGTATGGTCTAAACAAATTAGAGTTTCACTTATTTGCTTTTTGTATGTTAAGTCAGCAATAGGGAGTCCAGGAGTGGTATGGCAGCTTCAGGCTACCGAGGCTCTTCCTTTTTTCTCCACTATCCCAGGTGATGGCTTCTAGACTCAAATTGCCTCATGGTCACAAAATAGCTGCTGGAGTTTTCCAGCATCATGTCTATATCCCAAGAAAAAGGAAAGAGTAGGACAAAGTTCAAAAGGCATATTGCCGGGAGCCATCAGGATGCCCCCTTGCTCGGATGACAAGGTCACGAGCCTAAGAAAGAAATTGCAAAGCTGACTTTCTTTATAGGGGCATCCTGGGCAAGCCCCACCGTGGTATTTTTTCTTGGAAGTTCTGTCCATGCTTGGAACATTGGCTCATCTCAGCAGGTCAGTCACAGTTGGAAAGAATTCGTCCTGAGATAATCCCCCCAAACCTTATGGACCAGAGGATCCGGGAAGGTGGATCACCTTCCCCGGGGGCTATGGAGGAAAGAAAGGGACATTTAAATGGATTACTACTCCTTACTGGGGAGTTTACCAAGAGTTCTCTGGAGGTCATGGCAAGGCCACTACCAGAAAGGCTCGTACTTGGGTCACCTTTCCACCTCCCACTCCCCTGACCACTCCACAGAGGAGGCTCGCTTCCTTGAAGAAATCAGGCTCGATTGAGACTTAGGAATGCTCATAACTGTGGCCAGCATAGTTGGAGATATTGATTGCTTTAGGATAATGTAGACATAGGAATTCATTTTAGTAGTTGTAAGGTTAATAGGACTTCATTGTTAAAGCAGTGCTGCTAAACTCTCTTTGTCCTCTTTTCTCTTTCCTTGTAAGAACCAAAATAGGTTAATAGAATAAAAGTTTCAAGCTTAAGCCCTTCTTTCTAGCTTCTACATAGTTGCACCTAGTAAGAGAAATGTAACCTTTCTACTTAGATTGATGTACTTATCCGAAGTATGCTGGAGACATTCAAATGGTAAACATACTATTGTTAAGTCTAATTATGCAGAAATCCGACCTTTTGCAAGGAAAATGAGCTTAATGTTAAAGTTGTTGATGGTAGGCAAAAAACAAAAGATTGTATAGAATATTTGTGATGTAATGGGGATGTTTTTTGGCTATAAAACTGTAAACTAACAAAAATAAAGTGAGAGACTTCTCCATCTCCTTTTGGAGAGACTTCTCCATCACCCCACAAAACTAACAGCAATAAAGAGAGACTGCTCCATCACCACACATCGACTCAGCTCAGTTCTTCTTCCGCCGATGCCACTCATCCCTCAAGACCCCCGGCTGATGGTGATCAGTCTTCAGATGGCGGAAGATTTGGGGCTACGTGCTCATGATCATCAAATGGTTAGTTTCCTCCATTTGGTGGAGGCTTTTAGCATCTGAAGAACTCAGGAAATATGTGTGAGATACTATTACCTGGTCCTTCCAAGAGGGCTACCTACAGCAGAGGATATGGGGAGGGGGTCTGTCCCAGGAAGTCCCCATAGGGTCCTGCATGGTTTCACACCCATGGTGGCCAAAGCCCACGCCTTGATCCACGCAGATTCTCTTTTTCTTATGTTTTTGGGAAGCGTCTCCTTCATGGGTCCCATGACTCTCTTACTAAGGGGAAAACTTGGAAGAGGGAGGCTCTTGGGATCCTGTAGCTACAGGTGGTCTTGGGCCACATCTGGCATTGTTCCTCTCCTTCCTCCTCTGTCCTCACACTCAAGTCACTTCTTCCAATCTTGATGGCTTGCCTGGTGGTGGTCTGAGCCCCTCATCACATGTCCTTCTCAGGTCAGGGTTGCAGCACTTGCCCACTCACAGTACAGTCGTCAAGGGACATCAAGAGGGACCTGACTAGGTCATCTGGGTTCTACATGCATTCCTCCCAATGCCAGTGGTATTACAGTGACCCTTCCTCTTATGTCTAAAGGGGTCGATCAGCTAGTTGTGAGACATTGTACCCAGGGCTAAGCATTGATCTTTGTTTCTGGCAGGTTGGCAACAGCCAGATTGGTCTTGATACGTGGAAATATATGCCAGGGGTTGAAAACGACAGCCCTTGGGCTAAGTCTGGCTTGTAGCTTGTTTTTGTATGATCCTCATACCCTGGTGGCTCCTATGGTAAAAAGTCTGCCTACAGTGCAGGAGACCTGGGTTTGATCCTTGGGTTGGGAAGATCCCCTAGAGAAGGAAATGGAAACCCACTCCAGTATTCTTGCCTGGGAAATCCCAAGGGCAGAGGAGCCTGGTGGGCTACAGTTCATGGAGTCGTAAAGAGTCAGACATGAATGAGCAACTGAGAGTTTCAGTTTCATATCAAGAATGAGTCTTACGTTTTTAAATGGTTGAAAAAAATCAGAAGATTAATATTTATTTGTTTATTACCTAACTCCCTCTGCTGAATGTCTGTTTCTTAAAAGCATGGACTTGTCTATTTTATTCATGCCAGGACAGTCTCACATCACAAAAGCATGTAATAAAATGTGAATCTGTGGAACCTTTGTGCATTGCTGGTGAGAATGTAAAATGGTGCAGCCACTGTGGAAAACAATTCAACTCTTCCTCAATAAACTCAACATAGAATTATATAGAACATAAACATAGAAATACCCACCAATTCTACTCCTGGTGTAGATACCCCAAAGAAGTGAAAACAGTGTTCAAACAAAAATTTGGACACGAATGTTTACAGCAACACTATTCTCAATAGCTAAAGGTGGAACAATCTAGATATTCATTAATTGATTCCTGGGTAAATAAAATATGATATTATTCATACAGCTGAATATTATTTGGCCATAAAAAAGAATGAATTACTACCACATGGATGAATCTTGAAAACATTATACTAAGTGAAACAAGCCAGACATAAAAGACCACATGATTCCATTAATAGGAAGTATCCAAAGAAGTAAATCTATAGAGACAGAAGCGAGATTGTGGTCACCAGGGGCTGGAGGAGAGGGAATGGGGAAGGCCTGCTCAATGAGTATGAGGTTCTCTTTTGGGGTGAAGAAAATGTGTTGAAAAGAGGGACACAAAAAGGAAAGAGGTTGTAGTGATGGCTGCACGACAGCAACACTGTGAATGTATTAAGTGTCCCTGAATGGCACACTTTAAAACAGTTAAAATGGTAAACAGTATGTCATGTACATTTTACCACAATAAAAAGAGGTCATAAAAATAGGAAAAAAATTTAATGTATTGCTGAATGTTGGGACATCTGCATGGTTTCCAAATTTTCATTATGAAAACTAACCCTGAGATGAAGATTTTTGTACATTTTGGTTAGGACAAATTTTTAATTTGTTTTGAATCACTGAGTCAAAAAATATGAACAAACTTCAAGGACTTGATCAAAATGGCCTTTGGAAAACTGTACCAATTATACTCTTCTTATTCATTCAATACGAAACATGTGAGGATTGATACTCTCTGCTAAAACTGGGAGTATGCTGAAGAATAAGCCACAGTTCTCAGGGGATTGAAACTTGACTGGGTGATACAGTATGTTAGCAGCCAGGTACAATAAGGGATAAGAGATGGAAGTTTAGGGTGACGCTGAAACAAACGGGGCTTAATTCACTCTTGGTTTGGGAGGGAGGTGACATTTGGCAGATCTAGGGGTTTTCTCAGCCTGAGTCAGCCACTCTCACCAATTCTGGACATTATTTTAAAAAAGAAGTTTTAATTTTCTAGATTTTTCTAGATTAAGATTTTTGCTTCATTAACCTTGTATATATTTGATTTCTAGTGAAGAGGAAGGTTTTCCCCATGTTTATTGACCATTTCTATTTTTTCTCTAGCCCATTTTTTTCCCATTCGTGTGTAACCATTTTTCTCAGAAGTTTGGCGAGTTCTTTATATAGTAAGGATACCTCTATTCTAGTTATTTTCATGGCAAATATATTCTGCTACTTTGTAATCTGTCTTCAAACCTTGTGTAGGTTAGTTTTTAAAGATAGCTTTATTGAGGTATAATTTACATAACATAAATACCCCCATAGTAAATGTACAATTCAACAATTTTTAATAAAATTTAAAATGTACAATTATTGGGCTTCACTGGTGACTCAGCTGGTAAAGAATCTGTCTGCAATGCAGGAGACCCTAGTTTGATCCCTGGGTCAGGAAGATCCCCAGGAGAAGGGAATGGCTATCTACTCCAGTATTCTTGCCCAGAGAATCCCATGGACAGAGGAGTCTGACAGGCTACAGTCCATGGGGTTGCAAAGAGTCAGACATGACTTCTCTCTCTCTCTGTCTCTCTCTCTCTCTCTCTATATATATATATGCACACATATATTTAGGGCTTAAAATATATAGTAACTCTAGAATTGTGCAGAATGTTTTCAAAATATGTATATATCTTTCATTTATATAGTCACAATGTTTTTGTTATTATTTTTGAGCTCAAACTACTGGAGAGATGAAAAATACCAGAAAAAAAACTTCACCATTCTTTCTGGAACCATGTTTCGTAATCCATTGTTACTTATTTTCCTGTCTGGAACATGAGAGGAGACACATAGCTATGAGGGAAAAAAATCGCATTAGATTTTTTTCACACGTAGAGACCTTAGGCACGAAAAGCAAAAACGCAGAGATCTAATTGTTTAGCTCATGGCTTCTGTGCTGCAACTCTGACTTGGTTAACAGGCAGCCAGCCCACAGCCATGTGGGAGGATCAGATGACCCGGAGCCCTGGGTGAGAAGTTGCCACGGTTACCCAACTCTGATTTAGGGCAAGATGACCTCTGTTTGAGCACTGCCCTGTGCTTTGACTTCCCTCCCGCTCCTGCGCACCCAGTATCCTACTTTAAAGCACCTTTCCCTTTCTTTCAGTCTGACTCTTTCTAGAATCCTCTGGGCTTAGTGATAACTGTTGGAGAGGAATGACTTCTGGATGATTCCTGCTTTTAGAGGACATTTCAGCTCAAGTCTAGCCTTGATGATCAGACCATAATCACCTCCAGGCCTGCGTTTTACATCGCATCCCTCCTCTCCTGGGATTTCATCCTTCTTCGCCCCATCCTGCCACACCACTGAGGCAGGGAGGCTGGCTTACCCAGATCTGCCTTTGCTTCCTGGTCTTTCACTCTGTGAAGTCAGTATCATCATCTTTTTTTTCAGGTGAGGAAGCTAAGAGGAGACAAGGTGGGGCGGGGGAAGAACTTCCCCTGGCTCTCTAGTGGTACAAAACTCCACACTTGCACTGCAGCAGGCACAGGTTCCATCCCTGAGCAGGAAATTAAGACTCCACATGCCATACAATGTGACCGAAAGGAAAAAACAAGAGAGAATTCAAGGGATTTCACCAAGACCCACAGGTTAAAGCAGGGCAGACATCGTCCTTTGTTCTTGCGCAGGCCCTGGTAGGGGAATCCCGTTTCCCATGTCTTGGTTAGAGGCAGAGCCTGTCTCACAGTATAGGTACTTGCTTTCCCCGTCTCCCTTACTGTGAAGGTGAGGGCCAGTGACCTAAGCTCCACCAATCACACGCCCTTTTCCAGGGTTAGACAGCAGGCTGGAACCACGCAGGAGCAGGGACCACAGAGAACCCTCCCTGGTGGCAGTGGGGGTCACAAGAGTGGCAAGGACCAGTGCCCAGCCACCATGCAGCGTTCCGAAAGGAGTGGCTTGTCTTTTGGAAGTGAGGCATGGAACCTGGGGTTTAAACCTCAGCATTGTAGGAGTCTTGGGAGTGAGTGAGGTCCCCAGGGCTGGGCTACGACCTGTCATCTCTTTTTATTTGTTTATTTTTGTTTTTCTTATTTATTTATTGGATTGTGCCAGGTCTTACCTGCAGCATGCAGGATCTTTAGTTGTGGCGTGTGAACTCTTAGTTGGGATCTAATACCCTGATCAGGGATCAAACCAGGGCCCCCTGCATTGGGAGTGTGGAGTCTTAGCCACTGGACCACCTGGGAAGGCCCAGAATTGTTATTTTTCAATGGGCCACATAATTTGGGGATAATGAGCCTTTTAGTGTCAACCTCAACAGACAGAGAATCAGAGTACTTTCTCCTCAAATTTTTGGGATTACCTAAGTATACCAATATGCAAATACAATTCTTGGCAAAGGGAAGGAGGTGGGCCTCTACATATAATGAAGGCTATGTTTTTTTCTATCGATATAGATAAGAATTCTGAGCCAGATAAAGAATCCACCTGCAATGTGGGAGAACTGCGTTTGATCCCTAGGCTGGAAAGATCCCCTGCAGGAAGGCATGCTACCCACTCCAATAGTCTTGCCTGGAGAATCCTCATGGACAGAGGAGCCTGGTGGGCTTTATAGTCCCTGGGATCGCAGAGTCGGACATGACTGAGCAACTAAGTACACACACAGACAAATAAAACATTATGTCTTGTATCCAAATGGTATGGAGAAGAAAACATTAGCTGTATATGGGAAATAATTCACATGTTTTAATTGTATTTAGATCTCCATTTTCTCCTACCCTCATAATCATAGTCATAATGAATGATTATTCATAATGAGAAAGAAAACCTGGTCTGGATCTGAAACTTCTATGGCTTCTAATCCTGTTGAGTGATACTGAGCTGAAAGACAGAGTCTGAGAAGGAGCCAGATAGCATCCATCCTTCCACTTCACCCCCGGCTTGACCACATCTCTGACACCAGCCCACTTTAAGGATGCAATGGACAGTTCACTGGGAAATCCAGAAAGAGCTGGGGACATGAGAGGGAATGACAGGGCTGCTGATAATAAGCAAGTGTCTCAAAGTCTACAGATCTACATGGAATAAGCTCTCAGATCTGGGATCTTGAGGATGAGGGATAAGAAGTATAGGAACGCCCTGTGGGAGGTGCAAAGAAACAAGAACCACAAAGAGATCTCTTTGGTGTCTGAAGTGATCACAAGAGTGGCACAAGAGTTTAGTTGGAGCCAAAAAGACCAATAAAAACTCAGAGAATGAAAATAATTAAGTGCTCATTGCCATAGGAATTGCTAGTACTTAACCATTCTAAAAAGGTCCCAAGACATTACCCTCATCTGACAGACGAGAACGCAGGCCTGTCGAGAGGTAAGCCCATTTCTAGTTAGCGACAACATTAGCATGGAAATGGGAATGTTGACTTCTTCCTAGGGTGATTATGCAATATTACTGCTGTTTCTGGTTAACTAAATGTCCTAATTACTTGTTCTTGTTCACTGACATCACAAGAGCATCAGGCTTGTTGGGAGATTATGGAGCTTATACAACATTTTATAGAAAAACCCAAACGTACTTTTTGGCCAACCCAAGAGTAAGTGTCATGGAAGACAGAGTGAATTTTGGAGTCAAAGGTGGCTTTTAATCCTTATCTCAGTTACTTTCTAACTCTGGTTAGGAACCCTTGGGGTAGTTTACTTAGTTCCCCTGAATCTCAACTTTCTCGTCCAAAGATAAGAGTGAAACTTTTATCCCTGATAGGATTTCATACAGATTAGATGTAGTAAATAATGTTAAGTGTCTTGCACATAGGTGATCAATAAATGGTATATTAATGTTAATAGTTTCATTTCTTATCCATAATAAAAAGTTAATCAATAAGAGAGTACTGGGACTTTTCTGGTGGTCCAGGGGCTTGGGGCTCTGTGCTCCCAATGCAGGGGGTCTGGGTTTGATCTGTGGTCAGAGAACTAGTGGAGAAGGAATGGCAACCCACTCCAGTGTTCTTGCTTAGAGAATCCCAGGGACAGGGAGTCTGGTGGGCTGCCGTCTATGGGATTGCACAGAGTCGGACACAACTGAAGTGACTTAGCAGCAGCAGCAGCAGCAGCAGGGAACTAGATCCCACATGCTGAAACTAAGACTCAACACAACTAACTAAATAAACAGATAGATATCAAAAAAGAACAAAAAAAGAGTACTTAGTTCAGTACCAGATATTAATGTAGTTTTATTTCTGCTGAGAGGGACCCAAGGTCAAGAAACAATGGGTATTAAAAAAATAAAAGGTGAGGGACTTCCCTGGCTGTTCGGTGGTTAAGGCTCTGTGCTTCCACTGCAGGGGACATGGGTTCAATACCTGGTTGGGGAACTAAGATCCCACATGCCGCTCAGTGCAGTCAAAAAAAGAAAAAAAGTACATCCTACATTTGAAAAAAAAAAACCCCGGAAAGTAAAAGGTGAAAACTTGAATATTTACAAAATTGAAGAGCATAGTCAAGGCTGCTGTGTTTGGATGTTGAGGTTGTTGGGGTATAGTTTACATAGACTATAATGTAGATGGTGGCCTCTGGATTTGTTCAGTGTGCAAACTGAACCATCATGTGTGGTAGCTCTCAGTATAATAGGTAATTGATAACCTATTAATTCAATGAATTAATTGGACATTTTGTAAAAGGAGACCAGAAAGCAATTAAAGATGTCTTCAGATTTTATGATTGCAAGGGCCCTTCGGGATTATCTAGTTCAAGTTCCTCATTTTTCAGATGAGGAAACTGAAATCCAGAGAAAGAGACATGCCTCATCCCAGGCAGAACTGGGACAAGACTCACGTCTTTGGTTCTTTGCTGATTGCACTTCCTGTTGATGGAGAATTTTTTTGTTGGTAGGAGCTAATCTTAAGCTTCCATAGAGAAGGAGGGTTTATAGCTCCTTTGCTTCTTTTAGTCTTTGTCAGGGGCAGACTCAGGATGGCTATGCAGAAATTTGTTCAGTTCTGAGTCTTTGAAAGTTTTCTCACAATTCCTGTTGAGCAACACCCTCAAAAACATTTTGTTTGCTTCTGCTTTGACTTGATACTAGCTGGCAAGCTGTGTGGTTTAATAATACTCTCAATCAGGTTGCTAGCTTGGTAGTAATCTGAGAACAGCATCTCTGAAGGCCAGCTGAACTCCTTTGAAGTTTGCTATGGAGAGCTGACAAACTGCTGCAAGTTACAATTCAGAATCAAACAGACAGAGCCTAGTGGGGCCTACGGGAGGCTGCAGGAAAGCTGATATCAAGCAGGCAGTAAATGCTTGGGCTTCAAATTAATAGCTAGCTATGCATTGCCAATTCATTTTCTCTATCCTCCACTGCCAGAAATCAGTCGATAAATGGATAGGTTGGAAGCAATATACCACTAGGTGCCATAGGGGTGCCAGGAAGGCTAATTGGTCACTATCAGTGGGATAGACATGAGGAATTCAGAGAGTGGAAAAAGTCCTGAGGGCTGGTGCCTTGGGGAGGGGACTGTGTGCAGAAATTGAACCTGAGCCGTGGTGTGAACATTGGGTAGGCCTGAAGCAGAGGAGGTAGAAAAGATGAGATGGGGAATGTGTTCTGGGTGGGGGAAACGACAAGCGCAAAGGTGTAGAGGAAGAAACATACAAGATGTGTTTGGGAAATGAAATCTGGATCAATCTAACTGGGATAGTGGGAAGCTGTGAAAGGAAGCTTCATCTAGCTTGATAGGTTCTTAACCTCCAAACTATGGGGCTTTAACTTTACATCGAAGATAACGGAGACCCATGAAAGGCTGGCTTGGTGAGTAAAGATTCTGCCTGCATTGCAGGAGACACAGGAGATGCAGTTTTGATCACTGTTTCGGGAAGATCCCCAGAGGAGAGCATGGCAACCCACTCCACTATTCTTGCCTGGGAAATCCCATGGGCAGAGGAGCCTGCCAGGCTACAGTCCATGGGGTCACAAAGAGTCAGACACGACTGAGCACATAGCACATGTGAAAGGTTTCTAAGACGTAGGCAGCATTGGTAAGTAACTTCCATTTAGTCTTTGAGTCTTTTTACCTAAATAGAGGTAGAAGAATGAGAAGGGTTGCTCAGTGACCATGAGGTAGCCTGTGCTGGTCATTTGCCTGTTGCTTTCAGTCCTTATCTGCCCTTCTGGGCTCTGCTATATATCAGTGAGAGAGAAATTGTATTTTCCAGATTCCCGAGCTAGCTGGTTTCTCTTTAGGTTTTGTTAATGTAAGGCACTGCAAGATGAAAGAAAGAGAGAACTGACTACCTTCCTGACTGGTTTCTTGTGGCATCAGCGACAGCAGAACAGCTGAGAAGACAGTGCCAGTGGTGGCAACAGCATTGGCTATAGTGCCAATGGCAGCAGTGAATCTGGGTGGTGGCTTCGGACAAGAAAGCAACAACCTGAAAGTCTAGGCTCCCGGACTCCTGCTCAGACAACTGGGCCTCAACAGCCAACAGGCACCTCAGGGATACTGTGTCCCTGTGTCCCTGGGCTCCTCTAGCCCAGAGTGGTGATGGTTTCCTGAAGTTAATAATCTTTGAGAAATCACCCCTGTGCTCTTTTGCCCCTACATCTCTTCTAATATCTTTGTAGCCATTTTCTTTATTAATTACTTCTGTTAAATGCTTAAAACTGGTTTTCTTTCCTTTAATTAGATCCTGAACCAAGAACTTCCAGATGTTCAAGCTGGTTTTATAAAAGGCAGAGGGACCAGAGATCATATTGCAAACATCCATCGGATCATAGAAAAAATAAGAGAATTCCAGAAAAACATCTACTTCTGCTTCATTGACTATGCTGAAACCTTTGACTGTGTGGATCACAACAAACTGAAAAATTCTTAAAGAGATGGCAATACCAGACTGCCTTACCTGCCTCCTGTATGGAGAAACCTGTATGCAGAGAAACTTTATGCAGGTCATGAAGGAACAGTTAGAAATGAATATGAAATAACAGACTGGTTCAAAATTGGGAAAGCAGTACGTGAAGGCTGTAATGACACCCTGTATTGCCACCCTGCTTATTTAACTTCTATGTAGAGTATATCATGTGAAATGCCAGGCTGAATGAAGCACAAGCTGGAATCAAGATTGCTGGGGGAAATATCAATTACCTCAGATATGCAGATGATACCACACTTATGGCAGAAAGCAAAGAGAAACTAAAGAGCCTCTTGATGGTGAAAGAGGAGAATTGAAAAACTGGCTTAAAACTCAACATTCAGAAAACTAAGATCATGGCATATGTGTCCCTTCACTTTATGGCAAATGGAAGGGGAAAAAGTGGAAGCAGATTTTATTTTCTTGGGCTCCAAAATTACTGCAGATGGTGACTGCAGCCATGAAATTAAGACACTTGCTTGTTGCAATAAAAACGATGACCAACCTAGACAGCATATTAAAAAGCAGAGACATTACTTTGCCAACAAAGTCCCTCTAGTCAAAGCTTTGTTTTTTCCAGTAATCATGTAATGGATGTGCGAGTTGGGCCATAAAGAAGGCTGAGAAGCAACAAATTGATGCTTTTGAACTGTGGTGTTGGAGAAGACTTTGAGAGTCCCTTGGACTGCAAGGAGATCCAACCAGTCCATCCTAAAGGAAATCAGTCCTGAATATTCATCGGAAGGACTGATGCTGAAGCTGAAACACCAATACTTTGGCCACCTGATGTGAAGAACTGATTCATTAGAAAAGACCCTGATTCTGGGAAAGATTGAAGGCAGGAAGAGACCGGGATGACAGAGGACAAGATGGTTGGATGGCATTACCGACTCAATGGACATGAGTTTGAGCAAGCTCCGGGAGATGGTGATGGACAGGGAAGCCTGGCATGCTGCAGTCCATGGGGTCGCAAAGAGTTGGACAAAGACTGAGAGACTGAACAACAACATGTAGCACCTAGTGTACTTTATTTACTTGGTTTCTAGGACACTACACAGCTCAAAACATTTCCTTAGTGATAATTTCTATATCATGTTTTATTTTTTGTTTTTGTTTGTTTGTTTTGGTCTTACTGAACCATGTCTTATAACATCAGCTTTATTGTGTTATTGTGTTAAGCAGGTCCAGGGTTGCAGAGTCCTTTGAAGAATATAGCTTAAAGTAACTGCAGGGTCAGTTGCAAAGCCCAACCCTCCAAATAAAAAGAGATCGTAGTGAAAATTTCAGTTTACCTTGAATACCTTCCCAGTCATATAAGCCAGATTTTCTTGCCAACATTAGATATATTAGGTTCACAATCGCTTAGCTACTTCATTGTGGTTAAAATTTTGTCTATATTTTGATCATCTCAAACTTAAAAATTTTGTGCATCAGTGAACACAGTGAACAGAGAGAAAAAGCAACCTATGGAATGGGAGAAATTATTTAAAAATCATATGTCTGATAAAGGATTAATATCTAGAATAAATAGAGAATTCTTAAAACAAACAAACAAAGCCCCCTAAATACTCTGATAATAAATAGATTTCACTGAAGGTGACATTCAAGTGGCCAGCAGGCATATGAAAAGGTGCTCAACATCACTAATCACGAGGTTTGCCCTTTATAATTATGGATATTTATTATTTGTTTTGATGTAAGTTGGATTTGTCATTGTTGAATAGAAATTATGTGATTATTAATTAATCAGTTAGATTTTGGGAATAGAAGGCTTGGAAATGTGATCATCAAAATGAATACAAGGAATCCTATAATTGTTGCAGAGAAATGCAAATCAAAACCACAATGACATATCACCTCACGTTTATTAGAAAGGCTACTAAAAACCCAGAAAATGAGACAGTTTGGTGAGGATATGGTGAAATAGGAACCCTTTTGCACTGTTGTCAAGACTGTACAATGGTGCAACCACTACGGAAAACAGTGTGAAGATCCTCAAAAATTAAAAATAGACTGAGTGTGTATATCCTAGGTAACTGAAAGCAGAGTCTCAAAGAGATACATGCATACAACCACATTTATAGCAGCATTATTCATAATTGCCAAAAGGTAACCCCCAAATGTCTGTCAAGAGATGAGTAAGATATAGTAGGAAGAAATAAAGGATAAAGAAAATATAATATATACATACAATGAAATATTATTTAGCCTTAAAAAGAAATCTTGTTACATGCTACAACATGGGTGAAAGTTGAGGATGTCATGCTAAATGAAATAAACCAATCGCAAAAAGATAAATACTGTATGATTTCACATATGTGAAGTAGATTCATGGGGTACCAGGGGCTGGTGAGCAGGGCAAAAGGTGAGAGCGTTGTTAAGTGAGTGTAGAGTTTCAGATTTACAAGCGGAAAAAGTTCTGGAAATCTGTTTCACAGCAACGTGCATATACTTAATATGACTAAACTGTACACTTAAAGATGGTTAATATAGAAAATCTTCTGTTAGGTGTTTTTTACTGTGCACAGAAAATAGCCTCCATTTTGCTCTATTTCAAGGATTTTGTGAGGGATTCACTAATTCAATCTTTACTCAAATGTAATCTTGAACTTAAATGTCTTGATAATACTTCCTGTTACTAGATGGTCATGCTAAATTCCATCACAAATAGTATAAACCAGTAATCATTCAATCAACAAGCGTTTCAGTTCAGTTCACTCGACTCTTTGCGACCCCAAGGATTGCAGCACGCCAGGCCTCCCTGTCCATCACCAACTCCCAGAGTTTACTCAAACTCATGTCCATTGAGTCGGTGATGCCATCCAACCATCTCATCCTCTGTTGTCCCCTTCTCCTCCTGCCCTCAATCAGCAAGGGTTTAGAGAGCTTCTTTCTGGTATGCATGGTGGGCATCTGTTAGGTTCTGGAGTTACAGAGCTGAGTAAACCAATTTTGTCCAGGAACTTGCAGGCTTACCCTGTAGTGCTGGCTGATTCTGTTAGAAGCAAATCAGTGCAGGCCATCGCTGACACATTCCCGGAGACCTGAATCATGTCCACTCCCTCTGCTGTGTTCAACTGCTGATAGAGTCCTGGGGGCTAAATAGAACTCTCACCGGTCAGTGCACCTGGATGACACTGTCTTCTAGAGCCCAACAAATTCAGGACAAGACTGACTTCTTCTAGAATGTTCTGAGTTCCTCCTATATCCATCAGATAAGTCTGTTAAGAATGATTCTTTCCAAATATGTGGCCAGCTGAACCCGGTATTCCCCCTAACCCTCTGGTCTGGTGGCCTGTCTTTGGATCAGCAGGACTTGCCTGGACAGCCACCCTGGCTGCAGCTCTCCGAGTTCTTCTGTTTGCAGCAGAACTTGAGCAGCTTCACAAAGAACTGCATTTCCTGTGTCGAAACCAAGAATATGCTCGTCTGCGGCATCAGGCCAGCCTCCTTTTGTTTGGTTTGCTCCAGCAACCACATCCTGTGTCAGGAGCCCTGGACCACAGTGAGAATTGCCTTAACCATTACCTTAACCTTAACCATTATCAGGCAGTCACCAGGCCCCTGAGTCTGAAGAAGGGTAGCAAAGCCTTTACCGCAGCCTTCCAAGCAGGATGATCTACATCCAAACCGATCCAGGGCTCTGCAGTTTTAGTCTTGCTGTCTACCTGTTTGGCCCCATCAGGTCCCAAGTCGGTATAGTGTTCAGCATTATCTGAATAATCAAGTCTCATAGCTGAACCAAGAAGCCAGGCAGTTGTTACCTGGTGATCTTGAATCTGGAAAAAAACAGTTCCTGTCTCTGAGATATCGTTCGAAGAGCTTGTTGAGTCACGGCTGTGAATGTTTCATAAAGTCTTTCTGTCTTCAGTCTATCTGCTGGTGTCTGATTTTCCGGTCTTCAAGCCAAACCACGGTTTCTAATTCCATTTCATCTTTGCACTGTAGCTGGCAGGGTTCCAGTGGTCCTGGCCCCCCAGGCTTCGACCAGGAGGGGAGCAGGGAGAAGAAGTGGGTGATGCGGGCACTAGCAACATGGGGAGAGCAGCCTGGTGGTTCTTTGGTCTTCGCAGCTCCTGTGACCTTACTTCTGTTCTACCTGAGTCCCCACTGCCACGGTCACACCCTGGACCTTGTATCATCAACACACTCTCTCACTCTTCCCAGTTATTTATTTGTATATTTTACCCAGTTGCTCCCACGACTCCTGTTCTTCAAGTTGGTTAAAGCTGCCAAGATCCTGGCCTCTCCATTGTCTCCCTTTCTCTTCACTTTCCTGTTCTAAGCTCCTTTCCTGCCCAGGAAAGACCTATTCACATCTTCACCTGTCACTCCTCTTGGGCTCCACTGGCCTCTCCCACCCGGTGCTGTGGATATTTATGCCGTAACAAGGTCGTTCTCTCTCTCTCTCTCTCAGCTGGGTCTTTGTCGTTGCCTGGCAATCTTTCTGTATCTTCCTGATCAGCTTTCTCTTTCATGCTTTAAACCTTCTTCATTCTCCTCGAATGTCTTCTACAAAATTGAAGGAGATACAGAACATTCATGTTCTTCAAATTGGTTAAAATTGCCAAGCTCCTGGCCTCTCCATGGTCTCCCTTTCTACTCACTTCCCTGTTTGCGGACATTAAGAGATGTCTGCCAACCCATAGCTGTATTGCAGAGGCTGCCAGAGCTCTGCCCACGTCATCTTGGATTCCTTCCATTGTCTGGGGGCACACCAGCTCCCCCATGTGCCTTCACTGCCCACAGTCGGCACCTCTGACTCTTGTCTGAGCTTTGCCCTCAGGCTGCCTGAATCCCCTCCCTGCAGAGGAGCGCAGGTGGCCAGGAATTTCCACCCTCCCCACCTCCACCCACAAAGGGCGGCTCTTAACCTCTGGCTGATGGGTTTGGAGTACAAATAGCCCAGCAGCCCAGCAACCTTGCCCCACGACTGGAGTGACTCTGAGATGTGAGAGCTTCCCTGGGCAAGCGGACAGCCCCCGTCAGGGTGCCCTTCGTGATACTTCGCTATCATGGCGTTCTTCCCTTCCTGCTCTCTTCCTACTTCCCTTCAGGTTATTCCTGAGGATATTCCTGCTTCCTGAAAGGTCACTGCCCAGGAATCCTCATCTCACCTGCTTCCGGTTTTTCCTTCTTTCTCTCATGGAGAAGAAGGGGCTCCTTCCTTCAATATAACCCCAAGTATTCACCCTCCCTCTTCTTCCCTGAGGGAGGTAGGAGGTGGATGGGCCTCTGGGCTGGACAGCTGGTATTTGTCAAGTGGAATAATATCGAAGCTTTGTTTTTCCCCAGACGCTCCGAGGACAACGCTAATGGCAGAGATGAAGTGCCCGCTGCTGAGGTCGAGGAAAACGTTCCTGTCTGCACACGCACGGGAAGGCTTCTTGGGGGTCTTGTAGGAGGGGGGCACCACCCCACAGGCCTGTGTGGTGGAATTCATCTTGGTAAAAATTTGTGCACATGGGTTGGGGAGGGTCCTCGGACGGGTCATATGTGGAAAAAGAAGTAACTGGCCAAAGGGAATCAAAGACCTGGAGGGACCGCCCTGCATAAGTGATTTACATCACCTCCTCACTGTGCTCCTCCTTAGGAACGATGCTCACAGCCTTTCTCTCTGGGCATGCATCTCTGCCTTGCTTCAGTCTTAAACAATTTGTTTCTTTTTGTGCTGTCCCACTTGTTGTTCTGTGTCACTGATAATAGACAGAGACACCTGTTGTTACAGTTGCTGCCTTCTTGAACCATTCTTGCTTTCAAATGGGGTGGGAGGGTGGCGAGAGCCAGGGCCACTTGAGCTCTAGCTTCTAACCCTTGGTGGTCTAGCAGTTAGGTTTCCCGGTCTTCATCCAGGCTGCTGTTGCTCAGTCTCTAAGTTGTATCAGACACTTTGCAACCCCACGGACTGTAGTCTACCAGTCTCCCATGTCCTCCTCTCTCTCTCTGAATTTGCTCAGTCATGCCCATTGAGTTGAGCCTCTGCTGCTCCCTTCTCCTTTTGCCTTCATTCTTTCCCAGCTTCAGGGTTTTTTCCAATGAAGTGGCTCTTCTCAGCTGGTAGCCAAAATATTGGAGCTTCAGTTTCAGCATCAGTCCTTCCAATGAATAGTCAGTGTTAATTTCCTTTAGGATTGACTGGTTTGATCTCCTTGGGACGCTCCAAGGGAATCTCAATACCACAATTCAAAAGCATCAGTTCTTTGTCTCTCAGCCTTCTTTGTGGTCCATCTCTCACATCCATACATAACTACTGGAAAAATCATAGCTTTTATTATACTGACATTTGTTGGCAGAGTGATGCCTCTGCTTTTGAATACTCTGTCTACGTTTGTCATAGCTTTCCTTCCAAGGAGCAAGGGTCTTTTAATTTCACCATCCACAGTGATTTTGGAGCCCAAGAAAATAAGATTTGTCACTACTTCAACTTTTCCCCCTTCTATTTGCCATGAAGTGATGGGACCAGATGCCATGATCTTAGTTTCATCCAGGCTTCCCAGGTTGAATTGCTGGGCAGGGAACTAAGGTCTGTCTTCAGGACCGCTCACTCCTGTCTCTCTGAGATCACTTCCCTTTGCACCAACACAGCCTTCCTAGGCAAACTTACCTAATTCCCTGGCTTAATTTATCATCTGTGTTAGTGTCCCAAGGTTTCTGTAAGACAACACTGCAGACTGGGTGGCTTAAGCAGCAGAGATGTATGGTCTCACAGCTCTGGAGACTAGAAGTCCAAGACCAAGGTGTGGTGGGGTTGGTTCCTTCTGAGGTCTGTGAGGGAAAGAAATCTGTTCCATCCCTCTCTCCTAGCTTCTAGCATTTTGCTGGCAATTTCTGATGTCTGTTGGCTTGCTGCCTTTATCTTTCCATGGCAATCTGTGTGTCTAAATTTCCCAGTCATGTTGGATTAGGGCCAACTCTCACGATCTCCTTTTAACTTGATCACCTCTGCAAAGACCCTGTCTCCACATTGAGGACACATCCTGAGATGCTGGAGGGGAGGATGTGGGCGAGTGTGTTCAGTCCTGTCCAACTCTTTCGTGACAGGTTCCTCTGTTCGTGGGATTCTGCAGCCAAGAATATGTAATTCTCTTGTGTCTGCTGCATCGGCAGGTGGGTTCTTTACCACTGGCACCACCTGGGAAGCCTCACTGGAAGGTGAAGGTATAAACTGGGAGGAGACACAGTTCAACCCATAGCACCATCTCCGTGCTCCTGAGCCCTTGTAACTCTCCCAAACTATAGATATGCCTTGTCATCACTGGCCAGATTGCTCCACTTGAATGCCCTGCATAAACCCTTCATGTTTTCTGGTTTCTCAGCACTCTTTGCTCTGTTTGGGAAGTTTCCAGCCACTTGAATCCCGTTTCCACCCCAGAGGTGTTTTCCAGCCTCTTTTGTGGTCAGGCTCAGGCCTGTGAGCTCTCCTCCACCAAGAGGACTTGCCGCTATGAAACTGATTCAGAAGGAGCAGTTTGAGGAAGGAGGCTTGGGGTGGAAACCGATTCCCGGGCCGTGGCAGAGGCTTTCAGGGATATGGCAGCTGCAAGCTGAGTTGAGCTCTTGATGCACAAGTGATACCATTACTAGTGTGTGCGTGTGCCTGTGTGTGCTCAGTCGTGTCCAGCTCTTTGTCACTATGGACTGCAGCCCGCCAGGCTCCTCTGTCTGTAGAATTTTCCAGGCAAGACTCCTAGAGGGGGTCACCGTTTCCTACTCCAGGAGATTTTCCTGACCCAGGGATCGGACCGGCTCTCTTGCATCACCTGTGTTGGCATGTGGATTCCTTACCATTGTGCCACCTGGGAAGCCCATTACTGGTGTAGCAGTGATTGGAGACACATGGAGAGTCTGACTGAATTGCAGGTGGTGGCCTTGGCGCATCCTGGTGGCAGCCACAGGAGCAGAAGCAGTCGTTTCTCCATCAGGCCAGGGTTTTGGTTTTAGATACTTTACTCAGCAGCTTAATCTTGAGCCAGTCTGTTCAGCTCCACGCAGATTCTGTGGGCTATTGAGATCATTTTAATACCCTTATTTGCTGTGTAACCAGCCAGGATCAGCTTCTGTGGCCTGCAATTAGGAACGATGATGCATGTAGAATTTAGTATTTTAAGGTGGTTTCTGGAAGTCACAGGCCCTAATCTGTGAGGAGGAGAATAGTAGTTAATGAGGCCCCAACCGATTTGGGCTGGAAAGCTGGTGCGCTTTGTTGTGAAGTGGCCTTCAGTCAGACTGTTTTTTTGCTACACAATGGGACAGAGTCGTAGTCATGCCAATCAGGGCTAGAGGAAATGGTGGTAAAAATTTAGAATACTGATGTTGTTGTGCTGGTGATTTCCTGCCCCTTTGGCAAAGTCCTCCAAAACAGATTTTCCATAAGAATTATCTGCCAGTTCAAGTGAGTAAAGTCTATTAGCAAAGAGGGCATTGGACATTTCCTTGCCCACTGCAGCCCTCCCTTGTCTATTCTTTTTCCTTTTAAATTTATGTATTTATTTTAAATGAAACAAAGATGATTATTTTTAATGATAAAGGGTGTAGTGCACAAAGCAGTTAGACAGCATAAACCCTTAGACACCATAACAACGAAGAAACAAAACACATAGAGCAAAAATCAGGAGAAACATAGAGGAAAAGAAACAATATATAGTCATATGAGGCATATAAACATTTTTCTGAGAGTATTTTATCAAAGTGCAGAAAAAATAATGGAACTGTCTTAAGTGATGTCATTAATATTTAAATATAATAGATTTAGATTTAATTAATTTATATTAATTATATCCTACACAAATATATTTAAAATTTTGTATCTCATACATCGTTATTAGATGTCCATAGGGCATTTAGAAAAACTGCCAAAAAGTTACACACTACTAAATTTCAAAAAGTAGAATTCTTTTTTGTGTATGTGATTCAGTTACATATACACATGTTATTTTTGAAATTATTTTCCATTACAGGTTATTACAAGATATTAACTGTAGTTCCCTGTGTTTATAGTAAATCTCTTTTTCTTGTTGTATATTTAGTCTTTTAAATTAGAAATCTAGAAATCTAGCATTCTATTCATACAATGAAATCTAGCATTCATCCTATTTCTATTTTAAATTAGAAAATTTAGCATTCTAAGTCAAACAAATGGAATCAAAATGTCATAAATTTTTTAGTTAGGCAAAAATTCATAAATTTTCTAATATATATTATATATATCATTTATATGTATGTTTACAAAAGCTTTTTTACTATGCTTGATAAAGGCTTGAGAAAGAACATCAAAAAGAAAAAGAGATGGAGGAATTGGAAAACGTAAACCAAATGAAATGGGAGCACTGAATATGGAATAGAAAAAGTGAAACAAACTAGATAAAAGTAAAACATCCTCATATAGTCCAGTTGTTTTTAAACATGGCTGCTCATTAGAAATGTATCTGGAGCTCTGGCAGAAAAACAGAAAGTGATACCTGGGTATTTGTATTTTTCAAAAAATTCTAAGATAATTTTGATATGTATCTGGATTAAAAAAAAGGTATTACAGGTTTTTCTACTAAAAGGTAGTTTTGATGATATAGAATTTTATAATTTTTCTGTTGACCAATCATGATACAATGGTATTAAGTGAGTAATATTTAAATAATCACAATAGCAAAAGATATTTGTCAGTTTTCACAATCAATAGCTAGACAAAAAGTAAAAGATGATTACAATGGCAAGCCATAATGGGAACACGATTAACCTAACAATATAAAATAATTACACACAATTCTGGGGGTCAAGCAGAGTGATGTGGTAAGTGGAAGTGCGTACACGCACATGTTTTCATCTGCTCAGCCAGTCTATGCCTTTTGGTTGGTGCATTTAACCCATTTACGTATAAGATAATTATTGATATGTATGACCCTATTGCTGTTTTCTTAATTGTTTTGGGTTTATTTTCTGTAGGTAGGGCTTTTCCTTCTCTTGTTTTCTCCCTGGAGAAGTTCCTTTAGCATTTGTTGTAAAGCTGTTTTGGCAGTGCTAAATTCTCTTAACTTTTGTTTGTCTGGAAAGCTTTTAATTTCTCCACCAAATCTGAAGGAGAGTCTTGCTGGGTAGAGTATTCTTGGTTGCAGATTCTTCCCTTTCATCACTTTGAATATGTCATGCCATTCCCTTCAGGCTTATAGAGTTTCTGTTGAGAAATCAGCTGATAGCCTGATGGGAGTTTCCTTGTATGTCCTTTGCTGTTTTTCCCTTGTTACTTTTAATATTTTATCTCTGTCTTTCATTTTTGTCAGAAAGCCTGGGACTTTCTGTGCTTGCTGGACTTGGCTGACTATTCCCATTCCCATGTTAGGGAAGTTTTCAACTATTATCTCCTCAAATATTTCCTCAGGTCCTTTCTCTCTCTCTTCTACCCCTATAATATGAATGTTCATGCTTTTAATGTTGTCCCAGAGGTCTCTTAGGTTGTCTTCTTTACATTCTTTATCCTATATTCTGTTCTGAAGCAGTGATTTCCACCATTCTGTCCTCCATGTCATTTACCCATGCTTCTACCTCAGTTATTCTGCTATGGATTCCTTCCAGTGTATTATTCATCTCTGTTTGTTCTTTAGTTCTTGTTCATTTCAGTTCAGTCACGCAGTCATGTCTGACTCTTTGCAACCCCATGGATTGCAGCACACCAGGCTTCCTTGTCCACCACCAATTCCCAGAGCTCAAACTCATGTCCATCGAGTCAGTGATGGCATCCAACCATCTCCTCTGTCGTCCCCTTCTCTTCTTCCCCTCAATCTTTCCCAGCATCAGGATCTTCTCAAATGAGTCAATTCTTCACATCAAGTGGCCAAAGTATTGGAGTATCAGCTTAAACATCAGTCCTTCCAATGAATATTCAGGACTGATCTCCTTTAGGATGGACTGGTTGGATCTCCTTGCAGTCCAAGGGACTCTCAAGAGTCTGCTCCAATACCACAGTTCAAAAGTATCAATTCTTCGGCACTCAGCTTTCTTTATAATAGTCCAACTCTCACATCCATACATGACTACTGGAAAAACCATAGCCTTGACTAGATGGACCTTTGCTGGCAAAATAATGTCTCTGCTTTTTAATATACTGTCTAGGTTGGTCATAAGTTTTCTTCCAAGGGGCAAGCGTCTTTTAATTTCACGGCTCCAGTTACCATCTGCAGTGCTTTTGGAGCCCCCCAAAATAAAGTCTCTCACTGTTTCCATTGTTTCCTCATCTATTTGCCATGAAGTGATGGGACCAGATGCCATGATCTTAGTTTTCTGGATGTTGAGGCTCTTTAGTTCTTCTTTGCTTTCTGTCATAAGGGTGGTATCATCTGCATATCTGAAGTTATTGATATTTCTCCTGGCAATCTTGATTCCAGCTTGTGCTTCATCCAGCCCAGCGTTTTTCTGCATATAAGTTGATATACTCTGCACGTGATGTACTCTGCATATAAGTTAAATAAGCAGGGTGACAATATACAGCCTTGACATACTCCTTTCTCTATTTGGAAACAGTCTGTTGTTCCATGTCCAGTTCTAACTGTTGCTTCTTGATCTGCATACAAATTTCTCAGGAGGCATGTAGGGTGGTCTGGTATTCCTATCTCTTGAAGAATTCTCCACAGTTTGTTGTGATCTACATAGTCAAAGGCTTTGGCATGGTCAATAAAGCAGAAGTAGATGTTTTTCTGGGACTCTCTTGCTGTTTATATGATCCAGTGGATGTGGGCAATTTGATCTCTGGTTCCTCTGCCTTTTCTAAATCCAGCTTGAACAGGAATTTCATGGTTCACAGACTGTTGAAGTCTCACTTGGAGAATTTGAACATTATTTTGCTAGCGTGTAAGATGAGTGCAACTGTGCGGTAGTTTGAACATTCTTTGGCATTGCCTTTCTTTGGGATTGTAATGAAAAGTGACCTTTTCCAGTCCTGTGACCACTGCTGAGTTTTCCAAATTTGCTGGCATATTGAGTGCAGCACTTTCGTAGCATCATCTTTTAGGATTTGAAATAGCTCAACTGGAATTCCATCACCTCCACCAGCTTTATTTCTTGTAGGTCTTTGGTAAACATTTCTTGCATCTTCTCAATATTTGCCTCCATTCTTTTTCTGAGATCCTGGATCATATTCACTATCATTATTCTGAATTCTTTTTTGGGAAGATTGCCTATTTCTACTTCATTTAGTTGTTTTTCTGGGACTTTATCTTTTCCCTTCATTTGGGATGTAATTTTCTGCTTTTTCATGATGATTAACTTGCTGTAAAGTGGTTTTGTTTTAGTCACTGTGGGACTGTGGTCCTTCTTTCTTCTGCCTGCTCTCTGATGAAGGAGGCCAAGAGGCTTATGTAAGCTTCTGGATGGGCAGGTGTGGTTGTGGGAAAAGCTGGGTCTAGCTCTGGTGGGCAGGGTCTTGCTCAGTAAAGCTTAATCCAATTATCTGCTGATGGGTGGGGTTACACTCCCTCCCTGGTAGTTTCTTGGCCTGAGGAAACTCAGCCCTTGGATTTATGGGATCTATGGTAGGGTTAATGGCGACCTCCAAGAGGGTTTACACCATAGGGGACCTTCCCAGACATCTGCTCCCTGTCCCCACAGCCCTGTGGTGAGCTCCTGCCCCCACCCCCCACGCCTCCACAGGAGACCCTCCAAGACTAGCAGGTAGTTCTGGTTCAGTTTCCTTTGGAATCACAGCTCCTTTCCTCTGAGTCTTGGTGTGTGCAAGGTTTTGTTTATACCCTCCAAGACTGGAATCTCCATTTCCCCAGTCCTCTGAAAATCCTGTAATCAAATCTCGTTGGGCTTCAAGATCCCGCTGGAGACTCCCAGTCCCTTTGTTGGGTCTCCAGGCTGGGAAGCCTCATGCGGGTTCTCAACCTTCGTAACAGTGGAGAACTTCTTTGGTGTTTTTGTTCTTCAGTTCGTGGGCCACCCACCCGGCTGGTATGGGATCTGACTTTATCGTGATTGTGCCCCTCCTGCTGTCTTGCTGCAGCTTCTTCTATACCTCTGGACGTGGGCTATCTTTATTTGGCGGGCTCCAGCATCCTCCTGTCGATGGCTGGTCACAGCTATTTGTGATTTTGGTGCTGTCACTGGAGGAGAAAAGTGCATGCTCTTCTATTCCACCGTCTTCTCCCAACTTCAATTTTGGATTGTCTCAAGACAAAGACCTTTAAATTAAGTGAGAAGTAGGTTGGCAGAATACAGAGGTAAAAAAATTAGGTCTTTAGACTGAAAGATTCTGCAGGGGAGGCAGAATTTTATCTCTATTCTTTCTGGGTCTCTGTCTGGGCCTGAGAATTAAATTCACTAAAACAAATTAACAGGAGAAAAGCATATGATTTTTTTTTTTTTTTTAAATTTTTGGCCATGGCAGATGGCATGTGGGATCTTAGTTCCCTGACAAGGGATCGAACTCACACCCCCTGCTTTGGAAACTTGGAGTCCTAACTGCTAGGCCCCCAGGGAAGTCCCAGCATATGGATTTTGAAAATGAAGACCCGACCTGCCCCCTGCCCCCAGTCCAAGGAATAAAAGCCTACGTGCTTATATACTTGGTTGAACTAAGGGAGGCAACTGTGGAAAAGTAACTAAAACATATGGGGAGACTAAGGTAAGATGAGTTATTTTAACAAGGTCTGTTTGTATAGATTTCTCCTGCTCCCACTCCCATCTCTGGTGGTAAGAATGTTTCTTTCCTCCTGGCATCTTGTACTAGGGAGTTTTGTCTCTTGCTTTCAGGAAGAAAAGTGCAGGCGGTGGGGAGGTGGACAGGGGTGATCAGAATGTCCTTCTTGTACCTTCTGTTTTTCACATGTCTTTATCTTAAAATAATCCTTATGTCAAAGTAGCATATTTGGGGTTGACATATTCTGCCAATTTTCAGCTCTAGAAAAGAGCTGGCCGGACAAGATCTTTTGATAAGGGTTATTCATAGAACTGAAGCAAATAGAGGAAGCCTGCTAAAATCTTAAAAGTTTTGATTATCAAAGAACCTCCTGGGCTGTTCAGTACAGCCTGTGAAGCCCCTAAGGTATTGATGGGACTGGATATACATGAGCAGGAGTGTCTGCTAAAGCTTAACAGCTTCCAGAAAGGGCATTCTTCCCAGTGCCTGACTCAGGTACAGCTATAGGGATGCGGAGAGAGTAGGATAAATAAAGTTATTTTAATTAAAAAATTCCACTAGGAGATTAAAGCAGAGAGGGAATTTTAAGGGAGTTTGGGAGACTGTTACAGGCTAATGACTACTCAAAAGAAGAATCCAGTAACCTAGCAACAATCTACGCTACCTTGAAGGAAGACCAGACACATCAGGTGCCAAGCTACAAACCCTGATAGCTGAAACACAAGACAATAGATGTGGTGTCTGAATGTTGCTACATGAAATCAGGGAGTCAATAGTCCTTGAAGAGCGGCATCTCTGCACACAGCCAAGATAGGACTAGAGGTGAAAGGGGAAAGAAACTAAATGAAAGGGGCCATTATGCTGAAACCTGAGATGAATTTCCAGATTTTGTATGTCACCACACTTCTGCTAACATACATATGATTTAGTTGGTGCCATGACAGGCCCGGTTAGACCACGCAGTGTTAAAGGAGGGACTAACGACGGAAGCCTTGACGGCCACCCACAACCCGAGGAAGGAGGTGGTCTTCTTCCCCTCCCCACTTTTCTTTTGCTTATAAAAATAAAGCCCTCCAGTCTTGGGGCAGAGACTGTTTGTATCTCTCACAAGCATCCTGTGCTAATAAGCTCACTCTTTGCCTGCCACTTGGCCTCTCACGGCATTCTCCCTGGCTCTGAGACATAAGAACCTGAGCTTCAGAAACTCCAAATATCAGGTGAATGGTTTTAGTTAAAAGACAGTGGTTCAACTCCCTTCCTAAGTCTGGAATCGTGGATTCTTGTCCCAGTTGGAGCTCTGGCTGGGTTCAAGTGCCATCTGGTTTCAATAGGGAATAGCAAACAAGGAGAATCCCCCCGGGGACCAGAACAGGGGCTGCCGAAGGGGCTAGTCAAGGAGCTCCACACCCAGGACTGTGAGTGCTCACTGCTCTCACCCAGTGGGTGTTTGCCACGCTCCCCTCTTCCCAAAGAGGGTTTAAAAAAGTCATTAATCAACTAATCCATTAATAAGTCACTTGTAGAAGTGATCATTTAAGTTATGCCTGTCTATATCTGTATGTCTCACTTCTCCTGTTGGGGAGAGAAATTTGTCTTTAAGCTTAAGCTCATGGAGCCTTACTCAAGAGAAGCAATATCTTGACTCTAAACCTCTAAAGATCTTGGATTTTGCGCTGGAATCACTGGCTAGCATGAACTTCGCAGCTCTGTTTCTTGGGGAGGGGTAAGTTCCTTTTATTTACGGGAAGAAGGATGTGTTTGAATGTTGGCTAGCCAAAATGGTGGACTGTGGTAGAAACTGCTAGTGTTCTACTCCAAATATACTCTCTCTTTATTTTTTTTTTAACAGAGCCCTGATTTTGTTTAGGGCTGAAAGCACTGTCCTCTTTAGTCTCCTTGGTAGGCAGAGATGGCCAGATGACACACAAACAGGATTTCCGAGATGTTTTTGCTTTTCTGACTGAATTTATTCCTGCTTTCCCCTTCTTCTGCTGCTTGTCTGGAGTTGTACTAGCCTGTAGGGGACCAGGATGCACAGACAGGAGGGTGAATCTCTGCGCTGTAAGGTGGGGAGCCGGAAAGGCAGAAGGAGCATGGCTTCCTAATGCCAACAGGGTATGACTTACCGACTCTGGACTGCATACCTCTGGGCTTGTTATATGGGAAGAGGAAACCCAAGAGCCTCGTTTTTGTTTTGTTTTATTTTGTTTTTTTTTGCAGCTGAACACATTCTTAAATTGATACACATCCAAAATGAAACATCACCTTCTCCCTGAAACCCACTCCCCTAATGTTCCCTTCTTGGTTCCCTTGACCACCTTCTACTGAGAAATCAACATGCAATCCTTGGCTTCTATCTTGTATTTGCTCCTCCCCCAATACCTAACCATTTATTAGTCTTACTGATTTGAAATCCTGCACAAGCCCTTGTGTCCTTGTCCTTAGAAGTAAAATGCTGCCTCAAGCATTAATGACTGGCAAATATGAAGATGCAGAGAAAAAAAAATGGCTGTTAGACTGGGAACTGGTAACAGTTTAGACTATAACTCTGCCACATAGCAGAATCACCAAACTCATAGTTCCCTGAAAGAGATAAAGGTCTGATGCACGTTCCTAAGTTGTTTTTACAGGAAGCAGAACCCCCTCCAGATGAAAACTGCTGACCACAAGAAGATGGTTGAGGTGAAGGTTGATGATACTGGAAACCTCATCTCGAAACCAACCAGTCCCAGAATTGTCCACAAGCTGATCACGCCCTGCTTCTTGAACACTATAAAACTCCTCACCATCCCCTACAGGGTGGGTCACACAGTCTTGAGGGCATGAGCCCGCTGTAGCCCCCTTTGCCTGGCAAACCACTAAAAGCTACTCTTTTCTATGTTAACCCAAAGGCTGTCTCCATGTTTCTATTCAGCGAACAGAGCCAGAGTTATGGCAACAGATTCCATTTTTAAATTCTTCCCTGTTTAAGTTGAATTGAGTGTGTATATGTGTAGTCACTTCAGTCGTGTCTGACTCTTTGCGACTCTATGGACTGTAGCCCACCAGGCTCCTCTGTCCATGGGTTTTCCTAGCCAAGAATACTGGCGTGGGTTGCCATTCCCTCCGCTGGGGGATCTTCCCTACTCAGGGATCGAACTCGAGTCTCTAACGTTTCCTGCATTGATAGGCAGGTTCTTTTTTTTTTTTTTTTTTATAGGCAGGTTCTTTACCACTCGTGCCACCTGGGCAGCCCCATAAGTTGAACTGTGTCCCCCCTAAAAGATCTCTTAAATGCCTACTCCCCAGAATCTCAGAATGGACCTTACTTGGAAATAAGGTGGTCTCTGGTAAATTAGTTAAGATGAGATTATGCTGAAGCAGAGTGGCTCCTTAATACAACTGGTCTAGGAAGATGATGTGAAGAGGCAGAGACCCACAGGGACAACACAGAGGTGGAAATTGGGGAGATGCAGCTGCAAGCCAAGGAGCATGAGGACTGATGGCCCCCCGGAGGCGACGATGAAGGAAGGGAGATTCTATCCAGAGTCTCAGAGGGAACACAGCCCTGCTGACACCGTGATTTTGGATTTCTAGCCTTCAGAACTGTGAGAGAATATCTTTCTGTTACCCAAGCCACCGCACCTGTGGTACTTTGCGACAGCAACCTCAGGCTACTTAGCCGCACCCTGGTGCATTCACCATCTACCAAGTCACCGGACTCCCATTTTGCTGCAAGTCTCTGAACTGGTCCCCCAGTTTCCAGTATTGCTTCCTTTCCATTCCTGCCCCAGATAACAACCTGGATGAGCTTTCTAAAGCTCAAATTACTCTCTTGTTTACACATGTTTCAGTGGCTTCTCAGTACTTTGAAGATAAAATTCTGAACTCCCTAACCTGATAGAAAAGGCCCAGTGCACCTTTCCAGCATCCACTGATCTCATGCGTTTCAGTTCCTTTTGATGCCTGTGAAATTCCCCCAGTGTTCCTACCCAGTCTGACCCCAGCTTTAAATCCTGTTAGATGTCGTTTTCCCCAAAAAGCCATCCACAACTCTCCCAACTCTGATATTGCCCCTGCTGGGTGCTCTCATAGAGCCTAGTTCTTCTTTATCGGAACACAAATACTGTTTGTTACAATGCTTGCCTGCTTGTCTATCTGCTTCCTTGGTCTGCGAGCTTCTGGGATCAGGGAATGCATCTTTCCCAGAAAGATAGCATTGGTGACCAGCAGTGACTGCCCCATTTCAGGTGTTCAGTACATTGGACTGATGGGAACAGAGGGCTGACTGCTTTTATTATCTTTCCCCTGAGTTTCAGGTTTTGCAAGATTTTAACCACTAAACACAATTTATTATTTAAGTTAACCTATTTGGTCTTATCCAGAGTTTCATGCATGGCTTTCTTTTCTTTCTTCCTACCTTCCTTCCCTTTTTCTTTCTTTCATGTTGAAGATTGCTTTCAAACTGTTTTCCTTTTGAGGAATAACTTGGGGACCTAACAATCCTGATTTTTCAATCCAGTCAATCTCCCTCTATTTAATAGACTAGGAAACTGAGGCCCCCGGGAGATGAGATGACTTGCCTGAGGTCGAAGTGAGTTAGTACTGTCACTAGGCTAAAACACAAGTTTTCTAACTTCTATCCAAGATTCTTTCTGCTGTTTCACAATAGCTGAGCCAGTTGTGTGTTGGTGCAGCATTTAACAACCAGCTCTCAACGGAAACAAAAAAGAGCCTCAATCTGCAGCATTTGTCAGTTTTTGCCATGTAAACACTTTCACTTTGGCTAATTTCAAGCTACCTCTGTGAAGTCACTGAATATGAGAGTTGCTTCCAGCTGTCTCCAAATTCCACACTTTCTTCAAGGTTTGTAGCCTTGGAGGCTTCAGCTCTTCCGAAAGTGGCTGTTGCCAGAACTTGCTAAATTCTGGCAATGAAATGATGTAAATGGCTATAAGTAAAAGTAAAGGATCCCTAAGGAATGACCTGCTGAAAATAAGACAAGATGGAAAACTCAAATGAATAGAAAATGTTGTTCATTGTCATGGGCTGGAACCAAAAGCTAGTGATAACCTCTGCAAATATGAATTAATGAAATAGAAATACAAGTCCCCAAACAGTCCCACCTCCAATCAATAGCTTTTCTGACTTACTTCAGGCAGAAATAATTCCTCCTTCCTTTAGTAGTTCCCATATATTTATAGTCAGTCGCTTTTTCTTATTTTTGGAACTGCCTACAAAATGTATCCAAAGTCCCTAGCTTGGCAAAGAGGTCTTTTACCCAATGAACTTTCAAAGGAGATGGAGTGGGGCGGCAGGAGAAATGCAGGAGATGGGACTTGTCAATTACGGGTTCACCTCCTGTCCCACTTACTGCTCTGCAGCCTCAGGCCAGGGTCTTGACCTCAGATTCTTTATTCTTGGATACGTTCCTTGTAAGGTTGACGCAGGATGAACCAGTGTAAGAATATCGGGTACCTAACAGGCCACCTGCCATATTCTAAGAGGCAAGAAATAACTGTTCTCTCCTGTGATAGGTTAAATATTTCCTGCCTGTACAAATCATCTGTACGTTTTTAAGACCTGTTTTTCTATGAATGAATGAGTTCATTTGCTCACTCTTTCAGAGAGAGAAAGATGCCTCTGTGGATCAACTCTCTGATTCCACTGTCTTTAAGATCTAGTGGTTTTGCAGAAGAAGGACACAGGTAAGTCCTTGAACTCAGGGGTCAAGGTGGCCAGGTAAGAATCCAGGAGAGTTGCTCTTAAATGTGGACCAAAGGGCTGAAGGGTGGTAATGAGGAGCTTGCTCATGATTAAGCTTCACCAAAGACTCTGTGAGTTGCCCTAGTGCCCCCACTAAGGTCTGGGTACCTAACTCACAGCCTTACACCCACTCCTTTAACCCTCCCTTTAGCCTCATGGATGGAGAAGGAAATGGCAACCCACTCCAGTATTCTTGCCTGGAAAATCCTATGGACGGAGGAGCCTGGTAGGCTGCAGTCCATGGGGGTCACAAAGAGTCAGACACAACTGAGCAATTTCACTTTCACTTTAGCCTCATGGGGGTAGAATTATCCCCATTCTACTGATGAGAAAACTGACCTACAGAGAAGTCCACACTCTGTCATGTTCCTAGCGTATCTACTATGTGCCAGGCACTGTTCTAAGCACTGGAAAGAGAGCATGGACAGACAGACGAGAAGTCCTGCCCTTGTGGAGCTGACATGAACAAGGCAACCAACAAAATAAATAAGTAAGTATACATATATCATACATCAAGTGGTGCTAAGTGCCTAGAAGAAAAATAAAACCGAGCAGGAGATTTGGGGCAGGGGAGACTGCAGTTTGATGTAAAGTTGTGGGGAAAGGTCTCAAAGAATGTGGCAGAGAGGAGAGTGAGAGGGCCAAAGGGGTACCTAATTCAGAAACTTGCCTGAGGTTACTGGGAAGTGTCTCTGGGCACTGGAATGACTGCGCTTCAGGCTCTAAAGCCAAGGTTTTCATTTCATCAGGCCTCCTTTTCAAGAAGCAGAGCTGCTGTCCCCTAAGCACAGTGTGTGTGTGGGTGCGTGTGTTTCTCTGTCTGTCTATCTGTGAAAGTGTTCCATTTCCTTGGGCTGATCCCTGTGGGCCCCCTGAGCTTCCCTTACAGCTCCCAGGGCCTGAGGTCTCTCTCTCTTATTGGTTTTCATGGAAACTTGGCAACTTTCTCTCCACCCGCCCTTTGCCCTGCAACCACATTCCAATGGCTTTATTTGTGTGCCTTGGAGCTGGGCCAGGGCTGGGCCTGGGACAGGTTGCCATGGTGATCTCCTACTCCTTCCAGATAGAACTTCTCAAGGATGTTGCCCTTGGGCCTGAAATAGTTCAGGCCTGCTCTCAGCTGCAGCAGGATAAGCTGAGATAGGGAACCTCGCTTGCTCAGCTTTTCAACTCACACAAACCAAACCCTAGGTGAGAACGACTTCTGGGGGGGGTTGGGGTCGTTCTCCAGGGCACCCTAGCAGGGCACCCTAGGTTTAGGATCGGGGATGGTTTTTCCCTTGGTCTGCAAGGATATCCAACCAGTCTATCCTAAAGGAAATCAGTCCTGAATATTCATTGGAAGGGCTGATGCTGAAGGTGAAGCTCCAACACTTTGGCCATCTGATGCAAAGAACTGACTCATTGGAAAGACCCTGATGCTGAGACAGATTGAAGATGGGAGGAGAAGGGGACGACAGAGGATGAGATGGTTGGATGGCATCACCGACTCAATGGACATGAGTTGGGGTAAACTCTGGGAGTTGGTGATGGACAGGGAGGCCTGATGTGCTGCAGTCCATAGGGTTGCAAAGGGTTGGACTGAACTGAACTGAGGTGTCATATTCAGAGCCTGTCTCTGAGAGTCTTGCAGAAACAGAAGGGTTTTTAAAAAAAACTCTACTGAGGAAAGAGCATCCAATAAAATTCACTCCTCTTAAGTGCAGGGTTCCATGAGGTTTGACAATGCATATACTCATGTAATGACTACCACAATTAAAGATATAAAACTCATCCACTCCCCCCGAAGTTTCTTCCTGTTGCTTTGCAACAGGAGTTCAGTTCAGTTCAGTTGCTCTATCATGTCTGACTCTTTGCGACCCCATGGACTGCAGCACACCAGGCTTCTCTGTCCATCACCAACTCCCAGAGTTTACTCAAACTCATGTCTGTAGAGTTGGTGATGCCATCCAACCATCTCATCCTCTGTCATCCCCTTCTCTTCCTGCCTTCAGTCTTTCCCAGCATCAGGGTCTTTTCCAATGAGTCAGTTCTTCACATCAGGTGGCCAACGTATTGGAGTTTCAGCTTCAACATCAGTCCTTCCAACGAACAATAATTTCCTTTAGGATGGACTGGTTGGATCTCCTTGCAGTCCAAGGGACTCTCAAGAGTCTTCTCCAACACCACAGTTCAAAAGCATCAATTGTTGGGTGCTCAACATTATTTATAATCCAACTCTCACATCCATACATGACTACTGGAAAAACCATAGACAGACCTTTGCTGGCCAAGTAATATCTTTACTTTTTAAAACCTAAGTTGGTCATAGCTTTTCTTCCAAAGAGCAAACGTCTTTTAATTTCATGGCTGCAGTCACCATTTGCAGTGATTTTTGGAGCCCCCAAAATAAAGTCTGTCACTATTTGCCATGAAGTGATGGGACCAGATGCCATGATCTTAGTTTTCTGAATGTTGAGTTTTAAGCCAGCCTTTTCACTCTCCTCTTTCACTTTCATCAAGAGGCTCTTTAGTTCCTCCTCACCGTCTGCCATAAGGGTGGTGTCATCTGCATATCTGAGGTTACTGATATTTCTCCCGGCAATCTTGAGTCTAGCAACAGGAGTTATTGGATGCTATTTGGAGAACAGAGAATAATATTTGTCTGATGGAAGATTTATGGGAACATTGTGACCTGATCTATGTGGACAGCTGCAAGAACAAAGGATTCCAGCACCAAGAAGTTTGCAATAACCACCCTCCTTCCCCTTCTAGTTTAAAGAGGCCAAAATTCTACTACAGGTAAGCTAGCTCTTTGGGACACCAGTCTTCTCAGTCTGATGGCTTTCTGAATAAAGTCACTCTTCCTTGGCCCTAATGTCTTAATTTATTGGCTTGTTGTGCAGTGAGCAGTACAAGATTGGACTCGGTAACACGATCGCAGCTTGTCCATTGTCTTATTGATGGGCATCCAGATTGTTTTCCCTCTTTAGTTATTACAAATACAGTTGCTGTGTACATTTGGGTATAAATCTTTGTGTGAACACACACTTTCATTTCCCTTGGATAATACCAGGAATGAAAAGGCTGGGTCATGTGGTAAATACTATTGAATGTCAGAAGAAACTGCCACGTAGCATGTTTGGCAGTAGCTCTGACTGGGTGCAACTGGGTTTTGCTCACAGGGACTAGAACTATTGAAACCAAGCTCCCTTAAAACAGAGCTCCCCTGCTGAATTCATGATTAACCTCTCTATCCAAAACTGTATCCCCTTTGTTGTCCTGCTCCTCAAGATTGAGGAGCATCAAAGAGATGGTTGGATGGCATCACCGACTCAATGGACATGAGTTTGAGCAAGCTCTGGGAGTTGGTGATGGACAGGGAAGCCTGGCGTGCTGCCATCCATGGGGTTGCAAAGAGTTGGTCACGACTGAACAACTGAACTGAACTGAATTGAAAGAAAAGGGGGGATTGAAACAGCAGAATCTTGTGGGGCCCTCTCGAGTACAAAAGCCCCTCTGTGTTCCCTGTTACTTGATTGGAGGAAAAGATTTTAGTCTCCTAGGCCTTCCCTGAGTTTCAGAGAACAGACTTGAGCAGTTACTAATTAAGGAGGTGAAGGAATGCAGAAACAAAGGAAAAGCAGTCCAGAAACAAGAGTTTAGAACTTCTCTGCTGATCCAGTGGTTAGAACTCTCCGCTCCAATGCAGGGGGCCCAGGCTCCAGCCTGGTCAGGGAACTAGATCCTGCATGTGCAAACGAAAGAACTGACATGCTGCAACGAAGATCGGAGACCTCGTGTGCTGCCTCCAAGACCCTGTGTAGCCAAGTTAAAAGAAGAGAAACAATACTTCAACAGGTGGAGTCCTAGTTCTTCCTCAAGGGAAACGTCAATACGTAATAATCCGATGCAGATTTTGAGTTGCTCTGCAGAAACTAAGATCCTCACCCAGCTGGAGGACGGTGACGGCATGCTGACCACATCATGTAGACTCTAGACTGGTTGGGGCCAGAAGGCTGATGATTAGGATTCCTGAAACACCAGCATGTAACGTCACCACAAACCAAGCCGAAGAAAGCCTAGGAGCTGCCGCAGTCACAGCAAATGTTGCCTTTAAAAACCCTCCCCCACCGTCTGAGGGTTCAGGTCTTTTGAGCCGGGGCTGCCTGCTCTCCTCGCTTTATGTCTTGCAGCAAAAGCTCTACTTTCCTTTACTGCAACCTGGTGTCAGTAGACTGACTTTGCTGCACACTGGATGAGCAGACCCTGTTCGGTTTGGTGCCACTACCAGTACCTTGGGAGGAGGGCAGAGCGGGGATTTCAGGGTAGCAGGAAGGGAGAGCAGGGCCTCTGTCGGTGAGTAACATGTCTGCCTATTTAGGGAAATTTCCGTGCATACCTATTGGTAGGTAGTTAAGAAAGTCAGGGAGTGAAGTGGCCACAAGGAGGAATGTTTGAGGGCAGTAGGGTGAATGGGTGAAGGGGACTGTGGGGGCTTTAGAAAGATCTTTGTGTGGCGGGGAGGGGACTCAATTACAGACCCCCAAAATCTCAGTACGAAGTCTGGGTTTCGGTCATTGCGGGTTCTCCTTAGGGCAGCTTGCTTTCCTGTCCTGTGTCCCACTTCGGAGTAGCTCCTACTATCCAGGAGAAAGGAAGGCAAAAGGAGGAATACATGTTTGTGTGTCTGGGGATTAGACATACTTTTCTTGTTTAATCCTCCTGGAGACTTGGCAATGTCTGTGTTCTTCATCCAGTCTTTGGGATGAAAAGAATTTTAGTGATTAGCTGTAGATAATCATCAAAGGAGGGTATTAGGCGGAGTCCCTGCACTTCGTAAGGAGATAGCTGGACCAGGGCAGGTGGAGGGGTCAGACTAGCAGGGGATCAGCAGCAAGAAGGGGAAGATGTGAGAGAGAAGGAGAGACGGCCAGAGACAGAGAGACGGCCAGAGACAGAGGGAGGAGCAATTGTGGCAGCTACTGAAGGGAGAGGAATTTGAGGAAAGAGCTGAAAGGCTGTAGAATATGTCACCCCAAAACATGACTGTAGGCATTTAGGACGTGCTATGCCACCAAAGTTCCACTCTAATGGCAGAAAGCTAAGAGGAATTAAAGAGCCTCTTGATGAAGTTGCAGGAGGAAAGTGAAAGTGCCGGCTTAAGACTAAATATTACAAAAACTAAGATCATTGCATCTGCCCCATTACTGCCTGGTAAATAGAAGGGGAAAAGGTGGAAGTAGTGACAGATTTCCTCTTCTTGGGCTCTAAGATCACTGCAGATGGTGACTGCTGCCATGAAATCAGAAGATGGTTGTCTCTTGGCAGGAAAGCGATGACAAACCTAGACAGTATGCTGAAAAGCAGAGACATTACTTTGCTGACAAAGCTCTGTATAGTCAGGGCTATGGTGTTCCCAGTGGTCACTTAAGGTTGTGAGAGCTGGACCATAAAGAAGGTGGAGTGCCAAAGAATTGCAGTGCTGGAGAAGACTCTTGAGAGTCCCTTGGACAGCAAAGAGATCAAACCAGTCCATCCTAAAGGAGATCAACCCTGAATATTCACTGGAAGGACTGATGCTGGAGCTGAAACTCCAGTATTTTGGTCACCTGATGTGAACAGACAACTCATTGGAAAAGTCCCTGATGCTGGGAAAGATTGAGGGCAGAAGGAGAAGAGGGTGTCAGAGGATGAGATGGTTGGACGGCACCACCGAGGCAACAGACATGACCTTGGGCAAACTCTAGAAGATGGTGAGGGACAGGGATCACTGGCGTGCTGCAGTCCATGGGGTCACAACGAGTAGGATACAACTGGAGGACTGAACAACGCCAACAACATCCCGAAGGATTCTGCTTTGGGATACCCATTATTTTGAACTGTAGATACTTGAAAAACAACAAGGGCATGGAGAGGCTTTCTCTGAACTCCCCTATCTGCCTAAAGACAAATTCTCCAAAAGGAACTCAGGTGTCATAAATCCCCGCCCTGGGGATTTCATCAACCAGGGAAGAGTCATTCTTATCACAGAAGAGGAGACTGGATGTCAATAGACACCCAGACAACATTGTCACAGACTATCTTATCTCCCACAGAGTCTTCCAAGGGCCCATTCATCTTTCCTAAGCATCGTGTACCTTAAGAGGCCTACATTCCTTTTCCTCTTTCCCCATTAACATAGCATTTAATCCTGAATTCGAAACCCACCTCTATGGGGTCTCCTTTTTCCTGGGTATCTCCCATGTATTCATGACCCATACATGTTAATAAACTTTTGTTTTTCTTTTACCCTTTCTTTTTCTTTTATTAAAGGAATATCAGCCAAGAACTCATAAGTGTAAAAGGAAAATTATTTCTTTCCCTACAGAGTCGAGATTTAGGGGAAGTTTTGCTATGTGATGTGTACTATAATTTTAAGAAAAATAGCATTATGCATCTTTGTCTTCAGAGGTTGCATGTGTGTGTCTGTGTGTGTTTCAGTGTGATTATGCGTGAGATTGATTTGAAGTCTTTAAAACACTTTAAAATTTTTTTTTAATTTTGGAAGTATGATAACACATTTACAGGAAACTTGGAAAATACAGAACAAAGTTACATATAGTTCCACTGTATATTATTTTTAAGTAGATAAATTAAGATTTTAGGTGGAGTTTCAATATCAAGCTCTCAAAAATTAATAATAATGAATAGACAGAAAAGTAGGATACAGTAGACCTGAAAAGCACTATGAACCAATTCAAACTAATTAAGATTTATACAATTTTCACACAATAACAGGATACAAATTCTATTCAAGTTTCCATAGACTATAAACTGGGGAACACTATAACATATCCAGGGACATAAAACAAGGTGCAAAATTCTCATGGCTTAAAGGTATTGAAATCATACAGGGTTTGTTCTCTTATCACTGTGGAATTATGTTAGAAATCAGTTTCAAAGATATTTGAAAATAACCCCCTTATTTTCAAGTGCAGTGTGACATTTACCAAGAGATCTTTGACCTAGCCATCGAAAGCCTCAATCAAGTCAAAAGACTGGAAAAACAAAGGTTGATTGCAGAAAAGAAAGTATTTAAATGAGAAATTAACATCAAGGATACTTTAAAAACCCCATGTATTTGGAAATTAAGTATCCACTTTTAAACGATGGGTGTATCTAAGAAGTCATAACAAGAAAAATTAGAATATATTTGCAATAGAATAAAAGTGAAAAGAGAATTTATCAGAATTTGTTGCATGCTACTGAAGCTACTCAATGCAGATAAACACAATGTGGAATCTTGAATAAAATATGAAAACAAATAATGGATACTAGCATAAAATTTTGTGAAATTTGAACAAAATCTGTACTTTAGTTAATAATACTGTAACACATGTTAATTTCCTGTTTTTTTTTTTTACAACATAGTATTTCTTTATAGTTTTGAATTGGATTAGAAGTTTCAAGCCTCATTCAATTTTTTTTTTTTTTTTAGAAATCACTAAAATAATCTTTCTTAGACTTTTAACAGTAATATTGGATGCCAGAATAAACGGAACTATATCAAAAATTTTGAGTAAACCTAAATTAGAAATCTAGAATTCTATTCATACTTAGTCAAACAAGTTACTGGAAAACATAAACTAAATGAAATGGGAGCAGTGAATATGAAATGGAAATGGTGAAACAAACTAGATAGAAGATCATCATATAGGCCAGTTGTTTTCAAATACAGCTGTTTATTAGAATCACATCTGGAGCTTTGAAGAAAAAACAATACCAGGGCATCTGTGTTTTTCAAAAAACTCCAAGATAATTCTTCTGTGCATCTAGATTTTTAGAAAGTGATTACAGGTCTCTCCATTAAATGGTGCATGCATACACACATCACACCTTTCATCAACTTTTCAAAGCCTTCAGATGCCCAGAGGGTTATAGTACACGGATCAAGACAGAAAATGAGTAGTCTCCTTCCCACCCCAAGCCTGGAGGCACACATCTCCCATTTGGGGGTCAGGAGGCAGAAAACCTTCTAATTCATGGTTAGGAGGCAGTGCAGGCTTGTACTGACATGCCCTTCAGACCATCTGGACTACAGGAAGGCCCTGCCTCAGTACAGACTCTACCTCTAGGAGAGGTAGTCCTGCTTCGGGGCTCCACACTGTTTGAAGGAAGGTGCAAGGACACAGCGAATTCTGCCTCACCCTAGCTGCTTCTTGACAAGGGGAAGGATTCAGGGACAAAATCTACAACAGTGCCAGGGCTTCCCAGGTGGCGCTTTTTGTTAGACGCTCAGTTGTGTCTGACTCTTTGTGACCCCCGTGGGCTGTAGCCCACCAGGCTCCTCTGTCTTTGGGATTCTCCAGGCCAGAATACTGGAGTGGGTTGCCACTCCAGTGGAGAGGTGACAACAGGGAAAAAGGAATCTGGCAGTGCCAAGCTCAGTTACAGGGCTTTGGACGAGTGTGGGCAGTGGCTCTCTGCCCAGGGGAAGGTGGTAGTTGGAACTGCTGCCCGTGGTTCACGGTTACAGGGGCAAGAGGATGCTCTGGGTGTAAGAGCTGAGAGAGTTGTAGAACCAGAAACTCAAGTAAAGAGAAAGTTATCTCCTTCCCCTGCCAGCAGCTGATAAGCCGGCAGCAGACTCAGATGCCTAAGAGGCAATTGGGGGTGGTTCTTGCCTGTGGACAAGAATGGAGGGGGTTGGCAGGCAGGCAAGTAGCAATAGGAGGTCAGTAGCCCAGGGGGTGGGAATCTGGTGAGAGGCAAGAAGAGATGCAAGAACTCTTGGCACTTGATGGCTCCGCCCAAACCCCTGCACAAGGAGACTTGGCCCAGCCTAGCTTGGCTTCTAGCAGTTTAAGGCTCTGTCGGTGAGGCCTTGGAGCCCTCTTTTGAGTTCCTGTCTGGCAAAGCTCAGGGCCGTCAAAAGAATTTACTGTTTGTTTTAGCCAATACCTGACAGAAGTCTCTCACCTCCCTTTCTTAGAGCATTTACTAACAAATTTATTCCTAGAGCATTTATTTTCCCTCTATCCCTTTGAGATGGATATGTAATTCTTACAACTCAGTGGCGTTTTCCCCAAGGACCTGAGAGTCATCCTCTTGAAAGATATCACCAGAAAGGATGGGACCTCCGTCTCCCAGTCTCTTCCCTCCATACTCCTTTATTCTCTGTTTAAAATACCCTGATCAGGGACTTCCTGTGTGGTCCAGTGGCTAAGACTCTGTGCTCCCAATGCAGGGGGCCTGGGTTTGATCCCTGTGGCTTGATCCCACAAGCCACAGCCAAGACCCGGCACAGCCAATAAATAAATAAAAATGCGCTAGGCACCTCTGCACGAATATCGCAAAGCTCAGCAATATCCCTACTGTTGGTAGTTACTGAATTAAATCTGGCTTCATCGTTTTAACTCATATCCAGCTTTGTTTATCTTTGACAGCTGCTAAGGAGTTGGCAACAGCCTGGGGAACTCAAAGCTACGGACAGATGAGGGCCAAGTCAGAGGTGTGCCGGTGTCCAGGCCAATGCGATGATGACCGATGGACCGCCGCCTCGGACGGCAGTGCTCTGGGCAGAGTCTGAGGACACAACGGAGGCTGCACACGGGGGCTTTGGTCCAGAAGGGGCAACAAGATGTGCAGTCCAGAGTGGATGGGTGTGGGCTGAGAGCATGGGAGATTCAATCTCTTGGAAGCCCTCGGAGAGAGGCAAGAGGGGGCCAGGAACCCCAGAAAGGAGGCAGCTGGCCTTCTGCTCCCGCACTGGTGTCGCTATTGGATCACAGTCTTTCTCTCTGTTGATGGGGCCACATTTGAGCACACAAACAGCAGAAGCAAACCCCTGTGTGTTATTGTGGCCATTCTTACAGATTCCTGTTCACCCATGAGTCTCTTTATTGGAGACCATTTCTAGAGCTCAAGATCACTGACCTCTTGACTGAAAGGATTTTCTTTTTTCTCTCATTTTCCCAGCTGGAGGGAAAAAGTTCCTTTTGAGGGATAAAAATAGTGAAAAGAAAACTCTAGTAAGTGGGAAGTAACATGGAAGGCCCCTCTTGTATGTGACAGCTAAATGAATGGGCTCTCAGGGTGAGGTCAGACCTTTGGAAAATTAAGGAAGCCCTATTCAGGCCAGGGGTCTTCCCAGGGGGCGCTCGTGGTAAAGAGTCCACCTGCCAATACAGGAGATACAAGAGATGCAGGTTTGATCCCTGAGCCTGGAAGATCCCCTGCGGTAGCAAACGGCAACCTGCTCCAGTATCCTTGTCTGGAATGTTCCATGGACAGAGAGAGGAGCCTGGCCGGCTACAGTCCATGGAATTGCAAAAGAGTCAGACATGACTTCCCCCTTGCATGGAGGGGAGGGGGAAGAGAATTGGAAACAGGGGCAAAACTGAGAACTCAGGACCAGAAGGCTCCCTACCTGTCTTTTGGTGACTTAAGGGTTATAGTTTCAAACCTGAATTTGGAATGATATGCAATTTTTACATAATAGGCTTCATATTTGCTATAATTCAGCTCAGTTCAGTTCAGCCACTCAGACATGTCTGGCTCTTTACGACCCCATGGACTTGCCATAATATTTGCAGCTAATTATGTTTCCTCTTCTAGTTTTATGTTAAGAGGAATCACTGTCGTTCCAGATATTTTTCTCAGATTAAGTTGTGGGGAGCACGTGCTGTGTGAAGTGGGGTTCCCCAAAAGGAAATGGTGCTTACCTGACACAGGGCTTCAGGTGGGTGAGTTTAGCCATCTCACAATCTATCTTCAAAAGTAAACTTCAAAAGAAATGTTTTTTTAATTTATTATTTTGAAAGAATTAAAAAAAATTATTTGGTGGCACTGGGTCTTAGTTGGAACATGCAAGAGCTTTAGTTGTGGCATGCAGGCTTTTAGCTGCAGCCTGTGGGATCTAGTTTTCTGACCAGGGATTGAATTTGGGTTCCCTACATTGGGAGCATGGAGTCTTAGCCACTGGACCATCAGGGAAGTCTACAAACTTTTTTCTTAATTTCAAAATACATTTAGGGTTACATGAAAGAAGCAAGATTCAGAAAGGTGATACTGTATAATTCCATTGACATAAAGCTCAAGAACAGGTAGAAACACTATATCATCGTAAACAGCAGAATAGCAGTCACCTCTGAAAGGGCTTGACTGTCAAGGGCTCATGAATGTTCATGAAGAAACTTACTGGGTTGATAAAAATGTCTTTCATTTTGTTTTGAATATTGGTATTCTTGTTTCATATATTTTTCAAAACTCAACAAAATACACACTTAAGACCTATGTACTTTCTGCATACAAATTATATTACAAGAATAATTTAAAAAAATTTTTTAAAGGTATAGTGAGCCTTCAAGTTTTAGATGAACTAGCTTGGATTACTAGCTCCCTTCCTTGAAATCAGACCTGGAGAAACTATGGAAGGCGGAAGGAAACACAGACTCCAGAATCAACAGAAAATAACCATGAGGCTAACAAATTAACCATGAATTCTCTTTGCACCTCTTCCCCCACCCCAGATGGAGGCTGCCGTGAACCTGAGTGTGGAGGTGGGTACCTGCAGGCTGCAACAGGCGGAGGAAGCCTGCAGTGGGGGGTGAGGGGGTGAGTCTGGAGGAAAACGGTTTTGCTTTTTATTTATTTTATTTGTATGTATATTTGGCCAACTACCTGTTTGATCCGAACTTCCTTGGTTTGGTTTATGCATCTCCTTTGCTTCCCCTTACCTCCCCGCCGGCCCCCCCTCCGGTGTCTTAGAACGAATCTTCACCTTCCTCCAGGGTAGGTACCTGTTGCAGGAAAAATAGGGCCCAGGATGATGGTCCTGTCCCAGGTCTTGGGCGAGGCCATGGGATAGGCTGCCACGTGAGAGCTCTTGGCTTCTCGAAAGGAAGATTTCGAGACTGAGTCACAGTAAGGCAAAAACAAATTTATTTATAGACACATTCCATAGACAAAATGCAGGCCGTCTCAGAAGGGAAAGCGGCCCCGGGGTACAGAGTCATCTTGGAAAGTGATAGCACCCCAAAATATGGCGTGGTTTGTTTTTATGAGCTGGGTTATTTCACAGACTAACAAGTGGGAGGACCGCTCCAACTGTTTTTGGAGAAGGGATGGGAATTTCCAGCGTTTGGGCCACCACCCAATTTCGACCTTTTATAGTCAACCTGTCTTGGCGCCTAGGGTGTGTCACAGATTATGCTAATGGATTACGATGAGCATATAATGAGGCTCAAGGTCTACGGAAAGTCACATCTTCTGCCATCTTGGATCTAGCAGGTTCTAACCAGCTTTTATCCAGTCCTCAAAGGCTGTCATTCTCTTGAAGGTTATGACTTGCCCCACTTCCCTCCTGTCTCATGTGGGGTGATGTTGGCCATACAAAAGCCCTACGAGGGTTAGAATGCAAGTGGAAACATGATTTACTCTTCTCGCCTTCTCCAGTCCTCAGGGCTGGGGAATCAATTCAGGGAGACTGCTTCCTCTCGAGGTTTCTTCCTTCCGAGGGTTTGAGGGGAAACTGCGAGCCGGGTGAGCTGCATGGTGGGGTGGCTTGGTCATCAGGCGCCACTCTCAGTCACCTGGGGATACCTGGGGTGGGGGTGCTCCTGGACCTGGGGTCATCTCCTTCCTTCTTAAGAGTTCTTAAAGGTTGATGTAATTCGGCCTTTAGCCTTCCACTTCTTACTTCCAGACAAATTAGCTGGTCCATAGCTAATTTGGTTCTGATTATTTAGCCAGAGATTAAAACTTGGTTCCATTTCATCAGTCTCACTTTTCTTTTTTAAAAAAGATATTTAAATATTTGTTCATTTATTTGGCTGCACCGAGTCTTAGTTTAGGCACACAGGATCTTTAGCTGTGGCAGGTGAACTCTCAAACCCCGACTCCCTGTCCTGGAGGTGCAGGGTCTTAGCCACTGGTCCACCAGGGAAGTCCCTCTTCATTTCTTTTCTGCTTAGTTTGGATGGACACAGCTCTTTTTCTCTATTGCATGCTTTTCTTTGTTGTTGTTCTTTAATATCATTCCCACCTTGGCAATTCCTTCCAGATGCTCCTGTCACTTTCTGTTCCTCATTTTCTCACCTCTTGCAAACTAAATGTCATCTCTACATTTGCTACTTTTGTAATTTTGCCTCTTACTAGTGATTTCAAGATTCTCAGAGGCTTTATGTTTATTGGGTATGATGGGGCTGATAATGTGTGAAAAACTACTTGGGCACAAAAATACCCACACAGTTGAGTAAAGGACTGTGTTGTGCAGAGGCAGGTCTGAGATGACCTTTCACTATAGCCGGCGCCATCTGTCGGTAGAGGGAAGGGTTGACATTCTTTTATCTGGCGTTCTTATTTCTGTGAATCTATAGACGTTGAAATTTAAGTGGAAAAGTTTCTCTATATATATTCATCTGTGGATTTAAAAATAATTCATCCTAAGGGAGCAGAGGAGCGATGGATTGGGAGTTTGGGGATTATATATCTTAATTTCTCAGTCATGTCTGACTCTTTGTGATCCTATGGACTGTAGTCTGCCAGGCTCCACCGTCCATGGGATTCTACAGGCAAGAATATTGGACTGGGCTGCCATGCCCTCCTCCAGGGGATCTCCCCAACCCAGGGATTGAACCCGGGTGTCCTGCATTGCAGGCAAATTCTTCACTGTCTGAGCCACCAGGGAAGCCCAGTTTGGGATTAGCAGATGCAAACTATTATATATAGAATGGTAAACAGTAAGGTCCTACTGTATAGCACAGGGAACTGTATTCAATATCCTGTGATACCATAATGGAAAAGAATATGAAAAATAATGTGGATATGTGTATATATGTATAACTGAATCACTTTTCTGTACAGCAGAAATTAACAACATTGTAAATCAACTATGCTTCATAAAATAAATTTAAGAAAATTCATTATGTACAGTGGATATATTTCCTTGTCTGTGCACCTTGATCTACTTCATTCATTTTGTCCTGCATAGTATTCCACAGTATGGTTACACTATAACTTATTCAATTATTTCCCTATGGATGGACGTTTAGGGTGTCCCTAGATTTTCTTTTTACTGATCTCGTCAAATACATTTCTTTGGGTTTAAATGTACCTTTCTTTAATTTTCATTAAATCGGAGCATCTTTTATGTGTTTATTATTTATCTTGTTTATTACAAGATATGGCTTTATTACCACTTACCCAGGTAGCCCTTGATGTTGGAAGTTGTTTCTTTACAAATCAAATGTTTTCTTATATCTCCTGAGATGGTCTTTGGGGGTGGGGCTTGTGTAGCTGACTAGCTATCTGAAAAAATCTTGCAGCTAATGAACTGGCTTTTGTCATTCTCTTGGTTAGGTGGTTTCAGATATTTGTATTTTATTGTGGAGACAAAGAAGCATAGTTTTTGAACTGTATGCTCAAACTCTGAGTGCCAGCCAAACATCTATCCTCTCCTCTATTATTCTAAACAGTAACGATCAAATTCTAGTTGGGTAGGCTTTATATCAGAACTACTTGTTTCCTTTTTTTGATTGATACATATATTTGGCTAACTGTCTTTTTGATGAAGACTTGCTTTGATTTGTCCATAGGAAGAGTTAAGATATCACTATTTATCATATAAGAGGAAACATGGGCATGAAACTAATAGGACAAAATCATTTAGTATTTTAAAGCTTTTTTTTTCTCCCTTAGTGTTCATCAAAGGCACTTGTCCAGTTTGTGGAGCTGACTAGAGCAACCTTCAAAGAACAGCTTGCATTTTGTTTATCATTGGTTTGTTCTAATGTGTTTCTATTGATTGATGAAACTGTATCATAGTTGATAGATCTGAGCACATCTCTTTGAGCAACCAGCAGGTGACTATAGACTTTCTGATTTCTATTTTTTTTAAATTTTATTTATTTTTGGCTGTGTCGGGTCTTAGGGGTGGTGTGTGGGCTTCTCTCTAGTTGTGGTGCGTGGGCTCGGTAGTTGCAGCGTGAGGACTTGGTTGCCCCGTGGCACTAGGGATCTCAGTTCTCCGTCCAGGGACCTGCTGTGTTGGAAGGTGGATTCTGAACCACTGGACCACCTGATAAGTCCTTAGACTATTTGATTCTTCCAACACTTCCTAAGAAAAGATGCTAACCTCCCTCTTTCCTTTCTTTTTCTTTTTTCTATTGAGGGATAACACACAGGTTACAAAATTCATAGCTTGCTGACCCTAAATGCTTGATGGATTCTCACATATGTACCTACCCACACGAACATCACCCAGGTCCAGGTGGAGAATGCTCTCAGTAATCCAGCTAGCTTCCCTATGCTTTCCCAGCCCACACTGTCCCTTGTTGGAGGTTACCACAGTCTGACTTCTGTTACCGTCAGTTTTCCCTGTTCTCGCACATATGGTATGTGTGTGGCCCCTTTTGCTCAATATTTCTGTTTTTGCGATGCATGGAGGTTGTTGAGAACCAGACTTGAGGCTGCTCACCCGTGCATCAGTAAAGCTGATCTACTGACACCAGGCCGTGGTGAAGACAAGTGCAGTGTTATCCGCTGGGCCCCAAGCAAGGAGTCCAGGCAGCTAGTGCTCAAAAGACTCCAGCTCCTCAGTGGCTTTCGGAGGAAGGTTGTTAAAGATAGGGTAAGGGAGGAAGGTTTTAAGGTGCGCGATTAGCTTGTGAACATTCTTCTGATTGGTTGGTAGTGAGGTAACTGGGAGTCAACATCATCAACCTTCGGGTTCCAACTGATTTGGGGTCTATGTACTTCTTCCATCTGGTGGGGGTTTCAGTATCTGCAAAAGAGCTCAAAAGATACTGCTCAGAATATTATCTATAGCTCTTGAGGAGGAACGAAAGGTCTTTGACTCCGTTTATTGGCTAAGCTATTATTATTTTGTCTTGCTTGACTGTGTCCTTCACTTCTGCATTTTCTTACTTCTCTGATTAAATGTGTTCTTTGGAACTTGGGGAAGGCCTAAGAGGCTAAAGTTTTTCTACAAACAAGAGGCAGGTGGGGGGCGTGGGGAGGTCTGTCCTGGGAAGGTCCCATAGGGTCCTGCTTGGTTATGAGTGTACGGATGTCTGTTTTGTTGTTACTGTTCTGTAGCAGCCTATTGTATGCCTCTGCTGCAGTTTATTTATCCATTCATCTAGTGACTATGAATGTCATCTAGTGTAATAGTCCTTGGCTATTACAAGGCAAGCTATTAAGAACATCTTCTACATGTCTTTTTGTGCATCCATTTCTCTTGGGCATATACTTGGGATTTGCATTGCTGAATGAGAAGGTAGCCATATATTTAGCTTTAGAAAAGTCTGCTAAACAGTTTTCTAAAGAGGTTGCACCATTTTATATTCCTACTAGCAAGATATGAGCATTTCAGTTGCTCCAGCTCCTTGTGAACATTTGTCAGTCTTTTTAACTCATCCTTTCTTTAAAAAATTTTTTTTTTATTTTTTAATTTGTTGCAGCATGTGGGATCTACTTCCCTAACCAGGGACTGAACCCATGTCTGCTGCATTGAAAGGCAGAGTCTTAACCACTGGACCACCAGGGATGTCCCTAATTTGGCCATTCTGATGGGAGTCTTGTGATGTCTCCTTGTGGTTTTCATTTGTATTAATATTTCAAGGCTATTTGGTTTTGTGGGTCACTCTACCTAGGCTTTTACTTTTTATCTGAAAAGACCTTCTGTTGTATGTAGTGGACTATGCCAATGCTTAAAATGGTTTCTGAGATGACAAGACAGCTTTTACCAATTTCCTTATTCCCAACCTTGGCATCAATATTCTCATAGGCTTGAGAATGCCTATGTGTTTGTGTTTATACCCTGTGTCCGTTTCAGAGATGAAGCTTTCTCTAAAATGTTCTTGGAATGTGCGCCATGCCGGGTGACTTTGTGCATGTGTGCTAAGTAGATTCAGTCATGTCTCTTTGCAGCCCTATGGACTGTAGCCCACCAGGCTCCTCTGTCCATGGGCTTCTCCAGGCAAGAATACTGGAGTGGGTTGCCATTTCCTACTCCAGGGATCTTCCCAACCCAAGGATCGAACCCAGGTCTCCCACATGGCAGGCAAATTCTTTACCATCTGAACCACCAGGGACTCTGCATAGACAATACCTGCTGGAGGTTGCAGGGATGGAGAAGAAGGGACTTGCTCCTTCCACTTTGCCTCCTGTTCCTGTGGGCATCTCTGTAGCTACAGATCTTCACCCCAGCAATGGCAGTTCCTTCCTGCAGCAGCAGCTGAATCTACTTTGCAGCATTTTTTACATCTGCAGAAGCAGCTTCACTGTATCCCCCTCAGAGATACCAGCACCAGCAGAGCAGCGGCCCCTCCCTCTCCCCCACTTTCCATCCTCACTATAATAGCAGCTTCTTAAGGGCAGGGATCGTCTGTTTGGCTCACAGAGCTATTCTAAGCAATTACTGCTGCACCTGGGCACTTTGCTCAATAATATTTGTGGGCTGATTGAGTGGGTGGGTACTCGGGTGGATGGTTGCTCCTTGATGATTTCATGTGAATTGCTTGTTTAGCTGACTTATCTATTTTAGTTTTTGTTAATTCTGGGCCCAGATTAACTGTAAAATGAGGTTTAAATAAACTAGAATGGCATGTTCTTTTTTTGAGATAGATGCAATCTCTGGAACTTGGGTGTTTTGACTTAAGGTTCATCTAGTGAAGTTTTGAGGACAACCCCAGATTGGGAGACAGAAAAACAGGATAAAACCACGGATGACAGGGACAGAAGAATATTCCTGTGGTCAATGGTCAGCTCAGGAAATCAATGTATTTAACAAAACATGTTTGGAGACAAATCATTCTTCACCAACAAACAGCCTTGAACTTTTTTTTTTTGTGAAGAAACTAGTGTTTTACAGTCAGGGCAAGACCGCTGGTAGAAGATTCTGAGTTATGAAGACAGGAATACAGAACAATCTCTCCAACAAGAAGCAACAAGACCAAATGAAATCACAGTGGCAACTGATCCAAACGGAATTAATGTGGTGGTTTTCCATTTGATTAGAGAACCATTGAGTGATTAGGATCACTTCAGCAGCACACATAGAACTAAAATTGGAACAATACTAAGAAGATTAGCATGGCCCCTGCCCAAGGATGAGATGAAAATTCGTGAAGTGTTCCATAATATTGAGCTACCGCACTCTTTCCATTGTGCAAGGACACAGCAGGAGACGACCCTCTAAGGGTCAGGAGGCGGACTCTCATCTGCAGGCACCTTGATCTTCCCAGTCTCCATTTCTGCAGGAAATGAATATTTGTTCTTCAAGCCCAGAACAAGCAAAGCAAAACTAAACAAAACAAAAAACTCCACAAAGGTATCTTGAGACACCAGTGACTCAGAAAGTCACTGTTCGTAAAGTAACTTTTTTTTTTTTAATACTAGAATTTTAGTTCATCGGTCACCATTTAGATAGCTCCAGAGTTTTACTTTGGACCTCTGAAAACTCTTTGAAAGATTTTATCGTCTATTTTTACAGTTGTAAACATTGTCACAGTCCTCAAGGACAATTTAGGGTGAAAATATGTTATTAATACCCAATAGTAGCATGGGCCAGAGTTGCTTCTTTAAGTTTTGGCTTCCTGTGAAGAAAATGGGATTATTGAGTAATTTTGGTTACTTTGTTAATGTGTGTATGTGAAGTTTAACTCCTGGAGATGTTGCACACAGAGGGGTTTGGTTCATTCATTTTATTACTAGCGTTGTTATGTCTACTATAAATGCTTTAAGAAAAGAGTCTAGTCCTCTGAGTGTTTGTATGGGGTAGATGGGTTTCCCAGGGGGCGCTAATGGTAAAGAACCCTCCTGCCAATGCAGGAGATATAAAAGACTAGAGTTTGATCCTTGGGTTGGGGAGATCTTTTGAAGGTCTTTTGGGGCCTGATTTCTTCTTTCTCCCTCTCTTTTTTTCAATAATAAGGGTAAATCAGGATTATTTTTTATGCGTGTCTTCTGACAAGATTTGGACTTCCCTGGTGGCTCAGATGGTTAAGTGTCTGCCTACAGTGCAGGAGACCTGGGTTTGATCCCTGGGTTGGGAAGATCCCCTGGAGAAGGAAATGGCAACCCACTCCAGTACTCTTGCCTGGAGAATCCCACGGACGGAGGATCCTGGTGGGCTACAGTCCATGGGGTCACAAAGAGTCGGACATGACTGAGTGACAAGATGGTATGGGCTTTCACTTTCTGACAAGATGGTATGGACTCTGATTAGTTTACTTGTTGGAATTCCTACAATGTTTATTAGCCAGCGTGCTAAATCACTCCAGTCATGTCTGACTTTTTGTGACCCTAAGACTGTAGCCTGCCAGGCTCTTCTGTCCATGGGATTCTCCAAGCAAGAATCCTCCAGGGGATCTTCCCAATCCAAGGATGGAACCCATGTGTCTTATGTCTCCTGCACTGGCAGGTGGCTTCTTAAACTGGTGCAAACGGGTAAGCCCTTTATTAGCCAGAGGGGAGATTTAGGCCACTTAACATTTGTGGTGGCACATATTTCAGCTAAGTTTGTCTTCTAGAAAAAAGCTGTTTAAATGCTTCTAAACTTTGGAGGTCACAGAGACAATATAAACTGTGTTGAATCAGGAGGAATTCTGAGTTGTTTAAAAACAATTTTTCAAGTGAAATGAGCACCTCTGACATGGAGAGGGTTGGTCTCCAGTGGGGATTCAAATCACAAAGGAGTTTCTTAGCAACAGTGGCAGAAGCAGTATTTGTGTAGAGGAAGGCTTTAATTATCCCAGGGGGGAGAAAAGCCCCACAAAACATCATTTAATTGTGAAAGGCGATTGATAGAAATTGGCGGTGGAAAATTGAAGGAGCATCACTTGGAGATGCAGGAGAGGACCAGGAGGCCTTGCTTCATCATTTACCATCTTTACAGGCTGGCCTCATGGTGAACAAAGTTGGACTTAGTGGACTTCCCTGAATGGGTCATCCAGGAATCTGCAGAAACAATACTAGATCTTTGCATATAAGAAAAAAGTTTAAAAATTTCCAAAAAAAAAAAAAAAAAAAAACCCCAAAACTTGATAGGTTTGGCAGACAGGGTAATTAAAAAATCCTGATCCAGTCTGCTGTAAAAACTTCAGAGTCTCATCCAATTTCATGCTTCCCTTTACCTGGGCTCAGAAGCCTGCAGAGTAGGAAGGTGGTGTGGGTGGCATCTTTTGTTTTTAACCTTCCCCTCCCTCCCCCCTCCCTGGCTGCTGTTTTGGGTCCCTCTAGGGCTTCCCTGGTGGCTCAGACAGTGAATAATCTGACAGCAATGCAGGAGATCTGAGTTCAATCCCTGGGTTGGGAAGATCCCCTGGAGGAGGGCATGGCAACCCACTCCAGTACTCTTTCCTAGAGAATCCCCATGGACAGAGGAGCCTGGTGGGCTACAGTCCATAGGGTCACACAGAGTTGGACACAACTGAGTGACTAAGAACAGCACACACAGGGCTGGGGCAGGGGGAGGAGGAAGGAAGGAGCCTTTTTGGTGGCCTCACTAGGAATCTGACATTGTTACCACTGAAGCTGTGGAAGTTGAAGGATGATTGTCCTGTGAAGTGATTTTGTGGATTTTTTTTTGAGGTCCTTTCTTTGGGGACCCCTCTTGCAGTTCCATGGAGTGGACAATGCCTCTGTGTACGATCAAAACAGTTCTGTGTTAGGCGGTCTAAAACCCAGCCTTTCTGCTGATGCCATCTGACTTCTGGCAAGAAACTCTCTTGGGCAGATTTCCTTGTAGGTATCCCATTCCTGGCAGTTCCCTGGGGACCGCCCATGGAAAGCAGGAACCTTTAACTTGCTGTGGGTCAAACTTCTCCATGGAGACAGGTATTTTACCGGTGTCTTTTCTATCTTTCTGAGGATGATACGAGTTATTGTTTATGCTGTCAGTTAACAATGTATTGTGTCTCAGCATTAAAATCACCCTTCATTGCCCTGCTCTGTGATAGTTCAGCTGGACCCTGTAACATTTCCCCTCTGCCAACTGCCGTGATGCTCAGGCAGGTCTGTAGAGCATGCCCAGGGAACACGACAGGAGGAAGGGGGGCTTCTCATCAGGATTTCTGTGTTTTTTTTTCTTGCTACTGTGATGCCTGGCAGCCAGCAATGTGTAGTGACCAGTGGTCTGTAGCACAACCAGTGGTGTTCATGCCAATGAGTTAATTTTCTTAAATTTATTTCATTGAAGTATGGTTGATTTACAGTGTGCTAACTTTTTTTTTTGGCCTTGCAGCGGGGTATGTGGGGCCCCAGTTTCACACCACGGATCGAAGCCCCTGCACCGCCCCCTAGTGGAAACTCAGAGTCCCAACCACTTTACCTCCAGGGACTTAAAGCGTCATCGCACAGGGCAGGTTCCCAGTGAGTTTCAGGGGCACCACATGGGCATCTCCCAAGTGAGTTCTGCTGGCACCCACTGGGTGGCTTCCCGGCTCTTCTCCAATAAATGGTTTCCTAGTGAATTTTGTTCCCACGCAAGCACGGAGTTTTCTGCTTGTCAGCCCTGGGCTGTAGCATCTCAGCAAATGGTCCTCACCATGTAAGGGAGCAACATCTCTTATGAGGTCTAAATCTCTTCCAGGTTTGTTCTTTCCTTGGGCACGCTGCTCAATCCTATAGGTAAGGCCTGTTCCCTTTATCAGTTATTGCTTCATTCTTGTATGTTCTCTTTACACCTTAGTTACTCATTATTTTAATAGCCCCATATTATTAGGTAACAATTTTTATATTACGTGTTCCCTGTTCAAATTACTATATGGTTTCTCTCTCCTGACTGGACCTTGACTAATACATTTGTTCTTTTTCTTATTGATTTTTTGGTAATTCTTTGTATATTCTGAGGGCTTTCCAGGTGGTGCTAGTGGTAAAGAACCCACCTGCCAATGCAGGAAGTGCAGGGTTCGATCCCTGGGTACAGAGAAGAATCTTAATACTATGCTGTATACTTGTTACGTATCTTTCCCCAGAATCTTACTTACATAGAAAGTACATGCATGTATAATGTAACTAATAACTACGAAGAGGGCTCTTATGCATTCTTCACCCCAAGGTTGAGAAGCAGAGCCCTGTAAACACCCCGCAAGTCCCAGCATGCCCCTCCCACAGCCACAGTTCGGTCTTCGTCTGCCCTCATGGCACTCCAGATAACTGCTCTCCTGGCTTTTATGGTATGCTATTCTTGCTTCCTTTTTATTTTTAAATTTCTGTTTCTTTTATTTCTGTCTATGCTGGACTTTCACTGCCTCTTCGGCTTCCCTCTAGTTGCAGTGAGCGGGCTTCTCATGGCGGTGGCTCCTTTTGGGGAGCACAGGCTCCAGGGCTCCAGGGCTCTAGGGCACACAGGCTTAGTTGCTCCTTGGCACGTGGGGTCTTCCTGGACAAGGACTGAGCCTGTGTCTCCTGCATCGGCAGGTGGGTGGGCTTCCCTCATAGCTCAGTTGGTAGAGAATCTGCCTGCAACGCAGGAGACTCCGGTTTGATTCCGGGGTTGGGAAGATCCTCTGGAGAAGGGAAAGGCTACCCACTCCAGTATTCTGGCCTAGAGAATTCCATGGACTATCCTTGGGGTCCCAAAGAGTGGACACGACTGAGCGACTTTTCACTTTCACTTTCACTTCTTCACCACTGAGCCATCAGGGAAGCCCTGGCTTTACTTTAGAGTTTTAGTACATATATGTATATGTCTGGCTGTTGGCATGACTGATGCCATCTTGGGCCCATTCAGTTCTTGCTTTCTTCCACTGACCCTACCTAGGGATGTACTGTGTAGTAAATCTCTTCATTGTCAAGGGCTCTGGAGTTAGTAGATATTGTTTCATGATTGTTATGTCGAGGTGGCCTCCATGCCCGTTCGTTCCCAATGATAAGACCTTGTCTGACGTATTCCTAGTGCTCACCAGCCTAGTTACCCATTCATTGAGCTTGACTTAGGAAAGCACTCTGTGTTTCCAAGCACATACCCCCCACACCCTAGGTTAACTATAAAATTGTCCCAATTTTGCCTCCGTGCTATAGAGCACAATTGTGAATGCTTCCACATTGTCATCTGCCCAGGTCTGCTTTGTGAGCAAACTGTCGTATGATAAATTGACCCACTGAGTATATGGAGCTTCTGTCTTGTTTTTCGGTCTTAAGGTACTCTCAGTTCAGTGGGCACCGTACATTCTGTCTTCCAACTTCAGTGGGCACTGTGCAACAGTGTGTATCGTCAAAGTGTAATTATATTTCTTTTTAGTTCTATATGAATACAATCTTACTGGATATGTGGAGTTTTTTTTTTTTTTTTTTTTAAGCTGTGGATTCCCTGGTAGCTCAAAGGGTAGAGAGTCTCCATGTCGTGTGGGAGAACTAGGTTCGAACCCTGGGTTGGGAAGATTCCCTAGAGAAGGAAATGGCACCCCACTCCAGTATTCTTGCCTGGAAAATCCCATGGATGGAGGAGCCTGGAAGGCTACAGTCCATGGGGTCACAAAGAGTCGGACACGACTGACTTCACATGTGGCTTGCAGGATCTTGGTTCTCCAACAAGGGATTCAACCTGCATCTTTGGCAGTGAAAGTGCTGAGTCTGAACCTCTGGACCGCCGGGAATTCCCTGGATGTGTCCTTTCATCTGGGGCTTCCCAGGTGGCACTAATGGTAACGAACCCGCCCACTGGTGCAAGAGATAAAAGAGACACGGTTCGAGGGCATGGCAACTCACTCCAGTACTCTTGCCTGGAGAATCCTATGGACAGAGGAGCCTCGTGGGCTACACTCCATAAGGGTGCAAAGAGTTGGACACGACTGAAACCTCTTAGCACGCATGCACATTCTTTTACAATTTATGTCTGTGAGATTTATCTCTGTCATTGTGTGTGGCCCTAACTCATCGCTATATAGCATTTCGTTGTGTGAGTGTGTAACATTTAGGGGGTCCATCTTACGGGTGATGGGCCACGGAATTGTGAATATGTTTTTAGCTATTGTGAGTATTGCTGTACTGGGCTCCCTCAACAGCCAGACAGCCCCTCGCTGGCGTTGTCTCTGCCTGCAGCATCCTCCCCACCAGGACATTCTCTACTTGGCTGCGCCTCTCCCACATATCAAGTCTCAGTTCAAATGTCACCCTCTCAAAGAGACCTGCCTTGATAATGCCACCTAAAATAGCTCCACCCTTGTCCTTAATCTCTGACCTCACCCCGTTCACATGCTGCCATCTGAAATTGTTAGCTTTTTTCTGTTGGTATTTTTATTGTAGTAAAAATATATACACCATACAATTTACCATTTTAGCCACTTGTAAGTGCATGATGCAGTGACATTGTACCTTCACAATGTTGTAGAATGGTCACCGCTATCTATTTCTAGAACTTTCCATCATCCCAAACAGAAACTCTACACCCATTAAATAATAACTCCCCCATCCCTCCTCTCAGCCCTGGGTAACCTCTGTCCCACTTTTTTTTTTTAGCTGCTCTGTGACGTTTGGGGAATCTTAGTTCCCTGACCAGGGATTGAACCCAGGCCCCCTGAAGTGGAAGTGTGGACTCTTAACCATTGAACTGCCATGGTTAAGATGGTTACTCTTAACCATGTATCCCACTTTTTGTTTCTATGAATTTGCCTATTTCCACGTTCCTCATTTAAGTGGAATTGTACAACATTTGTCCTTCTGGGTGTGGCTTTCAAGACTTATTTGTGTTGCAGCGTGTGTTAGAATTTCATCCTTTTTAAAGAATAAATAGCACTCTATTGAATGTATGTACCGCATTTTGCTTGTCCAGACTTTAGTTTGCTCCTGCTTTTGGTGGTTGTGAATACTGCTGCCATAAAGTGTACAAGTTTGTTTTAGTCCTTGTTTTCTATTGTTTTGGATATATATCTTGGAGTGGAATTAAAATGATTGTTTAGACTTTCATTAGACTACCGTAGACCCCAATGCCTAGAACAGTGTCTGACTCACAGTACAAGCTTAAAATACATTTTCAAAATGAACAAATTTCCCAGGTAAACTGAACAGGGCATTATTATAGTAACCCACGTCATTGTTAAGGAGATTGAATGCCACATATCCTAGCATGGGGCCCTAGCATCTGATCACGGATCAGTTTATATTAGCTCTGTGTGACGACTTCACTCAGCCCAAGTTCCTGAAGTTGATGCTGGGTTTTGGGCTTCTATTTAGCTCTCTGTTGCCAGCAAAGATTTCTGTTTTTACACTCTCCCATTTGCCAGATGCCCCAAGGGTAGCAGATATCAAGATGGTCAAGGCCTTACACCTGTTCTCAGGTTTTGATGTTAATACAATTTGTTTCATAACAGACAGTGTGACTTGGGAGGCCTATTCAACGTGGGTGAAAATAGAGCAAAATATCATTCACTGTTTGTGTTCTCTGATCTCTGATGATCCCAGTAGGATCCCAAGTCCTGAGCTAGAAAATGATACCACCCTTCAGCTTTACACTTCACCATTGCATGTTGAGTGACAAGTTACTTAAACTTTTGCTAAACTACACTCTTATTTCACATTCCTTGGAATTGTCATATGTGAATCTTTGGGGAAATCCTGGGTTTGGCGGGGGGAGTGGAGAGATGAAGGAAAAAGAAGCAGGCAGGGGCTGTTAGGAATAGACTTTAAACAAGTTTCAAGCCAACATGTTATGATTAAGTGCCTACTGTGTGCTTACCGCAAAGCTGTGAGATTGGAGCTGAGGGACAGAGAAATTCTCTCCTCAAGTTTATGGTGTAGGGCAGATAGAACTCCGGGCTGAGAAAAGATGTTAGTAAGTGCTGAGAGCTGAGAGAGTTACTGATATGAACTTGGACTGTCAAGGTGGAAGGATGCATTGAAATAATCTGATCTCGTTTTAGGGAGGGGAAACTGAGGCTCAGAGAGGGTGAGAGGTTTGCTTAAGGCCACACAACTAGATGATGTCAAAGCTAGGGGTTCAACTCAAGTCTCCTGACTTCTCCACCAGTCTTTTTCCTTTTTTAAAAAATATTGTTTATTTATTTGGCTGTGCTGAGTGTTTCTTGCAGCACGCGAGATCTTCAGTCGTCGTTGTAGCATGTGAGAGCTTTAGATGTGGCATCTGAACTCTTAGTTGTGGCATGTGAGATCTAGTTTCTTGACCAGGGATCAAACCAAGGTCCCCTGAACTGGGAGCAGAGAGCCTTAGCCACTGGACCACCAGGGGAATCTCTCCACCAGTGTTTTTTCTATTGATTCACAGATGTCTCTGTTAATTCAATGGTCAAGCTTGGCTCTGTCCAATAGGTAAAATTCTATAGCATGAACCATATATAGAATTAAAAAATTCCTAATAGCCACATTGAAAAAAAAAGAAACACATGAAATTAATTTTATTTTTTTTGAAATTAATTTTAATAACATGTTCTATTTAACCCAGTATATTTGGAATATGATCATTTCATCTGTAGTCAATATAAAAATTATTAATAAGCTATTTCATATTTTTCTCATTGTACTAAGTCTTAGAAAAGTGTTAGTCGCTCAGTTGTGCCCAACTCTTTGCAATCCCATGGACTGTAGCCTGCCAGGCTCCTCTCTGCTTGGAATTCTCCAGGCAACGATACTGGAGTGGGTTGCCATTCCCTTCTCCAGGGGATCTTCCCAACACAGGGATCGAATCCGGGTCTCTTGCATCGCAGGCAGATTCTTTACTGTCTGAGCCACCAGGGAAGCCTTAGGAATTGGCGTATGTTTTATACTTTGGCTCATTTCGGTTTGGACCAGCCACGTTTCAGGTGTTCACAGGTCACATGTGGCCCGCGGCTGCTGTATTGGGCCAGGGCCAGCTAGCTATTTGAATTGAATAATTTATGTGCCAGATTTTCAGGGGATATCTTGAAGAACGTGGAAAGTGTTATATAGACATCATGGTTTGCAGTCAAAAGAGTGTTGGAGTTGACAGCCTAGGCTTTGAGTCTTAATTCAGTTGAGACAGGCTAGCGCCTGGGACCCTTTGGTCCAATGCTGCAAAGCTTGCATCTGAACACACCTTTGCTTGAGCAACAAAATACAAAGAAACAGTATGGGACTAAAAATAACTGAGTTGGTACATGTGCAGTTGGGGCCAATTCTGGACAAAAGATACAAAGAGACCAAAAAACCCAACTGCCACTTTTGAAAAGCCTAGAGCAAAAGCAAGGTACTGTGCATGCCTGCTGTACCCAGTACCACCTAAGCCACCCCTCCGGCCCAACCCTGGACATATCCCTACCCTCTCTCATATAAGGAACAAGCTCTCCACTCCCCTTGAGGAGCGACCAAGCAAGGGAAACTATTGTTTGTCCCCCTTCCCCCTGCTATAGCAGGGGCCCCTACAAAACCTTGCCTGAATTTCTTGTCTGGTCTCTGATCAATTTCTATTGATTAAGGAGGCCAAGAACCCTGGTTGATAACACAACCATTTACTAGCTATGTAGTCTGTAATGAATCAATTAAATCCTTGATCATCCTTTGATTTATATCTACTAAAGGGCAATTGTAGAGATCAGTTGGTCAACATAAATAAAATATGTTTCTGTATATATACATGTAAGTACATAGGGCTCAGTGGTAAAAAATCCACCTGCAATGTGGGAGATGAAGGAGACCCTGGTTTGATCCCTGTGTCGAGAAGATCCCCTGGAGGAGGGCATGGCAGTCCCTTCCAGTATTCTTGCCTGGAGAATTCTATGGACAGAGGAGCCTGGTGGGCTACAGTTCAAAGGGTCACAAAGAGTCGGACAGGACTTAAGCGATTTGCGCTCACATGTAAGTATATATGTATGCATGTATAGGAATGATTTGCTAGTGCAGCATCTGGTACTCCAAGTATAATTCTTATTTCCTGAGAATACAAAAGATTTAGAAATATTGTCATGTGGTGAGCACCAGATGGATAAGACAACTTTATTAGGCAAGTTTAATATCCTGTGAAATTGGTACGAAAGCAAGTGGGAAGCAATTAAGGATGTCACGGGAGTCAGAGCTGGGAAAGCCAGCCTGTGTGGTCAAGAGGAGCAAGTCTCGCTGAGCTGCCAGTCCCTCTGCCCAGGGGGCCCAACCCCGGCGGCCAGCTGCCAGGGAGACCTGAGCTCTCGGGCCAGCGGGCTGCGTGTTGTGTAATCTATTCTGTTAACATATTCACTTCAATTTCGGATTCAGAGTTAAACAGGGAAGAGCTCTGCTGGAAGCTGAATTGCCTCAAACCCCAGCGCCAACCAACCCTTTGAGAATGGAGAGACTTAAAATCACCAGCGTGGGTGGGCATGCTTGTTGTCACCACTTGGCAGATGAAAATACTATTTCTGTTGGGAGGTTGGGATTGACATATATACACTGCTATGTATAGAAGAGATATGAGAACCTACTGAACAGCACAGGGAGCTCTACTCGGTGCACTGTGGTGACCTACATGGGAAGGAAGTTCAAAAAAGAGGGGATATGTTTGTAAACATATAGCTGATCCACTTTGCTCTTCAGCAGAAAGCAACGCCACATTGTAAAGCAACTATTGCACTACAAATGTTTAAAGAAAAAATAAAGGAAAAACTGAATTCTAGAAAGATTAAGTGATGGGGCCAAGAAGTGAGCTGAGATTTGAATTCACATAGCCTGTCCCGGAAGCTGCTCTCAGGACTCCAGATTGTTACGGGAGAAATACCAAGTAACCCAAGTGCTGTTAATTGCCTTCTTGTCTTCAGAAAGCAATCTGGAATCTGCCACTTTAAATGCTTCTGTTTTTAGTTCTTCTAGCGGTCACCCTATACCTCTAAAGATAGATTTGTGTGGTTACTTCTCAATGCATTGATTTAGATGTTTCTACTGACTTCCCTTTGTGGGTTATACAACCTTCAGCCTCTTCCTGTTGTCGTTTCGATATGCTATACGTATTTGAGCTTTGTAAACATCTTTTCTTTTCCATCAGCTTTCCACAGTTATCTTTTGATCTCTAATAATGCACAGAGTTTACATATTTATCATTATGTAAATAGAGCCAAGTAATGTGCTAGAATGGCATTTTCTTTTCTGCTAATTCAATGCCTCTCAAAAAGAATGTCCCCAGAGTTAATTTCAAGTGAATTCTTTCATACACATCACCAATTGTTTAAAATCACGACATATTTTATTTTTGGATCATGTCTTTCCCATACCTTTCCCCCTTGGTTTTCTCATTGGGAGTAGCTAATAAAAACTGCTAATCTTTTTTTGAGCAATTACCATATGCTGGGCACATTTCAAAGTGCTTTACACATAATGATTAATTTAATCCTCACAGCTAGCTACCCAAGGAGGAAAGTACAATAGAATCTCCATCTTATGGACAAGGAAATTGAACCACAGAGAGGTTAAGTGGTGGAGCTGGGGTTTAATGCAGACTCTGATTGGCATCCAAGTCCATACACTTAACTCTAATACTGTTCTCAAAGGGGACATAAGCCATCTTTACCACATCCCTAATCTCCACCCGCTCTGTGTATTGCTCCGCTGTTCTAATTTAGATCTGTTTCTTTACATTTGGACCATGTCTTTACTGTCCAGCTGTTAAAATTATTTTAAATGGGCATGTCTGAAGAGCTGTTATTTTGTCTTCCACATCTGCAGAAGCTGTCCACGTGGTCCTGGAAGTGAGCTGGGACCATTTGACCAGAGAATTCCGAGTTCTGGGTACTGGATGCACAGTTGGGAAAGGGGAGCTGTCACGGGCTCTGTGCAACCACGTTCCCTTGACTCCAAAGACTCCTTGGCCCATGGAAAAGGGTGCAGCCAGCAGAGGGTCGGAGTGCTCACGAAAGCATGAAAGTAAAGTGAAAGTGTTAGTCACTCGGTTGTGTCAGACTCTGCGAGAAGGGAATGGCCCAGGATGAATTTCTCATTTTTAAATCCCTTGTAGCATACTGCAGTCAGCACCATTTGAGGGAGCTCTATATGCACAGTTTGGAAAGGGGGACATTTCCAAATGTCCTACATCTTATGTCTAACATTCTAATAGAAAACCTACAGTATTTCCAGCCTGAAACCCCAGAGGACAGAGCTGAGGGCGACAACAGCTACTGAAATGTGAGGGGCAAACCCTGGCAAGGTGAGAGGCAGGGTGAAGAGTCCTTCATAAGCTCTGTACCAGTCTCTGGCTGACCTCTACATGGTACATTCATAGGACGGAACTGCAGCTAAGGATAAAAGAAACGAGCTAACATTTGAACTGCTTGCCCAAGGACAGTGTCTGTTATTTTGAGTCCACCAAGTTAATTATCTGACAAAACAACAACTGCAAAAATCGGCACTCCGTAGGGGTTATATAACACAATCCAGAGTCTTCATAACACAATACTCAAAATGAAATCCAAAGGTATTTGACATACAAAGAAAAGGAAAAAGTGATTCTTTTTTAAAAGAAAAAATAATCAAAAGAGACTGACGCTGAGATGATCAGATAATGATTATAAAGTAGCTGTTAGAGCTAGTTCTTTACTATAAAGGAAAGAAGGCTCATAATGAAAGAGAGGAAAATCTTGATAGAGAAATAAAAACTCAAAAAAAAAAAAACCAATCAGATGATAATTCCATAACTGTGGAATTCAGTATCTGAAATTTAAAAGCCATTGGTTTGGCTTACGTCTCAAATGATTGGGAAGTGAGGGTGCAAGGTAACATGGATGAGAGATGTTGTGAAAGCAAAATAAATGGGATCCTGGAACCAGGAACACAGAGAATAAGGGCAAGCGAGTTTGCAGAGATGGGGTGCGTATCTTTTTTGTGTTTTGCACCACACTGCTTGGCACATGGAGCTTCCCAGACCAGGGAAGTCCTGGGGTAGCTTTTAAAACACTAAAAAGTTTTGTTTCTCTCCCTTGTTTAAAATATAATGCAAGTTTATAACAGAGATTTTAAAAATGTAGATAAGAAAGTAAATATGAATTATAATCCCACCACTAAAGAATTCACTGTCAATATTTTGATGTTTATTCTTCTAGTTTTCTAAAATATATACAATTTTAATTTTCATTAAATATGTTCACACTCAATATACTGTTTGAAATCTGCCTTTTGATTTTTAACACCTATCCTGAATATCTCTTCACACATCTAAATAGTTTTCATTATTTCTGATGATAGCATACCAGTCATGATATATTTGGGCTGTAATTATATATTAAGTATGAGCCTTATATTTTCCATATCAGTTCAGTCTCAGTAATGTCCGACTCTTTGTGACCCCATGAATTGCAGCATGCCAGGCCTCTTTGTCCATCACCAGCTCTCAGAGTCCACCCAAACCCATGGCCATTGAGTCGGTGATGCCATCCAGCCATCTTATCCTCTGTTGCCCCCTTCTCCTCCTGCCCCCTATCCTTCCCAGCATCAGGGTCTTTTCCAATGAATCAGCTTTGCATCAGGTGGCCAAAGTACTGGAGTTTCACCTTCACCATCAGTCCCTCCAATGAACACCCAGGACTGATCTCCTTTAGGATGGACTGGTTGGATCTTCTTGCAGTCCAAGGGACTCTCAAGAGTCTTTTCCAACACCACAGTTCAAAAGCATTAATTCTCCAGCGCTCAGCTTTCTTCACCGTCCAACTCTCACATCCATACATGACTACTGGAAAAACCATAGCCTTGACTAGATGGACCTTTGTTGGCAAAATAATGTCTCTGCTTTTTAATATGCTGTCTAGGTTGGTCATAACTTTCCTTCCAAGGAGTAGGCATCTTTTGATTTCATGGCTGCAATCACCATCTGCAGGGATTTTGGAGCCAAAAAAAAAAGGTTGACACTGTTTCCACTGTTTCCCCGTCTATTTGCCATGAAGTGATGGGACCAGATGCCATGATCTTAGTTTTCTGAATGTTGAGCTCTAAGCCAAATCTTTCACTCTCCTCTTTCACTTTCATCAAGAGGCTTTTTAGTTCCTCTTCCCTTTCTGCCATAAGGGTGGTGTCATCTGTGTGTCTGAGGTTATTGATATTTCTCCCGGCAATGTTGATTCCAGCTTGTGCTTCTTCCAGCCCAGTGTTTCTCATGATGTACTCTGCATATAAATTACCTAGGCAGGGTGACAATATACAGCCTTGACGTATTTCTTTTTCTATTTGGAACCAGTCTGTTCCATGTCCAGTTCTAACTGTTGCTTCCTGAACTGCATACAGGTTTCTCAAGAGACAGGTCAGATGGTCTGGTATTTCCATGTCTTTCAGAATTTTCCACAGTTTATTGTGATCCACACAGTCAAAGGCTTTGGCATAGTCAATAAAGCAGAAATAGATATTTTTCTGGAACTCTTCAGCTGTTTTGATAATCCATCAGTTGTTGGCAATTTGACCTCTGGTTCCTCTGCCTTTTCTAAAACCAGCTTGAACATCTGGAAGTTCATGGTTCACGTATTGCTGAAGCCTGGCTTGGAGAATATTTTCCATATAGATTTCAAATATTTTTCTCAGTTGGTTTTGCATTTTAGCTTTATGATGAGCCTCTCCATTCATTAGTTGGCCATGGTTCAATAAAAACCAGTCACAATTCTTCTGGGCAGCCATCTGAGAAATGGTATTTCCCAAGTGGGCAAGACCCATGTCTGTTTCAGTCATCACGATATCACCAGCATCTAGCAGAAAGTCTGGAGTGAAATAGCTACTCCATAGATATACATTGGATGACTGACTAACTTTTGATTTGTATCCCTGAGGGGAAGGCCAGGTACCATCAGTTGGTTGCTGGCTTCCACTCCTGCCATATAACTAGTCTGCTTTGACCTAGTAGTTCATGCACTTTGACTCAGTAGTTCCTCTTCTAGAATCTTAGAGAATTTTTCAGAGATGCAGGCAAAGATTTATACGTAAGGATATTATCCCAGGCTTATTTATTAGCAAAAAATTGGAAGCTATTTCTGGCAACATGGAAATGATATATAGTTACATGATAGACAAACATTAATATGGGGTTTCGGAATGTTTTTGGTGATGTGGGAAAACTTTTGCAATTTTATGTCATAGGAAAAAACTCAGAATGTAATATTATATGTAAGATTTCTCAGTTCTGTTTAGACTGGTAGGAAATACATCAAAAACATATTAACAAGTCGTATGTGAATTTTAGCTCAAAGGATTGGAAAATTTGACTTATGGTGCCTTTTCACTCATAAGTTTTCTGGGGATCTGAGGATCTGGCATCAACAGCTGGTGATCATGGGCTGGCATCTCTGCAACTCTCCTTGCTTTATGGTTACAAAATGGCTGTCCCAGCTCCAGGCATTGCGTCTGCATCTGAGGCAGGAAGGAGGAAGGGGAGAAGTCTGGTGTCTGCAGTGTCTGTCTCCTCTATCAGGAACATGAAGACCCTGCCACAGGGCCCCAGCAGATTTCTCTTTAGGTCTCTTTGACAAGAACCGTGTCCCATGGCTGCTCCCTGCTACAAAGGAGCCTGGGAAAGTGAATATGTCACTTCCCAGTCCCTAGAGTGGAGGTGGCAATGGAGAAGAGGTGAGAATATCTGTTAGGCTAGCTATTAAACAGCTATTCCATTGTACTTATTTCTGGTTGGTGGATTTATGGATTTATGTAAAAAACTTTTTTTGAAGTATAGTTGATTTGCAATGTTGTGTTAATTTCTGCTCTATAGCAAAGTGATTCAGTTATACAAGTATATTTTATTTTTCATATTCTTTTCCATGTGTTTCATCACAGGATATTTATAGGACCTTGGTGTTAATCCATCCTATATATAATAGTTTGCATCTGCTAGTTCCAAACTCCCAATCCTTCCCTCTCTCTGCCCCGCCTCCCCCCACCGGCAACCGCAAGTCTGTTGAGCTTATGGATATTTTTGCTTTTCTTCTTGATTCCTTTCTGTCTTGTCCAATTTTTCGGCAACAACCATTTATCATTCCTATCATTGGAAGGATACAACAGATGCTACTTTAAAAATTCCCTGTGAGGCTGCGGGCTCTTGTCTCTGGAAGTGTCCGTACTGTCATCAGTCAAAAAAGTGCAGAAGGAACTGCTGAATTCTGTGGGAGCTGGACCAACCCCTCTATCTTCCCCAGCAACTGTGACTGCAGGGAGTGGGTGGGTGGGGAAATATGCCTTTTATTTTGATCCTCTCAGGCTCCACGCTAGTTACTCGGCAAGCATCCGCTCATTTAATTCTCACAGCAGCCCTCCTTTACAGACGAGATACAGAAACTTTAAATGACTTAATTAAGCCACACACATCAAGTAAAGCAAAACTGGATCTCAGATTATAAGCGCCAAGCTTTAATTCTGTATATTCTTGCCACATAGTAAGCTCAGCCAAGCTTGTGCTGGATGAATGCAGCGTCAACGGGATCACTGGGATATGTAATTTTTTAAAAAACTATTGTCATGACTTGATCGTTATTTCTTGCAGGACACCTACATTACCAAATTTTAATTCGTGTGATTGAAAAACAGAAGGCTGTATAAATTGCCTGCGAGACACCAATGGCTGTGCTCACTCACCTGTGTCTAATGTCCTTGATAATTAGACGCCTTGTGTCTAATTGCTGGATAAATGACTCACATGACTCCAGATGAAAAGATGGCCAAGGGTTTGTTTCTTGTGGAATCTTTAACATTTTTTTTTAATCATGAAAAAATTCTAAATAAGTGTAAAAGTAGAGAGCATGGTACCCAGGTATCCACTACCCATTTCAAGAATGATCAGTGTTTTACTTTTTCATTTATTTCTCTTTATTCCTCTGAAGTTTTTTTTTTTAAACTGGAGTATTTTAAAGCAAACCCAAAGGCTCCTTTCACCACGAATATTTCTGTAATTGGAATGAAAAGGCTCTTGTGTGCCCCTGCGTTTCTCTTCCTTTAGATCTGCGAGGGCAGGAAGCAGGCTAGAAGTCAGCCCGGGGCCGCAAGGGCTTCTGGGAGGCCCGGGGGAGGAGGGGCGCATTCCTTGCAGGCTGTGCAATTGGTTTTGCTCTGCAGCCAGGGCCCTTCTTGGCTGAAAGTCCTCCCGCCTCAGAATCGAAACTTTTCTCAAACGCTCAAAATAAACTATCTGGCTTCCTCTCGCTAGAGACATCTGGGGAGTGTGGCTTCTGAAACTATTTATGGCATGCGAATGTCACCCAAGTTGCTTGAAGTGCTTGCATGTTTTAAGGTATTGAAAGCATCTGATGAGCGGCGGCTGAGGCCCCGTGGGGAGAGGTTGATTATTACACAGGCCAGGCATCTTCCCAACCCGTGTTCTTGCTTCTCATGCGCTTCCTGTTTACGGCTCTCAGTGCTTCAGGCCAAGGATCAGCGCCGGGGTTGTTGTGTGAAAGGGGGCATCATGGCTGTGGGGGAGGGAGCTGCTGGGGTGATAAAGGGGGAACCCACTGGCGGGCGGGCCTTCCTTCAGCCTATGTCCAGTCTGGCTCCCTGGAAGCCCAACATGCCTGGAGATCAGTGGAGGGTTCCTGGAGAATGCTGGGACCATGTGTTTGCTGGTGGGCTTTGCCGGGTGGGCTTCCCTGGTGGTTCAGTCGCTAAAGAATCTGCCTGCAAGGCTGGAGACAGGGGTTCGATCCCTGGGTTGGGAAGATCCCCTGGAGAAGGGAATGGCGATCCACTCCAGTATTCTTGCCTGGAGAATTCCATGGACAGAGGAGCCAGGCGAGCTGCAGTCCATCAGGTTGCAAAGAGTCGGACACGACTGAGCACCTTAATACACACAAATAAGAGACAAAAGTCCCTAAATTTCTAAGGCCCAAAGGTGTTACCAAACCAAACTTGAGTCCCCTTGCCAGGGAGCAGTAGAGCCAATCTATCGACAGAGGAGTATGATGAAGGAAAATGCAGCATTTATTTTAAAGGAAGATGGGTGGCCTGTGCTCTAAAACCCTGAACCCCCCGAAGGGTTCAGCACATCTTTTTTAAAGACAAGGAGAGGGAGGGGCATCCCTGGGTGTGGGGTGCACTCATGCACAATTCTCTGACTGGTTGAAGGTGCTCAGTCTTTAGGCACCAGAGGGTCTGTGAGCCATGTACTCATGATCATCAAGTAGTCAATTTTTTCCTATTTGGTTGTGGTTTTAGTATCTGAAAAACTCAGGAAATCAGATACTATTATCTAGGTACTTCAGAGAGGAGCTAATGCAGAGGATATGGGCAAGGGATCTGTCTTGGGAAGGCTCCATAGAGTTTTGCTAGGTTACCAGGGTACCAGGGATCAGGCTGACCCTGAGATGCACAAGCTGGAATCAACATTGCTGGGAGAAATATCAGTAACCTCAGATATGCAGATGACATCACCCTTATGGCAGAAAGGGAAGAGGAACTAAAAAGCCTCTTGATGAAAGTGAAAGAGGAGAGTGAAAAAGTTGGCTTAAGGCTCAACATTCAGAAAACTAAGATCATGGCATCTGGTCCCATCACTTTATGGCAAATACATGGGGAAACAGTGGAAACAGTGGCTGACTTTATTTTTTTGGGCTCCAAAATCACTGCAGATGGTGATTGCAGCCATGAAATCAAAAGATGCTTACGCCTTGGAAGGAAAGTTATGGCCAACCTAGATAGCATATTGAAAAGCAGAGATATTATTTTGCCAACAAAGGCCCATCTAGTCAAGGCTATGGTTTTTCCAGTAGTCATGTATGGATGTGAGAGTTGGACAGTGAAAAAGGCTGAACACTGAAGAATTGATGCTTTTGAACTATGGTGTTGGAGAAGACTCTTGAGAATCCCTTGGACTGCAAGGAGATCCAACCAGTCCATCCTAAAGGAGATCAGTCCTGGGTGTTCATTGGAGGGACTGATGTTGAAGTTGAAACTCCAATACTTTGGCCACCTCATGCGAAGAGTTGACTCATTGGAAAAGACCCTGATGCTGGGAAAGATTGAGGGCAGGAGGAGAAGGGGATGACAGAGGATGAGATGGCTGGATGGCATCACTGACTCCATGGCCATGGGTTTGGGTAGACTCTGGGAGCTGGTGATGGACAGGGAGGCCTGGCCTGTGGCAGTTCATGGGGTCACAAAGAGTCAGACACGACTGAGCGACTGAACTAAACTGAACTGATCTGAGATGCTTCCCAAGGTGAGCCAATAAAATAATAACACAAGGAGCAAGTGGGAATTGTGGCTATGGAAGAATCAGAGGGGTCCAGAAAGCGGGATGCTAGAAGTAACCCAGGCTGGGGGCAGGAGTGGAAGGCTCTCGGGGACAGGTTGAGGAGAGGAGGATGAAGTCAAGGCCAGTGGTTCAGGCTACAGAATATGAAAGAGGTGAAGCTGGGGTAACTGGGTTCGTTGGAAGATGCAGTGCCACCACCACCTAATATAGAATAGATGGAGATGGAAAGGAACCCATGGGGAGGTGGTCGATTCATAACTCTGAGTTGCTTTGGCTCACAACACTTCGGACACAAAATGTGTGAGTGTTTTCAACACCAACAACCAGTTCTCCAAGTCTCCAGACGCCAACTGGGTGCCCTACAGTTCAGTTCAGTTCTGCCGCTGACCGCACAGAGGTAGTTAGGCTCACGGGTTTAAAGGCTCAGTCCCGCAGGGTGCCCTGCACGCCCGGCAGACACCCGTCTCAGGTTGTCACCTGTACTTCTGACCACCTGGCTATAAATCAGGGGTTCCCATGACTCCTTCCTCAGTGGATGATTTGCAGGAATGGCTCACAAAACTCAGGGAAACATTTTACTTACACTTTCTGGTTTATTATAAAGGATACAAATGAACAACCTAGATGAAGAGGTCCACAGGGTTGGGGGAGGGGGTTGGGGCGCTCAGGCCCTCTCAGGTGAATCACCCTCCCAGCACCTCCATTTGTCCACAAACCCAGAAGCCCCCCAAACCTTGTCGTTCAGCCATTTTTAATGGAGGTTTCAGCACTTAAGCATGATCCATTAAATCATTGGCTACTGGTGAGTAACTCAATCTCTAGTCTCTCCCCTCTCCAGAGGGCAATGGAGGTGGCTGGGGGGCTGAACGTTCCAACCCTCTAGTCCTACCTTGATCTTTCTGCTGACCAGCTCTCATCCTGAAGCTATCTAAGGGCCCCCAGTGATCAACCATCTCATCAGCATACAAAAGGCGCTCTTTTGTCTGAAGATCCGTTTGGAGACACCACCCTAGAGATCCCAAGGTTTCAGGAGCTATATATTCCAAATCAAGAACAAAGACCAGACGGAAATTTTTTTTTTTAAATTTTATCACGATATTCTTCAGCAAGGCCCTTTCTTCTACCTTGTAGGTCAGTGGTTAAAGAGTCTAACTGCAATGCAGGAGTCTTGGGTTCGATCCCTGGGTTGGGAAGATCCCTTGGAGAAGGAAATGGCAACCCACCCTGGTATTCTTGCCTGGAGAATCCCATGGACAGAGGAGCCTGGCTGGCTACAGTCTGTGGGCTCGCAAGAGTCGAGCGACTAAGCATGCGCAGTGCTGGAGTGCTATTTCTCCCACCTGAGTGGTGCTTGAGCTTTACTTGGGATTAAGTGGGCGGAGCTGAGACAGAGAACAATGAAAGGTCCTAGGGACCTCCAGACCCACTGCCCCTCCCTTGACCTTCCCTGTCCACAGTCCTCCTAGGTGGGGGCCCGATGGAAAAACTGGCTGAGCCTGGCTTTTGTAGAAGGTAGAGCAGAGAAAAGAGAGCAAAGCAAACAAGTGGGGATCCCGGTCTTCAGCAAGATTGCTCTAGGAGGCAGGGCACCCCATCCAAGCAGACTGGACAAAGAAAAATTGTCCATATGCAGCACCAACTCCTGCTCCCAAAATGGCCTGTCACCAAATCAAGGAGCTCCCAGCATCTCAGGTCTTAAGATGCGCGGCTTCTGAGCGGCTTCTTAGACTGCAAAACCCACTCCCCACCAACAGGGGGCGATCACACCATGTTCCATCAGGGCCAACAGGCGGTGCTTCTTTGGCAGGAACGTGACAAATTGCTGTGGACACTTACTTCTAATGCCTCCTGCTTCCCCGTGGAGAAAACCTTTACTGTTCTGGACACTGGGGCCAAGAGGCCACCTCCGTTTATCCCCCTGTTCACTGATCTGCTCACTCAGCACTTTGGCAATTCTCAGGGGTTTAGTGGGAGCTACAGCAAGCGTTCACCTCTGGGCTCTGGACTCTGCTAAGGTGAAAGTCGCCCAGCCGTGTGCAACTCTCTGAGACCCCATGGACTGTAGTCCATGGCATTCTCCAGGCCAGAATACTGGAGTGGGTAGCCTTTCCCTTCTCCAGGGGATCTTCCCAACCCAGGGATCAAACCCAGGTCTCCTGCATTGCGGGCAGATTCTTTACCAGCTGAGCCATAAGGGAAGCCCAAGAATACTGGAGTGGGTAGCCTTTCCCTTCTCCAGGGGATTTTCTCAACTCAGGGATCAAACCCAGGTCTCCCGTATTGCAGGCAATTCTTCAGCAGCTAGGCCCCAAGGGAAGCCCCTGGACTCTGGGTACCCTTCTGCATTGATCATGGGCAGTGTAGCAGAGCAGAATATCCTCTGAACCAGGACCCAGGGACTCTGGTTCTTGTCCCAACTCTGCCATGTACCACTTTGGTTCTCAACTGTCATGTCTGTAAAAATGGGGCCACTGATGATGTTCCATTGGCTCTGATGAGCACTGAGATATGGGAATGCTTCATAACCTTCTAAGTGCTGTGCCTATGCAATTTATTTCACCATCACAGTATCTGCCTGCCTCCCTGTGTTGGGGTGATGATCATACAGAGGAGAAGAGGAGGTGCTCTGTGTGAAGATTACGAACCTACGTAAGCATATGTCAGGCCGCTCTGGTTTTAGGAATAAAGTGCATGGATACTGTGCTTCCCGATTTCTTTGAAATTTGAGACATTTTTTTCATTGACAAATGAAAGAAGCCGAGTCTCTCCTCTGACATTCCAAGTATGAGAATGGGAGAGTGTGTGAGGGGAGGACCTTTTTCTTCATCACATCATCATAAGAAGAGAAAAGCAAAGGAGAATCAGGTTCTGGGAAATAATCGAAATCTTAGTGTCAGCCGAAAGGGCCTTCAAAAATGATCTTTCAGATTTGTTTTATGGATGGAAAATCGAGGCCCAGAGAAAGGGAAGAAAAAAATGCCCAAGATCACACAGAGAGATCTTGGCTTCAAGCCTGGCTGCGTTTGCCTCCAAGACCCACTCAGTTCTCCATATTGATTCCCAGCCAGGCATGGCAGGACCCCTGGCCCCTTGTCCCCCCTGCCATCCCTGAACACCTGGCCTGAACGGCACCTGTAGCTTCTGGGGGTATAAGCTACCCTTCATGCCTTGATGTGCGTGTAGGTGGTAAATGCAGGAGTGATTCATTTTATCTTTAAATTCAGAAATCATTTCAGCAATCAGAGGTGGGTGTTATGTTCTGGTATTGAGAGTATAGATGAGCTTTATTTTCTCCTTCATCATTTTCAAGGTTATCCCAAATTCTACAACACACATCTCTAACTTTATAAACGCCCTCCCCTCCCCATCTGACTTTAAACAAGGAAACCTGAGGGTGGTGAAATGCCCAGCTCTGAACTGAGGTCCAGGGAGCAAGGCCAACCAGTATGTGTCCTGCCAGGCAGAGGCCCTGAGCTGGCAGTCCTGAAGGTCTGAACTCTGCGACGTGGGGTCCCAGGCCGCCCAGGCGGTATCACCTCCACGCCTCACCTTTGCTCTCACCAGCCCCTGCTCCCGAAATCTCCTCCCATGATCATCACCAAATCCCACTCATTTTTTAGGACCTAACAACCCATTCCGCCAGTCTCATGAAGGTGTTTTAAAGCTCACCTTCCCTAGTTGGGACCAACGCCTGCCTCCCTTCTCTGACCACCAGCAGAACTTTATCTGGACCTTCTAGAACTCCGATCATCTGACTTGTCCTGAAGTCATCTGCACCCAGGTCTGTCTCTTCTCCTGGGCTGAGGTGCCCTTGATGGTGGGGCCTACACAGTATGCATCTTTGTGCTCCCTGTGCCATCCACAAGCCTGGCATATGCTAGACTTCAAATGAATGTTTGCTGAACTTAATTGAAAATACAGTCTCCTTAAAGAGAGGTACTGTGATACACCCGTTTATGGCTGGGTGCATGAGCTTCAGCACTGTTGTCATTTAAGGCTGAATTCTACGTGGCGAGGAGCTGTCATATTTAGCAGCATTCCTGACTTCTATCTACTAGACGTCAGTGGACACCTCCAGTTGTGACAACCCCAAATTTGCACACTGCTGACTGTTTCCTAGGGAACAGAATCTGGCTCCCATTGAGAACCACTGATCAATGATTTCAAGTTTTCATAAAGAAGCCCTAGGAGTAGGAATTCCCATTTGATAGATGAAAAAGGTAAGGCTCATGGAGAGTTTCGAGTTGAAACAGTTCAGCACGTAAATCCTCCAGTCCTGATCCTGCAATCCTGGAGGCCTCCCAGCACCCCATCTTTGCTTCTCCACTTGGGTGTGTCCACTCCACCCACTCCCATGCCCCGGGTTCTGCCCTGTTCCCTCCCCTCCAGTCTCACCCCCGTGGCCTGTGCCAGGCTGTGACCCACTGGTTGACTCCCCTAGTCCAGGCAGACTAGACCTCAGGCTGTTGAACTTGACCATCACATCTTCAGCACCTTTTCCTCCTCCCCATGCTTGAACACGCTGATGGTGACCTGGCCTGTCTCAGACCCATACTTGTTCTTGACGAAGACACCGTAGCGCCCGCTGTCCTCACTGGTGACCCTCTCGATGGTGATGGTGACCTCTGTCCCCTTCACCTCCATGTGGTAGCGGTCCAGGAAGGTGACGGGCTGGTCATTCTTCAGCCAATAGATTTCAGGGGCAGGATCTCCTGAGACGACACAGGTCAGGCATAGGGTCTGTTTGAAAGGACAGGAAAGGAACAGTCAGTCTCACCCTCTGGGACTAACCCTTGGCATCACCTTCACGCTCCCAGGGAGCTCCCAGTACAAGGTGCTCCTTGTGACAAGCTAATTATGTGTGCTTTATTGTAACCCATAAAGTAATAACATGAAAGGGAGACATTTTACTGCTACCCCACAGCCTCCCTTCTCAACTTTATTCTAGAGGAATGCTTGTTAGACTTTCAGATCTTTATTACTTGAGCACTGACCTGGCTTAGGGTGGCCTGGACTTGGCTTTATTGCTTTCTGTTGTACATTTCATTATCATTTTACCAAGCAAAGAAGCCTAAATTGCTTTAACATAAAGATTTTAAGAACTGAATTTGAAAGGTCTCAGGAGAGCAGTTCAGGGGGCAGAGCACCGTACTGTGAAGGGCAAATACCCGGAGTCAGGAGCTGGGCTGCCTGGGTGTGACTCCCAGCTCTGTTCCTTTAAGCTGTGTGACCTTAGGTGAGTCCCTTAACCTCTCTGGGCCTCGGTTCCCTCAGCTCTCAAGGGTGACTAGTAATAACACACTGTTCCATGTGGTTGCCTCCATGGTTAAAAAATGGAACAGTGCCTGGTACAAGGTGAGCAACTGAAGATGTTAGCTGTCCTTTTTCTAGAATATTAGACTTGCATAATTTTGGTCCGGAAAGGGCTTTTTAGGGCTCATTGAGTTGAACTCCTGCGGAAACTGAAGTTCACAGAGAGAAGCCCGTGACCCCCAGGGCCCTCTGGAGAGATGAGGGTGAGCACCCCCAAAGGCCTGATACCAGGCTCAGTGTCTTTCCTTTATAATGTGTGACCAGCGAGGGGTGGCCACTAAGCCAGTCTCTGGCAGGACCAGCCCCTCCGGCTCTGGGATCCACAGTGCTCTGTGTTTTTGTGCTCTTTGACGGATGCGGGAAGGAGCCCAGGGTGGGACTGCTGGCTGTGGGCTGGGGACCGTCAGTACCTTATCTTCCATGATCGTGGCCACATCTGGCAGCCCCCTCACCACTTTGGCACGATCTGGAAGGGAAAAAATGAGAACCCGTCCCCCCCCGTGATGAACGGTTACTTGGTGTTGTGGTTTATTTTTCAGCGATGCTTCTTTTCCTATTGGCATTGTTTGGGGTGGACATCTTTAAACTTGTATTACGCTATTTCCTTGCCTTTACAAACAGAAGACAGAGGACATAATGTTTCTGTCATTGCCTTGAGGTTAATATCATGGTCGGTGGTAGCTGCAGGTGATAGTGAGGTGCCCTTCTCCTTGAGAACTGGGAAAGAAGGTGACTAACATTGCTCTGAGCCTTAAACTGGCAAAGTGCACAGAATAGGTGTGCGGATCCAGCTAAGGGAAGGAACAGGAAGGAAGCTTTTGGTCAAGGGAGGGGACCCGATTCTGGCCAAGGGAGGGGACCCGATTCTGGTCAAGGGAGGGGACCCGATGGCCCCGGTGGCTGGGCAGGAAGAGAAGGTGGCTGTAAATCTCTAAGCAGAAAGCCAACATATCACTTATGCTGAAATCGAAGCTGTGGGAATGGACCCTGCATCACGATCAGGGATATGCAAAGAACCTGAAGTGGCTGGTGTCCGCAGTGGATGTAGGGAGAAGGACCTGGATCAGGGTTGGGGGAGGGGAGAGATGGACCTTCATGTGGGCATCGTGTTCACCAGGCAACAACCCACCGCCCTGACTCTGGACTTCACAAGCCCCAGCAACCACAAATGGTGAGTGCAGGCTCCCGCTGTTAGGGTCCTGTCCTGTCCTGCGGCTCAGAATCCCGGAATGGGCTGTGGCACGGAAGTAATTAGACAGAGATGTGATGGGCTGAGTCGGGTCTTCAGCCTACGGTCCTTTCACCAAGGTGGGCCGCCCCCGTGAGGGCCCCTCACTGCCTGTAGACCCTAGATGACCAGCCCCCTTCCAGATTTCAGTTACAAACAGCCTGCACTACCTGCCAAGTGGGGACATTCGGGAACAAGAAGCCATAGAGGGTTAATCCCTCCTCCTGACACAGGACTGCAAACGGTCAGTTTCCTTTCTCAGGTTGTCCAGAGCTGCTTTGCTCTGCTCCCTGGGGTCTTTCCCTCTTGAAAAGTCCCATAGTGACTGCTGGTCAGTGGGACCAGCAAGCCAGCCTCCTGGAACGGGGTGGTTTAGCACTGGCTGTGGGGACCTCATGAAGCTCCAGCGCATGGGCTTGGTGGTGCCCCTGGGCAGCTCAGAGGCTGTGTCCTGGATCAGCTGAGAGACTAGTGCCCCGACAGCCAGAATCAGCTTCAGCTTTAAAGTCGTCCCCTCCAAGGCCTCAATCAGAAAGACCAGCGCAGCCTTGGTCCTGCCCAGCCCTGCTGTCGGAGTCCCTCTGACATCAGCCGAGTGGATGCTGGGCACATTATCCACAGTCTCGGGTATCTCTGGACTCCTTATCGGCCTGTCTTCATGCCGCTGCCGCCGCCCAGGTCTCCTGACAGCTCTGCGACAGCCCAGAACCACAAAGCCGGGCAACCAGAGCTCCAGCTGCCTTGCCAGGAGCTGTGAGTGGCTGGGAAGTTGCCCCCAACTCAGAAAAGGAAACCGTGGAAATATGGCTGGACTTACTCTTCTCGATGATGGCCAAGGCTCTGAAACACAGAAATGGGAGAAGGGCTGGGGGTTCCAACTGTTAAAGGACGGTCCTGCCGGGGGTTGGGGGAGGGGTAGGGGGGGGAAGGCAGGTCCAGCCAGCTGCACCTCCCAGGATGGTCCTGTGTGCATGATCCCAGGGCCCTTGATCACACTGGGAAACGCCACTGCAGGAACTTACTTCAGTCTCTGGTGCTCAGCCATGGCATCCTCAAAAGCTAGGAGGAAGAAAAGGGGAACAGCTGCGTCAGAGTACCCCCCTACCCCCCCTCTACGCCATCCCCCTGACCTCTGCAACCCGCAGGTTCAGAGCTCAGCTGTGACTGTTCCTCCTCTCAGTTCCATCATTCTCTTGGGGGCAGTGCTAGGATTGGGTGGGGAGATGGGAATACCCCTCCCACCCCCCACCAAAGACTGGGGTTTTCTAAACAGGTTTCCCCCAAGGCCAGACGGGTGGAGAGATCACCTTGCCCTGACAGATCAGCTGAGAGCTGCCGAACTTCCTTCCCAGCCGTGATCTCCAGGATGTATTTGCCCTTGTCTGAGTCCTTGGGGTCCAGGATATGGAGCCAGATCTCATCCAAGGTGGTACCAGCCCTCACCCGATCGCCACTCTCCAGGCGTTTCTCTCTGAACGTGAGGGCAAAGAAATGGTTAACAGGGCTGTGTCCGGGACAGGCTGGCTGCCTGCCCAGCTGTAGGCACCCCTGCCCCAGACTCCATTCCTGGGGTTTTGTTCCCAGATGTGTGGGCTGAACGTGCTGACCATCCATGAGACATTTGAGAAGTATCTACCCACTCATCTATCCATCATCCATCAAAGCGTGTGCCAGTGCTGAGTCTCTGCGTCATGTCCTGCAGGCTGGGACCTTGAGAAAATGGTGCCCCAGGATCAGCGCCACCTCCCCCCACCCCACCCATTGGAGCCCCTTCCTCACCTCATCCTTCTCCTCATCTTAAAAACCTCCTAGGATCTCACCCCACGATAACTGGCCCCAAGCTCTTACAAACTTTACTTTACTTTCCTGCTTTACTTAAATTTTGTACCCAAAGACACCTGACCCACGTCCCCAGTGTCATGGTGCAAAAGTGACACAGCTGGGCTTAGTCACAGGGCTCAGAGGCTCCGGAGAAAGAGCTTTATTGCTCTGAAACTCAACTTGGCCTTGGTCTCACTCACATGACAAGTTTGACTAAGTCAGTCTAGCCTCCTCCCTAGAATGGGTGCAGTAATGTCTGCCTCATGAGGCTGAGGTATGTACATGAGAAGCACTGGGAAAATTCTGCTCCCAACTCTCTGGGGTCACTTAGCTCTGGCTGAATCCTGATGCCTGATCCTGCCTTCAAGGCCTGGCCCTAAGTTAGCTGTCAGCCCCCCAGGTCCCTCTGCCTGCCTGTCTCCCCTCAGCCTGGCTGCCTGAGTGTGCTAAGGCTGCAGAGACCTACAAGGGCACTACGACCCACTTGACCACCTGGTTTTCCTTCCTTCCTGAGTCCTTCCCTCCCTCAGTTCCCAGGTGCTGCTCTAAGACAGTGGTCCTCCTATGGACATGGCGACACTGGGAAAATGATCTCAGCACCAGGGTTCCCACCTTCCCTGGGGAGCCTCCCTTCTGCACCTCTGACAGCTGTTCCCTTCCTGGGCTCCCTCTGTGGACCGGGGGTTGGGGGCGTGGTCTCTGCCAAGCGCTGGGGACTGGGCTCGGGGGCGGGTGCTGGCCCCCTGCCTCCTGGGACCCCAGGGCAAGGCCAACCTACTTGTGGAACCAGGTGGTCTTCATGTACTTCACATTGTAGTACTTGACCTTGCTGAAGAGCCGGATCCCTTCCTCCGTCCCCTGGATTTTCAGCGGGGTTGCAGAGAGGGCTGGGGGAGTGGGCAGAGGAGAAGGCTGAGTCTTCCCCAAGGCCCTTTGGGCACCACATCTCAGGGGCAGCCAGCTTGCCCCTGCTCTGGGGTGCGGTGAGGGGAAGGCAAGTGTAGTCATGGGTCAGGAACGTCTCCCCAGGTCTCTGAGGTTTTGTCTAAACCCATCCCCTGCTCCCCCGGCAGCCAGAGATGGCTGGAGGCCCGCCGGAGGCTATGTGGTATCAGGGCAGGTCTGGGCAAAGAGGGGTGGGGGCTTGCTTACCACCGATCCTGCCCAGCTCAGTGAAGATGGCATCCAGGGCTGGAGGGAAAAGAGAGAATGGTCAGCTGATGTGGGGGGCTCCCCGAGGGATGCACCAGGGTGGGCTCGGCCTTGGAAAAGGCTGGTGGAGCTTATGAGCAGCTCTCAGGACACAGGCATAGGGGCGAGGAGGAGACCCAGGGCACTCCATGACAGATGGGGTGGGGCCACACAGATGGAGGACAGATGGGGTGACCTGACGATTTTCCTGCAGGCTGAGCCCGCCAGCCTGGTGAGGACCCTGGGCTCACTGTGTGGTAGAGCAGAGAACCCAGACTCTACATCACGAAGCCTGAGCTCTCCGTGGGGCAGGGCAGTGAGCGTGGGCTCCAGCATCACACAGGCCAGGCCCTGGCCCTGACCTGCTGTGCAGCTGTGGGTAGGTCACTAAACCCCCCTGGGCCTCAGTTGCCCCCAGTGACATGGGGATCGCAGACAGCTTCCCCCGCAGGTCACACTGCATCTCTTGGCTCAGCGAGAGACCCTCCTGGCCTGTCTCTGACGTTGCCAGCTCCTACCTTCATCTCTGAGGTCCAGGATGGTATCATCCTCCCCGCGCTCGTCAGAAACCTCCGCTCTGTAAACGCCCTGGTCCTCTTTGGACAGCTGGAAGGAAGGAGGAGAGAAGGCCATATTGGCGTGGGTTCCAGAAAGAGTGATGGACAGCAAATCAGGAAGCCTGGGCTCTAGGCCTGCCCCTAACTGTCCTCCCTGGGCTCAGTTTACCCCCTGTGATGGGCGGTCTCTGGCTTTTTCCAGCTCCAGAGCCCTTTGATTCCAAGCTCATGGCTTCTCTGGGCCCGGAGGTGGGGCAGGGAGGCGGACCTGAGGGCAGAAACAGACACTCCCTCTCCTTCTCCCCTCCCCCATGGGGATTCTGAGTCGGCTGCTCTGAGCAGAGCAGAGAGTCCTCCTTGCAGAGCTGGGCTGAGCCGGGGGCACCCTCCACCACAGCTGCCCTGCTTCTGGGGGGCCTGGGATGGAGGGGTCTCTCTGCATCTCTCAGAAGAGGTGTGCTTTCTTTTGCTCAGGACAAGGGGGTCCTTATTGGCACATGCTTGTCAACCTTGAGAAGCCTGGATCAACACTCAGCAAAGCCAGAACTTGGGTTGTGCTTTGAAAGCAAGGTCAGAGGTCAACTGTGCCCTCTCATCACACAGCATCTCCTCCATGGGCTGGGTGGGGGGTGGGAGAGCGGAACGGTATCTGCCTCCTCAACCTGTCAAAGGGCCCCTTGCAACCATCTCCACATGGTGTGCTTTGAGGCAGGATCCGAGGCAGACACATTTCTTTAAAAAAAATATATTCATTTTTAGTTGGAGGGTAGTTGCTTTACAATATTGTATTGGTTTCTGCCATACATCGACCTGAATCAGCCACAGGCATACACATACCCCCTCCTTCATGAACCTCCCACCCATCCCATCCCAGTCCTCAAGAAGCATCTCTTAACCCAGGGATCAAAGGACTGAAACCCCAACAGTCCTCTCCGATGTTCCCTCCCTGCTCCTTCAGTGAAGGCTCCAAAGCCCCAGCCACATTCTGTGGAGGGTGATTGGAGAGACTTTCGGGTCCACTCTCCAGCCTTGTATCTTGGTATGTAGACCCCCCAAGTCTCAGTTTGCTCATCTGTAAAATGGTGGCATAAACTTTGCCCTGAGCACGTGGTACAGTTTCCATGAGGGTCAAGGGAGATAACTTTTCGGAAGCCAGAAAGTTCTCGCACCAATAGGCCAGATGATTATGACAAGACTCGGTAGCACCTCCTTGATGCCAAGCCCCAGTGGAAGGGCCTGCACTGTGATGACAACGGCCAACTTGTCATTATTTTGGCTGAGATTTGGGTGAGGACCCTGAAACCATTAGTTCTTTCCTTGTCAGCAAACATGCGCACTGCTCCTTGGTACATGGGCCACAGAAATCAGTGGCAGGGCAGAAAAACATTGGATATTTAAGAATGAGCTCTGTGTTTCTATCTTAACCGGTCACACTCCTCTGAGGGCCCTGGGGAGGAAGTGGGTGGCAGAGGTGAGCTCCAGGCCCGTTTTGCTCTGCCCAGAACTGCCTCCCATGGAGACAGTCTTCCTGCCCCGAATCTCAGGTCGCAGGCAGGAAGGAACCTCTGAGACCGCATCCTGCCTGACCCTCTCATGTTACAGGTGAAAACTGAGGTCGGAGAGGGACAGTGACTAGCCCAGGGCCACACAGTCGGGGGCAGGACCAGGACCAGAATCCAGCGAAAAGGGAAAATCAGTATGACAGAGTCTGTCTTTACTTACAATTTTGGTATTGTTTTCCCCCATGGTCTTTTATTTTGGCATTAATTTGATTCTTACTATTGACTAAAAAGGGCTTCCCTGGTGGCTCAGATGATAAAGCCTCTGCCTGCAATGCTGGAGACCTGGATTCGATCCCTGGGTCAGGAAGAGCCCCTGGAGAAGGAAGATCCCCTGGAGAAGGAAATGGCAACCTACTCTAGTACTCTTGCCTGGAAAGTTCCATGGACAGAGGAGCCTGGTAGGCTACCGTCCACAGGGTTGCAGAGAGTCGGACACGACTGAGCGACTTTACTTACTTACTTATTGCCTAAAATATTATTTATCTTGATTACTGAGCTTTTTAGTGCCCCCTTAAAGTGCGTGCATGAGGTGAGTGCCTGACTCCCTGGCCGGTGCTCCGGGCACTGCACCTCCATGAGCTCTCAAGTCAGGGCTGCGCTCACTCACCTCTTTGATGCAGAGAAGTCCTGCTCCAGTCTCCGGGTCGTACTGGCCAGCTGGGAACTCTCTCTTCTGGAAGAACCACCGGAAGCGGGTTTCCTTCTTGGTGTTGGTCACCTGAGGACAGTCAGGAGTGAGAAGACTCCTTCAGGCTTTCTCTTTCTAAGTGAAGAGCCAGTTCATCAGAACTTTCCTGCACAAAAAATGACTTCCCCCTCCCCCGCTCCCACCTTGCTCTCCCCCTAAATCTCAGCCAACCTCACACAGTATGTCTTCTCTGATGGCCTCTGGACTCTTGTTAATGGTATTCCCTCTGCTTCTTGATCCCTTTCTTAACCTATTTTTCTTTGCAAATACCTGTGTTACCTCCTCCAGGAAGCCTTCCTTGCTGCACCCCAGAGTGCCCCCTATCATGAATAATCAATCTCATGCTTGTCTCCATCTCAACACCAGGTATGCTGTTTTCACAGGCTCTTGCTTTAGACTGTGGGCTCCTGGAGGCCTATGGAGACCACTTCTTCATTCTTGTAGGCCCAGGGCTTGCAGAGTGCCTAAGTTTGTCGAATGGATGCCCTGCTGGGAGTGCGCCCTCCCCTAGCTATCGGCAAGGCTGCAGGGTGCTGAGAAACAGCAGCACCAGCTCTGGAGTCAGACACTTGGTTAAACCCCGGCTCCAGGTTCTGCCTCATACTCTGTGGTCTTGAGCTACTTCCCCACTTGTTTTTTCATCCTAAAGCAGGGTCCTAATGCCTCTCTCACAGACGGTTGTGAAGGAGATGAGATACAATAATGCTGTAAAGTTCTGGGCACAGTGTCTGGAGGGACACAGGGACTCCCCCTTAATCTGCAGAGCGCTCTCTTTCTCCCAGGCTCGGGGCCTCCCGAGTCTCCCCCAGGGCAGCTAGACCTAGCTTAAGGCTGACCCAGCGCACTCTAATTCACTCTGACTCTGCTCCCTGGGCTTTAGTTTTCCCGGTTTAAAGGCAAAATGCCTGGGGCTACTTCCCCTGCTTGGGATCAGACTTAGCGCAGGGTATGGAGTTTCGGGGGAGTGGGGCAAGACCAACTCTTTGCGACCCCGTGGACTGCAGCACAGCAGACTTCCCCGTCCATCACCAACTCTCAGAGTTTACTCAAACTCAGTGTCCACCGAGTCGGTGACATCTCAGCCATCCAACCATCTCATCCTCTGTCGTCCCCTTCTCCTCCCGCCTTCAATCTTAAGGCAGCCACCGGACTTGGGGAAAACCACTGGTCTGGGCCCACTCGGCGCGGGGGCAGGGCTGGAGGCGGGGGCGAGGCTTTGCCTTGCAGGTCAGCAGCACTTGGCAGTCCTCCGTGACCTTCCACTGCAGAGGCTCCACGAAGTACGGACCTGCGAGGGCACAACGACGCGCCCGGCGGTCAGAGAGCAGGACCGGCTCGCGCGCCACCTGGTGGCGAGACGGGGCGAGGCCCCTGGGGCGGGGCACCTGATGCCCAAAGGCCCCTCGGATTCTGGGATCCCGCCCCTGCCCAGGAGGGGCCTGGGGTGAGGCGAGGGAGGCCCCAGGGGTGCAGAATTTAAGGAGGCGCTCACTCTCGGGGTGAGCACGAGGACAGCGCTGGATCAAACGGCAGTGGCCCTCCCTCGGCGCCCCGGCAGGATGGAGGGATCTATGAACCCACTGGTCCGGGGATCCCCAGCGCTAGTGGCCGAGGGTTCTGGACTTCGTCCCAGCAGCTCTTACCCTGTTTCTTCTTCCAGTCTCTTCTCTTAGCATCTGCCGCCCTTAGAAGTTTGTCGAACTCTGTGAACACAGGGGGTGGGGGGGAACTGGCGTGAGCCAGGAGGAGCGCAGGTCCGGGCAGTGGGCTGGGGGGCGTCTGGATGCACCGGGAGCCCGGGGCCGAGAGCGAGGCGGGCCGGGGGCGGGGCGGGGCGGGGCGGGGCGGGGCTGACCGTCGTCCACCAGCGCCAGGGTGATCTGGTTCTTGGCTTTTCCGTCTCGGAGCTGGGCCGTGTACGACCCTTTGTCGTCCTCCGTCAAGTGCTGGATGATGACTTCCACCAGGCCCTTCTCTCGGTCGAAATTGATTTTGCGGTTCTGGGGAGAACAAAACGAGAGTCTGTTCCGCTCTCTTCCAATCATAGGGAATTTGTGTTGTGGGGGTGCAAACCGGGGTGTAGTTGGACTTGGGGTGATAAGTTAGAAGCCTTCAGGGTCTGGGGGAGGGGGCCTGGGTACCTCTCCTCATGTGTATAGACACACCGGCTCCTGAGAACACCCTGGGGCCCCGCAGGCACAGGAGAGTCTTGTGCCCTAGTTAGTTTCAGTTAATAATAATCCCCCAATCTCCTACTGCGCCATGCGTTTTTGGTTATTTTCTACTTTTTTTTTTTTTTGGAGTTTAATAGACAAAAGTTCCCCATAAAATTATAAAGGGTACTATAAAAATCCTGTGTGTCTGCTACCCAGAGTTAATACTTGTTCATATTCTGTCACCTTCTAACAATTTTCAAAACATTTTGTTTTCCACATTCAGGACCGTAATCCTCTGGCTTCATTTGTATGTATGATTTGAGGGGACCACTAGTTTTGTTTTGTTTTTTCTACAGTCTCAGTGCTGTGTCAGAGAAGGCAATGGCACCCCACTCCAGGACTCTTGCCTGGAAAATCCCATGGATGGAGGAGCCTGGTGGGCTGCAGTCCATGGGGTCGCTACAAGTCGGACACGACGGAGCAACTTCAGTTTCACTTTTCACTTTCATGCATTGGAGAAGGAAATGGCAACCCACTCCAGCGTTCTTGCCTGGAGAATCCCAGGGGTGGGGGAGCCTGGTGGGCTGCCGTCTACAGGGTCGCACAGAGTCAGACACTGAAGCGACTTAGCGGCAGCAGCAGCGCTGTGTGCTAAGAGTCCAGACTTTGTTACACTTCCTCTATCATGAGCCAAAGTCGTGCATGCTTCATCTTTATGCAAAACTGTCTCTTATTTTCTCAACTGATCCTGGGACAACCAACCCTACTGTACAGATGCAGAAACTGAGGCGCAGATAGGTGAGGAGACCTGCCCAGAGGCACACAACCCACAGGAGATGAACATGGACCTTCTAACATCTAGCCTTGAGTTCTTTCTCCTCTGTCAGAACCAGCTCCTCTTTTTATAACACATATGTAATGATGGCCACTTGGCCATCCTGGAGATGAAATTCACAAATAAGATCATCTCATGATTAAATATCTCATGAGACTGAAATTGGGGTCTTTGTAAGTAAAAACAGTTGAATATGGGAAACTTATATGGTTCAATTAACACAACTTACTGCACACAAAACTTTTTAAAACACAATGTAACACCACAACTATAATAGGAAGAGGAAATAAAAGTAATGTTTTTCAATACACAGATGCTAATACACTCACTGGTGCTTCATGACTTACAATGAATTGGTTTTAAGAGAAGTTAGAAAAGCAAAAAAATTAAAACTGTTCTGTATGCGGGAATTCCCTGGTGGTCTAGTGGCTCAGGTTCAATCCCTGGTCAGGGAACTGAGATCCTGCAAATCAAAACAAATGAAAACTGTTCTGTATAAGAACAGGAGAATGACTAAAAGAACACAGGTAATGTGGCTAATAGAATAAAATTCTCTATCAGTGTATATAAACACTGCAAAAAAATAAAAAAAATTTGTGTTCCTGTCTCAGAGTTAGGGTCTAGGCTTGGATAGTCACAAGCATGAATGTAGGTTTTTCATCTTACGAATGTTTGTCAAGATACTCAGAAAGTGGGGGGCATGGGAAATTCTTTGTGGGAGTGTCCCTTGCATTGGAAAATGTCTAGCATCCCTGTCACCCGACCCCCAGGTACTAAAATCCTGGTGTCCCCACCCCGACGCCTTCACTGAGGCAGCTGAAGCAGGTGGCTATTTCTGAAATGTCCGCTAGGGGGAGGTGCTGGCCGGTGGAGACCACTGCCTGTGAGCCACCTCCTGGGCCAGGGACCTCACTTAGGGATTCTGAGCCCCCAATTACCGGGGAGCTGAAGATTTCCTTCTCGTTGAAGATTAGATGCAGCTCAGCCGCCGGGGACAACTTTTCCACTTCCAGCCAAAGCCGCACTTCTCCTTGCTCGAGGATTTCAACATTCCAGCCAGAGATCAGCTTGATCACTGGGAGGCAGAGGACGGGCAGGGGTGGGCAGGGCACCCTTCTCCCCTCCCCGCTCCCGACAGCCCCACCTGAGCACAGCGTGGGCATGCCATGGACAAAGAGCTGCAGAGTCTGGTGGAGACATGACTGGGGGGAGGGTCTGGGGAGGGTGTCCACATTAGGTCATCCTAGACTGAGTTCATCTCAGGGAATTCACCCTCCTCCCATGGCTCTGAGACCATGCTTCTCACCCTGGCCGGACACCAGCAATTTAAGGACATTTTAAAAAACATATAATTTCATTTATTTCTTAACTTTTCATTTAGAAATAATTTGACGTGCAAAATGTTGCAAAAACAGACAGAAAATTCCAGTATCCTGAACTTTCCCAAATCACTGTACGTTTTTATAAACCAGGAAATTAATATTGATACTATTCTACAGATATTGTTCAAATTTTGGCACTGTTTACTAACACGATTTTTTTTTTCTGGTTTGGGATTCAATCCAGGATCCCACATTGCATCTGTGAACTTTCAAAACACCAATATCTGGCTCCAGTTCCAGAAATTCTGATTTATCTGGGGCATGGCCTGGGCATTTGGATTTTGAAAAGCTCCAGTATACTGGTGATTCCAGTATACACCCAGGTTTGTGACCCCCGCCACAAGGACTACAAACGCTACTCCTGGCCAATGGAGGAAAGCAGGGGTTTAGATCCACAGTCCAAGAGGAAGAGGAAGCCATTCACTCTGCCCTCCCTTGCGTCCAGCGTGCTCCCTGCTGGCCCCTCTTTTCCCTTTACAGACAGAGGACTCCCTGGGTGTCTGACCCCCCAGCCCCAAGATGACCCCATCCTCCCCTGCCCCCCACCAGCCTACTGTCTGGCTCTTGGCTGGCTCAGCTCTGCTCAGGACACCCCAGTGGGCCTGGCATGACTGTCCAAGTTTGGCGGCTTGGACCGCTTACCTGGGTTTCTGATCTCATGGCTCAACTTCTTCAGCTTGTTCAGCTCTGGGACAGGGAGGAGCAAGGAAGAAACCAAAGAGAATGAGATACCTGGGCCAGAGCGGGGCATGGGAACTGTTCCAGCATCCACACTGGGTGAAAGTGCTGAGAAACTCTGCACGGGGTCACTTGGTTACCGAGGGGCTGACGAGGACTATCGCGAGCCTTGGCCCTGGGGCACCAAGGGGGCTTCAGGGGTTGCTGTAGGCCCCCTGAGATGGCTTATTTTCCTTGTCTTTCAAGGCCTGGTCAAGTGCCACTTCCCCAGAGAAGCATCTACTGTCTGCCAGGCTCTCAGGGATCCTCACACCGTGCTGTGGGGTGAGCGTTATGGTATGCCTCCTGAGCCCCCTTGTTAATTCACTGAAGCACGCTGTCCTAGAACCTGAGGGTCTGGCCCCTCCAATGACTACTTCAGGCAACACATGTCTGGGGCAGGTCGGCACAGCGCTATCTCATCGCTAACTGCTTCCTTATATTAGGCTTGTCTCTCCTGCTAAGCTGAGCTCTGGACCTATGTGGGTGTCTGGCACACAGCAGGTGCTCAATATGCGTTGCATGAATGAATTGGCTGAGGCAGAGTTCATATCTCATTGTCCCTTGTAACCTCAGAGTCCAGAGTAGGATGAGTCGGCACATGGCAAGCATCCAATCCCAAACCAAAAAACAAACCCCACTGCTTTTGTGGATGGTTTTATGCTTTTGTGGTTGGCTTTAGCTTGCATGGAGTCACGTAAGTGTATCTGCATAACAACATTGTTTCACTTGGGGTATCAGGGATTATTACCCCTCTTTAACAGGTGAGAAAACTGAGGCCCAGAGAGGGATCATGACTTGCCCAAGGTGAAGCAGCCAGGAAATTGTGGAACTGATTTTGTGTCTCAACAAAATCAAAGGGCCCCCTGTGCATTCAGCAGGGAGGACAATGGCTGTCCCAGTTGCTATGGAGACATCACAGGGTGAGTCTCCTGGACGACGGCTTTAGGCCCAGCCTCCCCTCGCTGGTTGCCATGGCTGCCACTGCTCCCTGTGGCCATCCTCATCCCTTAGACTAACTGCCTTTGGCAATTTATCATTCCACTTATGTTTTTCTAGGCTATGGAAGGAAGTGAAATAATTCATTGGGACCTTTGCTTTTCTCAAAAGTAGAAAGAGGAAAGAGAGAGAGATGAGAAGAGTGTGAGCTCCATCAGGCAGGGATTTCTGCCAGCGGAGTTTGCTGATGTAATCCAGTGCCTAGGACACTTTCTGGCATGTGGTCGGTGCTCAACAGATTCATTATTCATGGCCCAGCTGACCGAGTCGGGGGGTGAGGACCTACTTCTCTAGAGATCTCTGCCTTACTCATCTTTGTGGCTCCTTGCGGGCCTCTGGGGTGTCTGTCTTTGGGGCTCTGGGTGTGTGGAGAGGCTCTCACCTTCCTCCGTCAGCGTGTGGCTCGCTGAGATGTCTTCGTCAGCATCTGTCACCACCACCGAGTAGGTGCCCAAATCCTCGAGTCCGGGATCTTTCAGGATGATCTTGGATCTGCGGAAATAGCAGAGCAGAGGCTCTGAGAGGGGACTCATGCCCTGGAAGCCTGGGAGCTGGGGCGTCTAGGTCGGCCTTGGAAGCCTTGCCTCTCAGACCCAGACCCTGGCCAAGCCAGGAAGCAGGGGCGTCTGCCTCCTTACACGTTCCCGAGGTCCCCTGCCCAGAGTCAGTCCGGCTGCCACCCTCAATGGCCCTTGCCAGCCAGGCTCTCTGGAACCATCCTCATACTGGCCACATCCCCCAGGCTTGCCTCTCCCTGGGCTCAAGTCATTAGCTTTGTCTTCTGCCCAATGGGGCCAAGGCCAGAGCTGCTACGGATGGAGGAACAAGACCTGGAGGCCCTTGATATCCTAACCCCTCTTGTACTGATGAGGAGGCTGAGCCCAGAGAACTTCCAGGAGCAGGTTGCTGGTACCCAGGCTAGAAACCAAATCCCGAGCGTCTCCTTGGAAGCACCCACATAGAGGCACATTTCTTACAGAAAAAGGGTCTCCAGATGGTATCACTGTTTCAGCCTGTCTGGTGCCCTCTCCCTCACTTCTCCTCGAGGTGGCAGTCAGCATCCTTCTTGGGAACCAAGCAGTCCCTTCAAGCTCATCAATGTGCGTCCTGCCAGGTGGTCTCACCTGCGAGCTTTTGCCCACTCATCCGATAACATCTGGGACCTAGATGTGTTGCCCCCTCCCCTCACTTACCTGTTAGCCTCCTCTTCGATCTTGACCCTCTCTGGGTCCGGCGGGCCCTTGTAGTCCTTGGACCACTGAAACTCGGCAGAGTCGGGGGCCTCTGGGGCTTCAAAAGCCATGTAGATAAAGCCCTCGTCATCCACACCAACCTCGATCTCCCGGGCATCTAAGGGCAGGATTCAATGGAGGGTACCAGACATTTAGAAATAATAAATCAGGTAAGGCCTGTCTCTTGCTTAAAACCTCCAATAGCTGCCCATTGCACTCAAATAAAATAATAAACTCTAGACTCTGTGGCCTCCAAGACATTGCATGATCAGGCTCCTTCTCAGCTCAAATGTCATCTTCTCCGAGAGGCCCTTCCTGACTACCCTGGCTAAAGTAACGCCCACCCCACCCTATCACCCTGTTTCATTTCCTTTATTGCACTTATCACTGGCTTTTTCAGCATTTACATGCTTACTGTCCCTCGGTCCCCACCCCCGTCACTAGAGCGGGAACCTTGCTGTCTCATCACTGCCACGTCCCCAGTGCAACGTGGGTGTCACCAGATACTTGCTGAATGAATGAATAATTAAAAGAATGGGAAAAGAACACACTTTACAGGGAGAAGAACTGAGCGATTCCGTCATACACAAGCTGTGTGACCTGGTCATTTAACTTCTCCGAGCTACAACAAAATCGGTTCTTAAGTGCGGACAATGAGGGTTTCCCTGGTGGTCCAGGGGTTAAGAATCCGCCTGCCAATGCAGGGGGCACGGGTTTGATCCCTGGTCCAGGGGGATCCCACATGCTGTGAGGCAGCTAAGCCCCTGTGCCACAACTAAGCAACCAGAGAGTAGTCCCCACTCCCTGCAACGAGAGAAAGCCCTCGAGCAGCAACGAAGACCCAGTGCAGCCAAAAATAATAAATCAGTAAATAAAATTTAAAAAGTGGGCACAATGACAGCTCTCTCAAGGGCTTGTTGGGAGGGTCAGACAGTGTAAGGACCCGACATAGCTTCTGGCCTGTGTGGTAGGAGGGGATCTCGCGAGGGACCTGTGACTGCAAGGCAGGCAAAGCCACACAGTGTATCTGAAATCCAGCTGGCTATTATTTTAAATATTCACGAAGAGTTCTAAGTTTAGGAACGTGGCATATCAAGAATGGAGGACCCATGACGTAGAAGGAGACAGTGTGTTCAGTTCTTGGGATCCATCTCAGGATCCCACAGAAATAAACGAGAGCAGGGGCTGGGAGAGAAATGGGCAGAAAGGAATGAGGAATGGGAAGGGGTGGGGGAGCAGGGAGGCCCAGCCGGTCTGTCTTCCTGCTGTGGAGCCTCTTCTCCCCCTCCCCCTACCTGGCTTGTCCTCCAGGAGTACCGGGTCGGTGGGCATGGATGGCTGCCCTGGGCCCGCTGAGTTCACAGCCTGTACCTGGAACACGTAGGTCTTCCCTGGCTGCAAATCGGAAATCTGGAGGAAAAGAGGGGGAAAGAGTGAGCCCTGAGGATGGCAGAGGCCCGCCCTTCCTGCAGCTCTGGCCACAGGCTGCAGAGGATTGACTGATCACCATCCACCCCCTGGGGTGGTCGGGGGGCAGGCTGCCCGGGGGTGGGGACAGGCTCGGGGCATGTTGCTTTCCTGAGCTCCAGCTTCAGACAGGCATCTCCACTGAGATTACCTCCCATGCCTGTGACGCCAGGAACTCCATCTGCTTGGAGTTTAGTTTACCATCAGTTTCTCAACAAGAAAATCTTTCTCCTCCTGGGCACCCCCACCCCTCCACCTCCCCTCTATCCATCACCCCGGAAAGAAGCTTGGGGATCATCTTTGACATCTTTTTCTTGAGCCCCACACCTCTCATCACCGAAGTTCGCATTTTATTTTCCTAATGTTTCTTTGTTTCTTTTTTTTTTTTTAAGTATTTATTGATCTTTGGCTGCACTGGGTCTTTGTTGCTGCATGTGGGCTTTCTCTAGTGGCGGCGAGCAGGGCTTGCTCTCCAACCGCAGTGCGCAGGCTTCTCGCTGCGGTAGGTTCTCTTGCTATGGAGCACAGGCCCTGGACCGTGCAGACTCAGCAGCTGTGGTACATGGGCTTCGTTGCTCTGTGGCATGTAGAATCTTCCCAGACCAGGGGTCGAATCCGTGTCCCCTGCATCGGCAGGTGGATTCTTATCCTCTGTACCCCCAGGGAAGTCCCTCTAACGTTTCCTGAGTGTGACCTCTCTGTGTCCCAGCCATGCCTTGATTAAAGTGTTATTTTCTCATTGGGATTAGTGCAACAGCTTATCTTCTTGGTCTATATTTCCCTCTACCAATCTTTCCAAGATGCCAGTCTGATTACACTTGACTTTTCCAGTGGCCTTCAGGATGAACTTCAGATTTAGTGGCTTCATACCAAAGTCTTCCTCATCCCACCATCTTCAGCCTTCTGTCTTCTTCCTCTGCTCTGTGCCCCCTTCACTCCCTGACTCCTCAGGGACCCCCACGCATCACATTGCTTCATGCCTCCCTGCCTTTTCCCTTGCAGAGCCCTCTGCCTGGAATGCCCTCCCCTCCTCTTGGTCAAGCAACGTCAACTCACCCTTAGCCACTCAGCGTGGCAGATGGGACAAGGCCAGGAAGGGTCTCTTACCTCCCTCCTTGGAGCGCCCAGGAGCCCTTGAACCTGCCTCGCTTGTATGACACACAGTACTGTAATTGCCTGTTCCCCAAGGACTGTGACTTGAGCCTTGAGCTTTTCACATCCAGGAGCCAGCTCCCGGTCTGGCACTAAGGTGTCCAGATCATCCACATACAGAAATGGTGCCAAGTCACTGACGCTCTCCGACCCTGGCGAGCAGAGGGACCAGCCGTCTCACGTGGCTTTCCAGGGTCAGCTGTGCAGCACTGGCTGACTCTCCTGCGGGGAGCCGGCACCCATGGGGGCAGCAACTGCAGAATCTCAGAGCGTCCCATGGGCTCCCATCCCTCTGTGACTCAGTGAAGACTTAATATTATTGCTTCAAAAGGAAATATTTTTATTTTTTCTGATTATGAAAGAAACGCATGCTTGTTGGGGGAAATATTAAAGCAATTGAAAAGAACATAGAGTGAAGGCTCTCCTGGTATTCCCACCCCTAGAGATGACCAAAATTGCCAATAATGTAAAAATCCATTAGTACTTGTATTAAATGCTTGTAAACCATGTTGAGGGCTTCCCTGGTGGCGCTAGTGGTACAGAACCTTCTTGCCGGTGCAGGAGACATAAGAGATGTGGGTTTGATTCCTTGGTAGGGAAGATCCCCTAGAGGAGGGCATGGCAACCCACTCCAGTATTCTTGTCTGGGAAATCCCATGGACAGAAGAGCCTGATGGATTACAGTCCATGGGGTCGTAAAGATTCAGACATGACTGAAGCGACTTGGCACTCAGACCACGTTGAAATGTGACATGCACCATGCTCTGCTTGTTGGCATCTTCTTTCCACATCGTTTTGGGCCTCGTGAGCCTGCTTTGCTTTCCTCTTGGTGCTAATAGAGTGTTCACCTGTGGTGTTGAAACCCACACACCCTCCTGCCTGCTGGTGAAAGATGCCTCGGGAAAATGAATTGGAGAAAATACTCCCTCTCTTCCTAGAGCTGCAGAAGATAAAACTGAATACATCTCATGGAACTTACCTTACAAACTTTCCTTAAACCAAGGAGGCCTGTGAGACACTCTGGCTTCAGAGACAGATACTAGCATCTGAAGTCTGTGATCCGATGGATGGTCTGTTAGTAATTTGTGTCTGCTAAGAATGCTACAGGCTTCCATTGTAGCTCAGTTGTTAAAGGAGCTGCCTACAATACAGGAGACCTGGGTTCGATCCCTAGGTTGGGAAGATCCCTTGGAGAAGGGCATGGCAACCCCCACTAGTATTCTTGCCTAGAGAATCCCATGGACCGAGGAGCCTGGTGGGCCAGTCTATGGGGTCCCAAGAGTTGGACATGAATTAGCGACTAAATCATCACCAAGAATGCTTCAGTGGACACCTTTGTTTTCTGACAAGACAAATATGCATGAATTGTCTTTGTTATGCCAGAAGAGCATTGTTTGCATTTTCCCTTCTACACGTGTGGAAGTGAAAATAACCCCCACGGGTGAATAAAACCAGTGATTCTGCTAGACTTATTGTTTATCCAAAGAGTTGAGAATTTGCTTCTCATTTAAATTAAGAATCATGCGTATACATCTATGTTCCTTACGATACAATGTGATATACATATGTTACACGGTGTGTGCTCAGTTGCTCAGTCGTATCTGACTCTTTTGCTACCCCATGGACTGTAGCCTGCCAGGCTCCTCCATCCATGGGATTTCCCAGGCAAGAATACTGGAGTAGGTTGCCATTTCCTCCTCCAGGGGATCTTCCCAAACCAGGGATCAAATCTGCGTCTCCTGCACTGCAGGTGGGTTCCTTACCCATGAGCCACCAGGGTAAATAAAATAAAGCCCATATTAAATGTTCGTTCAGTTCAGTTCAGTTCAGTCACTCAGTCGTGTCCGACTCTTTGCGACCCCATGAACTGCAGCACGCCAGGCCTCCCTGTCCATCACCAACTCCCAGAGTCCACCCAAACCCATGTCCATTGAGTCAGTGATGCCATCCAGCCATCTCATCCTCTGTCATCCCCTTCTCCTCCTGCTCCTAATCCTTCCCAGCATCAGGGTCTTTTCCAATGAGTCAACTCTTCGCATGAGGTGGCCAAAGTATTGGAGTTTCAGCTTCAACATCAGTCCTTCCAATGAACACCCAGGACTGGTCTCCTTTAGGATGGACTGGTTGGATCTCCTTGCAGTCCAAGGGATTCTCAAGAGTCTTCTCCAACACCACAGTTCAAAAGCATCAATTCTTCAGTGCTCAGCCTTTTTCACTGTCCAACTCTCACATCCATACATGACTACTGGAAAAACCATAGTCTTGACTAGATGGACCTTTGTTGGCAAAGTAATGTCTCTGCTTTTCAATATGCTGTCTAGGTTGGCCATACCTTTCCTTCCAAGGACTAAGTGTCCTTTAATTGCATGGCTGCAGTCACCATCCGCAGTGATTTTGGAGCCACCCAAAATAAAGTCAGTCACTGTTTCCCCATCTATCTCCCATGAAGTGATGGGACCAGATGCCATGATTTTAGTTTTCTGAATGTTGAGCCTTAAGCCAACTTTTTCACTCTCCTCTTTCACTTTCATCAAGAGGCTCTTTAGTTCCTCTTCACTTTCTGCCATAAGCGTGGTGTCATCTGCATATCTGAGGTTATTGATATTTCTCCTGGCAATCTTGATTCCAGCTTGTGCTTCCTCCAGCCTAGCATTTCTCATGATGTACTCTGCATATAAGTTAAATAAGTAGAGTGACAATATACAGCCTTGACGTACTCCTTTTCCTATTTGGAACCAGTCTGTTGTTCCATGTCCAGTTCTAACTGTTGCTTCCTGACCTGCATACAGGTTTCTCAAGAGACAGGTCAGATGGTCTGGTATTCCCATCTCTTTCAGAATTTTCTACAGTTTATTGTGACCCACACAGTCAAAGGCTTTGGTATAGTCAATAAAGCAGAAATAGATGTTTTTCTGGAACTCTCTTGCTTTTTCGATGATCCAGTGGATGTTGGCAATTTTATCTCTGGTTCTTCTGCCTTTTCTAAAACCAACTTGAACATCTGAAGTTCACGGTTCACATATTGCTGAAGCCTAGCTTGGAGAATTTTGAGCATTACTTGGCTAGCATGTGAGATGAGTGCAATTGTGTGGTAGTTTGAGCATTCTTTGGCATTGCCTTTCTTCGAGATTGGCATGAAAACTGACCATTTCCAGTCCTGTGGCCACTGCTGAGTTTTCCAAATTTGCGGGCATATTGAGTGCAGCTCTTTCACAGCATCATCTTTTAGGATTTGAAATAGCTCAACTGGAATTTCATCACCTCCACTTACTTTGTTTGTAGTGATGCTTTCTAAGGCCTCCTTGACTTCACATTCCAGGATGTCTGGTTCTAGGTGAGTGATCACACCATCGTGATTATCTGAGTTGTGAAGATCTTTTTTGTACAGTTCTGTGTATTCTTGCCACCTCTTCTTAATATCTTATGTTTCTGTTAGGTCCATACCATTTCTGTCTTTCATCGAGCCTACCTTTACATGAAATGTTCCCTTGATAGCTTTAATTTCCTTGAAGAGATCTCTAGTCTTTCCCATTCTGTTGTTTTCCTCTATTTCTTTGTATTGATCCTGAAGGAAGGCTTTCTTATCTCTCCTTGCTATTCTTTGGAACTCTGCATTCAGATGGGAATATCTTTCCTTATCTCCTTTGCTTTTTGCTTCTCTTTTTTTTCACAGCTATTTGTAAGGCCTTCTCAGACAGCCATTTGCTTTTTTGCATTTCTTTTTCTTGGGGATGGTCTTAATCCCTGTCTCTTGTACAATGTCACGAACCTCTGTCTATCAGATCCAGTCCCTTAAATCTATTTTTCACTTCCACTGTATAATTATAAGGGATTTGATTTAGGTCATGCCTGAATGGTCTAGTGGTTTTCCCTACTTTCTTCAATTTAAGTCTGAATTTGGCAATAAGGAGTTCATGATCCAAGCCACAGTCAGCTCCAGGTTTTGTTTTTGCTGACTGTATAGAGCTTCTCCATCTTTGGCTGCAAAGAATAAAATCAATCTGATTTAAATGTTGACCATCTGGTGATGTCCATGTGTAGAGTCTTCTCTTGTGTTGGAAGAGGGTGTTTGTTATGACCAGTGCATTCTCTTGGCAAAACTCTAATAGCCTTTGCCTTGCTTCATTCTGTACTCCAAGGCCAACTTTGCCTGTTACTCCAGGTGTTTCCTGACTAGCTACTTTTGCATTCTAGTCCCCTCTAATGAAATGCCCACAGTAGTAGATATAATGGTCATCTGAGTTAAATTCACCCATTCTAGTCCATCTTGGTTCACTGATTCCTAGAATGTTGACGTTCATTCTTGCCATCTCCTGTTTGACCACTTCCAATTTGCCTTGATTCATGGACCTAACATTCCAGGTTCCTATGCAATATTGCTCTTTACAGCATCGGACCTTGGTTCCATCACCAGTCACATCCACAACTGGGCATCTAACATATAAATGTCCTGCTCTGTATTGTGTATTTTTTTAGCCACATATGATGGATATATTTACTACTCCTTAAACTACCACATTCTTTACACTTCCTGGCACTGAGTTTGCATTGAAGATATACTGTGATCTATTTAAACAAACCCACTACTGAGGGACATTTAAGTTGTTCCCAAGTTTTGCCTGTATAAGCAACACTACAATGAGCATCACTACCCTAAGGTCTTTGTGCATTTAACTAATTGTTTCTCTATAGTTCAGTCCTTGAAGCAGAATTCCTAGCCTAAGGGATGTGCCTATCAAGGACTTTCCTGGCGGTACAATGGATAGGAATGCACCCAGCAATCGAGGGGACATGGGTTCAACCGCTGGTCTGGGAACACTCTGCATGCCACAGAGCAGCCAAGCTCCGTGGGCAACTACTGAAGCCCACATGCCCTAGAGCCCGTGCTTTGCAAGACGAGAAGCCACTGTAACCAGAATCCAGTGCCCCACAGCTAGAGAGTAGCCCCTGCTCTCTGCAACAAGAGAAAACCCACTCTCAGCAACAAAGACCCAGCATAGCCAAAAATAAATAATAAATAAGTGTTTTAAAGAGGCATATGCCCACCCAAATGCTGCTACACCTTGCTGATTACAAGTGAGTTTTTAGGGAGGAGTCCACTCAGCAGAGAGCAGGTTAAGGCCAATCTGCCAGCCAGGCCTACAGCCAACTTGCTCTGTGACCCTGGCTAAGCCTCTGTGACGCTCTGCTGCCAGTAAGTGAGGGCAGTGAGCTCGGAGGGCCGGTCCAGCTTTGATGTTCTGTAGGCCTGCGGTATCCTGTGGCAGGGCAGGTCAGAGGATAAAGGGGCGGGACTCACCCTCAGGTGGGTGCCAGAGATGAGGTCTGGGGTGACTGGCTTCCACTGCTCAGAGCCTTCCTCCTGGACACTGACGCGGTAGCCTGTGACAGGTCCAGCCCCTTGGTAGAGAGGGGGCTCCCATGTCAGCATCAGGGAGGTGGCCCGCACCTCAAACACCCGCAGGTCGTACGGGGGCCCTGTGGGAAGATGGGCGAGAGAAGGACATGAGTAGCCGGGGACCCAGCCAGACAGCCAAATACCAGCCACACACTCAGGAGGCAAGCGGGTGGTAAGTCAGCAAGCTTGTCCATCTTTTGGCCCCTCCCAGACCCGGAAGTGCCTGCTCAGGGCCTGGTGGAGACCTGGCCCCCCGTGGCTTCATGGCAAAGCTTGGTCTGGCTCGGAAATAGAGCCTGGTCTGGCTCTTCAGAGTGTGCCCGGTAGCACTTCCTCTGGGAAACATCCGTGATCCTCCGCATTCTCACCCCCACATGGCATTCATCCATTTGATCTCTTTGCCATTTCGGTCTTTAATGTAGAAGCTCAGGGTGCGGGGTTCAGGTCCCAGCTCTACCCTTTCAGGCTATGTGGACTCTGGGCAAGGTACTTTACCTCTATGTTCCTCTCTCCTCATCTGTAAAATGGGGATAATAATAGTTCTTACCAAAGAGTGCCATTGTGAGCATTAGGAACAGAATTGGTGGGAGGTGTCAATACACCGTCAGTACCCAATAAGTATCAATTGTTTATAATGTTGTCTCAAGCCTCACACAGAGTGACTATCTGCCATTCAGGTAAAAGGTTTGTGCAAAAAGCAGAATTGAGCTGAGCAGAAGGGTGGAAGGTTGGCATTCTTCCTTCCTAAGTGGGAGGTGAAGGGCTAGCTTGTGAGAACGCTAATGTGGCTCTTTGTCCAGGACTGGCACATGGGACTTTTTATGATAATATGGGGAAAGTCCTGGGCAAACTGGAATGAGTTGGTTCCCGAGCCGTGTGCCTTTGGGGTTTGAGATTGGCCTGTGGTGAGAATCAGATCTCCGATGGAGTGCTGCGCTAGGGAGTAATCTGGAGGGGGGTGCAGGGCCAGTCAGTGGCCAGGGTCAGGGCTCTTGACTTAGCAGGGTTACGACCATCTGTGGATAAGATTACAGGGCCCGTTGGTGGAAGGGGACAGGGGAAAGAGAGCCCACTGGTGATGTTCATCTTCACTGCTTAGCTTTGGGGAGGGAGGCTCCTCCCGGCTGCTTACCTGGTTGGGGCATGGTCCACTCTTTACACTCAAACAGCTTGCTGGGTGCCGACAGCTCGCCAACACCTGCCCAGTTTACGGCCCGGGCACGGAACTCATAGAAGTGACCTTCATGGAGGTTGCTGACCTTGAAGAGCAGAAACACAGACTGTGAAGGCCGAGGCTGGGAAGGCAGAGGAGCGATCTCACAGCAGGAGGTCTGTGGGGACTTTCAGTGAGATTGGTCTGCCCTTGACAATCAGCTGGATGGTGCAGGCCGAGGAGCCTGAGATCTCAGCCTCAGAACCTCCACCCTCCTGTGTAAGTCAGGACCTCGGGCCAGTGGCCACCTTCCAGCCTCACCTTGCAAACCTGGGTGGGGACGGGCTGCTGGTTGACTGCGTGCCAGTCCAGCTCCTCGGAGTCATGCTGGTCCAGGAAGTAACCCAGGATCTTGCCCCCTCCACGCCGCTTTGGGGGTTTCCATCCAATGACCATTTCATTTTTCCCGCAGTTCAGGAGGGCGAAGTCATATGGAGCAGATGGTGTAGCTACAGGATGGCAAGGGGGTAAGGGTCGCTGCTCCAGGGGGTGGCCACACTGGGCAGTGGGGCCCGAGGGAGGCAATGAGCCTCTCCTGGTGGGTGCCCACCCTGCTCTGGGGGCGCTGACTTAGCCGGCGGTGTCCCTTGATAACTGATTCTGCTACATGGAGGACGCCTGGGCCTCCACGCTGGTCTCAGGCCACTATTACTCTCTCCCCAAAGGATCGGGTGGTCAGGGGCAGCGTCTGATCCCTCAGGGAGGCTTCTGCCCCGTGGCCTCTGGAATTGGACCCTCCAAGAGATGGTCAGTAAGCCCCCAGCTCTCTGCCCGGGCCACGGCTGCCCACCCCCAAGGCTTGCAGGCTGCACCCGCCCTGGACTCACCCAGAGCCTGCTTGACCCTGATGGGTTCAGTGACAGCTGAGCTCTCCCCAACTCCGGCTTCGCTGACGGACCTGATACAAAACTCATACTCCTTCCCCGTCCTTAGCCCAGGAATTGTAAACCTGGGAGAGAAATGTGCAGCCTTCAGGGACGGCCAAACAGTTTGGAGACATCCCTGAAATTTCCAGAACAACCTTGTGGGGGATAAGTGGCCCTCAGCATGGGAGGATTGGAGGACCTCAGTTCTCACCTAAAGACCTTGCCCTGCCCCCAAAGTGATGCCTGCATCCTGGAGGGTGAGGTCCTTAAGATTTTAAAGGCTGTGACTTGTAGAGACTATCCTTAAAGTGCAAACATGTTGGGGACTTCCCTGGTGGTCCAGTGGTTAAGAATCTGCCTTGCAATGCAGGGGACATGGGTTCAATTCCTGGTTGGGGAACTAAGATCCCACATACCACAGGGCAACTAAGCCTGAGCACCAGAGTTACAGAGAAGCCTGTGCATCATCTCAGTAAAATTAAAAAAAAAAAAAAAAAAAAGCAAATACCTTGGAAAATACCATTCAAATACCATTTGAAGGCCCGGGCAGCCAACCCCTGAACTGAGCAATCTAGTAGATCTCCAGGGCTTTGGGCCTCATTCTGGGAACAAAAGTGTTTTTTTTTTTTTTTTTTGTCTGAACAAATGCTATAACTCTAAAATAGAGTCCCTGTGAAGACCACCAAAGAGAATCATCAGCCAGAGACACACAAGGACATTCAGGCTTAGGGAAAAATGTCCTCCCATCCTCCCCCTTCTCGGTAAGGCCCAGATAGTGACCCTTTTCCCCCTCTCCATTTATCAACATTTTTCTGGAGCAAATCTTGTTCTATAGGGAGCTTCTCTTGGTCAGCTGACCTCAAGGAGTTGAATGTTGGAAGGAGAGGCCCTTACGGATCAAGCCAGTTTCTTCATTTTACAGGTAGGGAAGGCCTTCTGCAGGAGGAATAAGGTGAGCCAAGAGCACACAGTCCGTCAGGAACGCAACCTGGACTGCAGCCCAGGCCTCCTGAATCCCAGTGCAGTGCCTGCCCATTCATTATTCGTTCATTCAAGTCTTTTTGGAGCATCTCCTGTGAGCCAGCTACTGAGGAGCTCATGGCATGGTGGTGAACCAGGCCCTGCCGTCCAGCTGAGCTCCCTTTAGGCCATCACCTCAGGCAACACTCCTGGGCAGCTGTGTTTAGCCTCTTTCCGGCCCTGACACACGTAACCGATGAGATACACATGTGTGATGAGTTCTCTGGCTGTGCCAGAGGAGCACGCCATTCCCGTGTGTGACACGTTCTTCAGACATGCCGCTCTTGCCACGTGACTCCCGCTCAGCCCCCAGGGACGCCCACCTGGATGCAAGTCCTTGGGGAGATATCATTCCAGGGATAACTTGGACTCTGAGCTTGTTTGTTCCCAACCCAAACTTCAGTGGTGACAAAGCTTGAGTGACTGCGAGGCCACCGTGGGCCAGTGGGGTGCCAGGCCCTGTCTCTTTCTTTGGGTGAAAGGATCTTGCAGCCCAGGGTGAGGGGAGCCCGCAGGTATGCTCAGGGCCTGGTCAGTCGCTGGATGGAATGGGGGATATGTGTCACCAACTGAGTCTCTGATCCCTCAGAGCCTCAAAATGGAGAGAAGTCATGAGCCCTGAAGCCTGAGGCTTCTGCCCGCAAGGATGAGGCCACCGAGGGAGGAGGGAGGCTCAGGGGGGAGTTTCTGAGTTCAGAGAGGGCGAGTCTGTGCCAAGGTCCCTGGTGAGCGAGGGTGGGTGAGGAGCCCGAGCCCTGGCCTCCCGGCCTGTACCCTCTGCCCTCAGTCTATAAGCTCCTGGAAGGACAAGACCTAGCCAGTCCCTGCTACCTCCAAATAGCGTGCCCTTAAGAGAGAGTTTGCCAGAAAAGAGGCCATCTGGAGCAAGTCCTAGTTCCTCTACTCACTAGCTAAGGAAGTTTTGGCAAGCTACTTGCCAAAACATTGGCAAGCACAGCTATCTGTGCTGTGCCTCAATTTCTTCTTCCGTGCAATGACAATAGAAATAACAGTCCTGGGACTTCCCTGGTAGTCCAGCGGTAAAGAATCTGCCTAGCACTGCAGGGGACTCGGGTTTGATCCCTGGTTGGGGAACTAAGATCCCACGTGCAACTAAGCCTGTGAACCACAGTGAAGACCCAGAATAGCCAAGCAAGCAAAAAAGAGCCCTATGTTCATAGGACTGCAGGTAGAACTGAATGATCTAACATATGAAAAGAGCTTCGAACAGTGCCCTGTGCCCAACCATGTCTTGAAAGGCAGGCTTCATCCTTATTGCCGTTAGTATTATTTCTGAGGCAGGAAGGGTGGGGGAAAACTCACCTGCTGCCCTGGATGGGTTTGTTGTTAACTGTTTGCCACTCAGATGATCCTGCCTCCCGGGAGTAGATATAATAACCCAGGAGCTCTGGGCTGTCTTTCACCGGATCCCAGGTCAGGGAGACAGAGGTCTGTGTGTCTCGGAAAGCTTGAACTTGCGTTGGAGGCGGGAGAGTGGCTAAAACACAGAAATATGGGCAGACTGAAGATGCTGTCACATGGCTGGGAAGGGAGAGGTGTGGGAGAGGCAGACAGGAGTGCACACAGCATGGAGGGGGTGGTGGGTGTGGGACAGCCACAAGCATTTCAGACGTGCCCTGGGGCTTTGGGCAGCTCTTTCCTAGTCCCAGAGGTGTGCTCCAGGCTCTTGTATTCTGAAAGTCCTCTTTCACCTCCAAACATTTCCAGTTCCTCATTAAAATTCTTTTATCAATCCTCATTGTCACTTTCTCTCTTAGAAGTCACCAGATCTGACCATTTTCCTCAGCCTTTATCTTCAGTCTCTAGGAAACATCATTTGTTTCACCCTGAAACATAATCTTTCATGGCTTTCTCAGTGTTCCTTGAGGTAGGTCTGCTGTGATTTGTTAAATGAAGAGATCTGGATGGATGGATGGGAGAATGGATGGAGGGATACATGGATGAATGGATAGAAAGATGGATGGATGGATGGATTTAAGGATGGATGGATGCATGGATAGATGTCTGATAAAGGACCTTCCTAGTACTCTTTGTATTTCTCAAACTCCTTACACATCTGTTCATGTTTTCCCCTCTTCCCTTTGTCCCCAGATTTGAGACTCCTCCAAGCTTCAGTTCCTTGACTTCTACGTTTTTCTTGAACTCTTTTCAAGTAAGGCAAGGAGGGTCCACCTGTGCCCACGGCTTCAATCCTCACCTTTCTGCAGGTGAATCCCCAGGCTTTACCGCCAGCCCTGCTCCCTCTCCTGAATTCTAGAGCCGCATCTTCCATTTCCCCTGGACACTTCTCCTTGTGTTCTAGTGGCCCTTTGAAGTCAACAGGCAAAGGTTGAACTCAGCATCCATCCAACATAAACCCAATATCTATTGAGTGCCTACTCTGAGCCAGGCTCTGTACTTGGCCCAGGGGAGGTACTGAGATGTAGACTTGGGGTCCTGGGCTCAGGAAGGTCCTATCAGAAACTTCAGTCTCTCAGGTTGAAGACAGTGTGGCAGTGGATGAAGGCTGGGTGGTGGGGAGAGGCTAGAAGGTCATGCAGGGACCCCATACATCCAGGAGACCTGATTCTACCAGTGGGCAAGAACTGGAGCTGAGGGTATCCATGTATGGAGTCGTTCTCACACACTAAAATCTTGATTTCAAGACCTGAGGATGTGATTGTGATATAATGTTAATTTAGAAAAGTAGAATGCAAAGCTCTACATACAGCTTGATTGGACTTTCAAAAAGATGCACTGGTAGGCATGAGGTCGAAAGACCAGAAACCCAGGCACCTGGATGCTCACAGTGGTTACCCCGTCAGTGGAATTTGGGGGAGGTGGGGCATTCTTGCCCCTCCTCCCCTCCTTCCTTCCCTCCCTTGCTTCCCTTCTCTCTTTCTTGATTCTTTTGTATTTTCCTATTTTTGTACAATACATTGGCTTTCATAATACAAGTCAATTCCTTTTCTTTTTTCCTCTCCTCCCTTTCTCTCTCTTCTTTTCCTCTCCCTTCCTTCTCTAAAGTGTACCAGAACCTTGCCCTAAGGCTACCTTGTGGTCCAGAGCCTGCCCACATCCAATCACAAACCACTCACTGGCTGGGACCCTGAATCAAGCCTAAATGTTAACCAGACTAGAATGAAAGAAAAACTCCATCTGCCCACCAACCTATTTATACTTATATATACTATATATCCATATATATATACACTATATATATAAATATATATACTATATATTTATACCTATATATACTATATATGCATGAATATGTACATGCATGCACGTGTGCTAAGTCGCTTCAGGCCTGTCTGACTCTTGGACAGTAGCCCTCCAGGCTCCTCTATGGGGATTCTCCAGGCAAGAATACTGGAGTGAGTTGCCATGCCCTCCTCCAAGGGATCTTCCCAACCCAGGGATCGAACCTGCATCTCTTACGTCTCTAGCATTGGCAGGCAGGTTCTTTACCACTAGCACCACCTGGGAAGCCTGAATATATGCATATATATCTTTTTTTCTACATTATCGAACACTACAAATCTAGGACTTGGCCATCTTCTCCACACAGGCCTTGCAGCACATCAGGCTCTTCTCAGATGGGCAGTGCTGCAGTTGATTCCTTAAAAGACTCGGTGATGGCAGCTCCAGGGACCCGTCTGGTCTTATCCAAGAGAGAAGGACCCCACAATCCAGAGGCCCCAGAGGAGAGAGGGCACCCTGGCAAGTCAGGACTCGAGTGGAGCTGCCAGTGGGAGGCTCAGGAAGGAGCCAGAGGCGGGGGTGACAACCAGACCTTCAGAACAGTAGGTCTGGCAGGTGAGGACGTCAGGATTTGCAGCTCAGAAATGACCTGCCCAGGTCCACGCTGTGCTGCTATTGAGAGGGGTCCCGCCTGATGAGGCAGGGCTCGGGGGTGGGACAAAGGAGAGGGCGGGAGGCCCACCCAGGGGCTCATTCCTGGCCACACGAGGGGGTCAGACTCTGGTCGGAGACCTTCAGCCCTGAGGGGACAATGGTCACAGACATCTCCTGTGCTGGACCCACCCGGATTCTGCAACCCATGAATTGTTGATCTGAAAAAGCAAGTGCCTATACTTCCAAGAGCCTCTTGCCCAGAGAAATGTAATTCTTGATGGTCTGAAACTTTATAGGCCTGTGATCACGTTGCTTCTCAGCTTCATGATAGGCAGAAGTGTTCAGGAGCAGAGAAATGCGCGTGGCTCTGTCCCTGCAGCCACTGGGGCCCCGAGGCTTGGGCGCTGACAGCCTGGCTTGGCCTGCGCCCGGCTCCTGCATCCCAGGTACCTGGCTTCCCCCTCAAGGCGATGGGCTCGCTGGGCTCCGAGGGATCGCTCATGCCGTACTGGTTTATCGCTCGAACTCTGAAGACATACGACTTTCCTTTCTCCAGATCCAAAAGGGCGAATCTTGGGGATTTCACAGGAGTTTCTGAGTTGATGGCCTCCCAGGTGCCACTACCTATGACCGACTGTGATAAAGGAGAGAAACTTGGCGTTGGTTAAGTGGGAGAGCACTTCCCACACGTGCTCTCAGTCACCTCTCTCCCCACCCCAGGATGCCCCCAATACCTGAGCTTTGGATTCACCTGCCTCCGTGATGTCTCTACCTGGATGTCCACTGAGCATCTCACATTCAATGCAACTGACCCTGAACTTGCCTCCATGCCAGTACTGCCCACATCTAGTCAAAGGCACCCATCCTTCCAGCTGCTCAGGTCAGAGTCCAGGAAGCCTTCCTGGATTCTTTCTCATTTCTCACCCTCAAATAGGCTCCATCAGTGAATTCAGTTAGGGGAATTCCCTGGCAGTCTAGTGGTTAGGCATGGGGCTTTCACTGCCAGGACACTGTCTGGCTCTCTGGATTCTGTGTATTTCTGTGAACTGCTTCAGGAAGTGCCATCAGTAAACTGGCTTCTCAGGGCTGGAGATAACCTCAAAAGGTCATTCAACCCACCCTCCTGCCTCTGTGCAGTGCTAAGTTCAGGATTTCCAGACAGGAAATTCTCTTCTCATTAGGGTTCCCCAGGGGATGCCGCTGGGGTCTCTCAGCACCTCCCTGGACCACCACTCCCCTCACATCCGGGTCCCACAGTGTTTCTATTTCTCTGGCTGGCCTGGGGCTGGAGCCCTTGGGGTCGCTGTACCTTCTCCAGGAAGTATGTCAGCGGGGCTTTGCCCCGGGGTCTCGGCTCCTCCCAGCCCAGAACCACGTAGGCCTCACGGATCTCGCTGCCGTGGACGTTAGTTGGGGGCGAGGGGATGGTCACAAAGTCTGGAATCAGAGTCGCCCAGGGGCTGAGATGTGTGGGCCCTCACAGACCCCAGATCTCAGCCCCCCACTTCATAGAGAAGAGGGTAAGGGCCCAGAAAAGGGGCAGGAACTTGCTTGAGTCACCCAGCAAGGCTGGGCAGGCCAGGGCCAGAACCAGAGCCAGGGTCCCCCCACATCCTGCTGGAGACTCCCCCAGTGTCTGCATCTCCCAGGAGGGGCACAGTCACCCACCCGAGAGCCTGGCCCCCAAGTCGGACCCCCGCCCACGCACGCCTCCCCACCCCATGCCCGCAGACAGCTTCTGCCTCCGGCCAGTTTGCGTCCCAGAGTTTCCACACCACAAAGGGAGGGGGGCTGGCGTCTCGAGGCCGAGTGTCAGGGGTTCACACGTACCGTCAAAGGCATCTGTGCTGACCGTGAGGGTTTTTCCCATATCAAAGGGGATCTCTAGGGTGGAGAACGGAACCTGTTAGTGGAGAACTAAGGGGTGCAGGGTGTGTGGCTGGGTCAGGAAGGGACAGGGCAGGGCCTGCCCCGCTCTGGGGGCTAATTCCTCCCCCGCCCCTGGTCCTGGCCTCTCGGCCCCTCTCTGTGTGTCCTCAGGCATGTGGCATTCTCAGATCCCAGAGGTGCTCTGCCTGCTGGGGATGAAGCGGGACAGAAAGGAGGAATGATGGGGTTGGATTCTGAGGTCACAGCACACCCAAACAGGGCGACTCCTCAGGGCTGAGAGGGCTCTGTCCCCAACTCTCTGCCTCCCCACCTCCACCCTCCAGGCTGGGAGCTTCTGAATCAGGGCAGTTTCCCTACTGTAGGTTAAGGGTATCTGGAGAAGGTGCTAATCTGGAGATTAGCATCTGGAGATAAGATTTGTGTTTTTTCCAGCAGACAAGCTAGCTCTACCTCCCCTTTCACTCTAGGGGTTGATAAGGACAGCACTGTCTCCTCCATCAGACTAGGGGTTCCTGATGCTGTGTCAAAGCTATGGTTTTCCCAGTGGTCGTGTTTGGATGTGAGAGTTGGACTATAAAGAAAGCTGAGCATCGAAGAATTGATGCTTTTGAGCTGTGGTGTTGGAGAAGACTCTTGAGAGTCCCTTGGACTGCAGGGAGATCCAACTAGTTCATCTTAAAGGAAATCAGTCCTGAATATTCACTGGAAGGACTGATGCTGAAGCTGAAACTCCAATACTTTGGTCACCTGATGTGACCAGCTGACTCACTGGAAAAGACCCTGATGCTGGGAAAGATTGAAGGTGGGAGGAGAAGGAGACGACAGAGGATGAGATGGATGGAGGGCATCACCGACTCAGTGGACATGAGTTTGGGTAAACTCTGGGAGTTGGTGATGGACATGGAGGCCTGGTGTGCTGCAGTCCATGGGGTCGCAGAGTCGGGCATGACTGAGCGAGTGAACTGAGGCTGTGTCTCCACCATCAGACTAGGAGTTCCCGAGGGCTGGGAATGGGGGCCGTGCACTGTCTCCTGTGTGAGGCAGTTCTGGGTGTCCCCTGACAGATGCTCTAGCACGTCCTCCAGCCTCTGTGCCCACCTGTCTTCCTCTGAGCTTCGTCGCGGTCGCCCATGACAACCGGCTCAGAAGCCTTGGAGGGGACGCTGCTTCCCGCTCTGTTGACGGCTCTCACCCGGAACCGGTAGCTCTGGCCTTCGATGAGGCCTTGGATTGGGCACCGACAGGTCCCACCGGGAGCCTGGTGGCATGGCACCCATTCCTCAGACTCTCCCTGGCACCTGTGGGAGAGAAGCCCCAGCTTCAGCCCCTGCCCGTGACTCACATCCCCCCAGTCTGAGCCTCTACCAGGCCACTCCCCCACCCTGGGCTGCCTGCCCAGCTCATCTGGGCCAGTGAAACACCTGCCCTCCATTTATTTTTTTTTTAATTTTTTAAAATTTTTTAATTGTTTTTGCCATACATTGTCATGATATCACCATGGGTTTACATATGCTTCCCCTCCGGAACCCCCCTCCCTCTTCCCTCCCGCCCCGGGAAATCTCGCTGCACCAGCCCCGAGCATCAATCCTGGGCTGGCGATTGATTAGACATATGAAAATTAACCTGCCCTCCATTTAAAAGCCCGGCTCCAGCCTTGGGTCTGCAGGAGGCCTTCTCACCATCCTCCAGCAACCAGGATGCTAATCAAAAGAGCTAGTGCCATTCAAAGAACTTTCCTGTGGGTTGGAGCTGTCCTGTGCCCTTCACATCCATCATGTTGTTTAACCCTGAAGGTCCTTGAGGTTAGGTGTGATTACCTTCACTCCACCAGTGGGATCTGAGTTTAAGGAGTGAGGTGACTTGCCCAAGGTCACGTGGCTCATGACCTTAGCATTTCCCCCGAGGACTGTCCAGTCCCCCGTGGGTGTGTGTTCTAGAGTGACCCTCAGAGTCTGGGATCTCTACACCCTCTGCGTACTGCTAGTCCTAGCACTGGCTGGATGGGACAGTGTACCTCAGTTTCTTCATCTGTAGAATGGGGGCACTAGAGCATCCCCTACTCCCTGAGATAGGGATTGTTGTAAGGATTCAAGTGGTTGGATTAGGCGTTATCTCCAGTGAGGGCCCTGGAGCTGGCGGTGGGTGGAGGAGGCAGGACGTCTGGGCCCTCCCCTTCCTGGGGTGCCCCTCCCTCCAGGCTCAGTGCTCCTGGGTCTCTGTCACTCAGGGAGGAAAGTAGCCACTGAAGCTGCGTGTGCTCAGGTTTCGAGCACTGATGTTTGCCCCTCCCAGGGTCAGCTCGGGCCGTAAAGGGCCCAGGGGCAGCGCTGACCCCAGTGGTGGACACTCTTCTGTTGCCGCTAAGTAACACGCCCACCTCCTGCCCTGTCCCGAGGAGCGGCGTGGAGGCACAGGGGTCCCTGCTTCCTGTGGCCGCCCCCTCTTGTTCTCACAGAGCCATCTCCCCCCATGGGCTCTGCCACTCAGGAGACCCACTCACAGCTCGATGGAGTAGCCGGTGATGGGGTTGCCCCGGGTGTCGCTGGGCGGCGTCCAGGTCAGGATGAGGCAGTCTCTGTTCACATTCAGGCATTGAACATTCAAGGGGGAGCCTGGGACCCCTGGCTTCTCGGCTGCAGCATCTGAAACCCAGGACGGTGGGGGGAGTGGGAAGAGAGCAGGGGCAGCTCTGCTAGTCAACGCCCACTTGGCAACCGATCCTCTCCTCATTAACCCCCCAGGGGTGCAGTTGATCTCGAAGACCAAGACCTGAATGGCAGCCTGTCCTTTTAAACAGCAGCATCTAGGGGTGGGTGGGTGGGAGTCCAGTTCATCAGGAGCTCATTCTACACCATCTGCCTGAACAATTGGCAAAATTCATCTTTGAATCCCAGAGCAACTCTCCGTTTTGCAGGTGGGAATACTGAATCTCCTAGAGGAAAAGCCAATCGCCCAAGGTCACCCAGCCGGTGAAGCGGCAAAGCCCGGAGGCAGAAATCAAGCGGGACTAGAAGGATGCCAGCCCACGCTCATCCTTCCTCTCCAGCTCCCTCTGAGCCTGAGACTCTCAGGGTTGGGGCCCTTTGGAGGGTCACAGGTAGTCTTAGAAAGACTCTGCCTCAACACCCCATTCACTATATAGCAGGGACACTGAGGCCCCAAGGAGCGGGGGCCTCGGCCCCAAGTCCCACAGCAAGTCAGTCAAGGCAGAGTCCTGGTCCCTGCGCTCTGGCTGGGCCCCTGGTCTCCAGCTACCCCTTACCTCGCACAAACACGTAGGCACTCTGCTCCCGGAGCCCAAAGGGCGAAGGCACCTGGACCGTGTAGAGGCCCTCATCCTCCTTGTAGGCGCAGGCCACCTTCAGGACTGCCTGGCGGTCAGCGTAGAGGATCTGCCGGCGGCCGGAAGACCTCAGCAGCCTCCCTGCAGGGAGAGGGGGTCCAGGGTGAGCTCGTGGGTGATCCAGAGCTCACCCGGGAACTGCAGGTGCTTTGGGGTTCAGGCAGAGATGCGGTTGGCCGGGCTAGAGCCTGAAGCTCTGCTGAGGAGTCGGGAAGGGGCTGGTGACCTTCAGGACTCTGCCAAGGTGGTCTCTGAACTCTCCTCTGTAGCAGGCTTGGTGGGGGGCTGGGGGGGGGGGGGCCCGGGGAAGGGGCCGGGGGGCTGCTGGCTCGGTGAGGAGTTGGAGGTTCTGTGAGGAAGTGGGAACAACAGCCGTGGGGCCCTGGTGTGAGAGTCAGAGACTCTTCTGGAGGCTGGGGGCTCAAGGAAGGAGATGGGGCTTGGTGGGGGGGGTTGGGAGCTCAAGGAAGGGAGGGGGCTTGTTCAGGGGATGGGGACTCAGGAAAGGGGGGAGAGGACTTACTGAGAGGGTTGGGGTGTTGGTGAGGAGGGTCAGGGTCGGGGAGGAGGGTGGGAGGACGGAAGGCGGGACCTTAGCGAGGGGGCCGTGGGCTCCAGGCCTCGCCCGAGGTCCTGCTGTGCGCTATTCTGCTCCTTGTCCCCGCAAAGGCCCTGTCAGCACCTCTGTTCCCGAGGATCTACAGGTTTGGGGTCATCTCGGCCTGTTGTCACAGCTGTTTCTCAGGGCTCGTGGCTTCCCCACTCCTCCGCCCCAAGCCCCCCAGGGGCACCTCCCTATGCTCCAGCTGTTGGGGGCTGGGGGCGCTGCACTTCTGGCTCTTTGGCTGCGGGCTTGGTCACGAATAGGGCAGGAGGTCCAGCCATCCGTCTCCTCCCTGGTTGGTCTGTCTCTTCCTGCCTGAGCTGACTAGGCCTTCCCCAGCCTTGGCCTGTGATCTCCCGGCGGTCTTCAGCTCACAAGGAGCCGTTCTTGCCTGCACCCACAAACTGACTCTGAAAAGCCCGAGGCAATTGTCACACCCTGCCCTGCCCCTCCTTAGGCTGACCTGCCTCCTGCGCTTGGTCTCTGTTCCTGTTCCTCGAGTGCTCACCCGAGGGTGCTGATGGTGATCGTGTGCACGTAAAGGGCTCTCAACCAGAGGGTCTCAAGGGGCAGAGGCTGCGGTTGTGTTTTGGCTTCCTGCCCTCTCTCGGATGGAGAGCCCCGGCCTCATGCGTGTCTGTGCCTGCCCCTGCCCTGGTGCCCAGCACAGGGCTTGGCGCCGTGATGCTTGGTGACCCTTCGCAGGGTGACTTGATCTGAGCCCACCTGGCTTGCTCTGCTTCCCTCTGCCTCGTCCGCACTCATCATTCAGCTTGTACGGGTTGGGGGAGAGGCACAGCTGAGTTCCTCTCTCCACCAGGGGTCTATCTCTGCCATTGCAGGCTGGGGGCCAGGACCGGGGGTCCTCACCGTCTCGGAACCACTGTATGTTCTGCTCGGCGTCCAACACATCTTCTGAAAATAGGCAGTTCAGGGAGAAGGCTTCCTTCTCACGGGCGAAGACTGGCTTCAGCACTGAAGTGAATTCCACGCTGGGGCCAAACATCAGTCCTGGTGGGAACAGAAATTTAGGACAGAAGTTTTCTGAGCCCGTCGGCTTAGCCTGGGGCTTAGATGGGAGTGAGGAGGACCCTTCTGGGGTGTCCGCACTCCTCTGGGTCAGGATTCACAGTTCTCCAGGTAGTCTTAACGAGGAGAAGAGTCTGATCCTGGTGGCTGCGGGGTAGGGAAGAGATTTCTTTAGCTGGGACCAGGTGAACTGAAATGGCAAATGTCCATTTGTCTTTTTGGCTTTGCCTTTTTCTCATTCAGCTTTGGCCACTGGACAGCCTGGCGGCTAGGGGCGGCTCTGGGGTGTCTAGAAGAAGCCAGTCCACAAGTAAACAGTTTGTAGGCAATCCCCACGTGGACATCCCTTTGTGGGGAATGGATGGTTATATTCCAGAGGGGCCCCAGACACCTCCTCCCTGAAAGCCTGTCCCTCCCCAGCCTCCTTACTTTTAAAGATCTCCGAATCGAAGCCAGCATCCTTCCCAAGGTAAGCTGAAACCCAGAGCAAATAGAGTTGGAGAAGGCTCAGTGCCCACACTCTTACTGGCTTTTGGGGGCATTGCCTCTGGGTGTGGGTTCAACTCCTGGTCTAGCAAGGCCTCCCTCTAAGGCTCGGAGAAAGTTCCCTGGCCTATCCATGCCTCGGTTCCTTCCTGAGTCCTACCTGATGGGGTGGTGGTGGATTCTGAATACCTGAATTCACATGAACAAAGCCCTTAGCAGGAGCCTGGCATACAGCTGGTGCTCAATAAATGGTATTTTCCTTCCCAAGGGCTTCCTTTGTAGCCCATCTGGTAAAGAATCCGCCTGCAATGCAGGAGACCCCAGGTTCAATTCCTGGGTTGGGAAGATCCCCTGGAGAAGAAATAGGCTACCCGCTCTGTATTCTTGGGCTTCCCTGGTGGCTCAGATGGTAAAGAATTAGCCTGCACTGCAGGAGACCTGGGTTCGATCCTTGGATTGGGGAGATCTCTTGGAGGAGGGCATGGCAACCCACTCCAGTATTCTTGCCTGGAGAATCGCCATGGACAAAACCCACCTATTGCCAGGATCACACAGTCCTAAAGGCGGAGTGTGGTAGGACTGGGATTTCTGGTAGGTTCAGGGCAGTGCTAGGAAGGTCTCCTGGAGGCTTCGGGGTGAAGTCCAAGGTGGTGTGGGCACAGGTCACCAGGGGACAGCGAGAACAGTCTTTGTGCTGCTTATTAACTCATTTAACCCTCACAGCAGCCTTGTCTGTTGATGACATTATTATCCTCTAATACAGATGGGGAAACCGAGGCATAATCACCCGGTGAGCATCTCAACAGCCTGAAACCACCACGTGACACTGGTCCCTGGGAAGGCTCTGATGGAGGGGGGGATGGGGTTCAGAGGAGGTCATGGGAAGGAGGGGTGGACAGAGGGAGGCAGGGTCCAAGGGCCTGATGCTTGACCTTGCACTAGACTCTGGACAGCTCAGATTCCACCCAGAGAGCCTGGCCCGGCAGCGGGGACAACTGCCTCCCAAGAGCTATTTGGGGAACAGGGCAGAGGGGTGGAGAGGCTGTGAAGGACAGTTTAACAAGGACTGATGAGAGCTGGGGAGGTGGGGCTGGGCTCCAGCCTGCCTGCCCCCCAGTATGTGAGTGTGTATGTGTGTGTGTGTGTGTGTGTTTGAATTTCCATACATGGAATTTCTCTTTCTGGGTCCTTAGGGCAAGGCCTGGGGCTAACCAGTCCATCCTAAAGGAAATCAGTCCTGAATATTCATTGGAAGGACTGATGTTGAAGCTGAAACTCCAATACTTTGGCCACCTGATGCGAAGAGTTGACTCATTTGAAAAGACCCTGCTGCTGGGAAAGATTGAAGGCAGGAGGAGAAGGAGATGACAGAGGAGGAGATGGCTGGAGGCATCACCGACTCAATGGACATGGGTTTGAGTAAACTCTGGGAGTTGGTGATGGACAGGGAGGCCTGGCGTGCTGTCCATGGGGTCGCAAAGAGTCGAACGCAACTGAGCGATTGAACTGAACTTGGGTCTCAAAGGTGTGGCCTCCTTGGCTAGACTCTGCCTGGGCCGTGGTCTGATAGGGTTGGGGGGAGGATTATCCTTTCCCAAGAGCCTGCTGCAGCCAAGCTCTTCCTAAACCATCTCATTCAACCCATGGGAGCATCTGAGGTGGCAGGAGGATTCCTCGTTTGCAGATGGGAGGTCGGGGAAGTGAGGTGGTGCCCAGGCTCACATGGCCCATCAGCACCAGAGGCAGCTTGTGGCCTGGGGTCTGGTGGACTCGAGGGCCTCTCCTGCTTTGTGCTCTGGTCAGTGTCCAGGAGGGCCTGAGCTAAGTGGGAAATACGCACCAGAAGCTAAAAAGGGCAGTGAGGGTCAGCACAGGAAGTGGTAGGACTCAGCCTTTGCCCCCTGAGGACCTCTGGGGGCCAGGCCGCCTTCCCAGAGGTCCTGAGCTGGATCTGGACCCAGGCCCAACCTGATGGGACAAGCCTGCTCTCAAACAGGCTCTGAACTGGGATATAGGTTGTATAGCCTGAGGGTGGAGGATCTCATTTGCTCTGAAGGCCTCGGGGAAGCAGGAGTCCCGGTGACTGCCCTGGTTACTCAATCCCAGGACAAATACCCCTGCCCTGCCCCGAGTCTGGCGCAGACCCATGTCCTCATCTGTTCACCCAGGGTTTGCTGTGGGCCGCCTGGCCTGTTGGGCACGGGAGGACTCACTGCGGACAAGGACTTTGGCAAAGGAGGAGGCCTGGCCGTAGGCGTTCTTGACCTTCACCGTGTAGGTGGCTGCATCCTCAGCGGTACATCTGAAACGGAGGGAGGGAGGGAGATGTTTTCCCAAGACTGCTGGGCTCCACGGAAAACTCAAGTCCGGAGAGCAGGGTGGGTGGGGAAGGGGGTGGTTATGGGAGGACTTTAGGCTCTAGGTCAGGGCCTGCCCCTGAAAGGCTGGGTGCCTTTGGGCTGCCCCTGTCCCTCTCCACACCTTCAGGCCCTCCTTTGAAAAACTGGGAAAACATAACACCGTGGCTTAGGGTGAAAGTGCTTTGAAAATACGACTGTTGTGATAACATGTGAGCTAGGTGACTGGTCTAGAGTCACAGAGCAACTGGAATTCAACCCCACTTCAAGGGACAAGCCTGCTCTTGGGCATCGCCTCCCTCTCTGTCAACACCTCCCGGGCAGAACCCTGGAGCAGGAGATGCCCGGGCACACCGCCGGCCTGTGTCAGACCTGGGCCGGTTGCCCAGGTGTTCTCAAGCCCGGGCCTGGGGCTCGCCAGCAGCCAGGCCAACTCTGTCTTGTTCCTCGTGGAGGCTTGGGCCGGCTCCCTCCCAGGGCAACCGTGGTGGTGGGGCGTATCTGGCCCCATCAGCAAGCCGAGAGGCCCTCTGGTGCCCCCTCTCCTTCCCTGCTTGCTCGAAGCAGGAATCCCTCTGGTTTCAAAGGTCAGTTCCACCTGCACCCCCAGGCTGCCCCGGCCCTGCATGCTGTCCCCGACGATGAGGTCCACGGGAGCCTCCCTGTGGAGCCTTGGAGAGTCAGGTATTTATGTCCACGCAGCCCCACTTGGCTTCTGGGGCCTTCTGTTTATATTCGTGTCTCCCAGAACCCCAGGGGGTTGAGGTGGAGGGTTTGGTGTGTTGGAAAGAAGCCAGGTGGAAGGAACTGACTCAATCCCAGGCGCTGCCCTGTACAAGCTGTGCAGGAGCTTTAATCTTTCAGAGCCTCGGTTTTCTCATCTGTCACATGGATGGAACAATGCTTCCTTGAGAGGACGAAGGAGGGCTTTGACCACTCTATTCGGAAAGCAGCACACACAGGGCTTGGTGCCTGGAGGAATTCAGCACCTGGCAGTTCAGACGAACAGTGCGGACTTTGGGGGAGGACTGTGCTCCTTTTCTCCGTGCGTGCTGCCTCTTCCTTCAACACTGTGCTAAAGACTCGCTCCCTCCTGAAAGGCCTACCTACCTCTCTCTCTTCTGCTCCCCCTTGCACGCGCGCATGTGTATATGTGTGTGTGTGTGTGTGTGTTCTCGCCCCCAGCAAGGAACTCTCCCCACACACTTAGCTGCTAGCCAAGTCCAAATGTCTCACCGTGTATTTATTCTAAGACATTGGAATCACATGGAGTGTCTGTTAAATACCAATTCCTGGGCCCTACTTCAGACCTAGTTAATCTGACTCTATGGGAGTTAAAGGAGGGTCCGTCCCACATTCACTGTTTTGAGGCTGACGTGGTTCATAGCTCTGAGGGGGGGTCTGGACCTGCTACGGCTTTGGCAGTGCTGGGGCTCGGGACCGTGGGGCCCTCTGGGGCTCACGGCTCACCTCCTGATCTCCAGCGTCAGCAGTCCATAGTTGTTGGTGATCCGATACTTGCCGGCAGGGAAGAGGCGGGGATCAATTCTCATGTCATTTTTGTACCTGTGGAGACACAGTGGGAGTGTGGGAGGCAACGTGGTTCTGAGCGGGAAGGATCCTGAGCCTCTTAGAACTGGATTCCAACCTCAGTTTTGTGCTGCTTATCCATCTGTGTGACTCAGGGCAGCTCCAAACCTCAGTTTTTCTCATCTGTGAAATGGGAATAATAATTGTGCTGACCTTGCAGGGTTGTGATGATTAAATGGGACAAGATAAGTAAAGTTTGAAGGCTGTGGATGCTCAAGTGTTTATTCCCTTCTGGAGGGCAGAGAAGAGGGAGCCATAATTAGGGGTATCTGCCCCTTCCCTTACCAGGGATACCCCCAAGGACCAGGCTCCAGCGCTTTCTTCCTCTTTGAAGGGGTACCAAGGAAAGTTCTCCATCCCTTCCTTTTTGTCAACCCCCAGGACAACAGTTCTTAATCTCAGTTCTTGTTAAATCATCAGTTCAGTTCAGTTCAGTTGCTCAGTCGTGTCCAACTCTTTGCGACCCCATGGACCACAGCACGCCAGGCCTCCCTGTCCAACACCAACTCCCGGAGTTTACCCAAACTCATGTCCATCAAGTTGGTGATGCCATCCAACCATCTCATTTAAAAATCTCCATGCTCAGAGACTGAATGTAAGCCTTTGAGAATTTGCATCAGAATCTGCTCATTGCAGGGACTTCCCTGGTGGTCCAGTTGTTAAGAGTCCGCCTTCCAATGCAGGGGATGTGAGTTTGATCCCTGGTTGGGAACTAAGATCCTTCGTGCCACAGGACAGAGAAGCCCTTACACGGTAACTAGAGAAAAGCTGCCATCGACACCCAGTGCAGCCAAATATAACTTAAATAAATAGTAAAAAACAAACTTCTCATGGTTCTCCATCAGCCATTCTCCTCTTATTCTAAAGTAGATCTAACATGTTTCCTAGTCTCTGCTTCTGCTAGGTGTGACCACATGACTAAACTAAGTCTTGTCAACAAAAGCAAGTCCAGGTGTCACATGGCTGCTTCTGACGACACTCTCTGCCCGTTTTCACATCATCTTTCCTTCCAATCTTGCAGCAAGAATACGGCCATAAATACGGCTGCCATCTTGAACCAGGAAGACCTGAGGTCTCCAGCAGTGCATGGGAACAGGCCTGAGTCCCTAAGCTGAGGGGTGGAGTTGCCATGCGGCCCCTCCCTGTCTGCATCAGACATTTACATGAAAGGGGGAAAAAACGTCTACCTTCTTTAAGTCATTAAAAAACTCCATGCCCAGGCTTCAGCCTAGATCCATGAAATCAGAGTTTCTGGGCGTAGAATCTGGGTATAAGTTATTTTGAGACTTGCCAGGTGATTCCCAACCATGGCCCCACCCCACTGTACCCTGGATACGTCCTTCTGTTTTCTGTGAAGTCTTGTTCCCTCTGCTGCAAGCCCTGGACAGCCAGGTATCCTTGCCTTTGCCCACAGCCTACTGGGGTATGTTCTGGAGGTCTGATGAGTGAATGTCTATGAAAGTTAGGAGGCCTGGGTTCCTGACACTGTTTGCTGTGTGACCTTGGGCAAATCACTCCCTGTCTCTGGGCCTCTGTGTGAAGAGTCAGCCCCAGAGGCGTGTGTGTGAACATGCTCAGTAGCTTGTCATATCCGACTCTTTGCCACCCTACAGGCTGTAGCCTAATGGGCTCTGTCCATGAGATTCTCCAGGCAAGAATACTGGAGTAGGTTGCCATGCCCTCCTCCAGGGGAATTTTCCCAACCCAGGGATTGAACCAGGTCTCCTCCAGGAGGATTCTTTACCATCTGAGCCACCAGGAAAGCCCAAGAATACTGGAGTGGGTAGCCTATCCCTTCTCCCAGGAATCTTTCCGACCCAGGGATCGAACTAGGGTCTCCTGCATTGCAGGCAGATTCTTTATCAGCTGAGCTACCAAGGAAGCCCAGCCCCAGTGGTGGTTGAGGTCAAAGAAGAGGTGTTGGCCAAAAGAGGGCGCCCCAGCCTCAGTTTATCACCTTCCTTGGACCTGCCCACCCCCCATGCCCTGTTTGTCTCCATGGCAACCAAACAGTGCCTTGTCCACACCCCACCTTAAGGCAGGCAGACGGTGCCCTCTTCTGAAAGGAGCCAAATTAAGTCTTCTCCGGGGAGGGTGGTGCCTAATCTGGATGCCCAATCTTTCCACCTCTCCCAGGCCTAGGGGGGCCAAGGTCAGCCCCCCCATCCCCCAGCTGTCAGGAACATTCCAGACACCTCAGCCTGGGCCAGCCGCTGCCTTTCCCAGAAAAAGCAGCAGCTGCAGCTCTGGGCATGACCTGGACAGCCCAGGACCTCAGCTCTCATTTTGCCCCCCTCTGGGCGTCAGTCTCTGGCCTGTTCCTCAGGCCCTTGAAAGCCTGGCTGTGTGGATGAGGCTGAATGGCAGCCAATCATAAAACAACATTAAATGAGACAACTGAGGCAGGCGCCCAACCCAGAGGCCTATGTGAAAGAGAGAGATTTTTAAAATTATTTATCTAAGTTTATTTTCCCTTACATATTCTGCTGGGTATTTTTCCTCCCCCCACCCCCACCCTCTTTTATAAATTTAAAAAATATTTTGACTGCGTGGCTTGTAGGATCTTAGTTCCCTGACCAGAGATCACACCTGTGCTCCTGGCAGTAGGAGAACTGAGTCTTAACTACTGGACCACCAGGGAATTTGCCGTATTTTGGGGTTCACTTTACTTTTGCAGGCAGCTTGACCTGGGAGAGTGATTCTGATGTTCATGAACTGTGGCCAGGACCCACTTCCACAGCGTAAACAGAGCCAGCCTGGACCTTGGCTGCCGTGCCCTCTTGTTGCCCCCGCATTGAGGAAGTGCTCAATAATTGCTGAATGAATGGACTCTCCTGACAAGCCTGGGGAGCCAGGGTCGTCCTGCTGACTGGGCTGGGTCTCTACTGGGGCCTGGGTGAAGCTCTGGAGGCCAATCCAGGATGAGCTGGCCCTGCCAGAAGCGCCTGATGATAGGAAACCAGATCCCAATGCCTGGAGCCCCGGGGGCCCCCTGAGTCCCTCCGTTGGAGGTGGGCCTGGCCTGGGCCTCCACCACTTGCAAGGAAGGCTCAGCTCCTCGTCGTGGCAACCTTGCGGGCGGGATTGGAAACAAGCCTCCCTCCCAAGAGGCTCCCATGGAACGCCTTAGAGGTGGGCCTCGGTCCAGGGCAGGGCAGGGCTTGGCTGCCAGGCTGACTGTCACTTAGCTCAGGTCTTCCTACCAACTGCCTTGGCCCCCGCAGAATTTGAATGAATGCCATCTGGCAGTGACCAGCAATGACACTTCCCTCAGGACCTTTTTCTTGATTGCTCCTAGCCTAAGTTCTTTCCCTTTCTCTCACTTCAGAGGCATCATAGATGCTTTAAAGAAAAACAAAACCAAAAAACAACTGTAACGATCACTTTCCTACTCTTGGCCAGTAGAGCTCTGGGCTGGGAGGCAAGGGACCTGAATTTGAATTCGGGCTCACACTAGCTGTGTGACCTTAGACAAGTCACACTACCTCTCTGAGCTTCAATATCCTCACCTGTGAATGGCCCAGAGGCTCAAATAAGAGGAAAAGCACTGGGTCAGTGTGAGGGAGGTTCAAGTGTAAGATGTTGTTCTTTTCTTTGTGACCTCAGTTATTTGTGTGCATATCTTCTCTCTCCTCCCGAGACCCCGGTCTGTTTACCCTTGAGATGGGGCTTATATGTCACCTCCTCTGAGAAGCCTTCCTGGATTCTCCAGGTGGAGGCAGCTACTGCCCTTCTTCACCTCTAGTCTTTTATCTCAAATATCGCTGGGGGACATATTTCTCATTGTGTTGACATTTCTTTTCTGGGTTGAGAGTTCCTTGAGGTGAGATGGTGTCTGAGTCATTTCTGTGCCTCATTGCCTGAGTCAGGGCCTGGGACAGATTATGCTCCTGGTAAATATTTGTTGAAATCTCTTCCTTGTCTCCCAGCATACCTGACACTGGGCCTTAGACCCTGGGGAGCTCAGGATAGACTGAGCTCAGCTGTGTGAATGACACATTTCCCTCTGGGGTGGAGTGAGATCCCAGATGCTGCCATGCCCACCTCCCTAGGTCCTTTCAGAAGACTCCTGCCTCTGCTCCCCTCTGCCAGCAAGGCCATGGTTCTTTTATGAGTACATTCCCAGGAATGGCACCTCCTGCCTTCCCAGCAAGTTCTGAGGGCTTCCACATTGTCATGGCATTAAATCCTCACCGCAAGCAAGCTGGACAGGAGGTCTTCAACCCATTTTACAGACTAAGAAACTGAGGCAGGACCAGAAAGGTTGAACCATAGCTGAGACCACACACAGAGTTAGCAGAGAGAGCAAGCTGGGCCTGGGATCCTTCTCACTGAGAGTCCCCACCGTCTCTGTCTCCTCTCCTGCCCCAACCCTGGGCCTGCCTCCCCCACCTTCCTGCAAGCCTGGAGATGCCCAGCTCAGGGCAGCTGCCTTCTCATGCCACCAGAATCCTATTTTCACAAGTGCTGGCTCCCTGGGTGGCCCAGACTTCTAGCCCCAGGCTGGCTGGGAGACAGCTAAGAATAGCCCCTCCTGAGCTTCCCCAGCAGCTGCTGCTCTGTTTAGGGGTGGGCAGAGCTCAGGGCTGTGGGTCTGCGGCTTTTCTAAGATAGCAGGAACTTCTGGGGAAGGGACCGGGCCTCTGGCAGGGAGGTGTTGGGTGTAAGGAAGCCACATTCAAGATATCCCTGAGGCCTGGAGCCTGGAGGAAGGGTGAGTACCCCTTCTCTCCTGCCCCAGGGGCTTACCAGGTGACCTGGGGTGGAGGCGAAGCCTGGACAGTACAGGTCAGCAGGACTGTGGTGTGCTCCCAGACCGCGTGCGAGCGCAGAGGGATCCAGAACCAGGGCCCTCGGCCGGAACACAGCTCCCGTAGCTCCTTGGCCTCCCGGACCTTCTCCTCTGTCTGGAGGCAGGAAGGGCCTGTGAGTCCCAGGAGCCAGGGCACCTTGTCCCTCGTCTTTGCTGTTACCTTTCCCCTGACACCCAGGCTGGACTCTACTCAGCAGCAGCTGAGAGGCGGCACAGCACAGAGGGCGTGGGGCTTTGGGACCTGACCTGGAATCAAGGCCAAACTCTGCCACCTACTGGCTATGAGACCACAGGCCAGGCCTCTGTTTCCTCATCTGTAAAATGGGGATGATAATCAGATCGCCTCACTCTCCTGTTGGATTGCAGGGAGGATTACATAAGTTACTACATGAAAAGCATGGGTGGTGATAACCACCATGTAAGTATTTACAGCTGTTTCTATCCTGCCCAGGGATGGGGTACGGAGGTGGCTTCAGATCCCTGACATTTCCCGAGTGTCTTCTGTGTTCTAGCGACTGGGAAAGTGGTTTTATAAGCCTGTTCTCATTTACTTCCCACATCGACGCTCAGTATTGGACCACATACGTCCATTTTACAGATGAGAAAACTGAGGCTCGGTTAGACTCATTGCTTTGCCCAAGGTCATGCAGCTGGAAGGCGCGGGCACTGGGAGGTCCAGCTTTCCTGAGAAGGGGGTAGGGTGGGGGGCAGCCGGAGAAGGGCGCCGGGTCCCAGGACGCCGGAAGCGCCGCCCACCCCTCTCACCCGCCGCCTCAGCGCCTTCCGGTCTCGTCTCTGGCGCAGCAGCCACTGGGTCCGTAGGAAGGCGATCTCTGTCCTCTCCCACTCGTTGCCGAAGCCCACCCGCTTCTGCCCTCGCTCCTCGAGCTCCACGGTGCTGGTCTGGCGCCTCAGCTGGGCCTCCCTGCGGGGACAGAGGCCGTCAGAGGCGGAGAGCCTGTGGGGATGCGGGATGCTTTGGGGGCGCGGCCTGGCCCTGCCTCTGCTATGCCCGGCCTTGCAGCCACGCTGGAAGCTGCTTGAGGACAAGGGCAACTTGAATCCTTTCTTGCCTCCAAAATCCCCTGAATGGGTCCAGGTTTTAGAAGGTGGAGAAGGGGATGGCAACCCACTCCAATATTCTTGCTTGGAGAATTCCATGGACAGAGGAGCCTGGCGGGTTACAGTCCATAGGGCCACAAAGAATGGGACACGACTGAATGACTAACTCTTAATATTATCGCTACAGTTCACAAGGGTCTTTCACAAGCCATGGCTCCTCTCGTTTTCACTATAGCCAAGCGGACAGGCTTACTCTCCCCCTTTGACCGGGTAGAGATTTGCTTTACAGGCTGAGTGACTTGCTCTGGGCCGGCCAGGAGCAGGACACAGGCCTAAGGATGCTCCCAAGCTTGGAGGCCATCCTATCTCAGGGCTTGTGTTCGACATTTGGGCTGGTTTACCTGCTTCTCCTCTCTTTGTCCCTAGACTCCTTCCCTACCATGGAAGCTGGGTGTGAACCGCAGGCCCCCACCCTCTCCCCTAGGGATGGTCCCTCACTACTGCCTGTGGACCCATCAGAGGGTGGTGCAGTGGGCTTTGCCATCAGTCAGCCCTGGGCTTAAACCTCTGACTAGTCACCGGCTCTGGGTGTGTAATTTCAGGCACGTTTTTTTAAGCTGAGTGTGGGAGCCCAGTAGGGAGGCAGGGGACTGGACAAGATGACCTCTTCCCAGCCCAGGGCTCTCTGGAAAGGTCACTCGACTTACCATGTTGTCTCTGAGGAGGCTGTCAGAGCCAGGGCTGCCGCGAGGGCGTAGTCTGCAGCGCTGAACTGGCACTCTTCCTCGCTGACCCAGGGAAAAGAGAGTTCATGGCTCCTGCAGGTTTGGCTGGGGGTCCGGCTGGGGGCTCCATCTACCCACCTCAGGGTACTAGCAGGCACAACTGTGCCGCCCTCCTCAAACCGTGGTCTCAGAACAGGGCCACGCCTCCTCTCTGAAACTGGGGGCTCCACAAAGCAGAGCTGTGCTTCTCATCTCAGGCTGGGTTCTCCAAAAAGAAGGATCATTCCTCCCCTTCCAACAGGCATCTCCCAAGGCCAGGGCCGGGCCTCCCCCTCAGACTGGAGTATGCAGAGGTCAAGGGTATGCCCCCCCCTCAGACTGGGGGGTCCCCAGAGAGCAGGGCTGTGCCTCTCTGCTCAGACTGGTGTGTGCAGAGGTCAGGCTGTGCCTCCCCCCTCAGACTGGGGGTCCCCAGAGAGCAGGGCTGTGCCTCCCCGCTCAGACTGGGGGTCCTGGGGAAGGGCAGTGGCTGGGGGTTGGTCCCTGGCACCCCACCTGCTGCGAAAGGTCCGTCTCCGCGTCGAGGAATCCATCTGCAGGCTGTGCTGCCGCTCTTCCTTCTGCTCCTCCTCCCGGCGGTGCTCCCGCCTGTGCACTTGCACAGCTTGGGGGGGCCGGGGTTCCCCCACACATCCTGGGCTGTGAGGCAGAGTCATGGCTGCGAGAGCGATGACCTGAAGAGCCGGGGTGCACGGTTACTCCACCAGGGGTCCACCTACCCCTTCCCCGTGGGGCCCGCCAGCATCTCTCGGGAGGTCTGCCGGTTGGGGGGATGGTCTCTCTCAAGGGGGCAGGTAGGCAATCTCAAGGCCCAACAGGGAGGGACCCGCGCCTGCCCAGGTGACAGAGGCAGGCTTCAAGCTCTCAGCTTGGCTTGTCCACCACCCCACGGGCTGCCCCGCGTTGAGGAGTGGCCCCTGGCTTCCAGCTGCACTCTGTCCTTGCCCCTCCACGAGGTCTGAGCAAGGCCTTCCCTTCTCCGGCCTCAGCTTCCCACACATGAGGGACTGAGCACAGTGATGTCCAGGGCAAGGAGAAGTGGGCAGGGGAGTGGGGGCCCCAAGCTAGTTGGCTCTGAGTTCTTGCAGTAAATTCTTTCCCAGATCTGGGGTACAGTGTTACCCCCGGGCCTCTGAGGGCCCCTTCCATGCTCCCCCAGGTGGGAATTTGGAACAGGCCTTTTACCTGGAAAGGTCCTTACCGGGTTTGGCCCTGATGTAGACTCTGGGCGCAAAGGAGAAGACCAAAGTGGAGACCAGCACTTATCCCTCTCCTGTCTGCTTCTGTGAGGTCAGGCTCTGCCCTGTTCCTGCCTCTTTTGTGGGGCCTGCTGGCAAGCTAGAGTGAGTGTGTGTGTGTGTGTGTGTGTGTGTGTGTGTGTGTGTGTGTGTGTTCAGAACACGCCTGTGGGGGACCATGTCTCTAAGTCCACGATGTGGGAGGTGGTACGCTGGCCTCATCAGAGATCCTTGACCCAGAAAGGCCTATTCTGAGGTGTCAGAGGGCTCAGGCTGCCAAGGGTCAGTCTTAATGGGAATTTATTTCTTCTGGTTCCTTAAAGTTTGCTCCCTTTGGGCATCCAGAAAAGAACCTGCAGGAGAGCCTGGGTCACTGCAGAGCATTAGCTGGGACCAAGGGCTGCCCATGAGGCTTCCCGTGATGACCTTGCTGAACTCAATGGGACGTCATCTCTTAGGCTTCCTATCCAGCACTCCCACACCCCCGAGGAAGAGGCTGCCTGCACCCAGACAATGACTGGCCTGCTCTTTCTGCTCCTTCCTCCTCTCAGCCCAGAAGAGAGCCGCTGGGTACCAGCCAAGGAGGCCCCGGCTCGCCTGGGATGTGGCCCTGGCCCCAGCAGCGGAGGGTTAACGTTCCCTGGCCTCAGCTTCTGGCCGCTTTCCCCGGATGCTCTGTTCTGTTCCTGACGGGTACAGCGGGGCGGGCCTGGCGCTCATCCTTGACCTCCTGGGCCGCCTGCAACCAGACCCCTGGCTTTAGGGATGAGCCATTGGTTCTTTTTAAAGCACTGACTGAGGCTTGGGATTAGGTCGTGAGCAGAATACAGCTTTCCAGCCCTCTCACTCCAGAAGGCGGTGTGTGCCTGCTGGGGAGGGGTTAGCGATGTGTGGTGGGTCAGAAGGGGATATCGGCCCCCATTGCCCTCCTCCGAGGATGCAAACCCACCTGGGGGTCCTGCCTTGTGGCCTTCCCCACCCACTCCATTTCTCCACCTTCCTCCCAAGCCTCAGTCTGGCCACTGCCCTGTCTGCAACGCCACCCCTGCTCCTCACCATCCCCCCAGCTCCCAGACAGCATCTCCCAGTGAGAAGGGTCAAGGAGGTCTCTCCGATTCCTCAGGATGGGAAGAGAAGCGTACGAGCCAGGGAGACTCAGCCCTGACGGCAGAAACCTGGGTCCTGCAGGCGGAAGCGGACATACAGCCTACCCAGGGGGTCTGGGCAGGCAGGGATGTGCTCTTAATGTTCCCCACCAGTTTCCGAGGCCGGAGTGCTGGCCCGGGTTTGGTGCCGGCGAGTCCAGGCTGGATGAGCGCCCTCCCAGCCCTGCGATGTGGGCCCCGTGGCCTTGCTCTCATCCCCTGCCCGCGGGGCGGGCCAAGCAGAGCTCCGCCAGGACAGCTCTAGGTTGGCCAGACCTGCCAGCCCACCCCGTCCCTGCTGATCCCCGATGCCTGCAGGAAAGCCTCCACTTCCCAGGGCATCCCCAAGGGATCTGGGAGGGTTGTGTTGTAGCTTTCATATCAGAAGGCTCAGCTTGGAAGACCCAGGGCCACACAGAACAGTGAGGTGGGGCAGGCATTTCTTTTCTAGAATCCCCTCTCATTTCCATGACTGAGCACAAGTCTGCTTTTTCTTTCTCCATCTCACAGGATCCTTTTCCAACACACACACACACACACACACACACACACCCTTACCCCACTTCCGAATGGAAAGCTGAGGGTCTCACTATCTGGAGGTCTCTCTCCTCTCCCCTGCTCTCTGGAGATGACTCACAGAAGCAGCTGTGCCCACTCAGGTGGCTCTGGGGGGACGATTCCAGAGGATGAGAGGGTTCTTGGTTTCTTCTTGCCCCTGACTCAGCGGGGACCGGGAGAAGAATGTGATCCTGGAGACTGCACGGGCCTTAAATATAGCAGTGTGATGACAATGGATGAGAACTATGGTGGTGGGGGTGGTGAAGGGGAGGGCGTTCCCTGGGCCGGCATTGCCCCAGCGGCAGCGACAGGTGGAGCTGTCCCCACGCCCACCCACACACCTCCCAAAGACAGCCCCTCCCCTGCGTTCCATCCTTTCCCCAACCCTCGCCCCCTGCTGCAGTGGAAAGAAGCTCACAGCTCAGGCCTGGGTATATGGAAAATGGATCAGGGACAGCTTTCTCAGCTGCTAGGAATTCTGCTCTGAATTCCTCCTCCGGCTCCCCCCAGTGACAGGTGCTTTGGGGAAGACACGCAGCTTCTCAGATCTGATTCCTCTTCTGAAAGTGGAGACAGCGAGGCTGGGCCCCCAGACATCATGAAGACATGGTGTGTGACTGGAAAGTGAGTCTTTAGTGCTCATAAGTTATCACTGCTAAAATAGAAGTGGGTTTCTTCTCATCTCTATATCCCTGCCCCCCATGCAGCAGCTACTGAGCAGCCCTGGAAATGGCACCCCACTCCAGTACTCTATCCTGGAAAATCCCATGGATGGAGGAGCCTGGTGGGCTGCAGTCCATGGGGTTGCAAAAAGTCGGACACAACTGAGCGACTTCCCTTTCCCTTTTCTCTTTCATGCACTGGAGAAGGAAATGGCAGCCCACACCAGTGTTCTTGCCTGGGGAATCCCAGGAACAAGGGAGCCTGGTGGGCTGCCATCTATGGGGTCGCACAGAGTCGGACACGACTGAAGCGACTTAGCAGCAGCAGCTCGCCTATGGTGAGGCGTGTGTGAGAGTGTGTGTGTGTGTGGGGGGTGTAAGGGTGTGTATCTGTGTGTTTGTGTGAGCATGTGTGTGTGAGGGTGTGCATAAGGATGTGCAGGTGTGTGAGGGTGTATGTGAGGGTATGTGGGGTGCGTGTGTGATGGCATGTGTGGGTGTGTGAGATGTGTGTGAGGGGTGTGTGTGTGAGGGTGTGAGGATGTGTGTGGGGTGTGTGTGTGAGGGTGTGAGGATGTGTATGTGGGTGTATGGGATGTGTGTGTGTGTGGGTATATGTGGGTATATGGGATGTGTGTGGTATATGTGGGTATATGTGGGTATATGGGTATATGTGGGTATATGT
>ML660197.1:3090291-3101525 GCA_007570785.1 Antilocapra americana
TTGTGTGTGGGGTGTGTGTGAGGGTATGAGGTGTGTGTGGAAAGTGTGTGAGATTGTGTGTGGGGTGTGTGTGAGGGTATGAGGTGTGTGTGGAAAGTGTGTGAGATTGTGTGTGGGTGTGTGTGAGGGTATGAGGTGTGTGTGGAAAGTGTGTGAGATTGTGTGTGGGGTGTGTGTGAGGGTATTAGCTGTGTATGGAACGTGTGTGAGTGTGTGGGCTGAGTGTGAGGGTGTGCGGTGGGGTGAGGGTGCGTGGGCAGTGTGGGGGATTTGGCACAGACAGCAGAGGAGGGCAACTCATCTCCTCCTTTGCCATCCAGAGTTCCCAGGCTTCCAGAGTGGCCACTGGGGAGCTTCTTCTGGACCTTTGCTCCTCCTCCGCGGCTCAGGCCTCTCCCCTCACGGACATTCCTACCTGGGCACTGGGCACTGGGAGTGTGAAGGGGCAGAGATAAGATGCTGGCCATGAGGATGTAAGTCTCACCTAGATGGGGAGACAGGCAATTACAATAGGGGGGATCAGGGAGGGGCACCTGAGCCAGGTCTCAGGGGAGGAGCAGGTTTGGGGTAGGTGGTGCTGGCTCCATTCCAGAGACACAGCTCCCCTCCTGAGGCCTCAGGGGCCCAGCAACACTGAGTCTGTCATTCTTCCTAGTGCCCTGGGGACTCCTCAGGGGAGAGAGAGAGAGACAGACAGACAGGCAGAACATACAAGTGAGTGCTTCAGACAAAATCTCAGTCTCCTGAAAGGAAGCTCTCATATATTTCTTGCAGGAATGTAAAATGGTGCAGCCACTATGGAAAACAATATGAAAGTTCCTCAAAAAAATTAAATAGAACTAACATATGATCCAGCAATTCCACTCCTGGCTATATATTTTAAAAATGAAAAGATTAACTAAAAATACACATGCACCTCAGTGTTCATAGCAGCATTATTTACAATTGCCAAGATATGGGAGCAACCTAAGAGTCCATCAAAAGAAGAATGGATAAGGAGTATGTGGTAAGTATATACAATGGAATACTACTCAGCCATAACAAAGAATGAAGTTTTGCCATTTGCAACAACATGGATGGACTTGGAGGATGTTATTCTAAGTGAAATAAGTCAGAAAGAGACAGACAAATCCTGTATGATCTGGACTCCTTTCTGGGCTGCTTCTTTATCTGCAAACTGTATGCAAGCTCTGAGACAACAGGGAGTTGCCTGCCTGTCTTGTTCACTGTATCCCCAGTGTCTTTGATATATGCTTGTTAAAAATGAATGAACGAGTACCTGTCTTGAAGAATGTTTATGAGATTCAAATCAGGTTAAAATGCATGAAATGCCTGGTATAATACTTAACTCATGGCTTGTTATTGTTGTTTAATTGCTAAGTTGTGTCCAACTCTTTGTGGCCCCATGGGTTGTAGCCTGCCAGGCTTCTCTGTCTGTGGGATTTTCCAGGCAATAATACTGGATTGGGTTTCCATTTCCTTCTCCAGAGGATCTTTCAGACCCAGGGACTGAACTTGTATCTCTTGCTTTGCAAGTGGATTCTTCACCTCTGACTTGCCCTCTGGGAAGTTCTAACCCATGAGTAGTACTCCTTAAATATTTCACTCTTTCTCCCCTTCCTTTTCCTTTTCATCTTCCTCTTTGGATTTATGAATATTAAGGATACTCATCTGAACCCTATTTTACCTACCAACCTCCCTGAACTGCCGCAAGGGTTTCTGAGACAGCAACCAAACTGTCTTTGGCTGATGGTGCCACCTGGTGGCCAAGGGGAGAACTGTCTGGTCCAAAGCTTTCTCCCACTCCTTCATTCTGTGTCAGTCCCCCTGCCTTCCTCTGCTGCTCTCACACTTCAGTTAATTCCAGTTACAGTTGGTCTCATAGTGACAGGTCAAAACGCATCTTCCTCATGCCCCTTCCTCATTAGAGTGGGAAGGGAAAACTGGCTCAAGCAACTGAAGGGCTGAGTGGGGGTGGAGGTGGGAGGGTAGGGGATGGGGCTGGGGTCTCAGAGCTGTGTCCCTCTGTCCAGGCTGACACTCAGACTAGGGAGGGGCACAGAGGGATCCAGCCTTGCCCTGTGGGACCCTGGAGGAGCCCTCATCCCCAGTGGCCCTGTTCTCTGGGTGGAAGCTCAGGCAAACCATGTGCATTCCTGGGGTGGGGAGTTTGGGAGGCCAGGAGCCTTCAGATATCCCAGATTGAAATACCTCCCCACCTACTTTCAGCTCCCCACCCCCATCTAGGGGGTTAGATGGGGGTGGCTCTAGGGGGATATTTGAGGCCAATGGGTAGGGAAACTATTGATATAAAAACAGGGCTTCCTCCACTTGCCTAAGAGGAATCAGTAAAGGACTTTATTAAAAGCCTGATTCCCTAGGAGCTGTGGACCCAGCAGGTCTGGGCTGGGGCTGAGGAAGGTGAATTTTTTTAAGCTTCTCGAGGGCTTTTCATGGAGAGGCAAGTTTAGGAAGCCTCACCTAAACCCTCTGAGCCACATTTTCCTCCACAGGCTATCACGGCAGGTTAATGGGAGAATGAGCCAGGAAGAGTAGGAACTTCCCAAGAGCCTCTGGACTGGGTGGGGCCAGGCTGCAGAGTCCTGGTAGTGTGGTCAAGGTCTAGGACACTCAGGGACGCCAACGCCCCAGCCCGGCTCCAGGGCCTCGGACACTCTGCCCCCTAGCTGGTTCCAGCTGTGTCTGTGGCCTGAGTTTCCTGCCTGGGAGTTTGGAGACCTGAGAGGGGAACGAAGCCTAGTGGACGCAGGGCCAGGCTGAGGAGGGTCACAGGATTCAGAGCCTCAGGGACTGTAGGAACAGCCGTTACCCCAGGGAGCTTAGAGAGTTTTGTGGCCTTGTGAACTGGAAGAGGTGTTTACAGCTTTTAATTAAGGAGTCTCTGACACTCTGACCCACTCACCTGGTGAGAACAGTCCCGCTGGTAAGTTGGTTTTCATGACTAAACAAGGGGAGACAGTCCACTTTTGACCCAGTGCACCCTGAGTGACAGGAAGCAGGCGTGTTTGCAGTGTGGGGGCAGGGAGCAATCATCAGGGCCAGTGTGGCAGCTGCCGGGAGGAGAATGGGCCGGCCCACCCTCCGCCAGGGAGATACTGGGTCTAGACCAGTGACCCTGAAGAGACGTTAAATATTAATTACAGATAAGGACAGTGCTGCCTGGCGCTGTGCCACAGGGAGGGCAGGGGTGGGGAAGAGGAGGGGAGACACGCTGGGCACAGTGAAGGGAGGGCATTGCCCACCTGGAAAGGGTCTCACACCAGGGTAGCTGCACCTTGACCCTGTTTCTCAGCTACGTTCAGACAGGGCTTTGGGATGTTCAGAGGGGGAAGGGGGCGCCGGGCCCTCAGGGTCCCCACTGGGGCCCTCCCCTCCTTATGTCCCTGGAGTCCCATCCTGCAAGAATCCAAACTGCTGTGAGGAGTTCCTCCTCTTGAGGAAGACAAAACACACTAGGTTTGGGGGACTTTGCTGGTGGTTCAGTGGTGAAGACTTCACCCTGCGTGCAGGGGTGTGGGTTCAGTCCCTGTCCAGGGAGCTCAGATCCTACATGCCTCGCTGCCAGAGCATAAAACCAAAGCAATACTGTAACAAATTCAATAAAGAATTTAAAATAATGGTCTGCATACATTTTTTTTTTAGAAAAAGCACTAATTTTAAACTGCAACTGTGTCGTGGCCTCAGGGGGGGGCCCAGTAGGGGAGCCCCCTCTTCTCCTTGGGCCTCTGTTTCCTCATCACAAGGATCATAGGAGAGGCAATGATATAAAGGATGTGACTGCATGCTGAAAGCTCAGATGAGAACCTGCCTTTACGGAGGAGCAGAGGCAGGGGCAGGATGGTGGGGTAACCCTGCCCTGCCTCTGGGGGTTAGGGGTGCTGGGGAGACAGCTCCTCTGAGAAGACTGCTGCCGCCCCCAAAATAGCTTCCACCTAAGAGCTCAAGGAGGAGGTTCCATGTGTCTCTGGACCCTGTTTCCTGCAGTCCCTTCCCTGGCCTCCTCCTAGGCAGTCTAGCCCCTCTGGCTTGGCCTGGAGCAATTCTGAGGAAATCAAGATAATCTGAGAAAATGCCTGATCCAAAATCAACCTGAGTTGGGGGTAAAAAAAAAAACCAAAAACCCACAATAGGAGACAGCTACTAGTTTATTGGGCACGGCCCACGTGCCAGGCTCTGTGAAACGCTTTACAGACATGATTTGATCTCATCCTCACCACAACCCCATGCGGTAGGTATCACTATTCCCATTATACAGATGAGGAAACTGAGATTTTAAACAGTGATTCACTTGCTTGTAGTCACACAGCTGGGAAGTGTTAAGGCTGGAATTGGAACCCAGGTGGGTTGAACCCAAGGCTGAGTTTCCAAAGTTGTGAAGTAAGTACAGTTTGTAGTTGTGTCTCCTTTAGGTGCCCCGTGGCCCCATGTTCCTTTCAAAGCCTGCTCCCAGGATAGGGTCTGAAGCTGTTGCTGACAGAGAAGGTTTCTGTGTTCTCCCTCCCTGGTGGACCTGCATCTCACCTGGGGTCCAGCCTCCAGCAGAGGATGGAAGTTGAGACAGCGCAGTTGCAGGCAGTAGCCCTGGTTGGGGCTGAGCCACAGGCCGCACTCCGCCCTGGAGTCTTGCCATCTCGCAGGTTGTTCTCGTTTTGCCCAGTCTACTAGGAGGCATCCCTTTTCAGGCTCCTTTTTTCATTTTTGGGGAATCACAGAGGAGGCAGAGGCCTCAGTCTGCTGAACCAGATTATGAAACTGGCCGGGAAAGGAGTGAAGAGCGGTAGGCTCCAGGAGAACTCTGTATCCAGTATATTAGGAGCCGGGCCCTGGGTCTCTGGGAGGTCTCCTCACATCACCTCCCTCTCTCTGACTGTGTCCTGCTCTGTGGAGCCTGGCGTGCTCAAGCTCGTTTGCACATGACACACCTCTGTAACTCTGGCTGGAGCTCTTCTCGCGTCTTTTTTGCTCCAAAGGGATCTCAGCCGAGGTGAGGGTCTAGCCTCCTCCTCTGCTGGTTCCTCAAGGGCACCCACCCGGGCCGGGCTGCAGAGTGCCCAGCATCCCTGCGTGCGGGAGTGATGGCCAAGGATGTGAGGTGGGGGTGGGGGACAGGAGGAAGCCCCAGGCCTGCCCTGTTCTCCGCTCAGGACTCCCACTGCACGGTCAGGGCCAGGCCTCTGAACAGAGAGTCCAGCTCTGTGGATGACTCCAGGTCTGGGGCCTGAAGGCCTGGGCTCTTGGCCTCAGTCTGGGACGCCGGATCCTCATCACTGGGACACACGAGGGACTCCAGCAGGCCACAGGGACTTGGACCCTCATCTGTGGGGGAACATGGGAGGGAAGGAGTCTGCAAAGGGAGGCACCCGGGGTGGCCCTCGATCTGGACAGAGGAGAGGAGTGGCAGCTGGCCTGTTAGGTAGCTTCGTGTTCCTGGCCCCCTTTGGCCCATGGTATCAGAGTCAGAGTCTGAGTCTGTGTGAACCCCTAGATGCTGGTGGAAGGAGTTTGCTTCTTGGGGGTCCCCCATGGCCAAGGGAGTCACCTCCTGTAGCGAAAGGCCACCTGGGCTGAAGCTTCCAGCTGGCACCTCTTTCTGGAGCTGCCCCTTAGTTCCGAGGTGTTTGGGACCAGGGCGTGTCACAGGTGGGGAGTCTCTCCCAGACCCTTCCCCGCACATCGCGTAGGAAGGAGGCCAGCTATCCGGAGTGGCCCGCGGGGTGTAGGACGGAAGCTGGGCCTCTGAGACAGCCTGTGGAGTGTACGAGGGGGGTTTAGCTTCCAGGGTTCCCTGAGGTGTGTAGGACGAGGGCATGCCCTCAGGAGCAGCCTGGGGGGCATAGGATGGCACGGGGAGTGCCTGGTGAGGTGGTCCTCCAGAGGGCTGAAGGACGGAGGGGTCTGGCTGCCCGAGGTAGGCGATCTCAGGCTGGCCATGCCGTGGTGGGGGTCCCGGGGGCTCCGCGGGGTCAGAGACTTTGACTTCAGAGTACTGGACAGGCTGGGTCAGACCGCCGGAGCCGCTGAGGTCAAAGACAGGGATCAGGGTGTGCTCCTGGATGAACCACAGAGGCTGGAAGGGCAGGATGTGCTGGACGTCCTAGGCAGGGAGAATAGCACACCCATTAGAGTGCCTTCTCAGCCCCCCCCCCCCGACCCCCTGAGGATGCTGTGGGCACCGCGGTCCTCCTCGGGGGGTGGGGGCGAGGGCAAGGGTAGACCTTCTGAGAGCTTTCCCAAGATCCATAAGCCCTGCCTCCTTTCCCAGGGATTTCTCTAAGTGCCGGGGCCTCTGTGAAGGAATAGGGCTCCGGCCCCATTAGCAGAGGACCACTTCCAAAGTCTAGCTTGGCCAGGGAGAGCGGTGAGTCGGGCTGTGGTTTCTCCAGGAGGTGGGTCCTCTGGAAGGAGTTGACTCAGATTTGGGATGCCCTTGGGGGAGATGCTCCCCAGGTGGTGCTTTAACTGCTCTTCAGCTCAGGAAGGGCCTCAAGGAGGGAGAAAGGAGGGGGAGGGTGGGGGAAAGGGGAGGCCGGGAGAGTTTACAGGAAATGGCTCAGATGGGCTTTGACTCAGAGGGGCCAATGGGCGTGATCCAGCTCCTCCAGCCCCAGACTGTCCAGGCTCTGCAGTGGGCAGAGATGCCACGCTGGGGGCCAGACTTGGGCTGCTGATATGACACGTGTGGTTTGCTAAGGCTTAATTTAGAAAAATTAGTTGCCAAGACTTGAAATGTGGGAGAGTTCACATTACCATCTGAACTTCTGACTTCATTGGAAAAAAATGTGAAGATGCGGCCACACTGGGCCCACCATCCCAGGTGACAGTGTCTGCCTGGGCTGCCCAGGCAGGCTGGGCGTGTGCCCCTGGAAACCACACGGCTTTTCTGTTCCACGCCTTCTCCTCCCGAGCCCCTAGCTCCCGTTGGTCCACCCCGGGGGCTGCCAGCCTCATCTCTAGGTTGGAGGGATAAGCAAGGGAGAGCCGGGGGTCCCTGGGCCCATGCCCTCCCCAGGGCCCTTGCTCACCAGGGAGCTGGGAGGTGGAGGCGGCTTGGTGATGTATCTGTAGCTCAGGTAGCAGAGCCCTGCGGCCAGGAAGCCCATGGAGAACAGGAAGGCACCGGAGAAGGAGTAGGTCCAGGTCCGATCTGGGTGAACAAGAGGCAGGGCAGGAAGGCTGAGGTTGTCAGTGTGGGTGCTGGCAACTTGGGCCTTGTCCCCAACCCAACAAATATATTTTTTATAACAACCTGGACGGCTTGAAGCTTGCTTCTTGGACTCCTCGGGGTGCAGAGTGGAAAGAAGTGCAGGGGGAGTTCCTGCAAGCCCAGCTGGGCTTCAACCCACACTGCCAGGGGCCTCATGCACAAGGATATGGGCTCATGGTCAAGTTCATCCATGGCCCCTACAGTACCCATCCTTTGGCCACCCTATGGGCCGAGGGCTTGCCCTCTGGATGAAAGACCCAAGGAGGAGACCTGCCGAGACTGGACACAGGCTCCAGCCATTGATGCAGGGAATTTCAGGGCTCACAGATTCCAGGGGGATCTGCCCACTCGGACTTAAGGACCCTTCATCTTGTGAGGAGGGCCATGGCCAGGGCAGGGCTGGAGCGGGGCCTTACAAGGACCTCTCTTGTCTGGGTCTAAGGGAAGTCCTGCCTTCCTGGTGGGGGCTTGGGAAAGAGGCAAAGGGAGTGGAGATGGATGGTGAGAGGGGCCTGACTTGCCCACATCTCAATCAAGGTCTGAGCTGGGTATTGGGAAGACCTCACTCAGGAGGAAGCCTGGGGAGGCATCACCCTTTCTAAAGCAGAAGGAGAGGACAGATAAGGGCTTTAGTGATGAGCCTCCTCCCTATAGTCCTGTGTCTTTGGAATGGGTGCCTGCAGCCAGTTCTTGGCATGACACACTTCCTGTCACTAACCCAAGTAGGACTGGGAAGTAGCTTGGTAAAAGAGGTAGCTGGGGTCTTTGTTAAAACTGGTGATTTGGGACTTCCCTGGTGGTCTAGTGGTTGAGAAGCCATCTCCAATAAAGGGAACGCTGGTTTGATCCCTAGTTGGAAAACTCAGCTCCCGCATGCTGCAGGACAACTAAGCCTTTGTGCCATAATTAAAGAAAGCCCGTGCGCTGCAACAAAGACCCAGCACAGCCAAAACAAACCAACAAAAAGCTGGTGATTTGGATTACCCAGCGGTCTTGACTTTCCAAGTCACCCTCCTTTGGTTCCTGGCCCCTATGTGGCCTCAGCTTGGGTGATCATCAGTTGTCAGCGCCCTTGGCAATGACTGTGAACCCTGGGAATTGTTGGAGACTTTACTTCCAGCCCTCTCCTCGCTCCTTCCCAAGCCCCTGTGGCTTGGACCTCTCTGGGTAACTTCCCACTTGAGCAATACCCTGTCCCCTGTCTTATGATACTCCCATCACTTTACTAGGGAGAGGACAGGACCCATATGTTTCTACACGACATGCCTAACATGACTGGAAAACTGCAGCTCCCTGTACCAGACAGGAACTTGGAACATTTCTGCCATCTCACTCATGGGGAAGTAGGAAGACATGACAGAAACAGCACTGGAAAGTGGGGTATTAGAGGTCTGGTTCAGTCACTGATGTGTTGAGCCTACTCTCTTCTGCATGACCCTCTCCAGTCTAGGATTTATTATTAATAATAACAGTAGCCAGCGATGACTGAACCCTTACTCCATGCCAGGCACTGTGTAGAGTGCTCTACCAATGTTATCTTACCAAACAGATGGCTCTGTATGCTCCCCCCTTACAGATAATGAAGCTGAGTCTCAGAGAGGTCAAGTGACTTGAACAAGGTGCTCACACAGCTACCCAGTGGCAGAGCCAGGGTTGACATGGATAACTCCAAAGCTCATCCTCACAGCCACTACACGTGATACCTTTGTTTCCTTGTCTGTTAAATTAGGATATGGGGTGAGCCAACCCCTAGACCCCTTTCCAGCATCAGGATGCTGGGATGATGGTCCAAGACATCCTGAGAGGTGGATAAAGGAGAGGTCCTGGGCTCTGGGGTAAGACAGACTCCTGGATCCGGGGTCAAGGGGAAGACATTTCATCCTGAAATGGAAGTAAGAGGAATAAATGTACATTAGAGGGGGCTGGCTCTAAATGAAATTGCAGAATGGTGATTAGAGCCCAGTCTTCAAAATCAGATGAACCTAATCATGTTCTTTGACCAGCTGTGTGATCATGGGCAAGTTGCTTAACCTCTCAGAGCCAGAGTTTCTCCTTTGTAAAATGGGGATGAGGTTACTCAACTTGCCGGGTTGGTGTAAGGATTCAATGGGATAATATATGTAAAGCATTTTGCACAGTGTTTGGCACTAGAGTAGGTACTTAATAAATGGTAGGACTTCTTATTAACATTCTTGATTATAAAGGATACGACACCTTCTATTTGTCACCAAGAAATAGTCACCAAAAAGTATGATTCATATCAAAGCAGCGACAGTCTTAGAAAAAAAATGATATCATGAGTTAGATCATGTAGGATATGGGTAGGTCAGAAGGATATGGGTGGGGTGGTCTGCAAGTTGTCGATAAGCAAGGGAACAGGGGTGGGCCAGGAATGGAGGAGATTTATCCGTAGGGTCCAAGGAGAGGGTCACAAATCATATATACGCTCCTAGCTCAGGGCCTGTGACGTTGGTTTCCTTTTTCTAGTTATTCCATTGCCAAGTTCTATTCTGGTCTCCGTTTGGCCCTTTCCCCAGGAAGGGCATGCCCCATGCAAGTAGCTGGTGCTGGCTGGTCCACCACACATATCTTCCTATGAAAACTAAAGCACTGGGACTCGGGTAGAGAAGTCAATCTCTTATGGGCTCTTGGAGAAACTGTTGAGCTGAATTTCAGAACAAAGCTTAGGACCAGAACCTAACTGATGATGATTCTGCCAAGCTGCAGTTATACCCTTGGGTCCAGCCTTGAGGCTTCCTGGCCTCTATTCATCAGAACAGAAATCACCTACTGACATCATTAATCTAAAGATGATGACTAGGGTGGAAACTATTTTCCAAATCCATCCAATCCAATGCTATCGCTTTTATCCTCTAAACTTACAGCATTACATTTCTATCTCTATGAAAACAAACAAATAAAAATATCATGATGCTTACAGTGAGAGTCAAGTTACAATGTGCTAGAGGAAAGGAACATGGGACACTGCCTCCTTGAGCCAGTGACTCAAAACTATTTCTATAGAAGCGTAGTGATGAGAGTTTCTTCCCTGGAATTAGACCTCCTTCTGTCTGTCACCACCTGTGCAGTTTTGGGCAAGTTACTTAACCACTCTGTACTTCAGTTTTCTCAGTGGAACCAAGATGCTTCATAGATAGCTCATGAGAATTGTCTGTTCCCCGGCTGGTACTGCAGAAACGCTATTATAATCACTGCTATTTTTATTTGACCTGGGGAGGTAATGAGGCATCTTTTCATCTTTTCTGCTCTCCCATCAGCAAATTATTTCCCAGGATGTCTCACCTGAGTTAATACCAAGGTGAATTTGCTTTGCCAGGATACACACACACGTGGTTTACCAGAGAGAGGAAATTCAGATGTAGGCTGGAGGGTGGAGATTAAACATTTGCTATGATAACCCACCAGCTAACTCATTTATGGATAGGCAAAGACTGACTTTAATAATACACTGGTAATCCTTCTGTGTGTGTGTGTATGGTTTTTTTTAGAGCACTTGAAAGTGTCGCCTGGGTTATCAGGAGGAAAGCACAGAGCTTCAGCTGAACTTACCTGGCAGTGTTTTCACTTGACATTTGTAGGGGGCACTCTCCTTGAACAAGTTTGGAATACAAATCATGATGGTCCCAAGGAATTCCGTGTCAGGGGTCAGGCCGAAAAACTCAAATTTACTCTCCTTCCCTTCATGTTGCTGAATTTGACAGAGAACACAGAGCAACATTTCTTATACACCAACCTCCATAAGGAGCCTGCTTACAACCCTGCCAGGGTCACTGCACTTAGTAAAATGGTACGACCAGCTGCCCAAACCAGACACCGGGAGGTCAGTCTGCAGTGCTCCCTTCCCAGTCCCTAACTTCTGGTTTCTCCCTAAAGCCAATGAGCTGCAGCTCAGTATACTTTCACTTGGAACAGTGTCTGGCAATTAGTATGCACTCTGTAACTGCTAGTTGCTGTTGTATTACCACCATCAGGGTGGCACCACCACCAC
>ML660197.1:3106525-3281283 GCA_007570785.1 Antilocapra americana
TCACCACCACCACCACCTCTCCATTCTTTCTTCTTCTAGTTCTCCTTTTCCTCCTTTTTTAAAATAAAATAACAAAAACCTTTTGAATATTCATCAATCTCTTATCTCCTCGTTGCTTCTGTCTTGACTGGACCTCAGTATATTTGCCCTGGACTCTTGCAGCGACCTCCTTACTAGTCACCAGTCTCTGGTTTCATCCCTGTCCACTTCCAAATGTAACCTTGTGTCACAGTGATCTCTCTAAACAATTAATATAATTGCAAAGCTCCTCTATTCAAAAATCCTTTGATAGTCTAGGTCATATTACAGAGTGAAAAACTTGGCCCTGCCCACCGTGTTCACTCATCTCTCCTTACAGCTCACCCAGTAAGTACTTTAGCCTCTGGTGATGTTGAATGCCTGCCACTCCTGCAGACACTTTGCTTCGGAAGCAAGCCCTTGCCTTTTGTGTCTGCCCATCCTTCTGCTGGAGCTGCTTTTCAGTTCTTACATGCTTGTATGTCTCAAAACTCTCTGACCTTGAACTCCTTCCTTGGCTGCCTCATTCTATCAGAGAGGTAGGCTCTCTTCTTACCTCTCTGATTGCTCTTTAATTGGTTTCAGCCCCTCGGTGTTGTTTTTCTGAAAGCTTCACTTTTCATCTATTTTTTTTCTTCTTCTTCCAGGTATTTTCTTGTTGATTTTTTTCTTGATCTGTGGCTCCTGTGATCACCAACGTGTGGCTAACCCCCAGAGTGATCTCAGTAGGATCCATGGAATTCCTGGGGCACACTGCCAGCTCCCTCCTGACCATCAGTCTGTGGGCTTCTCTCCCTTCACATGTCTAAACATCCTCATCTCCTTTCTCTGGGTTCTGTCCCACCCCCAACCCCAAACTGACAACTGTATTTGATTTCCTAGGTCAGTTCAGTTCAGTCGCTCAGTCATGTCTGACTCTTTGACAGCCCACGGACTGCAGCACACCAGACCTCCCTGTCCATCACCAACTCCCGGAGCTTGCTCACACTCACGTCTATCGAGTTGGTGATGCCAGGTGATGCCATCCAGCCACCTCATCCTCTGTTGTCCCTTCTCCTCCTGCCCCCAATCTGTTAATAATGTCTTTCTTGCTCTAATATCCAAAGCACAAATCTTAAAGCCATTTTTTTGGACAGATGCTCTCTCATATCCTTTGCATCTAAATTGCCCTGAAATAATCCATAAACTTTTCTTTAAAGGTCCAGGACTTATGTTCTTGGGAGTTTAAAGGCTAAGAATTTTCTTCTTTGGTTCTTTGCCTTTCTGCTATGCCTGCCCTTTTCCGGGCACATAGAGGCCAAGGTTTAGGATTATTTATTGTTTTTCTTTTGAAGGGGGTGAAGAAGTGCATATGTGGATTTAACAACTTATTGTTTTATGGAACTCATACAGTTGAAATGATCATGTGATATGATTCCTGCAGAGTTTTCAAGGTCCCAAGAGTCCTTCTCGCCTCCTTCCTGGTTCAGCCCTTACCATTTCCAGTATGTACCATTGTAATAGCCCCGACTTCCCACCCTGATCACTCTTCCATTTCTATGTTTGATCACTCTTCTTTATTGATAATTTACAGCTTCTATTGGACTAATCTTCCCTAAAATAACAACTATAAATTCTTGTCAAAATAAAAATTACTTTTAGGTACTGGAAAGTACATAAAGCAGGCAGATACTGGAGAAAGGAGGAAGGGAATGGCACTGAATAAATTTCTCTCTCCCTTTAGCATCTTTTGGCCTGAGGACAGGCCCCCATTTATACCATGTGGGGTGGGTAACAGCTAGACAAAAACCTTGTAACCTTACTGGTTTGAATAACCAGAAGACAGAGTCCAGGGCAATCATTAAACTTAGAAAGTGAAGGAAGAAACCACAGATAGGAGAGGTTCCTAGAGAAGGAGGCCTGAATTCTATGTATAAACTTTGTCCAAATTCTTGGCTGATACATAAAGTATGCACTGATAGAGTAGACTCCAAGAAGTCCAGATAAGGTTTCAACTGAACATTACATAACTGAGATTTAGGAGCTTGAAGTTCAGCCAAATTAAGTGCCTGGTAAGACAAACAAAAATTAATATTCTTTGGAGGAACATAAGAGAATCCAGTTCTTTCAACATATCATTCACAATGTCTGGGATGGTTTCCAAAATTTTTAGGCATATAGAAAAGGAGAAAATGTAATCCATACTCAGGAGAAAAGATGGTTAATTATGACTTACCCCCAAGATGACCAAAATATTTGAGTTAGCAGTCCGCTCTTTGCAACCCCATGGACTGCAGCACGCCAAGCCTCCCTGTCCATCACCAACTCCAGGAGCTGGCTCAAACTCATGTCCATCGAGTTGGTGGTGCCATCCAACCATCTCATACTCCATCATCCCCTTCTCCTGCCTTCGATCTTTCCCAGAATCAGGGTCTTTCCTAATGAATTGGTTCTTCACATAAGGTGGTCAAAGTATTGGAATTTCAGCTTCAGCATCAGTCCTAGTGAATATTCAGGACTGATTTCCTTTAGGATTGACTGGAATAGGTCTTGCAGTCCAAGGGACTCTCAAGAGTCTTCTCCAGCACCACAGTTCAAAAGCATCAATTTCTTGCCTCTCAGCCTTCTTTATGGTCCAACTCTCACATCCATACATGACTGCTGGAAAAACCATAGCTTTGACTAGATGGACCTTTGCTGACAAAGTAACGTCTCCGCTTTTTAACATGCTGTCTAGGCTGGTCATAGCTCTTCTTCCAAGGAGCAAGCGTCTTTTAATGTCATGGCTGCAGTCACCATCTGCAGTGATTTTGGAGCCCGAGAAAATCTGTCACTCTTTCCACTGTTTCCCCATCTATTTCCCATGAAGTGATGGGACCAGATGCCATGATCTTACTTTTTTAAATGTTGAGTTTTAAGCCAGCTTTTTAACTCTCCTCTTTCACTTTCATCAACAGGCTCTTTAGTTCCGCTTCACTTTCTGCCATAAGAGTGGTATCATCTGCATATCTGAGGTTATTGATATTTCTCCCGACAATCTTGATTCCAGCTTGTGATTCATCCAGCCCAGAGTTTCCCAGGATATACTCTGCATGTAAGTTAAATAAGCAGGGTGACAATATATAGCCTTGACATACTCCTTTCCCAATTTGGAACCAGTCTGTTGTTCCATGTCTAGTTCTAACTGTTGCTCTTTGACCTGCATACAGATATCTCAGGAGGCAGGTAAGGTGGTCTGGTATTCCCATATCTGTAAAAATTTTCCACAGTTTGTTGTGATCCCCACAGTCAAAGACTTTGGCGTGTACTTTACACCAAATACACTTTAGCTGCATGCTTTACTTTAAAGCAGAAGTAGCATGTTTTTCTGGAATTCTCTTGCTTTTTCTATGATCCAACGGATATTGACAATTTGATCTCTGGCTCCTCTGCCTTTTCTAAATCCAGTCTGAACATCTGGAAGTTCTTGGTTCATGTACTGTTGAAGCCTAGCTTGGAAAATTTTGAGCATTATTTTGCTAGCGTGTGAAATGAGTGCAATTTGCGGTAGTTTGAACATTCTTTGGCATCGCCTTTCTTTGGGATTGGAATAAAAACTGCCCCTTTCCAGTCCTGTGGCCACTGCTGAGTTTTCCAAATTTGCTGGCATATTGAGTGCAGCACATTAATATCATCCTCTTTCAGGATTTGAAATAGTTCAGCTGGAATTCCATCACTGCCACTAGCTTTATTTGTAGTGATTCTTCCTAAAGCCCACTTGACTTTGCATTTCAGGACGCCTGGCTCTAGGTGAGTGATCACACCATGCTGGTTATCTGGTCATTAAGATCTTTTTTGTACAGTTCTCCTGTGTATTCTTGCCACCTCTTCTTAATATCTTCTGCTTCTGCTTAGGTCCATACCTCTTCTGTTCTTTATTGTGCCTGTCTTTGAATGAAACGTTCCCTTGGTATCTGTAATTTTTTGAAGAGTTCTCTAGTTTTTCCCATTCTATTGTTTTCCTCTATTTCTTTGCACTGATTACTTAAGAAGATTTTCTTATCTCTCTTTGCTACTCTTTGGAACTCTGCTATTTAGATAGACATCTCTTTCCTCTGGGAGAAGGCAATGGATCCCCACTCCAATACTTTTGCCTGGAAAATCCCATGGACAGAGGAGCCTGGTAGGCTGCAGCCCATGGGGTCACGAAGAGTCGGACATGACTGAGTGACTTCACTTTCACTTTTCACTTTCATACATTGGAGAAGGCAATGGCAACCCACTCCAGTGTTCTTGCCTCAAGAATCCCAGGGACAGGGGAGCCTGATGGGCTGCCGTCTATGGGGTCGCACAGAGTCAGACACGACTGAAGCGACTTTAGCAGCAGTAGCCGCAGAAGCATCTTTCCTTTTCTCCTTTGCCTTTCACTTCTCTTTTTTTCTCAGCTATTTATAACACCTCCTCAGACAACCAGCTAATATAAGTATGCTCAAGGGAGTTAAGGAAAATGTGCTCATAATGAATGAATGATTTTTCAGTAACATATAGAAACTATAAAAATTAGAGACTTCAGAACTGAAAAAAAAAATCTAACATAAAAATGACCACTGAATAGTCTTAACAACAGATTGGAGATGACAGAAGAATCAAAGAACCTGAAGAGAGATCAACAGAACAGACAAAATTAGATGGTGGTGATGGTTGGAAAATTTCTTGAATATGTGAAAAACCACTGATTCCTACACTTAAAAGAGGGTGAATTTTATATCTCAACTCTTTAAAAGGGAAAGACTATCAGAATGCTGTCTAAAGACATACATTTTAAACATAAAGGCATGAGCAGGAAGGTTCAAGAGGGAGGGGACACACATATACCTGTGGCTGATTCACATTGATGTATGGCAGAAACCACGACAGTATTGTAAGGCAATTATCTTCCAATTAAAAATAAAATAAAATGTAAAACATAAATATAAAGGCACTGAGAGATTGAAAATATATGGATAGAAAAAATATACCACGCAAATTATAGATATAAGGCTTTGTTGTTGTTAAGCTGCTAAATTGTTTCTGACTCTGCCCAGGGGATTTCCCAGGCAAGAATACTGGAGTGGATTGCCATTTCCTTCTCCAGGGGATCTTCCTGACGCAGGGATCTAACCCACATCTTCTGCATTAGCAGATGGATTCTTTACCACTGAGCCACCAGGGAAGCACCAAATATAAGGCTAGAGTCACTATATTAACAGTAGATAAGGTAGAGTTCAATAAACAGAGTATCACTAGAGATAAAAGGGAACAATTCATAATGATGAAAGGGTCAATTCACCAGGAGGCTATAACAACCATGTTTGTAACTGTCTGATAATAAAGTTTCGAATATGCACAGAATTAAAGGGGAAAATAGACAAATCCATAATCAAAGCTGGAGATTGTAATACTCTCAGCAATTAAGAGAACGATAGAGCTCCCCCAAATCAGGAAAGATATAGAAGATATAATTAACACTCTTAGCCACCTTTATCTAATTGATATTTGTAGAACACTCCACAAAACACCCGCAAAACACATATTCTTTTCGAGGGCATGTGAAACATTCACCAAGATAGCCATATGCTGGGCCATAAAACAAGTCTCCATAAAGAACTGAGATCACACAGAATATGTTCTCTGGTCACAAACTGAATTAAACCATAACAATAAAATATTCATTCAAACCCCAAATATTTGTCAAAAATAAGTTGTGATAAAGCCTCTTCCTGCTCAGTAATCTCTATTCACTCCCCTTGACTGAAGCAAATAAAGACTCCTGATTCCTCCATCTGCCCTGCAGACTTCTACAGCATGGCCCCAGCCTGTATTTTCAGGGTTAGCATCGTTCTTCTCCATCAGTGGTTCTTAAACTTTAGGGTGAGTAGTGATCACTGGGTTACTATTAAAATTCAGATCCCAGAGATGAAACTCTAGAATCTGATGAAGCAGATTATAAGGGGACCCAAGAATGTGCATTTTAAACAAAGGCAGTAGGGGATTGTGATGCCATTGGTCTGGGACCAGATTTATTTACGGAGAAATTGTTCTACATGTCCCTATAATCCACCTCAAACGGGTAGTTTTGTGCTTTCCAACACTATCCTCAGTTTCCCTGCTTTTCTCCCTGATCATAGAGGAACAAGGTAGACAAGTGAAAAGGGGGAGGGAAGGAATGTGGGCTTGGAACAAAGCTGGCTTGGAGTCTTGACTACGCTATTATTTGCTGACCAGTCTTGAGCAAGTGATTTAACCTCTCTGCACCTCTGTTTTCTCATTCAGAAAATGGAGATAGAACCACCTACTTCATAGTGTTGTGATGAGGATAAACGACACAATCAGCATATAGTACCCGGTACACCTCCGAAACTGGTATTAGCGCAAGAAAGCCTCCTGTTCTAGAGGTTCTTTCAGATCTCTCTGAGCTGACACCTCCTCTCTCTCATTCCAGCTGCTCTGTCTCTCATACACTCTTGTTTCCCTCTGCCTCTAGCTGTGTGAATTCTTGTTTTCATTCTTGCTACACCCATTAGATTATAAACTCCTTGAGTGCAGGAATAGTCATTCAATGGAATTATGGATTAGTGGCACACACTGCAGAGGGTAGGAGGACATACTTCCTATTTTATTTTCTGAATATGAAAAGAAATGTGTAACATTTGACAATTCATGCCTCTGCCTTCCACCTTTCATTATTACTGATCTTAAGACACTGCCTGTATCCAGTTCCCACAAAAAGTGGAGAGTCAACGAAAAGAACTGCAGCAGTAGAAATCGATTCCTTGAGTACAAAATAAAGCAGGGCAAAGGCTAACAGAGTTTTACCAAGAGAACGCACTGGTCATAACAAACACCGTCTTCCAATAACACAAGAGACAACTCTACATATGGACACACCAGATGGTCAACACTGAAATCAGATTGATTGTTTTTTTGCAGTCAAAGAGGGAGAAGCTCTCTACAGTCAGCAAAACACAAGACTGGGAGCTGACAGTGGCTGAGATCATGAACTCCTTATTGCAAAATTCAGACTTCAGTTGAAGAAAGTAGGAAAAACCACTAGGCCATTCAGGTATGACCTAAATCAAATCCCTTATGATTATACAGTTAAAGTGACAAGTAGGTTCAAGGTATTGGATCTGATAGACAAAGTGCCTGAAGAAATATGGATGAAGGTTTGTAACATTGTGCAGGAAGCAGTGATCAAAACCATCCCCAGAAAAACAAATGCAAGAAGGCAAAAAATTTCTCTGAAGAGGACTTACAAATAGCTGAGAAAAGAAGAGCAGTGAAAGGCAAAGGAGAAAGGGAAAATTTACTCAACAGAATGCAAAGTTCCAACGAGTAGCAAGGAGAGATTAGAAAGCCTTCTTCAGTGAACAGTGCAAAGAAACAGAGGAAGACAATAGAATTGGAAAGACTAGATTTCTCTTCAAGAAGTTGAGCAAGCTCTGGGAGTGGGTGATGGACAGGGGGCCTGGCATGCTGCAGTCCATGGGGTCGTAAAGAGTCGGACAAGACTGAGTGACTGAACTGAACTGAACTTCAAGAAAACTAGAGATACCAAGGGAACATGCAAAGATGGGCACAGTAAAGGACAGAAACAGCAAGGACCTAACAGAAGCAGAAGAGATTAAGAAGAGGTGGCAAGAATACACAAAAAAACTGTACAAAAAATGTCTTAATGACCTGGATAACTATGATAGTGTGGTCACTCACCTATCACCTAGAGCCAGACACCCTGGAATGCAAAGTCAAGTGGGCCTTAGGAAGCATCACTACAAATAAAGCTAGTGGAGGTGATGGAATTCCAGCTGAACTATTTCAAATCCTGAAAGAGGATGATATTAATGTGCTGCACTCAATATGCCAGCAAATTTGGAAAACTCAGCAGTGGCCACAGGACTGGAAAAGGGCAGTTTTTATTCCAATCCCAAAGAAAGGCGATGCCAAAGAATGTTCAGACTATCACACAACTGCACTCATTTCACACACTAGCAAAATAATGCTCAAAATTTTCCAAGCTAGGCTTCAACAGTACATGAACCAAGAACTTCCAGATGTTCAGACTGGGTTTAGAAAAGGCAGAGGAGCCAGAGATCAAATTGTCAATATCCGTTGGATCATAGAAAAAGCAAGAGAATTCCAGAAAAACATGCTACTTTTGCTTTATTGACTACACCAAAGTCTTTGACTGTGTGGATCAAACAAACTGTGGAAAATTTTTACAGATATGGGAATACCAGACCACCTTACCTGCCTCCTGAGATATCTGTATGCAGGTCAAAGAGCAACAGTTAGAACTAGACATGGAACAACAGACTGGTTCCAAATTGGGAAAGGAGTACATCAAGGCTGTATATTATTATCCTGCTTGTTTAACTTATATGTAGAGTACATCATGAAAAACGCTGGGCTGGATGAATCACAAACTGGAATCAAGATAGCCAGGAGAAATATCAACAACCTCAGATATGCAGATGATACCACCCTAATGGCAGAAAGTGAAGCGGAATTAAAGAGCCTCTTGATGAAAGTTAAAGAGGAGAGTGAAAAAGCTGGCTTAAAATTCAACATTAAAGGAACGCAGACGTATAGAACAGACTCGTGGACTCTGTGGATGAGGGCAAGGGTGGGATGATATGGGAGAATGGCATTGAAATATGTTAATTATCATATGTGAAATCAATCGCCAGCCCAGGATTGATGCTTGGGGCTGGTGCACCGAGATTTCCCAGGGGGAGGGAATCGGGAGGGAGAAGGGAGAGGGGTTCTGGACGAGGAGCATATGTAAACCCATGGCAGTTTCATGTCATTGTATGGCAAAACCAATTAAAAAAAAAAAAAAGAAAAGCAAAGATCATGACATCTGCTCCCATCACTTCATGGCAAATAGATGGGGAAAAAGTGGCAACAGTGGCAGATTTTATTTTCTTGGGCTCCAAAATCACTGTGGACAGTAACTGCAGTCACAAAATTTAAAGATGCTTGCTCCTTGGGAGAAAAGCTATGACAAACCTAGATAGCATATTAAAAAGCAGAGACATTACTTTGCCAACAAAAGTTCATATAGTCAAAGCTATGGTTTTTCCAGTAGTCATGTATGGATGTGAGATCTGACCCATAAAGAAGGCTGAGGGCCAAAGAATTGATGCTTTCGAACTGTGGTGCTGGAGCAAACTCTTGTGAGTTCCTTGGACATCAAGGAGCGATCAAGCCAGTCAAACCTAAAGGAAATCAACCCTGAATTTTTGTTGGAAGGACTGATGCTGAAGCTGAAGCTCCAATACTTTGGCCACCTGATGCCAAGAGTAGAGTCGTTGGAAAAGATCCTAATGATGGGAAAGATTGAAGGCAGGAGGAGAAGGGGACGACAGAGGATGAGTTGGTTGGATGGCATCACTGACTCAACGGACATGAGTGTGAGCAAACTCCAGGAGATAGTGAAGGACAGGGAAGCCTGTGGGGCAGTCCATGGGGTCACAAAGAGTTGGACATGACTTAGCAACGGAACAACAAAAGAAATTGATTCCAGCATTTTCCAAAGCAGACATCTGAGAATGTTAATAGAAGATAGTCTTCAGAATGTTAGAAGGCATTAGGCAAAACAAAACAAAACATGTAATGCAAAATAAAAAGACTTTCTTGGATCAAATACACATGAAAACAGTTGTATTAAACAAACTGAAACTGGAGTCTTGAGTTTGCAGGACTTGTCAGAGACTTTGGCACACTACTGTGTGTGTGAATCTACAAGAGGTAGGCTGTAGATATATTTTGGGAAATGCTGATTTATATGACACATCTCATTTCTACTTAGAGCAATGCAGAGAGGGAAATGGGTTTTGGAGGCAGAGAAGGACCATGGTGGTATGTATATTCACCCTTCATTTACCATTTGGTAGGTGTCATTGATGTGCAGCTTAAAGTGGTAGAGTAGGTCCTGGAAGATGTTTTCCAAGGTCAGCTGGTGGCCATTCTGTGCACAGATCGGTGTGTAGGTGGAATGGACAATCATTTGGACGGATCTCACCTTGGGGATACAGGTCGCATCAGGCGGTTTGATGATAGCTAGAAAAGGAAGAGAGAAAAAGAAATGAAACAGTTGGAATCAGCCAGAAGTATCTGAGAGGCTGCCGTGGACCTTGGGAAATGACTGCTTTCCATCCCCTCCCACCTCAACCCCAGCCATGCTTCTGAAAGCATCAGCTAAATTAACAGGTAAGAAGAGAAGCAACGGGTGCTTGGGTGTAAGGCTGGCAAAGGGGTGACCAAGGGTGGGGGGAATAGCCCAGGGAGAGGGGCCCTGGCCCCCTAGGGTGATCGTGCCTTTACCCCAGCCTACACACATCCTTACCTCGAGTCTTGCTGAAGCACCCTGTTCCCCAGTCTACTGGCAATGAGAGTTTTGGGGAGTGATATTTCAGCTATGCATCCCGGAGAATATTTGCAGTTTCCCGTAACATTGATGTAGTCTTAAAGGCAAGACCTAAGACTTCAACCTCTCTCAAGATGGATTTTCCAAATAACCAAATGACCTTTCCTGGTTTATAGACCCTTTTGTAAATTTGATGAATGCTATGGTTCTTTGCTCCCCTAAAATGTACATATACAAAAATCTTGCATTCAGTTTCAGGGATTCAAGTCTCCCCCTGAAGCTAACTTTTAAAAAGTCCTCAAGGGTCCATTGACCTCCAAGATTAAAATGATCTGCACTAGGAGAATGTTTGCTTCGGTGTTATTTATTAAACAACAACAACAACAAAAAGGGAATCAGGGAAGTCAGTTAAAGTACCTCCACAGAATGGATGATGTTTGCAGTTGTGAGATACCATGATGTGACAAAGTATTCAATGACATGGGTAAATGTTCATGATGCCATAATATGAAAACAAACCACCAGATCACAAAACAGTAGATGCAGCTGCTAGTAACTGCGGTTATGTTTAAGTGTTCAGATTATTTGGGCTTAGTTTTATTTTTCTTTGCGTATTTCTATATTTTCCAAATTTTCTATAATAACTATGCATTAACTGAACTAGCTGAAAGACAATATAAGATAACTTGCTGAATTTTATTTTTTATTTTCTTAAAAAACCATGTGACTTTTAAGTCAATTAGTGAACATCACCCGCTTAACTTGTGTGAGGAGTTTGGCGACTCATCCATTTATCCATCCATCCATCTAATCCTTCATCAGTTATGTATGGAGTGCCTCCTATGTGCCAGGCACTATGTTAGGGACTAGGAATACAATGCATTCCACGCCCACATATGCCTTCATGGAGCTCACATTTCAATTCAGATGATATCCATGCAAGCAAGCAATAAAGACAGGTTATGATCTGAGCTCTCAAGTCAGTGAACAGTTTATGGTGATGGAAAATAGCAGGGGATGACCTGTATAGCAGAAGGGAGTTGTTGGGGCTGTGGGGTGGGGATGTTCACTTAGGTGATGTCGAAACTGAAACCATGATTGAGGACTGGAAAAGAGTCAAAGGAGAAGTAGGGGGATGGAGTTAGGAGGCCTTGGTTGTGCTCAAGTGGCAGGGTGAAGGTGGTCTGCATACGAGAGGTCTAGAGATGGAGAAAGATGGAGAACCACATGGGGGATGCTGTCCAGTCTGGGATGTCTTCCCTAAAAGTCACATCCTTAACTGGCCCTGAGAGGCAGAGCCCTTTTGGACACCCCACCCACTCCAGAAGGGAAAAGGCCATCCTCCCATCCCGCACCCCGGGCAACGAGAGGCCCCCACTCACTGTGCTGCAGTGGGCTGAAGCGGCCGGTCACCTTGGTGGCAGACCGGCCTGCCCCGTCAGTGGCGGTGACCCGGGCATAGTAGAGCTCGGTGAGGTTGCATGTCTCCATGGTAAGGTTGCAGGATTTCCGGGTGATCCGCTGGCAGCCCTTCTTTTCCAACCACTCTCCCTCTCCATACCTGTGGGCAAGGGAGGGGCTGGAGCACCCCTTTCATGAACAGGCTTGGCAGCCAGCCTGTGGTTTATTAACATTGATAACGATATCGAATATTTACTTAGCACGTGTGTCCCAGGCTTTTTATGCAGATGATCTGTTAATCTTCAGATCAACCTCACAGCAGTGTTGCGAGGTTCACACATTATTCATATCTTCCTTCCTTTTCAAGTCAGGAAGCTGGGGCTTAAGGAAGTAAAATTTGCCCAGGTGTTTGCATCACGCAGTGGGGAGCCAGGATGTGAACTGAGACAGTTTGAGTTCATGCTCTGGGCACTGTTAGGCCCATTTACCGGTCAGGGGCCTGGGCCACAGACTTGCCACAGGATGAAGTGGCAGGACCAGGAATGGAACCCAGGTTTGCAGATCCCTGAGCCCATACAACCCCCCTGTCCTGCCTGGGAAGGGAGATGAGCAGGAATGGGGCCGGGCGGGGACTGGAGGGAGTGACCAGGACTTTTGTTGACTTGTGGGTGTGCATGCTAAGTTGCTCCAGTTGTGTCTGGCTCTGTGCACCTCTAGAGGTTGCAGCCCACCAGGCTCCCCTGTCCATGGGTTTCTCCAGGCAAGAATACTGGAGTGGGTTGCCATGCCCTCCTCCAGGGGATCTTCCTGACCCAGGGATTGAGCCAGTGTCTCTTACGTCTACCTGCACTGGCAGGCAGGTTCTTTACCACTAGCGCCACCTGGTTGTTGACCTAGGATTCCCCAAATAATAAGGCAATGATTGGGCATTTGTTCTTTGCCAGGCACACATGCTAATGACTCATTTAACCCATCCAACAACCCTAGGAGGAAGGTATTATTGTCTTTACTTCATGAATGGGAAATGGAGGCTTGGTGAATATGTCTACCTGCCCCGGGTTATAGGATGAGAGGCTGGTGTTTGCCTCCAGAGCCCATACTTGTAACCATCATTCTAACCTGTCCCTGCAGAAGAAACATCAAGGAGCAAAGCCATGTCTTGGGGGAGAGTTGCTGAGTGACTCCAGTCTGGGTCCGAGGGGGACGTGGGGACATATGGAAGAGGGGAGGGTTTTCTTTGGTTTCAGAGCAGAGTCAAAGGGGTTACGTTGCTGGGGAGCCTACGTCTTATACTGGACGCTGTAGACAGTGTCGGGGTCACTCTCCAGCCTGCCGTCCCAGGTCAGGATGTTTTCAAAGTTGCTGGACTGGAACTTCACGTGCTGAAGAAGATCCGAGGCGTCCTCAGCGATGTGAGCTGCCGGAAGTGGGAGCAGGGTGAGCAGATGGGTGCATAGACCCCACCCCAGCTCCCTTATGAGCTGCCCACCGAGGGGGTGAACCAGCACTCACTTAGGGGGAGACTGTGCTAACCGACCCTCCCGCTCCCCTTCACATTTTCCCCCCTTTTTTATTGAGCTGTGATTCACATTCCATACAATTCACCACTTAAAATCACACCTCTCCGTGGTATTCTAAACACGTCCACAAGGCAGTGTAGACCACTGTGGCAGGTCGAGTTCTAGGACGTGTTCATGCCCCCAAACAAACCTTGTATCTGTGAGCTGTCATTCCCATCCCTCTCCCCATCTCCCCCTCAGGCAACCAATAATCTACTTCCTGTCTCAATGACTTTGCCTATTTGGACGTTTTCTACAAGTGAAGTCATCCAGTTGGCCTTTGGTGTCTGGCTTCTTTCGCTTAGCCTCATGTTTTCAAGGCTCATCCATATTACATGAATTGGTCCTTTTCTCCTCCTTGGGGCTGAATTGTACTCTGCTGTGTGGACAGGGCACATTCTGTTTATCCCCCCATCAGCCGATGGGCACTGGCGTTGCTTCCGCTTTTTGTCTGTTTTGAGTAACGCTGCTGCAGATGTGAGTGCACATCTTTAAAGTGGCCGTAAGTTTTCAGTAGGAGTGGGATTTCTGGGTCATACGGTGATTCTACGCTGAACGTTTGAAGAGCAGCCACAGCGTTTTCCAGAGCAGTGGCCACACCATCTCACGTTCCTGCCAGCGATGTTTGAGTGGGTGTGGCCGTCCCACATCCTTGTCGACGCTCGCTGTTGTGCTCGTTCATGTCTCAGCACTGTCTGAAGTCAGTGTTCTCACCAAGGGGACCTTTTAGAGGTGCTCAACTAATGTCTAAGAAGTAACTTTCCTAGAACCAGTAATTTCAATCAAAGGTGGAGAAGATGTTTGTGAATCCTTGCCTCTCTGTTGGTGGATCCAGTCCCTGCCCACTCACCACACACCTGCTGAGGAGGGCAAAGGTGCCTTCCCCAGCCACATGGATTTCTTGGGGGAGGATGCTGACTGAGGCCACATACAGGCAGCGTGACCTTGGAGAAGCTGTTTAAGCCATTGGAACTTCAATTTCTTCAGCTCTAAAATGGAAATAATTGGACCACAGTAGCAGCCGACATGTCTGAAATGCACATCGAGTGCCAGGCACTGGGCTAAGTCTCCTCATCAAATCCTCCTGACCACCTGATGAGGTAGGTTGTGCCCATTTCATGGATGAGGAAAACTGAGGCCCAGAGAGGCATGGTGCAGTACTCATCACAGTAGTTAGCCTGCTTTTGGGGCAGATACAATGGGCTGAGGAAGGGGCAGCAAAGGCCAGCGCCCCAAGAAGAGGCCCTGGGAGGAGGCACTGATCCTGAAGCAAATCCTCACTGTAAATGAGAGCCCTTGACTTACAAACAGATCTCCTCTCAGCCCTCCCAGCTTGGTCTGAGGAGAGGAGGAGAGGACAGGAAATGGCGACCAGAGCAGTAGCTGGCTCTGCGCATGCTCAGCGGGCCTGCTTGGCTGGGGTGGGAAATGAACAGGTGCAGACCCAGCTGAGTCAAGGCCTCGAGGCCTGTGTGTCCATGTCTTTGATGTGACGTGTGCCCTTGCCCCACCCCCAAGCCAGTCAATGATGATGACCACCAGAAGGTCCACAGTGTGAGGGAGCGGAGAGTTATTTACTCCTCTACTCCAAGTCTACATACAGGATTTCTGCAAGAGGGGTCCATGGGCTTGGGAGGCTTTTGTGGGGAAAGGAAAGTATCTTAGGACAGCCCGACTCTGCTGTGTATCCGTGTGCTAAATCTAAGGCCACATTCCTCTTTGAATCTGAGTGGATCAGGCAGGCCCAGCAGCTGCAGAATTCTTTGTGTTCTCGGAGCCCCCAGACAGGGGTCTTAGGGGCTGGGGGTTTCTTACTGCCTCTAGCCAATGTGATGGATATGGTGCTGAGTCCCAAGGTGTGGCTGGGATCTTGTTTGGATCTGAGTCGTGGCAGAACTGGGGTCTGTTCTAGAGTGAGGGATTCCCAGATGGTGCTAGTGGTAAAGAACCCGCCTGCCAATGCAGGAGACAGAAGAAATGTAGGTTCGATCCCTGGATCAGGAAGATTCCTTGGAAGAGGGTATAGCAACCCACTCCACTAATTCTTGCCTGGAGAATCCCATGGACAGAGGAGCCTGCCAGGCTATGGTCCATAGGGTCACGCAGAGTCAGACATGACTTAGTGACTGAGCACGCACACACAGAAGGGAGGGGTCCTGGATTCAGAACTGGGTCTTAAGTTGAGGCAGGGAGCTCACTTGAGGTCAGAACTCAAGGGTGACTTCGGGCAAGATGGTGAGGTCCAGAGCAGGCAAGAGAGAGGGATTTGAGAGACGGCGAGGGTGTGCCTGGGGGTGGGCTCGGCTATGGTCTGCATGGGGAGTGTTGCTGGTTGGGGTCCGAATCTTGGGTGGGCCACATGGGTTTGGAGGAGGAAGTTGGCTGAGGTTGGGACATGCTCGGGAGGTGAAGGGCCCAGGTTGGATGGAGATGGGGACCACTTTCCAAGAGGGAAGTGAAGTTGGCTTCCTGAAGTCAGGTTGGTGACCTTGGCAGCCCCCCTCTTTTAGGGGGTGTTGAGGGCTAACAAGATCTCCCCCTTTCCTCCTGCCTACTCATTTCTTTTCCCTTTCAAATTCATCATCGGCTCCTCAGCCCACACCGTTTCTGCGTTACCTGGTTAAAAGTCTACATTGTGAAATCGCAGGGAGATGTGTATTGTCTAGATTGACAGCCTGGGAGATCTGATCAAAAGCAGTTTTCCCATTTGCTAGGAAAAACAATGCTACGTCAATCAGTTGGGAAGCTAAGGACAACGAGCAAAAGCAATTCAACCTGCTCTGGAATCAGCTGAGAATTCCAAAGACGGCGTCTGGGTCTCCAGAGTGAACTTACAGACTCCTAACAACTTCCTAAAGGCTGGTACCCCCGGGATCCCACATCGTGAAGGGCCGACGGCCCCCAGCCAGAATCTGAGGTCTCTTGGGGGGGGCGGGGGGAAGCAGCAAGTCTTCTGAACTTATCATGAGTTCAGTGTGCTGGAATGTCCAGCTTGATGCCCAGGGGAGGGTGAACTAGAGGGCTGGGACGGCAGCTGGAAGCCCTGTGCATCCGTGCAGTACACACCGGGCACAGCATTGGAGAGACTGGAAGCTGCAGCTCTTTACGGCCTTCATTCTGCACTTGAGCTTGAAGGGACCTTGGGCCGGCCACCCCACCCCCCCCCAACCCTCTTCAGCTGGGACTCTGCTTTCACTTTCTCAGAAAGTTCCCTGAATTTTACTAAACATCTCAGGGAGCAGAGAGACAATCTGGGATCTCAAACATTGGTCCTGAAGTTCTCCATAACCATATATCAAGGAATCTACTTTATTGGCTGTGAAGACTATGCCCTTGAGTCCTGTTTTCTTAAGAGTGCTGGTGTTTGAAGACCTGTTAGTGCAACAGACCTGAGCACTCTGAGAAAGGGCTCTTTCAGGTCTGGCTCAAAGGGGCTGGAAGAGGCTCCCTTGGGGAGCATGGAAGGAGGCAATGGCCGGACTCAAGCTTTGTCCATCCTGATGCCCTTGATGCCGCCTCACCCCCCCATGTCAGACCAGCACCAGCCAGAAGCAGAGGAACAGAAGCACAACTTCTACCAGAAAGATGTGAGTTGTCCGTCTCCCTCAAGCTAGTTCTCCATCTGCTGGGGTGGGAGCGTTCACAGATTCAGACTGGTGAGAGTCTTGAGGATCCGTTGAGTCTCTGGAAGAACCCAAGATCTGAGGGACTCTCTCTCCCCCCCCAGCAACCTGAGCTGGCATCTGCTTCTCCCCGGAAACTCCCAGTGCAGCCCAGCAGAGAAGAAACTGAAACCGGTCATGCTGGGGCTGGATGGGGTTCCGGGGGGGCACAGCCTTGATCATCAACTCCTGGGTAGGGGCATGTCTGACCACAGGGTGATCGGCACTCACCGACCAGGGATCCCGCCGCCAGGATGGTCAGTAGCGTCCTCATTGGGGCCGGGCACAGAGCCCTCTTTTGGTCTCCACTCCAGACTGAGCCCAGAGGGAGGGCTGAGAAGCTTTGGCGCCTTGGCAGCTGGCTCCACCCAGGCACCAGGGCGGGGAAGTAGGGGAGGTGGGACCTGGGCAGTGTGGAGCTGGGTACAAAGGTACCTGGGCTGTGTGCTTCAGAATTCCACGTCCTGGGCGGGATCCAAGGGAGTTCCCTTCCTAATTGCAGAAAACAGCAACAGCGACAGACTGGCTTGTTTATCTGGTCCGGTGGCTGATTCATCCCAAGACACTTCAGTGCTTTGTTAGGGAACTGATAGGCAGAAAAGACAAAAATAATCCGTGATGTACAACCTAATGTGGGAGCAAGTTGGCACTGGGTATCAAAAGCTTGCAACTTACAAACCACCTTTTGCCCCGGTGATTCCATCCACAAGGATTCATTCACCCTGAGGAAAGCAACTGTAGCAGAGGCAGGAGCAGAAGATATGTTCTGGAATATTCCTTGTGGCAGAGGAAAAGCTAGACTTCTTGGTTTTGTTCTGGCAAGAAGAGATAAATGTTTTTGCTTGTGTCTTGTGCTATGTATTGACGTAGGTCCGCCATGATGGATGCTGGGCTTGGAAATAGCTTTCCACCCAGAGAGGCTGTTGGGGGTGAGAAGCCCAGGCACTCCTACCTTGAGCCTTTGGAATTTGGAGCCTGAAAAACATTAGGGTAAAAAAATGGAAATGAGATTTCCGTGCCTCTTTCTACTGTGCTAGAGATGGGGGCAAAATCCAGGAATGGGCTTTTTACTGGGGACCATGAAGATTCAAACTTCTCACCCAAGCTGTCCCACCACGTGCAGCTGGATCTATGGGCATTACATGATATCCACTGGGACAGGTGTTTAGGCAACAATTTTCCGCTTGTCACTGGGCCTCAAGAGGAGGTTGAAGGGGCCTGGACCCTGGTTAGAGTGGACATTATCAGAGACCTCTACCTCTGGGGAGAGTTTGGCTTGCCCCAGTCACACAACAGCTGGCTGAGTCCTGTAGTAGGACAGCTGGGTCCTCAGGGAGGGTATAGAGGCCTTGGTTTTAGGATGTAGTAGGCTATGACAGCCAGGGATCTGTATTTAAGTTTTTCTTTTCTGTGTTGTACTTTTTGTCTGTCATCTCTGAGTCCTTGGCAAAATTTGTTTGACTAAACAGCCACAGTTGAGCTGTGCTTTGTGGGAATTAAGGTATGGGTTGTAACTTTATCTTTTGGGGCTCCAAAATCACTGCAGATGGTGATTGCAGCCATGAAATTAAAAGACACTTACTCTTTGGAAGGAAAGTTATGACCAACCTAGACAGCATATTAAAAAGCAGAGACATCACTTTGCCAACCAAGGTCCGTCTAGTCAAGGCTATAGTTTTTCCAGTGGTCATGTATGGATGTGAGAGTTGGACTATAAAGAAAGCTGAGTGCTAAAGAATGGATGCTTTTGAACTGTGGTGTTGGAGAAGACTCTTGAGAGTCCCTTGGACTGCAAGGAGGTCCAACCCGTCCATCCTAAAGGAAATCAGGCTTGAATATTCATTGGAAGGACTGATGTTGAAGTTGAAACTCCAATACTTTGGCCACCTGATGCAATAAGCTGACTCGTTGGAAAAAACCTGATGCTGGGAAAGATTGAAGGTGGGAGGAGAAGGGGATGACAGAGGATGAGATGGTTGGATGGCATCACCGACTCAATGCACACGAGTTTGAGTAAACTCTGGGAGTTGGTGATGGACGGGGAGGCCTGGTGTGCTGCGGTTCATGGGGTCGCAAAGAGTCGGACAAGACTGAGCGACTGAACTGAACTGAACGGTGCCATTCCTGTCCTGTTAATTGCAGGAAACCACATTTCCCAGGCTCCTTTGCCAACAGCTTCCTGCTAGGTTCAGCCAGTGGGAGGCACTGGAGGAAGAGAGGTGAGCTGGAGGAGGGAAGTTAGGGGATTTCTCCCCCTCCTCCTCCGCTTTGAGTGGCCCCCCCCAGGCAGCGTCTCCTCTGGAGCCCCCACTGCCTCCAGCCAGGCAGCAGCCCCCACCCTTCCGTCAGGCGGCCCTGGCTCTGATAACATCTCCTTCCGCTTTCCCCTTTAGTTCAAGGGGTGGAGCGATCCCCTGCTGTGGTGACTCTCTGGGCTGCTTCTCAGTTCTTGAGTGACTTCTCAGCTCTTTCATCACCTGGGCAACCAACTCCCTTCTGTGAACGGCTCTTGGTTTGAAAGACTCAAGAGGTTTCTGTGCTCCTAAGTGGACTATGATGGCTGTAGGGCCTTTGGTGACTTTAGGGACAACGGGGTGTGGGGAAATCATGGTCAGAGAAGCAGGTTACAAAATGTCAAAAGGGCCCATCAGGAGAGGAGCAGGCACTGGAGCAACCTGGGCTGGTTGGATGAGAGGACAGGCTGCAAGCCTGTAGGTCTGTGGAAGGTGAAGTCTTCCTTGGGGACTCTCAGAAACACCTGGAAGAAGGAACCTGTGAGAGAACCAGGCACCCCGTACTTAGGAGGGACTACGATTAAGGGACTGTTAATGACAAGGAAGACACCTGGATTGTTAGAGAACCTGAGAATATCCAGACGTCATCTCTAATAGCAAAAAATAAAAGAGAACAGCCTTCATATCTGACTCTGGGGGTTTGGTCAAATGCATAACTGTTAAGTCCATCCAAGAGGATGAATGCGGCCTTCAAAATAATACTGGAGAAAACTGTTTTGCAGCCAGGTAAAGGGTCACCATATTTTACTAGATGAAAAGAAGCCTGGGGAATTCCTTGGTGTACAGTGGTCAGGACTCAGCACTTTCACTGCTGACCATGCTGATTCAGTTCCTGGTTGGGGAACTAACATCCCATAAACTGGCCAAAAAAAAAGAAGCATGGCACAAACTATGCACAGTACAAGGCTTGTTAAAACACAGACACACATAGAGAAAAAAGTCTGAAAGATATATATGAAAACATTCATGGAATTGTCTCTGGGTGGTAGTAAAATTAAAGGTATTTATTTTCCTTCCTTTGCTCATTTGCATTTTTTAAAGTTCTTATAGGAAATATAGTATTTTATGACTGCAGCCATGAAATTAAAAGACGCTTGCTCCTTGGAAGAAAAGCTATGACCAACCTAGACGCATATTAAAAAGCAGAGATATCACTTTGCCATCCAAGGTCCACCTAGTCAAGGCTAAGGTTTTCTGGTAGTCATGTATGGATGTGAGAGTTGCACCATAAAGAAGGCTGAGGGCCAAAGAATTGATGCTTTTGAACTGTGGTGTTGGAGAAGACTCTTGAGAGTCCCTTGGACAGCAAGGAGATCAAACCAGTCCATCCTAAAGGAGATCAGTCCTGACTATTCATTGGAAGGACTGATGATGAAGCTGAAGCTCCAGTATTTTGGCCACCTGACATGAAGAGTTGACTCATTGGAAAAGATCCTGATGTTGGCAAAGATTGAGGACAGGAGAAGGGGATGACAGAGGATGAGGTGGTTGGAAGGCGTCACCAACACAATGGACATGAGTTTGAACAAACTCCAGGAGACTGTGAATAACAGGGAAGCCTGGCATGCTGTAGTTCATGGAGTCACAAAGAGTTGGACATAGTTTAATGACTGAACAGCAATATATTAAGGAAAAGTAGGATGAGGTGGTTGGATGGCATCACCGACACAATGGACATGAGTTTGAACAAACTCCAGGAGATTGTGAATAACAGGGAAGCCTGGCATGCTGTAGTTCATGTGGTCACAAAGAGTTGGACATAACTTAATGACTGAACAGTAATATATTAAGGAAAAGTAAGGTGACAGCAGAACGCAAGTGGACACAGAAGAAGTACCTTTGTCTGGGCTGGACCTGTCTCTGGGGATTTCTTTCCCCTCAACCAGAAACCCACTTCTTCAAAGCCAGCTGAGATGGTTTCTCCTCCAGCAAGATGCTCACGACAGCTCCAGCCTATCACAGATTCACTCTAAAAAATCCTTCTACACGCTGTGGGATATAGATGAATATACACAATGGAATCTAACTCAGCCTTAAAGAGGAGTGAAATAATTCCAGGTGCATACTCATTGCCAATGGATGATATATGGGTGGATCCAGAGTTTACATACCAAGTGAAGTCAGACAAAGACAGAGATAATATGCTACCGCTTATAAACGGAATCTAAAAAAATGATACAAAGAAACTTTTACAAAACAGAAACAGACTCACAGACTTAGAAAAGAAACTTGAGATTATCAAAGGGGAGAGGGATAAATTAGGATGTTGGCCTTGGCATATATATACTATTAAATATAAAATAGATGACCAACGGGGACCCATTGTATAGCACAAGGACCTCTGTTCAATACTCTGTAGTGACTTATACAAGAGGGGGATCTGGAAAAGAACAGATTTATGTATATGTATAGCTATATTGCTTTGCTGTACACCTGAAATGAAAGCAACATTATAAATCAATTCTACTCCAATACAAAATTAAAAATTGAAAAAAATCCTTCTAAACTCTGGTCTGCTGTGTACTTGGCATTGTCCAATATTATTTTTGAGTTGTGCTCATATTTATGGCTGGAAAAAAGAGACTCTGGTGGGGGCAAAGTGGGGTGCCAGCATCATCTTCAAATATCAGACAGGCTGCCGCGTGGAGAAGGGTTGAGCCCCTTTTTGGCAACTATCTCCAAACAGGAAAACCAGAGTACAGAGTAAGGGGACATATTAAAGAGGCAAGTTCCTTTTGGCTTAAGGAAGCAGCTCTCCCCGTGAAGGTGTGGCTGCCTTTGTTATGGGCTGCACTTGGCTGCTGGGGGTATTCACTGAGAAGGCAGGACCACTGGGAGATGCTCCCTAGATGACCTTCTTCTCTGGCCTCTCAAGTTTAAGGTGTTTGTCTCCCCAGTGAGGAAGAAAATGTTCTGAGTGCAATAAATAAGTAGGTGAAGTCGCTCAGTTGTGTCCGACTCTTTGCAACCCCATGGACTGTAGCCTACCAGGCTCCTCGGTCCATGGGATTTTCCAGGCAAGAGTACTGGAGCGGATTTCCTTCTCCAGGAGATCTTCCTGACCCAGGGATTGAACCCAGGTCTCCTGCACTGTAGGCAGATGCCTTACTGTCTGAGCCGCCAGGGAAGTAAAGAGCACCCCTTGAATTTCGCTGTACCCTCCTCTGTACGCTCTCTGTATCCTTCACAGAGCAACTCTCCAACATTGACTTACAGAACTGACCTTTATCTCAGCAGACTGACCTTGCTAGTCCTTTGACTCAGACAGCCAGAAAAATGCACTGGTTTTCCCTCTGATAAAATTTTCCAATTACACCTTGCATTGTCCGGCCTCTGAGGCTTTGCACAAACTGCACCCGCTGCCCGGAACACCACGTCCATCCCACTTTAGTTCCTCGTCATCCTTCAGACCGCCTCTCAAGCTAACTTCCTCCAGGAAGCCTCCCCCAGGTGATCAGTTCACCTGGGCAGAGTAGGAGTCGCAGCTCCCACGGCTCTCTGTCTCTCCTCCAGACCAGTATGCATCTCACCACATTGTTTGTTTCCCCATTTGGGAGACAGAGCATGGAACGTGCATCCTGCACGAGCTGACACCAAGTGGGTACCCAGGAATATTTGCCGGATGGGTGAACGTGCTGAGGGAGCTGGCCAGGGCTTCAGTACTGGCTGTGGAATACCCCTAAGGTGTGGAAGAAGCATTTCCTAAAATGACAAATACTCAGGGATGTGGCCTGCTCCTGTCTGGTCTCTGAACACCCAGGGATGCCAGAACCTGTTCTGTAGAAGCAAGAACATTAGCGGGGAGTAGGGTGTGCTTTGGCGGAGGGGAGTGCTGTTTCCATGGTGATTCAGCAGTGAGATGCTTGAAAGAGGTCTCTGACTGCTCGTGGACGGTAGGAGCAAGGGATGAATCTTTGACAATTCACCCCAGAGCCTTTTCTTTAAAAAAAAAAAAAGAAGCATCATATTCACTTTGGAGTCATCTGCCTCCAAGCTTGGCTGACTTTGACTTAGATGTTCCAAGTTGGGAGGCTGGGTCTGCTCCCACCCCTGCACCTGACTCCAGGTAACCTTGAGTAGATTTTGGTCCCTCTCTGGGCCTCTGTCTATGAAGGAGGCTGGGGTCTAGGAGTCCTCTCAGGGCCCCTGGAGCTCAAATGGCCTCTGCTTCTAGGTCACTTTGAGGTTGGAATCCTCTCCTGACATTCAGGTAATCCCTATCCGGTTGTCGTCAGTGACCACCAACAGAGATTCAGCTCAGCAGTCACTGACTCTGCTTAGAATTTTAGCTGTCTCTCAGAGTAAGGCGTTCCAGAAGTTTATTACATGCTTCCTACATGTAGAAGCTTATTACAACAAGATCACGCTTCTTCATAAAGCATTAAGAATGTCCTGCATCTCAGGCCAGGACTGGGGAAACAGGTTTACATGTACCTTGGGAGTCAGGAACTGAACAGAATATAGGCTTTGGGCAGACAGACCTAGGTTCAAATCCTAACTCTGCCACTTGCTTGCCGTGCACAGGGGGCTTAAGCTCTCACCCTGGGCTTTCTTGTTTACAAAAGAGCAAAAGAGCCTCTACTCTCAGTGATGTCTCTGGGCAGTTTCAGAGGACACTTCTTGCAGCGAGTCTTCTCTGTTACAAAATGAGGGATCAAGGATCGAGAGAGAGCCCTTAAAAACCTTCATGAAAAACCAGCCTCCTGGGTATGTAGGCATGGAGGTGGCAGGAGGTGGTAATGAGGACAGTCATAAATATCCGCCTAGAAGTTTCAGTTGGCAGCAGTTTGTGAGGCCAAATTCCAGCGATGGGGGAAGTAAGGGACTGCATCCTGCAGTTTAGGCTTTGAGGCTGGATTAGAGCTATTTAGAGGAGGCTAAAGCGACTGAGCATGCACGCCTGAACGAATCCCATGAAAGGGCTTCCCAGGTGGCGCTAGTGGTAAAGAACCCCCCTGCCAATGCAGGAGATATAAGAAATGTAGGTTTGATCCCTGGGTCAGGAAGATCCCCTGGAGGAGGGCATAGCAACCCAGTTCAGTATTCTTGTCTGGAGAATCCCATGGACAGAGAAGCCTGGTGGGCTACGGTCCATGGGGTCACAAAGAGTTGGACACAACTGAAGCAACTTAGCACACATCCCCTGAAAGTCCCTTTGAGTTCCATCCTTTTAGTGCCCAGAGAAGCCAAGGCTCAGAGTGGGGTGGGATATGCTGAACAACCTGAAAGAATGGATGGAACTCACCCTGGAGGCACCGGCTCTTAGAGAGCGGCCTCCCACTTCCTGCTGATGGTTTGTCCCACCAGGACCGTGTGCTCTGAGGCATTCTTCTTTTGGGATTGCCACCTTTTCTCCTAGCCCACTTAAAGAGACTGTAAGGGAAAAAACAGACTGCTGATAATTCATAAAATGTAGGCACACCTCTGCATCCTATATCATCACACTACATGCCGAGGGGTGCGGCTCCCTGTGTAGAAATAGGCCCTGGCACCAACCAGTATCTCTTGAGTAACTGATTCATGGAACTGACTCACTCATTTAGACAGAGGTATAACTTCTCGAAAAAGCGAGAGAGTTCCAGGAAAACATCTACTTCTGCTTTATTGACTATGCCAAAGCCTTTGACTGTGTGGATCACAAGAAAATGTGGAAAATTCTTAAAGAGATGGGAATACCAGACCATCTGACCTGCCTCCTGAGAAATTTATATGCAGCTCAAGAAACAATGGTTAGAACTGGACATGGAACAGCAGACTGGTTCCAAATAGGAAAAAGAGTATGTCAAGGCTATATATTGTCACCCTGCTCATTTAACTTATATGCAGAGTACATCATGTGAAATGCCAGGCTGGATGAAACACAAACTGGAATCAAGATTGCTGAGAGAAATATCAATAACCTCAGATATGCAGATGACACCACCCTTATGGCAGAAAGTGAAGAAGAACTAAAGAGCTTCTTGATGAAGGTGAAAGAGGAGAGTGGCTTAAAACTCAACATTCAGAAAACTAAGATCATGTCATCTGGTCCCATCACTTCATGGCAAATAGATGGGGAAACAATGGAAACAGTAAGAGACTTTATTTTTTTGGGCCCCAGAATCACTGCAGATGGTGACTACAGCCATGAAATTAAAAGATGCTTGGTCCTTGGAAGAAAAGCTATGATCAACATAGACAGCATACTAAGAAGCAGAGACATTACTTTGCCAACAAAGGTCTGTCTAGTTTAGGCTATGGTTTTCCCAGTAGTCATGTATGGATGTGAGAGTTGAACTATAAAGAAAACTGAGTGCTGAAGAATTGATGCTTTTGAACTGTGGTGTTGGAGAAGACTCTTGAGAGTCCCTTGGACTGCAAGGAGATCCAACCAGTCCATCCTAAAGGAAATCAATCCTGAATATCCATTGGAAGGACTGATGCTGAAGTTGAAAATCCAATACTTTGGCCACCTAATGCAAAGAGGTGACTCATTGGAAAAGACCCTGATGCTGGGAATGATTGATGCTGGGACGAAAGGGGGATGACAGAGGCTGAGATGGTTGGATGGCATCACTGACCCAATGGACATGAGTTTGAGTAAGCTCAGGGAGTTGGTGATGGACAGGGAAGCCTGACATACTGCAGTCCATGGGGTCACAAAAAGTCAGACATGACTGAGTGACTGAACTGATAACTCTCATCTGTTTTTTTTTTTTTTAATATTTATTTGGCTGCACTGCATTTGGGTTGCTGCATGTATGATATTCGATCTTCATTGTGGCATGTGGGGTACTTTTTTTTTAGTTGTGGCATGTGGGATCTAGTTCCCTGACCAGGGGTTGAACCCCTGTATTGGGGGTGTGGAGTCTTAGCGACTGGACCAACAGGGAAGTCCCTGGTTTTTTTTAAACCCTCAAACTCCCATCACTTTAGCTTGATTTTGTGCACACAGGAATGAACTCTAGGAAGCTTTAAGCAAGCAGTCATAGATAAGATGCTAAGTTTACACAAAATAATAGATTACAGGTAGGGAATTAAGGGCTTCCCTGGTGGCTCAGATGGTAAAGAATCTGCCTGCAATGTGGGACACCTAGGTTTGATTCCTGGGTTGGGAAGATCCCTTAGGGAAGGGAATGGCTACCCACTCCCACATTCTTGCCTGGAGAATTCTAGGGACAGAGGAGCCTGGTGGGCTATATAGTCCATGGGGTTGCAAAGAGTTGGACATGACATGACTGAGTGACTAATCCTGGGAGGACGGAATGGAGAACTCTTGGGCTCTACCTCTTGCTGTCAATCGCAGACTCCCCAGAAAGAGACATCCCCTTGCATCTCCCAGCAGGAAGAGGGCTACCGTGTTACTACCCAGCGGGTGGAGGAATTTCTCTTTGCCTGGCAACAGCCTAGCCAATGAGAGACTGTCCTAACTCAGCAATGAAAAGCCACTACCCTTCAAACTCCCAGTTTCCTCCAATAGATGGTTTATAGAGGCCCCTCTTTCCCCTACAAAGGAACATTCCTCTCCTTGTTCTTTGGACTTGCTTGTTGTTCACCATGGATCGCATGTCCCAAATGGCAATTCTTGGCTGTTTCTGAATAAATCCATTTAGCTGGTAAAATGACAGGCTATTTTTTTTTTTTTTTTAGGTTTTCAGAAGTTACCCCGAGGGAGAATTGGTGGGAGCTGGGAGACCCTTCCCCAGCAGAGAGCTACTAGAATGAGTTTGGGCTTGTAAGGCTGCCACACAGGATATTCTAAATCCTTCCGTAGGCCATTGTTGCATAAAGGTAAGCTGCTGGGGTGGTGGGCACAGCTCTGGCTGCACTGTGGCACTCTTCTTGTGCCCTAGTTGGATGGATTCCAATGGCAAGTACCCATACCTCTCTGGGAAGGAGCGGTTCTCTACACAGGAAGGAGTGTTGGGAGTTGGTGGATACATTCCCCAGTTCCTGTCCCTGGTAATCCAATACTGAATCCCCAAAGCTCCCTAGGAGGACAGAGTTGCACTTGCTCAGAGACCCTACCTGTTTGATTGTGCACCTGGACTGGCCGCCTCCCCTCCCTCTCTTCCACTCTCCTGTTGCTGCGTTCTGGAATCAGTGCACTGCTGTCTACCCCCAAGTCCTTGTCTCTGGTCCTCTGCTGGGGACCCAACCGAAGACCCTATCCAGTAAACCCTCTACATATGAATCTTCAAACTGTGAACTTTCAAAGAGGCAAACTTGCTTCGGATTCCAGCAAGGGACCAGAACCTGTCTCATCGATGTCAGGCATGGGTGAAACAGCAGCTTGCCCTCCATCTCCTATTGCTGATGATCCTTCAGCTCTACCATCTCCCATCTCCTCTCTCTCCTCCAGTCTGCAGCTCTTGCCTGCTCACTAGATGCCAGCCCCTGATTGCCAGTGGCTGTAAGGAGCTGTGCATGAGTTCTCAGTGTGTCTGATTCTTGGAGACCCCGTGGGCCACAGCCCACCAGGCTCCTCTGTCCATTCTCTGCGGAAGCATATGGAGCGGGTTGCCATTTCCTGCTCCAGGGGATCTTCCTGACCCCGGGCTCGAACCCTCGTCTCCTCTGTCTCCTGCATTGGCAGGCAGGTTCTTTGCCACTGTGCCACTTGAGAAGCTTCAAGGTACTGTACTGCAAGGTGAAATATATTTTAATTTTTTGTGTTTCTTTTTATGCATTATTTATGTAAAAATTATTATAAATCTATTACAGTACAGTACTGTATAGCTGATAGTGTTAGCTGGGTACCTGGGCTAACTTCTTTGGACTTAATGAAAAAATTGGACTTACCAATGTGCTTTCAGAACAGAACACATTTATATGTAGGGGACTTACTGTAGTCTTAACGGTCAAGACTGGTGAGAGGCCTTTGAGAAAAAAGAGCACATACCTTTCCATTCGATTTTGCCTTTTTGTCTAAAAATAGAGCTCTTTATTTAAAACAGTTTACGGTAGGTCCCAACAAGCATTAGGAAATTATTTAAATATGATATAAACATAAAATAAAGCTAGAAATAAATACAAATGTCTCAGAGCAATATGTAAACTTCTCAGTACCCTAAAGAATCGGCGTGTTGCTTTTACTTAGGGCATTGCCTACTCCACCCCCGCTGTCCTTCACATGCGGCCTTGGCGCTCAAGCTCTGCAGTTCTTGGCCACTGAGTTTATGAAAGGGCTTTGTAAACAGTTCAGTGCTGAGTACACCTGACAAGTGATAATACTGGCCAGCATGTTCTTTCCTAATGCTGTCCAGCCTTTTGTTTATAACTTAATGACCCGAGGAGCTGAACTTTTAGAATTTAAGGAGGGTTCAGACTATATCAGAAATTAACCTTTGAAAAAAAATACTTAAAAAACACGGAAGGTTTCAGAATACAGTGGTTAGTTACTTCACACCAGCCTCAGACAACAGTGATGATAGCTTTTAGGGACTTGGAATTACCTCCTCGAAGCAGCTCAACAGGTTCCAGAAAGGACACTGGGCTTGGTCTGGGTATTTCCCTGGAAACTGGCCCTGAGCCTTCCCCAGTGCCACGGGTCCAGCTTGTTTTTCCTCTCTTGTGTTGAGCGCTGGATGGAGACAAGCCTGCTGGGAGAGAAACCCCTGCCGACAGGCGCGTGTGTGTGCCTGGACATGCAGGCATGTGCATGCCTCCAGGCAGTGGTGAAGGCCCCTGCAGCCCCATGCCCCCCCTGCAGAGACCATGGTACTCTTTACATGGCCAAGGGGACCGGGGTTGCCCTGGCGGGCCAGAGACCCAGCCTCACTCTTAGCGACATACACAGTGAAGTCAACATTTCCGCTTCCTCGTCTGAAACAGAAGACAAGAGTTTCAGCTTCAAAGGGGGGTTGCTAACTTTTTCTTTAGCAGTGGAGACTCCCAAGCACCACTGCACATGGAGAGTGCTGGAGAAAAATGAGGGGTCCGCAGAGGATGCTCTGGCTGAACCTGGGGGAACCTCTGGCTTCCCCTGAGATTGAGACTCCCCTCCCGTGAAGCCCAGGGCCTTTCTGGAACACAGTTTGAGAAGCCCTGGGAGTTTGAGAAGCTTTTCCAGATCGTTCACTCGGTACTATACCCTCATGCTGGCTTCTAAACAATACAGCCCTGTGGATACAAAGCTTATGAAAGATGCTTTTTGCTTCACTGGAAAAACGTATAAGTCCTGGCAGGTGAAATGGCAGAGCCAAGGTTTGCTCTGATCTCTGCGGTTCCTGCAGGGCCACAAAGCTGACAAAATTAGGTTACCAAATCAGTTGTTTGAGAACATCCATCACTACCCCCGGGGAAGAACAGTTACCTATTTCCAGAGACAGTGGTTTCTCAAAACTGGAAGCGGAAATGGGACACCTTTACAACCATAATGGGCAACTGAAGGGTCTAAAGTATTAAGCTGGGGATCACAGGCCCAGGGGCCCAAGTGCCTGCTGGCTTGCTTCCCCACCACCAATTAATCAGACTCCCTAGACAGCGGACCATTTGGTTCTTTCTTTGCCGTGAAAAGGGAAAGGGACCAGGGACCCCTTGACTGTGCTTCAGCTTTTGAGAACTCGGTTTCCTGACCACAAGGCGGGGGCAGTGAGGGCGGGAGGCAGGTGGGGGACTTGGAGAAAGAATCTAGTCACTCTGAATTTAGGGTCACAGGTGGGAGATGCCCAGTGGTCCCCTCAAGAGCCTGGGCGGATGGGAGAATCCTATGGGTCACCACGTGGTGAGTGCCAGCGATGTGGCAGGCAACACGTGTCTGTCAGAACTCTCGCCACGCCCCGGGTGGTAGCTGCAGGGAGGAGACTCGGGCATAGAGGAGGAGGGTGTCTCCCCTGTCTCCCCACTGGCCATACAACCGGCAAATGGCCGAGCTGGGATCTGGACCCAGGTCTGTCTGATATTATAGATTGTCAAACGCGTGACTCAGAGACTGGGCTTTCAATGACGCCGCCCTTCCCCTTCCTCTGCCTCTCCAACACCCTCAGCCAACTAGATTTTTCCTCACCGGGGCCCACCCCAGGGAACTCATAAACCAGAAGGCCAAGTTCTACGGAGGAGGAAGCCCAGAGGATGCTGGAGAAAGATGCGAGTCTCTGCTCCACCAGGTGTGTCTCCAGTTCCTCTCTCCCCAAAGCCGGTTGGGCCTCTGTGCTGTCGGCCTTCAGTGTCCACTGGACCTGACGTTGCCCATTTCACGTTGTCCAGAGATAATCTTTCCAGCTGGCCTATCACCCCAGGGACAGTGGGGTGATCTGACACCCAACCAACCTCTGCCCTCCGCCCATTCTTGTCTCCACCCCTCTTGGTGCTTGGCGTCAAGCAGGCAGGTCAAAGGACGGGTGGCTTCTGACAGCTCAGCCTTGCGGATGGCCTCTAGCTGGGGTTCCCCGAGGTGCTATGAGGACCCTCTGCTGCCCCAGCAATGATGCTCCTGGGATTTCAAGTCTTGGTGACGTCTTGGGTCCCCAGAAAGCTCAGCAGCAACCAGACTCGGAGGCACAGCTCACCTGGCCAAGTAATGCCCCAGGGGTCTGACCTCGGTCCTCTGGAGGCTCTCAGCCCCCCAGCTGCCAGCACCGCTGTGCTCACTTTCTGACTCCCTCCAACTCTCTTCTTCCTCTGCTTCCTCCCCCTCATCATCCTCAGGACTACTGTCCCAGCAGAAGGTCAGCGTCCGAAGAGAAACCGGGGGTTCCCCAGGGACTAGATTCAGTCCTGGTGATGATAAGCCCCAGCTGGTCCAGGAGGAGAGGCTGTCTTTGGGGGGCTCTCCCAGGGAACTGGAGTCCTCGGAGAATTTGAGTGCTGGGAGAGGCTTCTGGTGTGCCTCCGGACCCAGCCCCTGGCCTGGCCCCTTCTTGGCCAGATAGCCGGAGGATCCAGCCTCATCCCAGGGGGAGGAGGAGCCCGCAGTGCGGGCCCAGCTTCTGCCTGAAGAACTGCAGGCAGAGGAGCCTTCCCCGTGGACCAGAGGAGTCCAGGGCCCTCCTGCCTCGGTGGGCCCCGGGCTCTGGAGTTCCTGCCCCAGGAAGAGGGGTGGTTCAACGTATGGCTGGAAGCTAACACCGGGATCTGTGTCCTCTTCATCTGTGTTCTCCTCACTGTCCTTCCCCTCAGCGCTGTCCTTCTCTGGTCCGGCCTGGACGGGGGCTGGGGCCCTGACTCTAGAGGTGAGCCTGACCCTCCTGGTCACTTCCTTTTGGGGACAGAGGATCAAGTCGTGCAGGCACTCTGGGCCACTGGGCTGAAAGGTTGCCTCGTAGTGTCTGTGTCCGGAGAAGTTCTGATTTGGGGAGAGGAGAGAAGAACAGAAGATTCAGCCTTTCTGAAAGCATGACTGTTCTAAGTCGGGTTCCCCTGTAAACAGACAAGGAAAGAGATAAGGGATTCAAACGGAAGTGGTTTCTTTGGGAAGTGATCCCGAGAAATGCCAGCAGGGGGCAGCAGCCCATAGCACAGTATGATGAGTCAGGTCACCTCGAGGCCGGCTGGGGACTTGGACCCGCTGCAGCACTCGGGCCTCAGAGCACCATCAGGGGAGGGATGGTGGTGTGAACGCCCTGGCACAGGCAGCCTGTGATGTGCGCAGGCAAAGTGGGTACCAGAGGCCAAAGAAAGCGTCCAGATTGCAGGCGCTGGCTTTAGGAGGTCGAGCTGGTGATCTACCATGTGGTAGAGGTGGAAGATGGACAGGTGGAAGGTGGACCGAGGAGCTTGGCGGGCTATGGTCCATAGGGTCGCCAAGAGTCAGACATGACTGAAACAACTTGGCACGCATGCATGCTCGGGAAGGTAGAGGGATGGGGCAGGTATGGATATGTCTAACATGGAGGTAGTCCTCCCGTTAGTGGGAATTCCCTGCAGGTCCAGGAATGTCAAACATTTCTGTCTGGCAAACCCTCAGAGCCCATCCTCAAAGTTCCCACCCAACCTAAGCGCCCACCAAGCCCCATGTATGACTCAGCTTCCCTTTCCAGGCCTTCACTGAACAAATCTGACCTCTCAAGGCTTCCCTTGTCCCAGTGGCCCCAGGTTCTAAGTGAGCCAGCAGACCAATGAAGAAATTGCACAGTCTGCCTGTGCAAGACTTACTCTCAGTTAGACGGGGAACAAAGTGCTGGGAACTTTTTAAGATGTCTCCTTTCGGTTCCACCCTCCCTGCCTCCCCTCCCAGCATCTCTCCTGAGTCCCAAGGCTGGGGGTTCTGCTCTTGGCACTTGACAAATCCTTAGCAGAGATGAAATCATTTTAAAAAGGGACTTAAGGCACTTGTCCCTCCCAGGCATATCTGCTATTTTAATTTAGTGCCAAAGGAATGAATCACTAATGGTGAAAATTTAGATGGGTAGATGGACATTTTGCAGTCTAGGCCATCTTGCTATTCTACCTGAACTATCTACCAAGTCTAACTCCACTTCCTTCCTCTTGGACAACCCTCCCTCCCTGTCCCACACCCCCAGATTTGCCATACCAGGGCCTCTGGCATCTTTGTCTGCTGAAGCCAGAGGTTCCCCCTGAAGGTCTTCCACATCACAGGCCCTATGGCAAGGGCCAACAGCAGTGGTACCAGAAGTGGTGGCAGCAACAGGAGGGCCCAGCTGGATCCTAGGAAGAAAAAAGTAATAATGACTAGAGAAATGGGGGCTCCTGTCTACAAGTTGCATCTGAGCTGAGGCTTCACATACATTATCATATTTAATTCTCATAAGAATAAACCCTGGACTTCCCTGGTGATCCAGTGGTTAAGAATCTGCCTGCTAACGCAGGTGACATGGGTCCAGTCCCTGAAGATCCCACATGCCTCGAGACAACTAAGCCTGCACACCACAGCTACTGAAACCCACACTCTAGAGCCCGTGCTTCTCAACAAGAGAAGTCACTGCAATGAGAAGCCCCTGCACCCCAACAAAGAGTAGCCCCCACTTGCAGCAACTAGAGAAAACCCTCTAGCAGCAGTGAAGACCCAGTGCAACCAAAATAAATGAATACATACAATTAAAAAAGAAAAAAATGAATTAAACCCATCCTACAGATGGTGGAAAGCAAGGTTCAGAGAGGTTATGTAAACTGCTTCAAGATAGAGAGCAGGCAGAGCTGAAGCTGAGATTTTAATGGAGGAGAGTCTGTCTCTAGACTTGGGCTCTTAACCACCACGTGATGAAGATCCGAAGGCCCAGGGGGAAAGTCCTCACTTCTGTTTGGCGCTTACCTGGGGCCTCCAGGAAGAAGCAGGTGGGCTCGGAGAACTCGCTGTATTTAGGGTTGCCAAAGGTGTAGATGGTTCTGGCGCTGAGGCAGTGGTACCCACTGGTGTCTGGCTGGAGGGGAATCTGGACTGGCTGGCCATGGGGAGTGGCTGGAAACTGGGTCTGTGTGGAGAGAGAAGCAGAGAAGGGTGGACCTGCGGGGGGAGCTGGCTCCACGCAGTCAGGACTGGGTGGCTTGGCAGGTGTGGCACCGCTGGGATTCCCACAACTTCTTTACTTGCATTACGGCTTAAGCATTCAGAGAGCACTTCCCAACACTATCTGGCTTCTCTTCTTCACTGAGTCTCAAGGTAGAGACGGTCTGGGTTCAAAAGCAGCCCTGCCACTCAGGGTCACTCCCAGGCACTCCCCACCAGGGCCCAGTCATCCTCACTTTCGGGGGCAGATGTCTCAGGTTTCCTACCCTTAGGGCATGTCAAAATATTAGGGTGGAGGAAATCACCCTGAATATTCACTGGAAGGACTGATGTTGAAGCTCTAATACTTTGGCCACCTGATGCGAAGACCCAACTGATTGGAAAAGGCCCTGTTGCTGGTAAAGATTGAAGGCGAAAGGAGAAGGGGGCGGCAGAGGATGAAATGGTTAGACAGCATCATGGACTCAACGGACATGAATTTGAACAAACTCCGGGAGATAGTGGAGGACAGGGGAGCCTGGCGTGCTGCAGTCCGTGGGGTCGCAAAGAGCTGAACCTGACTTAGTGATTAAACAACGACAGGGGTAGTCACTCAGCCATTATAGACACAGAAATCTCCAGGGCTGCTTGTTGGACACAGTAGCCACTGGCCACATGGGGCTACTGAACACTTGGAACGTGGCTGGTACCAACCACGATGGGCTCCAGTATAAAATATGTACCAACTTTCATGAGAGACCAACCCAAAAATCTCGGTAATTTTTATATTAACTACATGTTGAGATGATTATATTCTATTGAATGAAATAAAATCTACTATGAAAACTAAATTCACTTGTTTCTTTTCACTTCATTGAATGTGAAACATTTAAACGACACAATGTACTCTACATTATGTTTCTGCTGGGCAGTAGAAAGAACACAAGAACACCCCTGAAGTTCTTGAAGGCAAGGACCACACTGGATGCAGATCTTTGTCTCTGGGATCCAGAGTGTGCAGGAGGTCAGGAGTGTGAGTCCCGGTTCAGCAAAAGACAGAATGAACAAGAACAAGTGTCCGTAGACTTTAACCTCACCTTTGTTTGAAAATAGTTTTCCTGGAACATGGCTATGCCTCTTCATTTACCTATTTACTTACGGCCTCTTTTGTGTTACAGATAGAGCTGAATAGATGTGAGAGACGATGTGGCCTGCCAAGTCAAAAATATTTACTCTCTGGCCAATTACAGAAAAAATTTGCTAACCCCTGCCATAAACAAATAGATACAGACATAAGCACACGCATACACAGAAACAAGTCTGAAATTGTATATATACCAAAGAGTTATTTGAAATCTTCTCTGGATACTTTCAGTTTTCTTCCTTGAATTTATCTGAAGTTTCTAGTTTTTTTCCCTAATGAATCTGGTGCCTCAGCAAGTAGGCCTCCCACAGCCCATGATACTTCAATCAGATTTTATTTTTTTAAAGAAGTTTCATAATTAAAAAAAAAATAGAAAACAGCTCTGTTCTTACTAGCTGTAAATATGCAGGGGAAGGGTGTCTTGGACTTGGCCCCTTGGGTGGGGGTTTGGGGCAGAAGTGGGCCACGAGTCAGTCACACTGCAAAGTCAAAGGGGCTGACTGCAGCAGTGAGGGGGAGGCAGGGGAGGCTTCCTGGAGGAGGCATTCAGGGACCAGGCTCGGAGGGTGAAGAGCTTGGGGATCTGCTGGGAGAGTGAGGAAGGGGACTCAGTGTGCGGGGCATGAAAGGGGCTTCTCACCTTGTTCCCAGTCCCCTCCTTCCAGAAATCCACCTCGTAGTTCAGATCTGGCTGGGGCACACAATGCGGCAGCTGGTACGTAGCGTTGACAATCAGAATCTCCTCCGTCTGGTTGAACACCAGGACAGGTGGGGCTGGCTCCACTGGAGGAAACAGAACAGGGCCTGGCAGGGCCTTCCGCAGGCCACAGAGCATGCATGCCCCTGCCTCCAGACAGGCCTGCTCCTCCCCCAGTGTGGAGACAGTTAGCCTGCCTTGACTCGCGTTGTCCCTGCCCCCTGGGCGCCCTTCACCTGTCACTGGTCTGTCAGCATCCGGCCCATCTGTACTAGCATTCTGTTATAACAGAACACTATATTCTGTTGTGGCTTCCATAACACTGCCACAACCTTAGTGGCTTAAACCAACACAGATTTATCATGTCACAGTTCTGCAGGTAAGAGTCTGGGTGGGCTTGATGGGGTTCTCAACCTGGTGGGAACCAAGGTGTCAGCTGGCCTGGGCTCTCCTCTGGGATCTTTGAGGGGAGAATTCACTCCTACGCTAGTAATTGTTGTTAGCAGATTTCAGTTCCCTGTAGCTGTGAGGCTGAGGTTTATTTCGATGCTGTTAGCTGGGAGCCTTTCTTAGCTCCTGAAGACACCTGCGCTTCTTTATTCTTTTTCTTTTTTTTTAAATTTTTTGGGCACACTGCATAACACTGTGGGAATCTTGGTTCCCTGACCCGAGACTGAACCCATGTCCCCCGTCGTTGAAACATGGAGTCTTAACCACTGGACTGCCAGGGAAGTCCCGGCACCTGCACTTCTAATCACATTACCCCTTCATCTTCAAAGCAGAAACACCATATTGAATCCTTCTCACATTTCAGCTCTGTGATTTTCCCCTTCTTTGACACCTCTTCTGCCTCCAGTTGGAGAAAGGTCTCTGCTTTTAAGGACTCAAGGAACTAGCCTGGGCCCCTTTGGATACTCCAAGATAATCTCATGATTTCAACACCCATAAACTTAATTAAAATCCCCTTTGCCATCTAATGTTAACATTAGATGTTAACAGATTCAGAGGTTCAGGGATTAAAGCATGAACATCTCGGGGGAGTCATTCTGCCCATCACAGTCCTCCGTCTGACTCCGAGAGACAGCCTGAGATTCCTGTCTCTCTCAAGAGCAACCTGCATTCACCCCGTCCTGTGCGCGCATGCTCAGTCACTCATCTGTGGCCGATTCTTTGTGACCCCACAGACCGTAGCCCACCAGGCTCCTCTGTCCATGGGATTCTCCAGGCAAGAATACTGGAGAGGGTTCCCATTTCCTTCTCCAGGGGATCTTCCCGACTCAGGGATCGAACCTGCATCTCTTGCATCTCCAGCACTGCTAGCTGGGTTCTTTACCGTTGAGCCATCTCACCCCAGCCCAAGGCCCCCCAAGGTCTAATCCCATCACAGCATCAACTCAAATTCCAAAATCTTGTCATCTAAAGTATCTAAATCAGGTTCAGGTGAGAGTCTGGGTACAACGCATTCAGCATGACTCCTGGACACAATTCGTGTCCACTGTGGACCAATGAAAATAAAGTCCAAGTTATCCGCCCCCAGTATAAGGAGGTGAGATAGGCACCGGACAATACACGGGCATTTGGTTCAAACAGGGAGAAGTAGGAGGTAGAAAAAGCTCACTGAGCCGAAGCAGTTTTGAAATCTAGCTACACAAACTGTATTAGATTTTCAGGCCTGGGAACTACATCTCCTTGGCTTTCAACACTGCTCTCTGGGATCTTGGTTCCCCTCTCTGAATAATCCTTCCTTTTCGTGAAAGATATTTGTGGCTAAATAGTTTACAGTCTGCTTCTTTCCAGCAGAAATTGAGGGACCAATAGCCTTCTTCATTTCATATTCTCCCTGCTCCTTTTCATCCAAACTGACGCTGTTTCTGCTGATATAAAATTCTCAAGAAGCTTACGGGTCTCCTACAGATGTCATGGGGACCTACTGCATTCGACAGAAGCCAGGTCCACATACCTTTTTGAGAAGAGCCCTTTCTATTTTTGGCTTTAGCTGAGCTGGCTGAGGGATAACACTTTAGCTTTCTAGAGGCCCCTTGATTTGACTGAAGGGAACCGTGTGTCATACCCTTAAATCTCTTCAAAGAGCCTTTTCTCTGGACCAAACACGTTGATCTTTCTGAGGTTTTAGTAAATGGTTGTACAATCACGTGGGCGCATGAGTGCTCAGTCGCTTCAGCCATGTCCAACTCTTTGCTTCTCTATTGTAGCCCGCCAGGCTCCTCTGTCCATGGGGATTCTCCAGGGAAGAATACTGGAGTGGGTTACTGTGCCCTCATCCAGGGAATCTTCCCTACCCAGGGATCAAACCGCATCACCTATGTCTGCTGCATTGGCAGGCGGATTTTTTATCACTAGCACCACCAGGAAATCCAGGTGTACAGTCACATCCTTGGCTATTTCTCTGTGTCACACTACTGGAAGAAATTTCTTAATTTTAGTATCTTTTGCCGTCTGGATAGGTTGAGAATTTTCCAGACATTCGAGTCCTGGCTCCTTTTTATTTAGGCTCTTTCCTCAATTTCTCTCTTTCCTCCTTGCATTTTGCTATAGTTGCCAGTGATAAACCAGACCATGCCTTCAATATTTTGCTTGGAAATCTCCTTGGTAAATGACCAAATTAATCACTTATCGGTTCTGTTTTCCATATACATGCAGGACACAATTTTGCTCATTGCTTTCCAGTATATAAGAGGCATCTCCCTTCCCAAAATTTTCAGTAACATATCCCTCACTTTCATCTGTGAGGCAGTACCTTTAGTATCCATACTTCTACTAACAGTCTGCTGGTGATGATTTAACTATTCTTGCAAGACATTTATGGCTTCCTAGGTGACTCAATGGTAAAGAATCTGTCTTTCAACGCAGGAGAGGCAGGAGATGAGAGTTTGATCCCTGGGCTGGGAAGATCTCCTGGAAGTGTAAATAACAACCCACTCTAGTATCCTTACCTGGAAAGTCCCATGGACAGAAGAGTCTGGTGGAATTCAGTCCAAGGGGTCTCAAAGAGTTGGACACGACTGAGTGACTGAGCACACACACATACCTGAAGGGATGTAGGTTTCCTCTGTGATGCTCTTCACTTCCTTCTGAGCCCTCACTGGCAGAATCTTTAATGTCCATTTCTACAGACAGTCTGATCAAGATTATCTAGGTTTGACTGATGGCTTGAAGATGGAGGGGGCAGTGACAAGGAACAAAGCAACAAGAAAAAATTAACATACCATTGTTCAAGGTCCAGCTCAAATGCCACTTGTCCCATGCAGCCTTCCCTGAGTCCCAGACGGCAGGAGCCCTGACCACACTGGCCCTCCCCTCTCTGGGCTCAGGGAAAGCACGGGGCCTCGGCAAGGTGCCCCCACTTACGTGTTCAGGACACCCACTGGACACTGATGTGCATTAAGCTCTGGGCAGGGAGCTGAGAGAACTGCGGAGACGAGGCCCCCACAAACCTTGACCTCAAGGAGTTGGAGGAAATTAGAGGGAAATGAAATATTCAAACTAACAAAACTCGAGAGAGAAAGTGAGCAGGGTCACGGTTGAGGGCAGGAAAAGGCAGGAAGGATCATTCAAGCTTGAGGTGCTCTCTAGGAGAGTCAAAAGAGCTTTAGGGAGGAAGAAACAATGAAAAATTAATTAAAAAAATTAAAAAGTAAGCACCTCTCTGCATCCGTCCCTTTATTGTTCTAATTCTTATTCCTATTCATCCATCATTCTTCTAGGCAGACAATGTTTCTATCTGCCTTCCCAGCTTTCTTTTTCTTTCTATCCATCTATCCATCTTTCGTGACTGTGCCTCTTTTCCTTCCCATCCACACATCCTTCTCAGTCGTCCTTCCTTCTTCCTAATTTGCCTATCTTCCTTTCTTTCCAGCTGACATGTCTTCCTTCCTATACATCCTGTCTTCCTAAACTTTTATACTTTCTTTCTTCATCTAGCCAATCAGCCTACTTTGCTATCCCTCCATCCTTCCTATGCATCCATTCTTTTCTTTCCACGTATCTTTCCTTCCTGCTTTCCCTTTCTCCTTTGCCTGTCCCTCCCTCTCACCCTTCCCTCCCTTGCCAGGCAGCCAGACTTCCAGCCACTGACCCAGCCATCTGCATTCCATTCCTATCCTGTACTTCTCCACCCATACTAGTTCCTTCATGGTAAGCATTTATCCATCCTTCTAGCCTCTTCCTTGCCACGCATCCCTCACTTCCTCCCTATCATTTCCACACTTCCTTTCTTCTCATCAGTCCATCCTTTTCCTCCATTTGTCAATCCACCCAGCCAGCTTCCTCCCATCCCAATCACTTCTTCATCCTTGTCTTTCACTGTTTCCTGCCATCCTTCATTCAATCCTTTCCTCCCCTCCCTTCAAGCCCTATTTTTGTCCTCAAACATTTTGAGACGCTTGGGTGATAAATTATAGATATCAGCTCCATGAGGCTATTGTCTGAGTAGTCATACTCCCTTTCTTACTCTTGACCCAGTCCAGCATCTTGTCCAAGATCAGAAAGAGCCATTTCATATCACATCTCGGTCAGTTGCTAGCTGGTAAGTTTCTTAACTTTTTTCAGTCTTGATTTACTTTTTAAAAAATGGGTGGATAAAAATGAACCTCACAGGTCTGTTGTGAGGATCAGAAATAGAATACATTGGAGAAAAAATTGCTTTCCTCATTAGATGTTAACAGTGGTAATTCCTGAAGGTTATAAGCATGGGGAATGTTTGCCTCCTTATTTTTATCTCTCTTTCCCCTGAAATATATATAGTGTACAGAAACTATTTTTGCAACCAAAATTAAAAAAAAACAATTGTTTCTGAAAGAGAGAGATTGAACATTAACAAAAATAGGGATATGTAAATTGTCTTGTGTAGTTCATAACCAAGGTGGTACACAGTAGAAGATCATGAACCTCATTAGCTGGAGGTACAAACTGAACTGGGTTTCCCTGGTGGCTCAGAATCCGCCTGCAATGCAGGATTCTGGGGTTTGATTCCTGGGTTAGAAAGATGCCCTGGAAAAGGGATAGGCTATCCACTCCAGTATTCTTGCCTGGAGAATTCCACGCTCAGAGGAACCTGGTGGGCTTCAGTCCGTTCAGTCGCAAAGAGTCAAACACAACTGAGCAACTAACACACACACACACACACACACACACACACACACACACACAAATGGAACCGCCGGGGCTGGCAAACGCCTCTGATTCCCAGTCACAAAGTCAGATTACTTGGACTACAGGCTGGGGCCCATGGCGGCTGGCTCCGGAGCTGCCCACTGCTTTGGGCAAGTGGAGGGCAGATGGCTAGGACGGCAGTGCCACTGAGCTGAGGTCCTGGCCAGACAGCCTCCCTCTCACAGGCCCCTACCCACCTTCAAAGAAGTAATCCACGGGCTTGGACTCTACCCAGGCGGACCTGGCACCGGGTGAAACCGCTTGCACACGCGCCTTGAACTTGTTGCACAGGTCTTGCTTCTCCAGGCACATCAGAGAGCACACCAGCTCTCTGGTCCCTGCACACCTTTTCACTCTCCGCCACCGTCTGGGGGGTGCAAAGCTGAGGAAGGAAACAGAAGTATGTGGGTCATGGATTCGGCTTCTTGGGGTGAGGACGCTTGGAGAATACGTGATTACTTGTCCCTCCATCCCACCTGATCGTCCATCCGTCCATCTGTCCGGCCAGCCAGCCATCGACTGAGACAGAAGGAGGACAGTCCTATTAGGAGCTTGGGCTCGAGAATGACAGACAGGGTGGGAACCCGGGCTCTGCCCGCCACTAGCTCTGGGGCCTTAAGGCCTCTAAGGCTGAGTCTCCTCATTTGTGATGTCTCCCTCACAGGGCCGCTCTGCTAGTAACCATTCCACCACGTTTATTCATTCAGGCAGTTACAGGCCCCCTGCTGTGTGTCCCATTCCGTGCTGGGTGCTACATGAATGTCGGAGGGGACACCCAAGACCACCCAAGTCCATGACTCCAACTTTCTGAGAACACTGAGGTGCAAGGGATCCCTTGCTGGGCATTGTTCTCGGGGAACCTGCAATTCATGGCAGACGAGGTCCAGCGGCCCAGAACTGACACTGGAGGGAGGGGCTTTCCCAGGAGCTGGTAAGTGCGGTGAGGGGAAGGTGGGGTGACTACTTTCTGAAGGCAGCTCAGGAATGGCCAGGGAGACAGTGCTGAAGCTGAAGCTGAGATGCCGAGAAGGGAGCCGGGAGGAGGGGATGGGGAAGGAAATCGCAAAAGCAAAGCCTTGTGATGGGAAGGGACGTGATCAGTCCAGAAAAAAAGCAAGACCAGGGTGGCCAAAGCCCAGTGGACAAGGAACAGAGAGGGTGGGCAGACTGGAGATGAGGATGGAGGTGGGTGGGCAGAGCAGGCAGAGTTTCGCCATCTTGGTATGGAGCTTGGATTTTATTCCATATGTCATAGGAAACTGCTGAAAGGTTCTGAACAGGGGAACTAAGGTTATCTGATATATGTTTTAAAACTATCACTCTGATAAGCCAGCATTTAAACTGTGTTTAGGCCCCCTAGTCTGGCATTTTGTCACGGCAGCCGTGGCAGACTAACACATCAGCTTTCTTTCCTTTTGGTGCCCTAATCCTAATAAAGGTCCATCTAGTTAGAGCTATGGTTTCTCCAGTAGTCATGTATGGGTGTGAGAGTTGGACTATAAAGAAAGCTGAGCGCCGAAGAATTGATGCTTCTGAACTGTGGTGTTGGAAAAGACTCTTGAGAGTCCCTTGGACTGCAAGGAGATCCAACCAGTCTATGCTAAAGAAAATCAGTCCTGGGTGTTTATTGGAAGGACTGATGTTGAAGCTGAAACTCCAATACTTTGGCCACCTGATGCAAAGAGCTGATTCATTTGAAAAGACCCTGATACTGGGAAAGATTGAGGGCAGGAGGAGAAGGGACAACAGAGGATGAGATGGTTGGATGACATCACTGACTCAGTGGACATGAGTTTGAGTAAACTCTTGGAAGCATGGTCACTGAATGTGTAACTTTCCTAGAAACTGTAAAGCAGTTTTCCAAAGTGACTGTATCACTGTAGTTCCCACCAACAATATATAGTTAGTATTCACAAGGGATTGGTTCTAGGACCTCCAGTGATATAGAAATCTGCAGAGTCAAGTTCCCTTACATAGAGGGCTTTGTATCTGCACACATCACACGCCCATTCTCTCATACACTTTAAATCATCTCTAGATTACTTATGATATTTAATATAAATGCAAGCACTGTATAAATAATTATAAATATGATGCAATGCTACATAAATATTTGCTACTGTGTGGTAAATTCAAGTTTGTCTTTTGGAACTTTCTGAATTAAAAAAAACAATTTTGTTCCATGGTTGGTTGAACCTATGGCTGCAAAACCTCCAAATATGGGGGGCCATATGCCCTCCACACTCGCTCCAGTATTCTTGCCTGGGAAATCTCATGGACAGAGCCAGTGGATTACAATCCCTGGGGTTGCGAAGAGTCAGACACAACTTAGCAACTAAACAACAACCAAATGCCCTCCACATGCTTGTCTACATTTAGTACTGTCACATCTTTTAATTTTATCCATTCTAGTGGTGTGTGTATTTCCTTGTAGCTTTAATTTGCATTTCCCTAAAGACTAATGATGTTGTACATCTCTTCATATGCTTTTTGGCCATTTATATATCTTCTTTTGTTAAGTGACTATTCAAATATTTGGGGGTAATTCATCTTCTTATTTTTGAGATGTAGGAGTTCTTTATCTATTTTGGATATAAGTTCTTTGTCAGTGTATGTATTGTGAATATGTATGTCTCATTGACTAGCTTTTTCATTTTCTTTGGGGTTTTATTTTTTTAAAGAACAAAAGTTTCAAATTTACTGAAATCCAGTTTATCAGTATTATTGACTAATGGTACAGCATCCCCTCCCCTACCCCGGTTCATATATTGAAGCCCTAATGCCCCAAAGTGACTGTATTTGGAGACAGGGCCTTTAAAGAGGTAATTAAGATTAAACACAGTCCTAAGGGTGAGGCTTGAAGCCAGTAAGACTAGCGTCTTTATGGGAAGAGGAAGGGACATCAGGGCTGCCCTCACACAGAAAAAAGGCCAGGTGAGGACACAGAGAGAAGGAAGGTGACCATCTCCTGAGAAAGGCCTCAGGGGAGCTAATTAACAAATATCTAAAGATGAGTTAGTGGCTTTGCAGTTGGGTTATGGGTAGAAGCTGCAAGGGTTTTGAAGTTCATGTGAGCAAAAGGCTAAATTGCCTTGAAAACACTACTGGTAGGAATATAGGTCCCCTTCATGGATCACAGCCTTGTCATGGTGAAGGGGCTCATGTGACTCAGTGAAGCTATGAGCCACGTCACACAGGGTCACCCAAGATGGACGAGCCATGGTTAAGAGCTCTGACAACATGTGATTCTGGGAGTGATCAGGTGGAAAGGAGGAATATCTTATTGGAAACTAGGAGAAAGTTGATCCTTGTTATAGGGTGGCAGTGAGTGTGCTGAATCACATCCTAGTGTTTTTATGGAAAATCAGAAGTGGAAAGTGATGAACTTGGATACTTAGCTGCGGAGATGTCTAAGCAATGTGCTGAAGATGTAACCTGATTTCCCCTTACTGCTTACAGTAAAATGAGAGAGGAGGGAGAGAGAGACAGATAGAAGGAATTGCTAAGCCAAAAGGAACCAGAACTTGAAGATTAGGAAAATTCTAAGCCTATGCATATTGCGAAAAAATAAGAAGGCATGTTCTGGAGAGAACACCAAAGATGTGGTTGGAAAAATCATTTGATAAAGAGATCATGGGTGTGACTCGTGGATTTAATAAGCCATCTCAGTAAAATCCAGGAATAGAGATGGGATTTTTTTTATACATATCATCCCAATTCTGTTCACTGAAAAGATCTCAAAGCAATACTTCAGTAGTGATCAGACAGCAATACAGTGTTCTTTAAAATCATTTTTTACCAAATGGAGACATGGTTAATTTCAGGTTTTAGGGCAGGAATCATGCAAATGAGTCTGGAACATCTTTTTGCAACAAATGATAATAAAGATATCAAGACTTACTAGGGTCAAGTTCAAAGGACTCAGGAGCCAACGTGAAGGGTCTTTCATTGGCCAAAGATGAGACAATTCAAGCTTCAATGAGTGGAACCAATTGAAATGGACTAAACCATTAGATATGTTTAACTACTTGAATTGGTGATGATAATTTTTTAAAAAAAGGCAATCAACTTTGAGGCATGATAAGGAACCAATTCGTTATCTCCCAAGCTAGTAAAGAAAAAAATTACAAGCATTTATTCTGTCTTGCCTGTATAAACAGTACCATTGAATATCAAATACTACATGAAAGGAAGCATATCTTTGTAAAATAATTCTAGCTAGTAAATGAAAAAATAGTACTATTAGAACATGGCAGGTTTGGAATCCTCACAGGTGTTTCAAAAGTGTAAGAGAAAAGGAAAATATCATAAAAGTGTGAGGTTAGGCTCTCAATTCTTTAATCAGTTTATCCAGCCTCCATTATCCCTAGCTGTGTGGTTTTGAGCAAAACACCCTTACTGCTTCAGTTCCCTCCCCGGTGGAGCGGAGTCCCTGAATCCTTCCTCACAGGGCAGTGTGAGATTAAATGCGTTTCACGTATGGACACGCGCAGACACACAGCGAATACACAGGACGCGCTGGGTATTTTCTGCCTCCTGATACAGTTCCGTCCCATTCTTTCTTTCTTTATTTTGGCTGCACTGGGTTTTCGATGCTGCGTGCCGACTCTTCGCTAGTTGTGATGAGCCAGGGCTGCTTCCCAGTTACGGTGGTTTCCTATGCTGTAGACGTGGGCTCTAGGGTGCTCAGGCTCAGTAGTTGTGGTCCACGGGCTTAGCTGCCCTGCAGTACGTGGGATCGTCCCAGACCAGGGATTGAACCCATGTTCCCTGCATTGGCGAGCGGATTCTTAACCACTGGACCACCAGGGAAGTTCCCATTCTTTTTTTGGAAAGCTCTCTGCAGTCTGTCCTTTCCCAAGCCAGGCCCCTGCCATTCACATCTGGAGGCTACAGATGGAGGCACCGTGATAGAACAGGAAGAGCACGAGCTTCGGGGTCAGACGGATTTGGGTTTTTCTTCTGCTTCCATCACTGATTTCCTTACTGAAGTCACAGCCTGAGTTGTTTCCTCACCTCTAACACAGCGGAAATGCAGAGCCTGCCTGGCAATACAGGGAGGCAGAAGGGAGGTACTCGTGCTAGGCTCCTAGCACTCAGCCTGGCACAGGAAGAATCCTGAGTATATGGCAGTTCTTCCCCTTCCTGCCTCCTCCTTCCCACCAATTCTAGATTAATGCTGCTGAGTATCTGCTTTTATTAGCTTACTCTCTAATGAAAGATCTTCAGATGACTTCCATCTATGTGCAAAGATGGCAAATTTGCTTTCACTTTTAGACTCCTCTGCATCACTGGTGGGTACCTGGGCTGCCAAGGTGAGAAGGATCCCAAGGTTCCGTGCAGGCTCCATGGGGAAAAGGGTGATCATTTCACGATGCCTAACACAGCTCTGCAAGAGATATCCCTGCCTCCTTTACCTGCTACAGTGTCAAGCACTTTACCCAGGCCCTCAAGAATTCCATCGTCGGGTCCTCACAGCTCTACTCATGCCTTGATCTGACTTTTCTCAAAAGTCCCGCCCCACTCCTGGCAGGTCCATCACTTGGGCACTGTTCTCCATTCAGCACCAGAAACGGAGAGGTCTCCACCTCCAGAACTTTCCTGAATACCCTCTCCCAATACCTGCCACACGCTGTCACCTGTGGGACTCAGAGAACCAGCAGGCGCTGTCCACACTGAATGCAGCTAGGTATTGCAGAGCAGCCCCTCGGCCCCTGCCCACCTCTTCAGGCGCACCGCCCCCCCCGACCCCACCAGTCCAGAGGCACCCCTCCACCTTTGATGGGCCACAAAATAGGTCACGTTCTGCGGGTTGCCAGGCCCTGGGAGCCACGTCAGGTACACACTGAAGTCCCGGGAGAGCAGCGTCACGTTCTGGGGAGGAGCCAGGAGGGGCCGCCCTGTGGAGGAGACAGAGGTCATGAAGCCTGGGGCCACTCTGAGCTGGACAGTAGCGTGGCAGGCAATCGGGTGCTTGCTCAGTTTAAGAACCAGGGGTTATCTGGGGTGGCTGAAGCAGAGGGGATGTGATGCAGGCTGGGGACCTGGGGGGCCTGATTCCAGTTGCAGCTGCACGACCTACAGCCCCTTCCTCTCCTTAGACGTCAGCAGCCCGTCTGTGCCAGGTCAGGAAGCCCACCCTGGCACCTGAGGGTTCCAGCAAAACAGCCAAGAGCAGGCCCATCTGATAGATCCCTGGACCTCAGGAGGGAATGGCCCTGAGGGGCTCATGGAATAGAGGCTCTGTCCTGTCCTCCACCACGTCCCCAGAGCCTGCCTGCAATGGTCCCTATGCACGTAGCAGGCGCACAGTGAAAACCTGTTGAATGAATGAATGAATACCGTGATGACCTGGGTTATCCCTAAGGCCCCCAACCGCTGTCCCTGCTTCCAGCCTTGTCCCCTCAATCCATTTGTCATGTGGCAGCAAGGGTTGCAATGACAGGCAGATCATGTCACGCTCTTGCTCTAAAGCCCCAGTGGCTTCTGTTTCACTCAAGTTAAAGCCCAGCGTCTCTACAGTCACCCACAGGACCCTACCGCGTCCGACCCAGGACTCCTCAGGACCCTGTGCCCTCCAGCCACACTGGCTCCTTCCTGTTCCTAGAGCGTGATGGGCCTGCCCTCACCTCCTGGCCTTTTCACAAGCTGTCCCTTCTGTCTGGACTGCTCTCCCCCTGGACATCCCATCTGGCTCACTTCTTTGCTTCCTTCACATCTCTGCTCAGGGTCACTGTCCCAGCGGCTCTTTCCCTGACCACCTCGAACTTGCCCCTGCTTCCCTCCTCGGCACCTCTTCCTTCTCACCGCTCATCTTCTGAAACACGCACCTGCTTACACAGCTGCCCAGTTCCTGCCCTTCCCTTGCTCTCAGAATAAAGTCCGTGCTCCTTATCAGGGTACGTGAAGTCCTGCCCAGCTTGGCCTGGCCATCTCGTTGACGTCTTCCCAACAGCTCACCAACACCCCTCACCAGGCTGCAGCCTTCTCGCCCTTCTCAAACCACTGCATTCTTCTGTGCATCCTTGAACTCAAGCGTCTTCGACAGCATGTATTCACCATCTAATCTTTTAAAGACTTGATTCAAATGTCACTTCCTCCAGGGAGTCTTCCTGACATCTTTCAGAAGTGTTGGCAATGCTGCTGCTGTTAGTAATAGTAGCTAATGTGTATTGTGTCCTAACTATGTGCCAGGCACTATGCGAACTATGTTATCTACATTTCCTCCTTCAGTCTGCCCCACATCTCTAGGAGGCAGGTACTAATTGTAAGCATCACATTACAGATGAGGAAACTGAAGCCCTCTCAGCTAATAAGTTACAGAAATGGAATTCAAATCCATCTAGGCCTAGTCAATCCCAAAGTCTGGGCTTAAAAAAAAATTTTTTTAAATTTATTTTTATTTTTGGCTGAGGTCTTGGTTGCTACGGGAGGGCTTTCTGTAGTTGTCGGGGGCTGGGCTCTTTGTTATGATGCGTGGGCTTCTCACTGCCATGGCTTCTCTTGTTGTGGCAAACTGGCTCTAGGGCACGCAGGCTTCAGTAGCGGTGCACTGGCCTAGTTGCTCCAAGGCATGTGGAATTTTCCCTAACCAGAGGTTGAACCCATGCTCCCTGCATTAGCAGGCTGATTCTTAACCACTGGACCACCAGGGAAATCCCCAAGGTCTGAACTCCTGATCACACTTCCTCCCCTAGGTTCTCACAGGCCCTGTTGTTCTTCAGTCATGAAGTCATGTTCAACTTTGCAGTTCCATGGACTGCAGCACACCTAGCTTGCCTGTCATCTCCCGGAGTGTGCTCAAACTCATGTCCACTGAGTCAGTGATGCCATCCAATCATCTCATCCTCTGTTGCTTTCCTTTCCTCCCACCCTCAATTTTTCCCAGCATGAGAGTCTTTTCTGAAAAATGAGTCAGTTATTAGCATCGGGTGGCTAAGGTATTGGAGTTTCAGCTTCGGTCCCTCCAGTGAATATTCAGGGTTGATTTCCTTTAGGATTGACTGGTTTCATCTCCTTGCTAAGGGATTCTCAACAGTCCTCCAGCACCACAACTCAAAAACATCAATTCTTTGGCGCTCAGCCTTCTTTATGTAAGCCCAACTCTCATATCCGTACATAACTACTGGAAAAACCATAGCTTTGGCTAGATGGACCTTCATTGGCAAGATGATGTCTCTGCTTTTTAATAGGCTGTCTAGGCTTTTCATAGTTTTTCTTCCAAGGAGTAAGCATCTATTAATTTTGTGGCTGCAATCACCATCTGCAGTGATTTTGGAGCCCAAGAAAATAAAATCTGCCACTGTTTCCACTTTTTCCATCTATGTTCAGCGTTATTCTTCCAACATCTGTGGCTCACTACTGGTCAAGAACATCTGAGTCAGATGGTTTCAAAGAGGGCTACAGCTCCGCTCCTGCCCTTTAGGTGCTCATGGTCCCGTGGAGTTCAGTGATCCAAAGGGTCACATGCGCCGTGATAAAAATCCATATGGTATACAGAAGGGCATCAGGGAGGGTGGGGCCCGTTCTGTTGATGGCCCTCAGTTCAGCTCCACACCTCTGCCCTTTTAGACCCAAATGTGGGTTCCTGCTTTCACCCCAACCTGTGTCATGTCATTGGAACTGGGTCACCAGGATGCTGATGCTGACAGTGCTCCCAGCTTCTGGACTTTCTAGCAGGTGGCTGGTAGGAGGCCAAAATCTGTCTACAAGTGGCTTGAGAATAGGCCTCAAGCCTGAGCTTGGCCACAGTGGAGAAATAGCAGCCAGAGTAGTTGCCCTCTAGGTGCTCGGTTGCTCCATGGTGTCCGACTCTTTGCGACCCTGGACTGTAGCCCACCAGGCTCCTCTGTCCATGGATTTTCCAGGCCAGAATACTGGAGTGGGCTGCCATTTCCTTCTCAGGGGGATCTTCCCGACCCAGGGATGGAACCCATGTCTCCTGTATTGGCAGGCGGATTCTTTACCACTGAGCCCCCTGGCAATCCCAGTTACCCTCTCCTGAGCCTTCAAAGGGTGCCAGGCACAAGGGTGGCATTCAGTCAAATCCTCATTCAATCAAAATCTCATTCAGTCCTCAGGACAAACTACTCTGTGGTGTAGGCATCATCCCCCTTCCACAGAGACAGAAGGGGCTACACACCTGTTAAGACAGAAGGAGCTACACACCCACTACACAGTAATAATTTAAGAGCTAGAAGGGTCTTTGGACATAATCTAATATTAATGTTAAAAGCCAACATTTGTCTGAGCAACTTCTTTGTGCTGGGCACCACATTATTCTAGATAAGTGTCACAACCCAGCTGCCTGAGGCTACACACCCATTATGTGTGGGAGCTAGGATTAAAACCTGGTTTCAGCTGCACTTCACCCTAAACCTTCACACCACAGCTTGTGTTGTGTACATTCATTGAGTGTAAGGATAGCTAGGGCTAGGCAGCAAAACTATTGGGTTTGATGGTGAAAAAGGGAGTACTGAGAACCCCCTCCCCTCCCACCACGTAGGTACCCTATTCCTCATCAGCTGCTGTAACACTGCTATGAAGGAACCAGGAGCTGGGGCATCCCGGGTGGAAGGACCAGCCGCCCGCCCCATAGCCAAAGCTGGCCATGCTTGCTTCAGCCTCAGGTTTCTCTGTTCTGTGTGTCTCACCAATGCCTTCCATCTTGGGTAATTCCCTTAATTGATCTGAGCCTCAGTTTCCCCATATGAAAAGGGAGACAATACTACCTACCTTGTAGGACAGTTGGGTTGTGACGCTTAGCTAGAATAATGTGGTGTCCAGCACAAAGAAGTTGCTCAGAAAAATGCTGGCTTTTAACATTAATACTAGATTATGTCCAAGGGCCCTTCTAAGCTCTTAAATTACTAGTCTAAGATAAGGGCGATATCCTGGCACCGATTTGGGGTCCTTCTCCCTGGATTGGCTGGGGTTCGGTGGTTGGATCCCAACCACCCAAGGTATTTTGTACCCTGCCACCTTATTTAACTGTATCCTGTCACCTAGGGAAGGTGCAGGAAAAAAAACAGTGGTTTGTTAGAACAGTAGCACAGCTTGGACTAAGCGGGTGCTCCTTGCCTTCAGGCAAGGGTGGAACTTTTGACACCCCCAGTTGGGAGGAAGGGGAGGGGAGGAGGGGACCCCCCACCCCCTCCACACACACCCACCCCCACCCCTGCCAGAGAGGACAGAGCACTTGTTTGGTTTCCTGTACTAATGAGGGTCAAGTGTGGTATTAATGCAGTGGACAGGGCTTTTAGGAAACCTTAAAAAGCGCTTTATAAAGAGATGCAGCTGATTTTTGAACTGTCAAAATCTGTTTTTCTCTGTTCACCTGGAGCTGAACGGGCACTAGGAAACTGGGTCAGTTCCTTCCCGTAAAGGAATTTCAGGCTGTTTAGTCTGTTTAGTCCCCGGTTAGAAGAAAGCAGGTGGTGGCGGGTGGGGGGGGGGGGCGGTGCGTGGGAAAATGGGCTCTGCCGATTCGCACGACCTCGGTTACCCCGCACGGACCTCTGCCCCGGCACTCCCTCCCCGGGGCGGTCTGAAGGTGGGTGCAGACCGGATGGGGCGCCCCCGCGGCCCCGCACCCGCCCCGCGGCCCCCGCGCCCTTACCTGGGGCTGACTGCAGCAGACACAGGAGCAGGGGGGTCCAGCGTCGGGCCCCCGTCATGCCGGCCCTCCCGAGGCCCGGGTGGGACCAGGTCCGGCCTCCCACACCTTGGGCCTCTTGCTTCACAGCCGGCAGGTGATGTGACCGGCAGCCAATAGGAGGCCGGGCCGCGCGGGCCCGCCCCTCCGGGGGCGGGGCCTGGGAGGCTACGGGGCTTCCCCTGGGGCCGCCCCGCTCGAACCCTGCAGGAGCTCCCCAAAGCCTCGACTTCGTTTTTTCTGCCTGATCCAGAAGAGGGGGTGGAGTGGGGAGCGATCAGTAAACCCGCCTATGGAGGGACAGGAGAAGAGGAAACTATTCATAGTAAATAACCACAGGAATTTCAACAAGGGGCTTGAAACAGGACAAACTAGTTCAGGGCCAGTTTAAGGACGTAGTCTCGGACACCACTGGCTGGGCCGTAGTCTCGGACACCACTGGCTGTATCCGGCCGCGTTCCAAGTGCCAGGTTCCAGGTCAAGCACTCTGGCCCGTTGTTTATTTTAATTCCAGCGACAGTGAGGAGGGTGATGGGGTCCATCCTGTTGTTCTCTACATCCTTCACGCGGGAGTGACAGCCTCCAGAGCTTCCTGGGCACGTTCTTGGGAACACTAGTCCCTCTGATGCCAAAGCCTGTGGTGTGGTACCTGTTGTCGCTTCCAGACAATGGAACAAGCCTCACCACAGAAGAGTCTACAGTCATTAAAAAAAGATGTTGCCAAGACATACAAAAGCAAGTACCAAAATATGAGCGCTTTAAAAAAATGTGTGCCTATAGGCATTTGTGAGCTTCCTAGGTGGCACGGGTGGTAAAGTATCTGCCTGCCCACACAGGAGATGCAAGAGACTCAGGTTCAACCCGTGAATTGAGAGGATCCCCTGGAGTAGGAAATAATCACCCTCTCTGGTATTATTGCCTGGAAAATTCCATGGACAGAGGACCCTGGTGGGCTACAGTCCATGAGTCTGCAAATAGTCAGATATGACTAAGTAGGAACACACACACAGGCAGAGAGAGATTTGGAAGGGTATAACACCAACATGTTCCTGTAGTCATGTATGGATGTGACAGTTGGACTGTAAAGAAAGCTGAGCACCAAAGAATGGATGCGGTGTTGAACTTTTGAACTGTGGTGTTGGAGAAGATGCTTGAGAGTCCCTTGGACTGCAAGGAGATCCAACCAGTCCATCCCAAAGGAAATCAATCCTGAATATTTGTTGGAAGGATTGATGCTGAAGATGAAGTTCCAATACTTCGGTCACCTGATGCGAAGAGCCGACTTGTTGGAAAAGACCCTGATGCTGGGAAAGATTGAAGGCAGGAGAAGGGGATGACAGAAGAAGAGATGGTTGGATGGCATCACCGACTCAATGGACGAGTTTGACCAAACTCTGGGAGATGGTGAAGGACAGGGAAGCCTGGTGTGCTGCAATCCATGGGGTCGCAAAGAGTTGGACAGGACTGAGCAACTGAACTGATCTGTACTGAACACCAATATGTTAGCATTTGTTATCTCTCAATGATGAGGATTTTTTTTAAAGTTTTCTTCTTTCTGTTTATGTCTAACTTCTAAAGTTAAGTAATTAAATTAATACAAAACTAATTTCTAATTAGTATATATTGCTTTTCCAACAAGAAAAGTCACTTGTATTCTAAAGAATAACATACCTTTCCTTTATGAACTCTGTTGTTTTCTGTTCTTTCACAACTCTCAAAGGAGGTTTTGCTTCCTCTTTACAGATGAGGCATCTGCCATTCTGAGAACCCAGAGAGCTCACGCAGGTGCTGAATTCCGGATTCAGTCCCAGGCCTGTCTGACTACATGGCTACACCCCCTCTGGGTAACTGCTTTGTTCATTCTCTGGGTCTCAGTAATGGGCCTGGTAACTGTTGATCAGTTGTGATCAAGCCCATGAACTAGGGCCAATGACATTGCAGAGAGAATCCGGGGGCTCATTTGATTGGGTTCCAGCAGTTCTTGGGAGAGAGAATGCATCTTCTGGGGACTAGGTTGCCCTGTATTTGTCCCTGGGTGCAAATGTTCAGACATTTCAGGAGACTTCTGGGATTTGCATCATGCATTGAACTCAATCAACACTTCTTAACACGGGCTCACAGAAGCGATGTCCAGACTTCAAAGGCGAGAAAGATAGAAGCAATCTCATTTGGGAGCATACTTAAGTATCTTTGAATTGTCCCTGGAACTGTGGTTTCATCTGCCCAACTGCAGTTCTTTCAGACCCAGAAGCCCACTGAACTGGGAGCCGTTTGGCAGGGGGCACAGAAGTATCTTCATTTGCCACCCGTTCCACATGCATGGCTCATTTGAATATGGCACCTGTTTTTTTGACAAAACCTGCCACATGCTTGCTTTCCCTTGTTCCCTTTCTCCCCACCCCATAATTTCAAATTAGGAAGTTGTGTGTCTAAATGCCTTGCTGCAACTGTTCGAAAGGACATTTTGTGACCACAGAGGTCAGGTAAGTTGCATCTCTCAAAATGTTAAAAGACGTCATCTTGAGAAAAAAGAAAGATGAAAGAGAAAATCTCAGCTAGTTACCACGACCTAGCCTCTATATTTGTCCTCAGGGAGCTGCTTCTGTTTCTTTCCGGTATCTCAAACACTGATTATAAGTCCATTCTGGAGTAAAATGAGTGTATGTCTATCGAGATCTCTTTAGTGAAAACAGCATTCAATAGCATTAATATATATTGGAGTCCTTACTATGCAGGAGGCACTACAGTCTACATGTATTGTAGTATTTAGTACACGCATCAAACCCATGAGGTGGGTATCAATATCTCTTTTAACAGATTAAACTGAGAGGTTGCACTGCTTGCCCAAGGTCACACAGCAGATTAGTGACGGGGCTGGCATTTGGATCTAAGTCTGACCTGTGGGTTTAAAACTTCTTCTACTCAGCCCCCTGATGGTCAAGGGCAGATGAAAATAAAATGCCCCGATCTTGATCATTTCCTGATTTGCAAAGATCATTAGCACTAAACCCCCCAGTGCTGGGGTGCCAGCTTCCTCTTTGGTGAAAGCAGAGGTGCTGGTAAGTGTTTAAGGACTGGGTCTCGTGGGGCAGGGGAAAGCCCTGCTTGGTATTTCTCGCCAGTTTCTGTGGTATGCATACCTCCATCACAGCCAATTTCAGTCTGAAGTCAATGAATACAAAGATGGGAGGAAATGCCCACCATGGGCTCTCCTGAGTCTGCTTCAACACAACACAGGGTGGAAGAACCAGAACTGAGCTTCTCCATGTTTCAAACAAGCCATATCTCAAGACCTAGGTGGCGCACAGGGATCGTGTTGAAGTCTCTGGTCCAGAGACTCACGATCCCTTACGTGGCATCAGACACGTTTACAGCGGGGCCTCACTGACCTTTTGAACCTCACTCTGGCTCTCTGTTCTCCACCCACACGGAGAGTCCTCCTGGAGCCTCTCTGTCTCTCCCTCCTCCTCCTCCTGTTCTCACTCTCTCTCATCTTTCAAATACTGTGCCCAGGATTCCCTTCCCTGGCTTATCTTGCCCCGAGTCTTCGGGTCTTTTAGCCAGCTCCTATTCTTGCTTCCTGTCTCAGCTCATGAGTCATTTTCTCAGGGAACTTTCCTTAACCCCTGACTTTGATTTGTTCTCAGTCCCCAAACATGTTTCCTTTGGCGATACTAATCACCATTTCATGGAAATCATTTTTGTGCCTTGAATATTTCTCTGCCTGGATGTAGCCTCACAGCCTAGCACATAGTACATATTCAATGACGAGTGAGTAACAGGCTTTATTTTTTCTTAACTTTTTATTTTATATTGCAGTACTGCTGATAACAATGTTGTGATCATTTCAGATGGACAACAAAGGGACTCAGCCATGCATATATGTGTATTCATTTCCTCCCAAATTCCTCTCCCATCCAGCTACCAGATAACATTAAGGGGAGTTCCCTGTGCTATACAGGGGGTCCTTGTCAGTTACCCATTTTAAATAGAGCAGTGTGTTCATGTTGATCTCAAACTCCCTAACTATCCCTTCCCCCCATTTTTTCCCCTCAGTAACCATAAGTTTGTTCACTAACAGACAGTGTCTGGAGTTCAGGCAGCACATTTCCAGGTGCCTGAGACAACTCAGCCCCACTCCTGGCTGTTAGCTGGCACATGGTAATTACTCTGTAAATGTTTATTAAGCTGAACTTGGTGTATGACTCATACTTGAAAGACCTCAGTATCTCTTCTGAAAGTATGATTTCACAGTCATGCCTTGCTCCATAAACGGGGTTTTACAATCACACCTCTTCCATTGACTCCGAGACTGATCTGCATAAATCCACATTGCTGTACAAGGAGTTACACCTTTCTTCTTTCCTTCCTGCTTCCAGGATCCAGCAAGGTTGGATCAGGATCAGTGGACATTGGAAAAGGCTGATAAGGAGGAAAAAGCTAAGAGCCAATGGAGGCTTAGCTGTTTGGAGAAGAAAAAAGCAAATTTAGGAGCCAGCCATGGTAACTATGAGATGAGAGAGATGGAGAAAACAGATTTTAAAACTTTTTGTTCTGTGTTGGACTGGAATCTGTTTTGGCATTTTTTTTAAAGAGACTAAAGATTTGAAACTATTGTTGTTTTGTTTGCTGTTTTAATGCAATTCCAGGCAGGCCTCAAAACAAGGACAGAAAGCCTGTTTTTGTATGGCAGTATTACTTAAAACTTTTTTCAGTGGTAGGGACAGAAACCCTAAACTGTCTTAAGCCAAAAAGGAATTCTGCAGGCTCACCAGATTGGGAAATTAAAGAATGGATGTGGCTTTGAGAAGGCTCTGGCAGAAAAAAGATTCTGATTGGCTTGGCTTGGGTCAGGTGCCATTCCCTGAGCCAGCCAGTGTGGTCAGGATCAGTTCAGTCGCTCAGTCGTGTCCAGCTCTTTGCGATCCCATGGACAGGATCGCACACCAGGCTTCCCTGTCCATCACCAATTCCCAGAGCTTGCTCAAACTCATGTCCATCGAGTCGATGATGCCATTCAACCATTTCATCTTCTGTCGTCCCCTCTCCTCCCGCCTTCAATCTTTCCCAGCATCAGGATCTTTTCAAATGAGTCAGTTCTTCACATCAGGTGGTCAAAGTATTGGAATTTCAGCTTCAGCATCAGTCCTTCCGATGGATATTCTGGACTGATTTCCTTTAGGATGGACTGGTTGGATCTCCTTGCAGTCCAAGGGACTCATGGGATAGTCTAATTGACTAGTCTGGGTAGTGTGCCCTCCCCTGGGGTGTGAGGCATGAATGGAAGACGCTGATTGACAGCCCCTCCAACCGTGGGGTGGTGGTGAGTGGTCAGTTCCCCAAAGAGTGGATATTGAGGAGATAGTGCATATCCACTACAGAAGGTTACATATGAGGGGACCTCAGAGATCATCCACAGCAACTTCCTACCCTGGAAATGTAGGCATCCAGATGCTGCTTGGAATTCTCCAGGGATGGATCCTTTGGGGCTGCCAATTCTGTTTCTGAACAGTTCCATGTAGGCAATTCTCTCTTCAATTGATCTACCACCTTGTAATTTTCCACTAGTCCTCTGGCTCTTCCTTTGGGGGCCTCTCAAAATAAAACAAAGCCCTCCTTTCTATGTCAACTTTTCAAATGTTATCTCTGTAACCTTCTTATTGGATGGTGTCAGGGTGATAGCTACTGTTCTAGGGGTAGAAGCACCAGTCTGGAAATCTGGGGCCCTGAGTTCCACTCCTCATTCTGCCTTTAATGCAGAATCGTGTCCATCTTGGGAGCAGGTGTACACTGTTGGCATGTTACAGATGAATGTACCCCATATTCATATGCTGAAATGCTGACCCTCAAAGCGAATCAGTTGTGAGATGAGGTCTTTAGAAGGTAATAAGGTCATGAGGGTGGAGCCCTCGTGAATGGGGTTAGCACCCTAAGAAGAAGAGACACAAGAGAGATCATTTTCCTCTTGGCCATGTGGGGGTAAAAGGAGAAGACTTCTGCTGTTGGCAAACCACAAAGAGCACTCTCAGCAGGAATAGGATTGGCTGACTAATTGGCTGACATCTTGAACTAACCCCTGGTAGCTGAGCTGGTAAAGAATCTGCCTGCAACACAGGAGACCCAGTCCGATTCCTGGGTTGGGAAGATCCGCTGGAGAAGGGAATGGCTACTCACTCCAGTATTCTGGCCTGGAGAATTCCATGGACTGTGTAGTCCATGGGGTTGCAAAGAGTTGGACATGACTGAGCGACTTTCACTTGGAACTTCCCAGCCTCCAGAACGGTGAGAAATAAATGTGGTTTCAGCCATCCAATCTGTGGTATTCTGTTTATAGCAGCCTGAACTGACTAAGACAGATACTGAAGTGGGGAAAGGCAGGCCCAAGGTCCCACAGTTGGAAATGGGGAAGCTGAAATTTGTAGCCAGGACCACATGATTCCAAAGCTTTCAGTTTTAATCACTCCATGGGCTTACACAACTTACATCCTTTCTCTGGGCCTCAGTTTTCTCATCTGTAATATGGGAACGTTAGTGTGCCCTAGAATCACCCCAAGGGTTTGTTAAACCGCAGATTGCTGGGGCTCATCCACAGAGCCCCTGATTCCATGTTTTGGTGGGGGGGCTGAGGATTTGCATTTTAACAAGTTCCTGGGTGCTGCCAGTCTGGGTTCCACACTTTGAGAACCACCATAGTAATGGATTCCAGGTCTAACATACAGGTTGCAGGGTGGGAGAATTTTTTCCTTTCCATTTAGCTTAACTTAGTTCTTTTTATGGAGGAGGGCATGGCAATCCACTCCAGGATTCTTACTTGGAGAATCCCATGGACAGAGGAGCCTGGTGGGCTACAGTCCATGGGGTCGCAAAGTATCAGGCATGACTGAAGTGACTTAGGATGCACACAGTCCTTTTTAAATGGTGCTTGTGTGTGTGTGTGTGTGTGTGTGTGTGTGTGTGTGTGTGTGAGGGGTGGGGGGAAGAGGGAGGGAGCAGTCAGCAGGAATTTTGTTCCACAATAAAATTAATTGTGGAAATTCAAGAAGTAGGTAAACAAATGGGGATAATGTGGTGTTGATGCTCATATTTGAAGAGAGACAAAAGGAACAAGCTCAGAAGCTTAAAGGTTTTCTAAGTATGATAATTCCACTTATTGAGCACCTACTATGTACCAACTGCCTTTGCTACTTTATCAAGTCTACTTTTTACGGCCAGTTTATAAGGTAAGCATCAATACTGATGCTTTGCAGTGAGAAACTGAGGTTCAGAAAGGTTAAGAATCTGAGTTAATGGATATGTAGTAAGGTGCAGCTGCTCTAGAGCACATCCTGGTGGTTCCTCAAAATGTTATGTATAGAGTGATGGTATGACTCAACCAGCCCACTCCAGGGTATACAGCCAAGAGAACCGAAAACACTTCCACTGAAAAACTGCACACGAACATTCAGAACAGCATTTATTCATAGTCGGCAAAAAGTGGAAGCAGCCCAACTTTCCAACAACTGATGAAAGTATAACCAAAATGTGCTATATCCACACAGCAGACTACTATCCAGTAATAAAAGGAATTGTGTATTGACACAGACTACGAGGGTGAACTTTGAAAACATTATGCTAAGCAAAAGAAGCCAGGCACACAAGGCTACATGTTGTATTCTACTTGTATATTCCATTTATATGACTCGTCCCAAACAGGCAAGTCTATAGAGACATCAAGGATATTAGTGATGGTCAGGGGCTGGGGAGGGCAGGAGAACAGACGAGTGACTTTCTTAGAGGGCATGGGGTTTCTTTCCCAGGTAATGAAAATGTTCTGGAATTAGTGGTGATGGTTGCAAGGACTTTGTGAATTTATTAAATACTGTACACTTTAAAAGGGTGAATGTTATGGTAGGTAGGCGAATTATATTCAAATATAAAGGGGGGCAGGGTTCCTAAGGGTACACAGTTAGAGAGAGGTGAAGCTGGGAATTGAATGCAGAGTTTATGGCAGCCTAGAAGGATCCCATGGCTAAGGATTTTAGATCAAACGCTAATCTTAGGTGATGCCCCTCTTTCATCCCTTCTGACCTCAACGTCCTCTGCAGCAGGGTGAGGGGGTGGGGTCCCTCAGGGGCCTGAGGCAAGAAGGCTCCAAATGTCAGTTCAGTTCAGTCTCTCGTGTCCGACTCCTTGTGACCCCATGGACTGAAGCACACCAGGCTTCCCTGTCCATCACCAACTCCCAGAGTTTGCTCAAACTCATGTCCACTGAATCAATGATACTATCCAACCGTCTCGTTCTCTGTTGTCCCCTTCTCCTCCCGCCTTCAATCTTGCCCAGCATCAGGGTCTTTTCCAATGAGTCAGTTCTTTGCATCAGGTGGCCAAAGTATTGGAGTTTCAGCTTCAGCATCAGTCCTTCCAATGAATATTCAGGACTGATTTCCTTTAGGATGGACTGGCTGGATCTCCTTGCAGTCGAGGGAGTCCAGTCCATCCCTTGGACTCCAAGTGTGGGGATGCCTCACTGGACCCCAGGGCAGCTGTGGAGGGGGCAGAGGAAGTGGGAGAGAAGGGGCAGGACCGCTCTCCTCCCAGAACCCCCTCCCTTTCCTGTAAGAATAGCCTGGCTCCTTCCAAACCTGCCAGTTCCCAGGTGTGCTGGGCACCAGGCATGCAGGAGCGAATGCTGAGCCTGCCGAGACCTGGCGGCCTGCCTGCTCCTTCTGGTGAAGTGCAAGCGGCCGTGCCAGGTGGGCACCTGTGGTCCAGATCTGTGCATCTCAGCCTGGAGCCTCTACTTCCAGAGACTTCCTCCCGCCAGCCCCTTTCCTGTCTGCCTGTCCTGGCTGACAGACTGCACTCCATCCTCCTGGGGCCCCTTCCCTCCCTCCCTCTCTTCCTTAATTACTTAATCCTTTTCTCCCTTTTTCCTCTTTCTTGTATCTCTTCTTAATAATGAAGTTTTAATTACACTGCAACAGATGAATATGTGTTCCTTTTGATGTATAATCCTCTGTCCTTTCTCCTCCCCTCACCACCCCTCCACACATAGACAGAGTAACTGAACAGTTTGGGGGTGATTTTTCATGAACCCATAGAAAATATGATATTGTGTGTCTCTGTGTGTGGTTTTTAATATATATTGTTTTCCACAAATTGTCTGACTCTGCCTGCTTCTGGCATTTTTCTCTCAACAAGACTTTGCTGACAACTTTACACATTGTTACATAGAGACTTTCTTATTTTTCCTCACTGCTCAAAGTATTTCATATTTAAGCTATGACAAACTTAGTGTGTTAAAAAATGGAGACATCACTTTGCTGACAAAGGTACCTATAAACAAAGCTATGGTTTTTCCAGCAGTCTCGTATGGATGTGAGAGTTGAATCATAAGAATTGATGCTTTCAAATTGTGGTGCTAGAGAGCTCTTGAGAGTCCCTTGGACTGCAAGGCGATCCAACCAGTCCATCATAAAGGAAATCAACCCTGAATATTCATTGGAAGGACTGATGCTGAAGCTGAAGCTCCACTTTGGCCACCCGATGCCAAGAGCCAACTCATTGGAAAAAACCTTGATGCTGAGAAAGATTGAGGACAGGAGGAGAAGAGAGTGACAGGGGATGAAATGGTTGGATGGTATCACTGATTCAATGGACGTGAGTTCAAGTAAGCTCTGGGAGCAGTGAAGGACTGGGAAGCCCGGCGTGCTGCCGTCTGTGGGGTCGCAAAGAGTCGGACACGACTTAGCCAGTGAACAACGCCAAAGAATTTTATGGTCTGGATGTGCCATGTTTTGTTTAACTGATCTCTAATTGTTGGATATTTAGGGTGTTTTAAATTATTCATGTTGACAAAATGCCTTGACATCCACCTTTGTACACCACACATGCTTGGGTGCGTGTTCCCTGGGAGTAGATAATACAGAATTATGTATCTTCTGGGTCACAGGGCATGTACATTTCATAATTTAACGGATATGGCAAATTGCTCTTCACAAGACTGAACCAATCTATTCTCTACCTGGAGTACACATGAGATTATCCTCTCCCTAACATTTTTGTCAACCTTTGTTTTCATCAAACAATTATTTTTTTTGCCAACCATGTTTTCTTACTGTGGTGCTTATTTGAATTTGCATGGAGGTTATTGTGAAAGTCCAGGTTGCCATTGTGGGGGAAGAACTCAGGAATCAGGATCCCGTGGCCTGAATGCTAGACCCACTCGGTCATCATCTGCTGTGTGACCTTGAGCCTACCAGTCACCTCTCTGGTCCAGCCATGTTCACATACACCATCTCTCTGCAATCTGTATTTCTTCTGCTGCCTGGGAAACTTGGTTTTGAGTGTTCTTTAGGGTTCCCTGTTTCTTTGTCTCTGGGATCCAAGGTTTCTTGGTCCCCAAGGAGCCCATTCTTCCCTCTCTTCTCTCTACCAGGACTCTGAAATGCATGAGTAAGGCACAGTGGCCAGCAGTTCTTGTTAGAATGCACATATGTGCCCACCAGTGGACAAATCTTCAACTTGTCCATTGCTCACTGAATTCTGACCAGCTTACAGCAGACAACAGGGGCAGGACACCAGACAGAAAGGGCTTTATTTTTTTCTATTGTAAAATTTCGCTGTGTTGTTGCTTTTCAGTCTCTAAGTCCTGTCTGCGGCCCCATGGACTGCAGTATGTCAGGCTTCCCTATCCTTTACTATTTCTTGGAGTTTGCTCAAACTCATTTCCATTGAGTTGGTAAAGCCATCTCATGCTCTGTCACCCCCTTCTCCTCCTGCCGTCAATATTTCCCAGTGTCAGGGTCTTTTCCAATGAGTTGCCTTTTCGCATTAGGTGGCCAAAGTGTTGAAGCTTCAGCATGAGTTACTCCAATGAATATTCAGGGTTGATCTCCTTTAGGACTGACTAGTTTGATCTCCTTGCTCTCCAAGGGACTTTCAAGAGTCTTCTCCAGCACCACAGTTCAAAAGCATCAGTTCTTCGGTGCTCAGCCTTCTTTATGGTCCACTTCTCACAACCGTACATGACTACTAGAAAACCATCGTTTTGAGTATATGTACCTTTATCGGCAAAGTGATGTCTCTGCTTTTTAATATGCTGTCTAGGATCGTCATGGGCTTCCCTTGTGGCTCAGCTGGTAAAGAATCTGCCTGTAATGCAGGAGACCTGGGTTTGATCCCTTGGTTGGGAAGATCCCCTGGAGAAAGGAAAGGCTACCCACTCCAGTATTCTGGCCTGGAGAATTCTGTGGACTGTGTAGTCCATGGGGTTGCAAAGAGTTGGACACAACTGAGTGACTTTCACTTCACAGGTTTGTCATATCTTTCCTTCCCAGGAGAAAGCGTCTTTTAATTTTGTGGCTGCGGTCACCATCTGCAGTGATTTTGGAGTTCAAGAAAAGAAAATCTGTCACTGTTTTCACTTTTTCCCTGTCTATTTGCTATGAAGTGATGGGACCAGATGCCACAAAGTTAGTTTTTTGAATGTGGAGTTTTAAGTCAGTTTTTTCACTCTCCATTTTCACCCTCAGAGCGTTCTGACAACATGTGCTCCACTGGAGAAGGGAATGGCAAACCACTTCAGTATTCTTGCCTTGAGAACCCCATGAACAGTATGAAAAGGCAAAAAGATAGGACACTAAAAGATGAACTCCCCAGGTCAGTAGGTGCCCATTATGCTACTGGAGATCAGTGGGGAAATAACAACAGAAAGAATGAAGGGATGGAGCCAAAGCAAAAACAACACCCAGTTATGAATGTGACTGGTGATAGAAGCAAGGTCTGATGCTATAAAGAGCAATATTGCATAGGAACCTGGAATGTTAGGTCCATGAATCAAGGCAAATTGGAAGTGGTCAAACAGGAGATGACAAGAGTGAATGTGGACATTCTAGGAATCAGTGAACTAAAATGGACTGGAATGGGAGAATTTAACTCAGATGACCATTATATCTACTACTGTGGACAGGAATCCCTTAGAAGAAATGGTGTAGCCATCATAGTCCACAAAATAGTCTGAAATGCAATACTTGGATACAATCTCAAAAATGACAGAACAATCTCTGTTCATTTCCAAGGCAAACCATTCAATATCATGGTAATCCAAGTCTATGCCCTGATCAGTAATGCTGAAGAGGTTAGTGTTGAACGGGTCTATGAAGACCTACAAGACCTTTTAGAACTAACACCCCCAAAAGATGTCCTTTTCATTACAGGGAACTGGAATGCAAAAGTAGGAAGGCAAGAGATACCTGGAGCAATAGGCAAATTTGGCCTTGGAGTACAGAATGAAGCAGGGCAAAGGCTAATAGAGTTTTTCCAGGAGAACACACTGGTCATAACAAACACCCTCTTCCAACAACACAAGAGAAGACTCTACACAGGGACATCACCAGATGGTCAACACCGAAATCAGATTGATTATATTCTATGTAGCCAAAGTTGGAGAAGCCCTATACAGTCAGCAAAAACAAGACTGGGAGTGGATTGTGGCTCAGATCATGAACACCTTATTGCCAAATTCAGACTGAAACTGAAGAAACTAGGGAAAACCACTAGACTATTCAGGTATGACCTAAATCATATCCCTTATGATTATACAGTGGAAGTGAGAAATCTATTTAAGGGACTAGATCTGATAGAGTGCCTGATGAACTATGGATGGAGGTTCGTGACATTGTACAGGAGATAGGAATCAAGACCATCTCCAGGAAAAAGAAATGCAAAAAGAGCAAAATGGCTGTCTGAGGAGGCCTTACAAATAGCTGTGAAAAGAAGAGAAGCAAAAAGCAAAAGAGAAAAGGAAAGACATACTCATTTGAATGCAAAGTTCAAAGAAAGATAAGAAAGCTTTTCTCAGTGATCAATGCAAAGAAATAAAGGAAGACAATAAAATGGGAAAGACTAGAGATCTCTTCAAGAAAATTAGAGATCCCAAGAGAACATTTCATGCAAAGATGGGCTCAATAAAGGATAGAAATGGTATGGACCTAACAGAAGCAGAAGATATTAAGAAGTGGCAAGAATACACAGAAGAACTATACAAAAAGGATCTTCATCACCCAGATAATCACCATGGTGTGATCACTCACCTAGAGCCAGACATCCTGGAATGTGATGTCAAGTGGGCCTTAGGAAGCATCACTATGAACAAAGCTAGTGGAGGTGACAGAATTCCAGTTGAGATATTTCAAATCCTAAAAGATGATGCTGTGAAAGTGCTGCACTCAATATGTCAGCAAATTTGGAAAACTCAACAGTGGTCACAGGACTGAAAAAGGTCAGTTTTCATCCCAATCCCAAAGAAAGACAATGCCAAAGAATGCTCAAATTACCACACAATTGTACTTATCTCACACGTAGGCAAAGTAATGCTCAAAATTCTCCAAGCCAGGCTTCAGCAATACGTGAAGCATGAACTTCCAGATGTTCAAGCTGGCTTTAGCAAAGGCAGAGGAAGCAGAGATCAAATTGCCAACATTCACTGGATCATCGAAAAAGCGAGAGGGTTCCAGAAAAACATCTATTTCAGCTTTATGGACTATGCCAAAGTCTTTGACTGTGTGGATCACAACAAACTTTGGAAAATTCTGAAAGAGATGGGCATACCAGACCACCTGACCTGCCTCTTGAGAAACTTATATGCAGGTCAGGAAGCAACAGTTAGAACTGGACGTGGAGCAACAGACTAGTTCCAAATAGGAAAAGGAGTACGTCAAGGCTGTACATTGTCACCCTGCTTATTTAACTTATATGCAGAGTACATAATGAGAAACACTGGGCTGGAAGAAGCACAAGCTGGAATCAAGATTGCTAGGAGAAATATCAATAATCTCAGATATGCAGATGATACCACCCTTATGGCAGAAAATGAAGAAAAACTAAAGAGCCTCTTGATGAAAGTGAAAGAGGAGAGTGAGAAAGTGGGCTTAAAGTTCAACATTCAGAAAATTAAGATCATGGCATCTGGTCCCATCAATTCATGGCAAATAGATGGGGAAACAGTGGAAACAGTGACTGACTTCACTTTGGGTGGCTCCAAAATCACTGCGGATGGTGACTGCAGCCATGCAATTAAAGGACACTTACTCCTTGGAAGGAAAGTTATGACCAACCTGGATAGCACATTGAAAAGCAGAGAAAAGCACATTGAAAAGAATAGCCTTGTCCGTCTAGTCAAGGCTATGGTTTTTCCAGTGGTCATGTATGGATGTGAGAGCTGGACTATACAGAGAAACCTGAGCACCAAAGAATTGATGCTTTTGAACTGTAGTGTTGGAGAAGACTCTTGAGAGTCCCTTGGACTGCAAAGAGATCCAACCAGTCCATCCTGAAGGAGATCAGTCCTAGGTGTTCATTGGAAGGACTTATGGTGAAGCTGAAACTCCAATACTTTGGCCACCTGATGTGAAGAGCTGACTCACTGGAAAAGATCCTGATGCTGGGAAGGACTGAGGGCAGGAGGAGAAGGGGACGATGGAGGATGAGATGGTTGGATGGCATTACTGACTCAATGGACATAGGTTTGGGTAAACTCTGGGAGTTGGTGATGAACAGGGAGGCCTGGCATGCTGCAGTTCATGGGGTTGCAAAGAGTCGGATATGACTGAGTGACTGAACTGAAATGAACTGAACTATGCTTATAAGTTATTAATAAATATTCAGGTTATCAATACATAGCCCTGACGTACTCCTTTCCCAATTTTGAACCAGTTCATTGTTTCACATCCGGTTATAACTGTTGCTTCTTAACCTGCATACAGGTTTTCGGGATACAGGTAAGGTGATCTGGTAAGTCATTTCAGTCACGTCTGACTCTCTGGGACCTCATGGACTATATAGCCCACCAGGCTCCTCTGTCCATGAGATTCTCCAGGAAAGAATACTGGAGTGGGTTGCCATGTCCTCCTCCACGGGATCTTCCCGACCCAGGGATCGAACTGGCATCTCTTATGTCTCCTGCATTGGCAGTGGGTTCTTCACCACTAGTGCCACCAGTTATTAGCAAGACTTTACTATAGAAAACTAGAATGTGCTCAGTGTAGAAAATTAGAAATGAAATTTAAAAAATATGATTCCCGTCCCCAAAGAGACTCCTTGCTGCCATTTATGTGTCTATGTTTGATTGATGTGTACATAGATAGTATTTTTATACACATTTTGATACTAATTTTCCCCCTACCATTATATGATGAGCATGTCATTTAAAACATTTTGAAACATCAACTACACCCCGGTAAAAATTTTAGAAGTAAAAACCATATTTTAGAAAATCTTGATGATGATGATGATGATGTGGACTGCTTTCAGAAAAGTTGTACCAATTTGGGTTGCCCCGGGGAGGTTTGGATGGGTAAGCTTTGAAAGGAGCAGAGTGGCCCTCACCCATTCTGGTCTCTAAGGATCAGAAGACTATATCTAGGAGGAGGTTCCTTTGAGAGGGTGGTCATAGGAGCCCCGGGTACCACCCCCACTGGCTCTTCAAGTTCACAAGCCACCGGGAAAGCCCCTTCAAGCTCACAGGAGACCCCAAAAGCTTTCTTAGAAAATCAACTGCATTTAGCAAGAGTGACCACCAGGGGGCACACACACTAAAGGAAAGTAACCCCAGCTGGGCAACGTGTTGAATCAAGAGTTCTCTTGGGGCCATTCTAAGGCAGAGAGAGCTTCTCTGGTGGTTCAGACGGTAAAGAATCTGCCTGCAATGTGGGAGACCTGGGCTTGATCCCTTGGTTGGGAAGATCCCCTGGAGGAGGGCATGGCAACCCTTCCTTGGCATCCTCCTTACTGGACCCCCTGCAGCCTCTGAGGAGGATTACCCTCAGATGTGCCCATAGGAAACTCTGGGAGTTGGAGGGGCATGTCTGGGAGTACCATGGCAGGGTGCAGGACGGTGGTAGGAGCCGCGGTCTGCAGTTTGTGTGTCTCTGGGCCAATCACACCACTGCTCTGAGCCTCAGTTTTTCTTATCTGTCAAGTGGGAGTGACAATTCCCTGCCCCCCCTTTTCTTTCTTTCTTTTTTATTCTGTGTATAAGTGATGCAAAAGTATTCAGTTGGCCAAAAAGTTTGTTTGAGTTTTTCATAACATTGTACAGAAAACCCAAACTAACTTTTTGGCCAACCTGATACTTTGAAACCAAGGCATACAGGCTCTGCAGCGTGAACTGAAGAGTAAGGGTGCAGGCAGCAGGACTAGTTAGATGGCTGCTGCCCCAGAACAGGGCAGATGCTGCTGCTGGGAGCCGTGGAGGTGGTGAGCAGCGGCTGGGTCCTGGGTGTATTTTAAATGCAGAACCAATGGGATTTGTTGAAAGATCGGATATGGGGTGTGAGAAAAATATAGGGTCAAAGGTGGTATCATGGTACGTTTGAGATGCCTTTTCGGTCACTGAGTGAAGATAGCAGTCAGAAGATTGAGCTTTGATCCCTTTCTTCGGGTACTGAAAAAAAATCACTCTACATAGTAGATTAGACTAGATCAGAGATGAAAACATCCCTGACATACACTCTCTCACATCCCTTCCAGCATCCCTGGCAGACAGTGACTCATCATGACACCCAGAATCCTTGTCAGCCCAGGGTTTTACCAACCAAGTGGAGGTGATACAAAGGGGAAAGCTCTCCATCATCCTTGGACTTGATGAGGGGCTTGAGACCCTGATGCTGGGAAAGATTGAGGGCAGGAGGAGAAGGGGACGACGGAGGATGAGATGGTTGGACGGCATCACAGACTCAATGGACATGAGTTTGAGTCAGCTCCGGGAGTTGGTAATGGACAGGCAGGCCTGGCATGCTGCAGTCCATGGGGTCGCAAAGAGTTGGACACAACTTAGTAACTAAACAACAACTGAGAAAGTAGTTAAAACCATAGATTAAAAAAAAGAAATTTTTTTTGCAGTATAGTTACTTTAAAATGTTGTGTTAGTTTCTCAGTTCAGTTCAGTTCAGTCACACAGTCGTGTCCAACTCTTTGGGTTAGTTTAGTTAATTAATTTAGTGTTAATTTAGGTAGTTTAGTGTTAGTTTCTACTGTACAGCAAGGTGAATCAGTTGTACATATACATATATCCTCTCTTTTAAAAATATGGAACACTTCATGAGTTTGCATGTTATCCTTGAACGGGGGCGATGCCAATGTTCTCTGTATCATTCCAATTTTCGTATATGTCCTGCTGAAGTGAGCACAAAAACCATAAGTTTTGAGTCATAAAGCCTGGACCAAAAAGCTAATCTTGCCACAGGCTAATTTGAGACCTCAACAAAAAGAATTTATCCTTTCTGGATCAATTTACTCATTCAAAAAATGGGATTAATAATGGTTCTTATCTCATGGGTTTGTTGTGATGATTAAATGATATAATACAAAAGGCCTACTTAACACAGCTTCCCTAGTGGCTCAGATGGTAAAGAATCCATCGCAATGTGGGAGACCTGGGTTTGATCCCTGGATCGAGAAGATCCCATGCAGGAGGAAATGGCAGTCCATTCCAGGATTTCTTGCCTGGAGAATCCCCAGGGACAGAGGAGCCTGGCAGGCTACAGTTTATAGCGTTACCAAGAATCAGACACAAGTGAGCAACTAAGCATGCGTGCATGCTCTTAGCGCAGCACTGGGACGTAGTCAGCTCTTTATCCATATAAGCAGCAGCAGCAGTAATAAGTCGTTGACCTGTATTGTTCCAGCCCGAGCAGTCTAGAAGATTTCTTGCTCTTTCTGACCTCTAGGACAGAGACGTTGTAATGCTGGGGCTTTCCAGCAGGAGGCACTGTCGACATTTACATCTCCAGAGATTCAGAAAGTGGGGAGAAACTTTCTTTGGGGGACTGTCCTCCAAGGACTGTCCTGGCAGCTGCCTAGACGCTTTTCCTCCCCCAGCTCTTGGTTCCTCCCAAACCACAGTGTCTCAGCTTTCTTCCCTGGGTCCGGTCCGTCTTCCCCGGTATACTTCCTGGCCCTCTCCTGCTGTGGTCCATTTGAGCCTCTGAGTCTGGCACCCCAGGCCCCAGCCAACCTCTCCTCACTGCCCAGCGTCCCCAAGGTGACCGGGCCCACGCCGGCGGCCTTCCCTTGTGCATCGTGTCCGCTTGGCGTGTGTCCCGGGCCCTCTCTCTTCCCCTCAGCTCTGTAGGAACCCTTTCCCCAGTTCCTCCTCTTCGGAGCAGGAAAGAGACGGAGGTGGGTTAGTCGGGACAGAAGCCAGACCCGTGTTCCCCGAACCGCCCAGGGTCGGTCACGGGTGAGCTCAAGAGGAAACCAGAACCCGGGTCTCCCCAGCCTCAGGCGTGAGTGAAGCGCTCGCCACCCAGGCCGCGTTCATCTCCGGCTCAGACTCTCGTTTGGCCCGTGTTGAGCCCCTGTGACTTGCCCGGCCCTGTGGCCAGCGCTGGGTCAAATGGAGACCGAAGAAGACCGTGGGCCAGGCCTCAGGGGGCAGGGCCGTTCCTGGGCGGGGGGCACGACCGTGCAGAGCAGATGTGCTGTAGTGGAGGGGCAGGCACCAGTGTGCGGTCTGGGGGTGACGTCTGGCTGGCTAGACAACAGAGTCAGCCAAGCATCTGCCCGTTTTAAAGGGTCCCTCTTGGATTCATCTTTCCTCACACTTGGTGGCCAAAATGGACCCTTCCTCAGCCTCCATATCCCTTTCTTGACCAAATATCACCTCCTCCCTGCTGCCTTCAGCACCCCAACACAATCAGACACTTACACACACTCACACACACACACACACACACACTGATGCGTAGAGTGGGATGATCTCATGGGAAAGCCCTGGAAGAGGGCCAGTAGCTTGGGAAGTAGCCTCTGAAACTGCCCCCTCTCTCTCCCTGCCCACCACCCCTTTCCATGGGTCCCCTCCATGGTTTGGCATCCAAGGCCTGGAGGATGTCTGTCCCCAACCTTTACCCCTCTCCGTTGGTAACCCCAGTTTGTACACAGAAGATGCCAGGACTTATGGCCTGATGAACTACAGCATGCCTCTGCTGCCCGCCCCTGCCCACTCCCCCGCCCTCCAAACACAATCTTCGGCTTGTGTTTGCTGCACAGAATGCCCCCAGGAGGTCATCGGCTGTCATGATGAACAAAGGAGAAGGAAAAAAAAACAACCAAAAGTGGGCTGCTTCTTGGGGCTCTGGGACCCCAAATCACAATGACATCCTTGGTAGTTCTCAGTGGAAGGAGGCATGGGGTCAGTGTAGGCGCTGGCTTGGATGTCACATGAGTTGAAGTGGGTTAGCAGCCGTTCTATAGGTTAATCAGAATAATCTCTTTATTTCTTCACATACAAAGATATGCGTTAGATGTTAGGGAAACTAGGAACTAGACATTTTCTTTTCTTTTTTTTTTTTTAAGGAAATAGACATTTTTGATATAACAAACAAAAAGCAAAGGCATATGGTCCCCCAACCATACGGTAGGGGCTTCCCTGGTGGCTCAGATGGTAAAGAGTGTGCCCAAAATGCAGGAGACCCGGGTTTGATCCGTAGGCTGGGAAAATCCCCTGGAGAAGGAAATGGTAACCCACTCCAGTGTTCTTGCCTGGAGAATCCCGTAGACTGAGAAGCCTGGCGGGCTACAGTCCACAGGGTCGCAAAGAGTCGGACACACACCACATAGGACTGATCGGTTCCTGGGAGTTACACACAAACCACACCCTGTTTTTTCCTTAACACAATGAACTCTTACCGTAGAAGCTGCCTTTAAAAAAATGGAGCAATATATCACAAGTGAACACAGCTAGCGCTTGCTAAGACTGACTCTGTGCAAGGCGCAGTGGAAGCGCTTTGCGTATGGAGTTTCATTTAGTCGACTGTGTGAGGTTATTCACTGGTCCCATTCTACAGAGTCAGAAGGTCAGAGTCAAGTGCTCTTTTGACCCTAAAAGGCAGTTAAGAGACAGGCTGAAGCCTGGCTTGGGAGGTGGGAGATCAGGCTCCAGCTCATCTTCTCCCCGGTTCAGGGCCTCAGTCTTCTCATCTGAGAAATGGGGGAGCAGGGCTGGACCGACCTTCCGCATGTGGAACCCCTGCAGACCCCTTCCCCACTTCCGGAGGTCACCTCCTCTGAGGCCTTCCTTCACCCCGTTCTGAGGCCGACGGCAATCGCTCATGCTCACTGAGTCATTCTAAGCCCTTCTTTTTACCCTCCCAACAGTTGTAAAAAAAAAAAAAAAAACTTGGGTTATTTTCATCTCTCGCCTTGACAGGTGAGGAAACTGAGGCATGGAGAGCTGGAGAAACTTGCCCGATGTCACTCCGTGAGTAAGGGTCGGTGTCCAAATTCAAGCCCAGATCCAGTCAGCCCCACACCTGTGTTCTTAACCACCCCCAGTTGATTTCAATGCTTCCCTACCCGTGGGAAGGCAGAACTTCACCTCTTGACTCAGTAAACACACGTACATCAAAATTTAACTGGAATACGAATTTCATGAGCGAGCGGAATCATATCTGGACCATGTGAGATGCTCTCAGTGTTGTTTTCCTATTTCATTAAAAATAAAATGAAATAAAACCCTGGCTGCGGCTGCTACATAGGGGTTGTGACCCATAGTTGGCTTATGCAGTCCCTTCTCTGCCCCTGGGGGGAGGCCTTTCTAATGGGTTCACAGTCTTTCTCTTTTGATCCTAGGAAGTAGCTGGTAGAGGCACTGTGACTGTGTCTCAGAGAGGAGGGAACTAAGGACCAGAGAGGGGTAGGGCAGGTCCTGCTGGGGGCACACAGAGAGCCCCGGGGTTCCCACCCAGAGCCAGGTCGGGGGCAGATTCAGGCCAGCTGACACAGCGCCTTTACTATCAACTGCTCTTTGTAGGGAGTCACATACCTTACAGTAAAAGGTTTAGGTCATTAAACTTCTCAGCCACCCAGGCAGCGGGTGAGGGAGAGATTAGGGGCCCTTTGTTACAGATGAGGCAGCTGGGGCTCAGAAAGGCTCAGTGACTTGGCCAAGACCACACAGCCCAGAAGAAGCCAGGCCTGGTTTGGGTCCCCACTGAGTTCCCGGGACTACGCTGGAGACCTGAAACCTAACAGATGCTCAGCGACTGTGCGCCTCTGGCCGACCCCAAACCCTCTCCCACTGCCCTCTTCTGGAGATCCATGATTTCCACTTCATCCCCCTTTTCTGGGAAACATGGGCCACGGGCGTGGATGGCTCCCTTGGAGTTCGGGGCTTGCTGGGGCTCCACCTGGGCGAGGGTCCCTGGGGTGCGTACTCTGCCGAGTTTCGGTTCCAGGTCCCTGCACGCTCGCTGGCCCTGCCCTGTCAGCTGGGAGGGAAGGAGGGAGGAATCGAGACCGCTCCCCTGGGCTTGGGGCGGAGGAACCCTGCTGGCGCCTCTGCTGCTGGGCCTCTCCCACCCTGCCTCTCCTTTCGATCCCAGGCTGGGTTCTGGGGCCTCCGGTGGGGCCCAGGCCCTCTCTGGTCCTTCCTCCAGCCTGGGTAGGGGCTCTCCCTCTCGGTCTGCCCTTTCCCTTAGGGGAGAGATCCCAGGGAGAGGGTTGAGCTTCAGGTATGACCCCAGTGCTGAGGTCAAGCTTCCCCGGTGGAGAGGATCAGACAGGGAGCCTTGCACTCTGTTCCATTCATGCTACGCATTGTCCCTGCCCCAGAGGAGGGGGGGAGGGGCCTCTGGAGTCCTAAAGCTAAGCCTCCCTTCCCCAAGCAGGAAGGGGTCTGACCCCACCCCCCTAGCCGGAAGCCCAGAACTGACTCGAGACACCTTCCAGACCTGGGAGGGGAGGAGGGGGAAGGAAGGAGGGCTGGAAGCCAGGGCAGAGGGCCAACAGCTGGGCTTTGACAGGGTTCTGCATGGTGCGGAAGTGCCAAGTGTTCAAGGGGAGTGCCATTTTCACCTCCACCCTCCTCCCTGCCCATCTGGGCCTCACCCCTCTTAAAGAGCTGGCTCAACATCGCCTTCCTCCAGGAAGCCTTCCCGGGTTGACCCCACCTCACACTGCCTGGCATCAATTTGCATCTTCCTTGAGGGAAGGAAGTGAGACTAAGACCCAGCACTGCATAAACTCACAGCTGGGAGCTCACACACCTCAGAGGGCTTGGTCTGCCTTCTGTCTCTTGCACAAATGTATGAAAACGACCCTCAGAATCAGTTTGCAGATAACACACACACAGAGACACAGAAGTGCATCTATCATTTCTTGATTGTCCTATCTAGGTTTTGGCCAGGAACAGATGCTTCCAAAGTGAATTCTGGACTGTCCATCGCTATTAACGCACCCACCTGACTCTTCCACCAGAACAGAGTCCTGTGGTCAGAGAGACTTGGAACCCTGAGACTTAGGGATTAAACAATGCTAATCTGATTTCTGTACTGCAGGCCTTCTCAGATCCTTTAACAGTTAATGCACATTATGAATCTCCGAGTGTCTACAGTTTCCCAAATTTACTTGACCTTAGAAATTTTGTATAGCGGAGCATCTTATGTCTAGTGTGCTACTGAGCACCCTTTGGAAAACATTGGGATATGGAATATTCTAGAAAGAGCCGACACAGCTGAGCAATAACTTCTATCAACAACACAATGTACTTCCTTGGACTGAGTGCTTACTCCATGTCAGGCTCAGTGCTAAGCCTTGATGTGATAGATCTTAGCACATTCTCAGAACAATGCGTGAAATGAATATTATTTTGGAAGTAAAGAGGATTTTCTAAGTCATTTGGTGGGTTAATTCATGGCTATCTCCTAAGCTATGGATTCTGCACTATCTGAAGTGATATTCAAAATATTTATCAACCTGCATGGTGCTGATCAGTTTATCAGAGATCTCAGATTCCTGGGTATACTAGGCATTTGCCCTTTACTCTTTGGATTGTGAGGAGACCTGGAAGATTTGAGTGTAGGTGCAAGGATCTCTGGGGTGATGAGGAGGATGCATTCAACGTTAATTGCAGCAAGAGGGATTTGGTTCAATTCCCTGGGCATTGAGACCTGGGGATGGGAGCCCTGGAGAGTCACAGGGGTTTTTTTTGTATGGTTGAGAAGAGAAGCAACCCCTGCCCATCTCGGTTGGCTTGAGGTGTGACCTGGCTTCAGAGGCAGAGGCGTGGTTGACCTGGGTGTCCTGGAAGTGCACCACAGGCAGTGTGTACGGCAGAGTCCCTGCTGGACCTGCAAGGCTCCCTGGATAAGTCACTTCCTCTCTGGTCTCAGCTTTCCCATCTGTCTGATGGAGGCGCTGGAGACATGATTGATTTTTGGCCCTGCCCCCATAGTCAAGCATGGTCCAATCTTGCCGTTGCCTCTCAACTGATAGCCTCTCTCTTAACCAGATCCTGGGCTGTGTCTACCCTGACCCCATTCTTTCTTTCTTCTCCACTTCCCTTCTCCCAGAGCTGCAAGATCTGACTAAACTCCCCTTTCCTCCTAGAAGTCTGAAGTCCTTCTGGCTCCACCAGCCTCACTCTCTCCAATGGTTGCCACTTGTGGAGCGAGAGCCTCTGAACTCTCTCCAGGCCTCTGGACGATTAACCACAGCTCATACAATATAGCATGCTTATGTGCCAGCACTAAACTTTGGGTGTTGACTCATCTGATCTTCACAGCGGCTCCTCTGCTCTTATTCACAATTTACAGATGGGAAAAGTGACCCAGAGTGGTTCAGTAACCTGCCCACAGACACACAGCCAGTACGTGTTGAGGCTGGGATACAAACCCAGATGGTGTGGCTGTCAGGGATGTGTTGTCCAATGAGGGAGCCTCCTCCAGCCACTTGTAACTGTTGAGCCCGGGACACATGTTTAGTTTGAACTGAGATGTGCTGTAAGCACATTAATGCACAACAGGTTTTAAGGTGTGGGAAGACACAAAGGATGTAAAATATCACATTAATATTTTTTTGCATTGATTGTATAGTGAAAAATTATTTTAGACTTATTGAATTCAATAAAATAGATCATTTAAGTTAATTTCACTGTTTCTTGTTACTTCTTGATGTGACTGCTTGAAAATTTAGAGTTATACATGTGGCCATTTTATATTTCTATTGGACAGTGCTGTTCCAAACTCTGTGCTCATAGGCACTCTGTTGAACTGTCTGCTTCTTGGGTGAAGGGAGGTGGGGCAGGTGATGAGAGTGTCAATGGTAGTGATGGTGATCGTGGTGATTTTTTGGTGGTGTGGCAGTGATGATGGTGATGGTGGTGGTGGTGATGATGGTGGTGGTGATGGTGGTGGTGATGATGGTGGTGATGATGGTGGTGGTGGTGATGATGGTGGTGGTGATGGTGGTGGTGATGATGGTGGTGATGATGGTGGTGATGATGGTGGTGGTGATGGTGGTGGTGGTGATGGTGGTGATGATGGTGGTGGTGATGGTGGTGGTGGTGATGATGGTGGTGGTGATGGTGGTGGTGATGGTGGTGGTGATGGTGGTGGTGATGGTGGTGATGATGGTGATGATTGTGATGGTGGTGATGATGGTGGTGATGATGGTGGTGGTGATGGTGGTGGTGATGGTGGTGATGATGATGGTGGTGGTGGAGGAGGTAATGACAGTAGGGAGGAATCATTAGTGGGGTGGCGATGGATGAAGGCATCTCATTTATAGCATCTAATATTTTAAAAGAAACACCTGTTTTTTTTTATAAAAAAAAAAAATGTCCATTATAAAAGTGTTTTCCGAGTGGCTCAGATGGTAAAGAATCTGCCTGCAATGCAGGAGACCCGGGTTTGATCCCTGCATGGGGAAGATCCCCTAGAGAACGGAATGGCAATCCACTCCAGTATTCTTGCCTAGAGAATTCCATGGACAAAGAAGCCTGATGGGCTACAGTCCACAGGGTCCCAAAGAGTCAGACACAACTGAGTGACTAACATAAAATACATATCCATTATAAAAAATAATTTGAACAATAGAAAGCGAAAGTCTCCCTCTATTCTTTTACTTCAGAGATTACCAGTAGTTTAACTGGTGTGATCTTCTAGCCTTTCTGTAAACAAAAACAGCAAGAGGATATAAACTTAAAACAATAGATGGTTTGATAATATATGCTGTCCTGTGGCCTATTTTTTTTTCTTACCTAGCAATGTATTGAGCCTGTTTTTCCTCCATCAATGCAAATGAACTTAATTCATTCTTTTTACCATCTTATAAGTATCTTGCATGGTTCTGTTCAAGTTATCTAACAAACCCTGTGTTAATGTTCATTTGCGTGGCTTCAAACTTTTACTATTTAAGCAGAGATAAAATGGCTATCTCGTATACCTGGTCTATCTTCAAACTGTTGAGACATCTCTGTAGGACGGATGTGCCAGAGCAGAGCCACTTCACATTTACTATTTTGCTCAGATTGCTGACTGGGCTCTCAGAAACTACCCTCCAGAGCGCACGTAGGCCCCACTGGGCATCATCAGTTTCTGCTACAACGTGAGCATGAGCCTCTCAACTCCCTGCCCATATTCACCTGCCACTCTCCAGTTATTCTTCTCACAACAGCCAGAGCTGCCTTTTCAAAACACAGATCTGATCATGTCATTACTTGTCACCTCCTCCAAAAAAGCCCCTTTGAGATCAGACTGCCCTTGGGTTAAAGACAGAGTCCTCCCCACGCCCTGGAAGGCCTGTAGGATCTGGCCTCCACCCATCTCACCAGCTGCTTCTGATGCATGTTCGCCCCCTTCAGCCTCTGCGGCCACACTGGCTCCCCGTGAGTGCCCTGCATTCTCAGGGCCTTTGCATGAGCCATACCCTCTGCCTGGAACACCCTTTCCAGCCTTTATTCTGCCCTTTCACCTATTTAACCCTCAATCTTTCCTTTACTCTCTGCAGAAAATCACACCTTTATCATTTTTATTTGGTGTCTATTGCAGATCTTCCATCTGGCCTCGTGTGATGGGAAGCCAGGGGGAAGCTCTGGCCGCAGAGTCATACAATCTGATTTATAGTCTTAAAACACCATTCTGGCTGCCGTGTGCAGATGGACTGTGGAAGGGCAAGGGTAGATGGGACACAGGTTAGAAATGATTGGCGATTCGGACCAGGGCGATGGGGAGGGGGGGAAGAAGTAGTCAGACGTCGGGTATATTTTGATAGCAGACCTACGGAGGTGCTGATGAATAGTCTTGGAGCAGTGGTGGGGAGGAGGGTTGTGAGGAAAAAAGGGGGAATCCAGAATGACTCCTGGACTTTTGCCCTGAGCACCTTTTATTGGGTTGCAGAATCTGGGGAATGAACAGGGGTGGGGTGATGATCAGAGTCTGGGGGCATGTTAAGTTTGAGATGCTAAACCCAAGACATCCGAGATAGTGAGCAGACAGGTAGAGTATGAACCCAGCCTAGGGCAAGGGTCTGAAGAGATACACACTTGGAAATCATCGGCTTAGAAATGGGACCGGGGAGGCGTCTTGACTCCTGGCCCAGTGCTCTTTCCACTGTTTCTCTTTCCGTCTGGCCCTTTCTTGCTCTCTTAGCTCCCTGGTAGATCCTTCCCAGAGCAGGCAGCGGGGGTGGGTCTCTGGGGTGACACAGAGCCCTGCCCACCATTTCCCCCACCTGCCCTGGCCCCATTCCCTTGGCAAACAGCCCTGGGCCTCCTGGGCTGCTGTATTTCAGAAAAGCGTTCCAGTTTGGCAGAGCAAATACAGCCGAGGAGAAAGGCAACACCTTGCAAAATAGCACCAGGCCCTCAAAAGAGAGTTTTCTTGGTCTTTTCTTTAACTTTCTCATCTGGCCTCAAGCCAAGAATGTGTCCTGTATTTTCTTCCTTTGTCCCTCCCCACCGCCCACCCCATCTCTGGTGTCTGCAATTCCCAGAGTGTTAATCTCCCATCACGAGACTGGGAAATCTCAGAAATGGCCTGGAGCTGCACAGCTGGCCTGGGTCCCTCCTCTGCCCTCCCACAAAGCCCTGGCTTCCAGTGGAGTGCCGGGAAGGAGTGTGGGCCCTGGAGTGGGACTGCCTGAATTTCACTCCTAGCATGGTGGCTGTGTGTCCTTCGGCAAGTTACTTCCCTCTCTGTGCCTCAGTCCCCTAATCTGTGAAATGGGGACAATAATAGTACTACTTGACAGGCTTGTGAGGAGTGCATAAGTTAGTACAGGTAAAGCTTAGAATGGTGATAATTATGATTTCCCTGGGTTAGGTCAAGATAAAGAACACAGGCCCCAGAGGGTACTGCCTGGGTTCCAGGTCCAGCTCCACAACTTAACTTCGTTCCTGAGTGCCTTGGGTCTTGTCTAGGGCAGAGCTGTCTTCCCAGGCATGGGGGCCTGTGCAGGTCCTGCAGGCGGAACACTTACCAGTACCTGACACGCATCCTGAGTGCTCTGTGGATGTTGACTTAATGGAAAATCAGTGAGCTTTCTTATCTGGGCTTCCTAAATCTGGCCCAGGCCTCTGACCTCCTCAGCCTAGGCTGAGATCACTCCCTGGCAGGTTTCTCTGCCCAGACTTATCCTGCTGATGCCTGAAATTCTACCATTATTGCCTCACTTCTTCGGCTTAACGCTTTGCCATCATTAAAATACAGATAGCCAGGGAAGGGGTCACCAGTTCTATATTCTGTCTTTTATTCCTCAGTGTGAGGACATTCATCAGCGATTTTCCTGAGAGGGATACGGCAAGGAAAAGCATGCTCTCCCATCTTGCCTGCTGCCCTCGGCTTGACCCCAGCTCCAGGCTCTCCTGTTGCCCCTGAGGGGAGTGCAGTTTCCTTGCCCTGGCCCCCCTCGGCAAACCCTGTCAGGATCTGGTCCAAGCCCACCTCTCAGTGTACATGCCCCACGTGACCCCTGGGCCAGCCTGGGTGTCTTCTCATCGTCATTTGGGCTTCCTGGCCCCAGTGTCTGCTCTTTCGAGTCTCAGCTCCTAAACCATACCCCCATCCTCCCACCCAGCTCTCACTGTTCACCTCTCTTGGAGGGTCTGCGTCATGGTTTCTGAGCCTCCGCACTCCTGACGTTTGGAACGAGCTAACTCTTTGTTGCAGAGAGTGCCCCACAGCGTGCAGGGTGTTTAGCGCCGTTGCTGGCTCCTACCCATTCTTGCACCTCCCCAGGTTTGATAGCCCCAAATGTCTCCAGACATTGCCCATGAACCTTGGGTTCATGGCCCGCTCTGCTCCAGCTAGCTGGGGGATGGGTGGTTTGTCTTGGTTTGCTCAGCTGCAAAACAGGCACCAGAAATCCTGTCTCATAAACAGTGTTTTAAATTTATTTTTATTCATTTATTTAGGCCATGCCATGTGACATCCGGGACCCTAATTCCCCAACCAGGGATCAAACTCATGCCCCTGAAGTGGAAGCATGGATTCTCAACCACTGGACTGCCAGGGAAGTCTCCAGACAATATTTTAAAAGGATAACTGTTGCAAGGTTATGTTGATAGATGCTTGAAAAAGTGAAGCAAAGATTCAACAGCAACCACGCCATCTGCTCAGACTAAATTCATCCCCTATCTCTTTTTTTCAGGAAATTGTCAGGCCCCAAACCCTGGAGTCTTCTTTGATTTCTACACCCCCCATGTGTTCATTTGCAAAAGCTTTGGGCACCTCCCAAACCAGTCTCAATTCAGCCCTTCTACCCACTTCCACTCCTCTTGCCCCAAGTCTCCACTGCGGGCATCACGGCAGCCTCCCTACCAGCTTCCAGATTCCACACTGTCCAGTGCACAGTTCACACAGCAGCCAGAGGGCTCTCCTTACAACCAACTCGAGTCAAATCCTAGTTGACCTCAAGCTCCATACCAGGACCTCTAGAGCCTCCTGCCTGTCCCTGCCTTCCCCGCCCCTTGCCCAGCAGACAGAATCCTCACTGGTCTTCTCGTGTTTCTCAGACAGCATTGTGACCACTGCTATCTCACCAAGGGCTTCCCACTGGTGGACACCCTGCCTGGCACACGGGCCTCAGTGCTGACCTGGCTGGCACCTTCTCACCCATCCTATCCCTGCTCCAGTGCTGTCTGGGGACCTTGCTTGAGTCCCCACCTACAGCAACCTCCCCCACCCCCAGGTACACTTGGTCCCTTTATCCCACTTTATTCTCTTCACAGTCTTTATCATGATCAGAAACTATGCTCTTTATTTATTTACAACCTTGCCTGTTAATAGTCTACCCCAACCAGAATGGTCAGCTTCTTGGGAGAAGAGTCCTGTCCACTGTTGCATCCTCAGGGCCAAAGACAGCACCTGGTACACAGCAGGCATCCAAGAAATGCTCAATGGATATGCGAATCCAGCTGTAAAATTTCATCATCTTTCAAATGCAGCACAGAGGCCACCTGCCTGTAGCCTGTCCCTCAGTGGAAGCCACTTTCCCCTCCTCTGAGCCTCTGAAAGATCTGTATCTCTCCCTTGGCTGAATCACTTGGCCCTATAACTTTCTTTTTATTAAAAAAAAAAAAATATATATATATATATATATATTAGACTGTGCTGGGTCTTACTTGCATTATGCGGGATCTAGTTCCCTGACCAGGGGTCAAACCGGGGCCCCCTCTATTGGGAGCACAGAGTCTTAGCCACTGGACCTCTAAGGAAGTCCTGGCCCTGTTACTTCTTTATGGAAAATGGCCCATTTCTCCAGATCCACTGTGAGAGGGAGGACAGGGACCCGGATAGGCTTATTTCTGTATCCCCGGTAAGCCTGGCACAATAAATACTGATAGGGACAGTGGATACCTAGGGAGGGGTAAGAAGGGCCCTGTGATTTGCTGATCATTTCTGGAGCTTGGCAGACAAACTTCACCTCTCCTGCTGTAGCAGATTAAAGATGGCTGCAAATTCTTTGACTTTCCTCTCATGGAGAGGCCTGTGACTGCTTTGACCAACGGAACTCAGCAGAAGTGGTGCCCTTCTAGGCCCTGGCTCAGACATTGAGAGACTGCAGCTTCTACTTGCTGTCAGGTGGAGTTTTGAGCTGCCCCATGGACAGGTCTGACCGCCCTGGCTGGTGAAGTCACACACAGAGGTCCCAAGACTGCGTGGAAAGGGAGAGCGAGCCACCTGGGCCCAGCCGGTGCCCATCAAGTCGCCAGGAATGTGAGTAAAATTGATGGACCCTTCAGATGCGCCCAGCTGCCAGCTGAATCAAGCAACCTCAGTGATGCCATGTGGAGCGAAAGCATTGCTCCCACAAAATCATGAGATGTCATAAAATGCTTGCTTCAAAACCACTAACTTTGGGGAATTTCTTGGTGGTCCAGTGGTTAGGACTCAGTACCCTCACTGCCGGGGCCCCAGGTTCAATCCCTGGTCAGGGATCTAAGATGCTGTAAGGGGTCTGTGATCTATTAGTGATGTCTGCCACAGGTACAGAGTGGAGTATTAAGAGTTATTACCTGTGCTGCACTTTTCATATGTCTGGCCAATTCATGTTGAATACAGTTAACGCATGATTTCGTTTAATCCTCATAGGTAGGGCTTATCATCTGTATTTTATTGTCTGTGTTTTTTTAAAATCTGTATTTCCTTATAAATATAGAAAGTAAAGGACAGAAAAGTTACATAGCTTGCCTAGTAGTTTACTCAGCTCATAGGGGCAGATGAGATTCTGGGGTGCAAAGTCCATTAAAGAAGGCAAGAACGCAGGCGTTTCCCCAGAGGCAAACCTCCCCTCCTTCCTGACTGATGGCTGACCCCTCACCCACTCTTCTGTTTGCTATCGCTCAGTCCGGCTTTACTCTGGCACTCAGCCAGCGTCACCAGGGCCCCAGAACTACTGACTTCCCCCCCCACCCCCTGCTTGTCATGGGAGGCTGGTGCTTAGGTATCTCTCAAGGGTGGAACCATCTGAGTTTGTAAAGAGCTTAAGGTAATACCCGTTTCACGTCTCCCAGCTCCCAGAGCCAGGCAAAGCGAAGAGCTCCGTTCAAGGTTCTTAGAGAGCAGTTCCACAAAGCCTTCTTGGGGGAGTTAGAACCCAGGGTGGGGGGAGGGTAGGGGAGGGGGGAGGGCTCAAGCCCCACTCCACCCCTTCCTGGAGGTGTGCTCTTGCACAGGTGACTTCACCATTCTGACTCTCAGTTTTTTCATCTGTCAAGTGGGGATTATTAGACCTACCCCACATAGTAATTTTAAAGATAAAGGGATTTAATATGAGTAAATTCCTCGAGTCACGCTTGGCACACATGGGTGCTTATTAAATATTTCTTGATGAATGAGTGAATGAATGAATGAACAGCTGGATAACACTTCACCATGCTGAGGTGTAGACTTAGTTCTGGATCTCAGCTGGCTGGCTTCCTGTACCCACTGTGCCTGGCACAGCGAGGGCACCTAATATATATTTGTCAAAATAATTCTCCCAAGTCTCATCTAAGGAAGTCATTACCAGGCACACACACACACACAATCATACCATACTGTACATTCCAAAGCAGTCAGAATTTACTCAGGTGATGATAACACCTATGCTCTTCAGACTCCGTATCAGGCAGCCTCATCTGTGAATCAGGAAATAGGTGGAAAAAAAAAAACACCTCTGAACACACGAAAGAGACAGCATAAAGTTCATGCACCGATACCTGTGGCTTTTCTCCTGAAAGTAACCTCTGGTCCTCATTTTTAACCTAGTTACTCTTGGTTTCCAAGCAAATCAAACAAGCATCGTATGATGGTTTTGAAACCCACCTTTCTCAGATGGAAAGCACAAGCTGGAAATGAAGAATGAAGAGGCACTCAGGAGATAATTCCCAAGGGAAATCGGGCTTTGCATCCCTAAGATAGGAATGATAACAAGATTCAATAAAACCCCACACAAATTCTGGTAAACTGCAACTGGCGATTGGCTCCTGGTCCCCTGTAAGGTATGACCAACTAGATACCAGGCTACTCTAAATTTGCAGTACACAATCTTGCATTTCAGATGATTGAATCTAACCCCTATCACCATCCCATGAGATGGGTTATTATCCTCTTATTACAGAGCAAAGTTCCTCATTGAATTTAGGGATGATATTGATATTTGATATCAATTGATATTTACAGATGGATAATTCTTGTGGAATTACCTTTGCCAACAAAGGTCCATCTAGTCAAGGCTATGGTTTTTCCAGTGGTCATGTATGGATGTGAGAGTGGGACTATAAAGACAGCTGAGCACAGAAGAATCGATTCTTTTGAAGTGTGGTGTTGGAGAAGACTCTTGAGAGTCCCTTGGACAGCAAGGAGGTCCAACCAGTCCATCCTAAAGGAGATCAGTCCTGGGTGTTCACTGGAAGAACTGATGTTGAAGCTGAAACTCCAATGCTTTGGCCACCTGATGCGAAGAGCTGACTCATTTGAAAAGTCCCTGATGCTGGGAAAGATTGAGGGCAGGAGAAGAACGGGATGACAGAGGATGAGATGGGTGGATGGCATCACTGACTCAATGGACATGGGTTTAGGTGGACTCCGGGAGTTGGTGATGGACAAGGAGGACTGGCGTGCTGCGATTCATGGGGTCGCAAAAAGTCAGACACAACTGAGCGACTGAACTGAACTGAACTCTTTGTGGGGAGCTGTCCTGTGCATCGCAGAATGTTTAGCAGCATCTCTGACCTCAGCCCACTAGATGCCAGAAGCACCTCCCCACTCCTGACTTGTGACAACCAAAAATCTCTCCAGGCATTATCAAATGCCCCTGGGGCAGAATTGCTCCCATCGAGAACTGTTAAAGATTTAGGAATTGAGGTTCAGAGAGAGTGAGGGTTGCCCAAGGTTATACAAGTCCATGGAGCAACCTAAGTCTGAGCCCTTAAAAACTATGCCAAGTTACGCTTGACTGTATAGTCAAAGCTTTGGTTTTTCCAGTAGTCCTGTACAGATGAGAGAGCTAGACCATAAAGAAGGCTGAACACCAAAGAACTGATGCTTTTGAACTGTGGTGCTGGAAAAGACTCTTGAGAGCCCTCTGGACAGCAAGGAGATCAAACCAGTCCATCCTAAAGGAAATTAACCCTGAATATTCATTGGAAGGATGGATGCTGAAGCTAAAGCTCCAATACTTTGGCCACCTGATGCAAAGAGCCTATTCATTGGGAAAGACTCTGATGCTGGGAAAGATTGAGGGCAGGAGGAGAAGAGAGTGACAGAGGATGAGATGGTTGGATGGCATCACTGACTCAATAGACATGAGTTTGACTAACTGTGGGAGATAGTGAAGGACAGGGAGGCCTGGCATTGGGCAGCCCATGGGGTCGCAAGCAATCGGACATGACTTAGTGACTGAACAAGTAACAACAATGCTTTAGAGACGGTTGTGAGGCTCATATCCTGGAACAAAGGTCACAAATAGCCATTCTTAAGCCATCAGTGACTGCCCTGGGTCCTGGGGGATGGCCTTTGTCCTTGGGGATGAATTTCCCTGAGCTGCATCCTTGGTCTCCCTGACTCTCTCCTCTTCAACCTTGACAGCATCTGCATCCCTCTGGGCCGCACCCTCTGTGATCTGGACCTGGAGGAGTCGAGGTGGAGGGCTATCTTGGGGGTGTGTGTGGAGTGGGGGCCTCTTGTGCACAGAGGTAGACAGGGAGCTGGGTATTTGTTGAGGCCGCTGAATGCAAAGCTGAGGGAGCCTGGCATCTGACAGAGAAATCAGCAGCCTGAGGCAGTCTGTGTTTATTTCCCTCTGATCTACCCCCATCCTTCAGTTCAGTTCAGTCACTCAGTTGTGTCTGACTCTTTGCGACCCCATGGATGAAGCATGCCAGGCTTCCCTGTCCATCACCAACTCCCGGAGGCTACTTAAACTCATGTCCGTTGCACCGGTGATGCCATCCAACCATCTCATCCTCTGTCGTCCCCTTCTCTCTCCTTTAATCTTTCCCAGCATCAGGGTCTTTTCCAATGAGGCAGTTCTTCACATCAGGTGGCCACAGTATTGGCGTTTCAGCTTCCCCACCCTTAGTAGTGTCTTATTTAAAGGGTCTCAGCTGTGCTGTAGGGAATGAAGCAGAGAACTCTATGGGTGCACATTGAGCTGACCATCAAAGGGAGCACCATGCTTCCTTCTTCAAGACAGCAGCGATCTGGGAGAAGGTGAGTCTAGAACCACCGGACCTGGAGCTGCCCTGCTCTGTGGCCCACCTTGGAGGCCGGGGGCTTTGGCAGGCAGATTCCTTGTAAAGCACCGCCCTCCCCAAGATTAGGAGCTGATTCAGATCTTGAGTGGGAGGAATCTGGGAAACATCTGAACACAGTCATACCTGATGGCTCCATACATGCGTCACAGCCCTGGGTGAACACTTGAAATAGCCCACAGTGTACGGAGGCCACGGACTCTGGATATTCAGGGCAGCTGCTTTCAAATCGTCAGATGTCTTATTCCAAACTGTTAAATGACAAAAAGCTTTAAAACAATGGTAAGCACGAAGATTTTCGCGGGATGAATTAATTCACTCAGTAAGTGTTTGTGGAGCGTGTCTGTGTGACCAGGACGCTATCAGGCGCAGCACGGAGTAGAACAGACACAAACCCCTGCCCTCTCACTCTACTGAGGAAGACAGGCTATGCCACGCAAGGGAGTAAAACACAGCACAGGTTACACAGTGGTGGTACTACGGGGAAAAAACAAAGCAGAGAAGAGTAGGTGAGGCGGGAAATAACATTTTAAAGGAAGATGACAATGAGAAGGTGGTTGTCAAGTAAAGTCCTGGAGGACACGAGGGTGCCAGCCGAGGGATAAGAGGGGAAGAGCATTCCAGGGAAAGGAGACAGCAAGGGCAAGGGCCCTGTGGTGGGCGTGTGCCCGCCTCATAGGAGGAATACCTGAGAGCTGGAGCAGAGTGAGGGAAGGGCAAGGTGGGAGGGGGCAGAGATGTGAGAGGCCCAGGCTGTGCTGGGTCCACAGGGTGTGGGAAGGAATCTGAATTTTTCTCTCAGTACAGAGGCCATGTCACACAATGTTAGTAGTGTTTTTTTTTTTTCTTTCCCCAGAAAGTAGAATTTTGGATAATTTGTCTTTGTTATTTGTGTGTTTGTCTGTTAATACAATGAATATCTATTGCTTTTAGGGTAAGAAAAGAAAAAAGAAAAAGCCAAACAGCTTTGTAATTTGAAAAGTTTTGCTGAGTTTCCAACATATTTGAGTATTTTCAAAATATTTGAAAATATTTTGCTGAGTTTTCTGTTTTCACCCTATATTTTCAGACAGTTCTTAAGAACATCACAAAATTCAGTTTGCATTGTGAAAGATTTTCCACAGAGGTAAAAACCACCTGAAGTCTTTAATGGAATGAATTGGGTAAAAATTAATTGTATTAAAAATACAAAGTAGAGGCACTTTCCTGGTGGTCCAGTGTTGAAGACTCCATGCTCCATGCAAGGGGGCTGGGTTCAATCTCTGGTTGGGGAATTAGATCTTGCATGCCCCATCTAAGACCCAGCACAGCCAAATAAATTTTTAAAAAATACAATGTATAATATGTTTTTAAGGTAGGAATATATTTTACTCCAATTCAATTATTGAGGGTGTTCCCAGGGTGTTAAGGAATGCTGAGAAGGGTGCGGGCACCTGCAGAGGGCCTGGGGCAGTGGCTAAGGGCACTGGCTGGGAAGCTGACTGCTGTGTTCTAGTGCCCATTCCCACTCTGCCACCCTGGTGGGTTTCCTCTTCACTTGAGGCTCAGTTTTCTCATCTATAAAAAGAGAATAATAATTATGCCAGTGATAGTGTAGGAAACAGAAGCTGCTCAAGGTACATTAAACAAGAGGGATTTAACACAGGGAAGTAGGGCCTTATAGACTTGGTGGAAGGGCTGAGGAGAAAGCTCTAGGATGGGTCTCTGGGAACTGCGTCCTGAAGTGACCCGCCAGGGGAGCTGTAGCATCTGAGACTGTGTTCAAGGCAGAGTCCCCTCACTGCCAATCACAGGACAGGAAGGCAGAGTTTGAAGCCACCGTTACAGTTGCCTCCTGGCACCTATGTTTATGGGCACAGGAATTTATTGCAGAAAACCCTCATATTTTCCCAGACTTCATTGGCCAGCAGAAATAATTAAGTCAGAGGAAAAGGAGGCTTGGCCTCTCTTCAAATCTCTCACTAGAGCAACTAACTGGCAGAATCTAATTTATAGTTAGAACCCTAGGTGCAAGGGAGCCTGGGAAATGTAGTTTTTAACTTTCTAAACTTTTCACGGAAGGTGAGATCATCTGGGTCTTCTGAGAAGCAGAGGCCAAGACAGAATATTAGGGGAAATGCCTGACTAGAGAAAATAGGTAAAGGGCCGAGTGAGGCCGGAAGAGTTGTCAGGTTGCAAAGCAAGTTGACTCAATTTAGGGGAGAAGGAGAGAAGGTTGGGTGGAAGGATTTGAGAAAGTTTCAGCAACGCAGTCTGAGAATCCTTGAACCAATTTCGGTCTACAAAGTAGTCCGTGTCTCCAAGGAAGGAGTCTGTCTTAGCATCTCCATTACAGTCAGTCATTAATGGCATCATTCCATGGGGGTGGGTTACAAAGCACCACTGCTGGGGTCCTTAGGCAATTATACCTCCTGTAGTTGGACGCCTTCTGGGCCTGTTTTCATGGCTCCCTATTAGGATAGGAGGGCGGTCAGGCAAATCAATCCGAAGAGCCTACCCTGATCACAATACCCGTCTCCTAGGTTTCCTGTTCTGTACCTACGTGCATGCTCAGTCTTGTCTGACTCTGAGAACCCATGGACCACAGCCCGCCAAGCTGCTCTGTCCGTGTAATTTTCCAGGCAAGAATACTGGAGTGCATTGCCATTTTCTCCTCCAGGGGATCTTCTTGACCCAGAGATTGAATCCGCGTCTCTTGCGTCTCCTGCATTGGCAGGTGGGTTCTTTACCTCGGGTAATGTAAGGGTTAAATGAGGTAATAGTACCTGCAGAGAGTAAGTGCCCCGAGATCACCATCTGTGGTCTCCTAGAAATAAGTAAGGAGAGGACGAAGTGTTGCAGGCAGGGAAGGCATACATGGCTGCCTGTTCGTAACAATAGGGAAGCTTATCACAAGATAGTTTCCGGGTCCCGCCCTGGAAGTGTGATTCAGCTGGTAGGAGGTGAGGCCTGAACATGCACAGGTTGCTCATGAGGCCTGGGGTTCTTAGACCAGCTGGTTTGGGTTCCCAGTTGTAGATGTCAGAGGAAAGAGTGCTGAGCGAGGTAGAGGGTAAGGAAAGGACGGTAGGAAAGACTGAAGAAGAGATGGAGCCTGAATAGGGTCTTGAAGGATGAATAGGAGTTGAAAGTGAAGGAGCAGAGGACATTCCAGGTGAAGGGAACGGTGTACATGAAGGCAGAGTAGCTTTAAAGAGCTCAGGATGTTTAGGAACCCATAAGGTTTGGTGTGATTAGGTAAATGATTTTTTTTTTAATTGAACATTTACCAATGGCCAGGTTCAGTGCTAAGGGTTTAACATGCTTTATATTACTGAGTCCTCACAATGATTCTATGACATCAGTATTATTGTCCCTCCCATTTTACTGATGAAGTAACGGAGGCTCAGAGGGGTTGAGTGACTCCCCCTAAATCACACAGCTATTTTAAGATGGAGTCAGGGTTGGAATTTATTTGTGTCCAAAGGCTGTACTGTTTACATTCCTGGGAGAAGAGGCTAAAGAAACAGGTTGTCATCTGTACAGGACATTTGTGCAGATGGAATGTGGCATCTATGAATAGGAACACAGGCTTTGGGGTCATCAGAAGAGTTCAAACTGCCCCTACAGGCTCTGGAGCTTTGGGCAAGTTTGTTAGGCTCTCCAAGTTCTGTTTTCTTCATGTGTAAAATGAGGTAATAATGCCCATCTTAGGGTAGGTCATGAGATGGAATGAGTTATGTAACACACCTAGCACAATGCCCTTTTCATACTGTTAATGGAGTTCTCAAGGCAAGAATACTGAAGTGGTTTGCCATTCCCTTCTCCAGTAGACCGTGTTTTGTTATTCATTGCAAAGACTGGCCAATACTTTGGTCACCTGATATGAAGAACCGACTTATTGAAAAAGACCCTGATGTTGGGAAAGATTGAAGGCAAGAGGAGAAGGGGATGACAGAGGATGAGATGGTTGGATGGCATCACCAACTTGATAGACATGAATTTGAACAAGCTCAGGGAATTGGTGATGGACAGGGAAGCCTGGCATGCTGGAGTCCATGGGGTCACAAAGAGTCAGACACAACTGAGCGACTGAACTGACTGAGCACAAGGCCTGGTTCTTAATAAGAATATGGTAATTGGAAGCTATTATTATTAACTCATGCAAATGTGTTGGGACTTCAACTTGTAGAAGCTGGGGAACCTAGAGGGTTTCAAACTGGAAGATCGTAAATATTTCCAGAAGATCCATGAAGGAGCAAAGCTCTGAGTTCGAAGAATGCCACTCAAACAGTGAGCTTTCAGGAACGAACTAGGGGCCCAGGAGACTTTGGGGGCAGGTGTGATCACAGAGCCAGTTGACTCTGGGAGTGTTCTGGAAGTCTCACCAAGTGGCCAGTTACCCACTGCCTAGTCCATCAGAGAGTGTCGGATATTGCTTTGGAAAATTTCAGGAGGGGCTTCCTTGGCTGGGCTGAAGGAGAAGGCCGTCTCACTGCTCTCATGTCGGGGTCACATTCCTGTAAAGACTCAATTCCCCAAATATTAGAACAAAGGCCAAACTGTGACATATACATGTTCCGTGGGTGGTGGAATCACTGGGATCCCTTTTGTGTTTTTGCATGCCTTCTACCCTAAGTATGTACTGATTTCTGTTTTTTGAAGTAGCAAAATAAACATTATTTAAAAAGGAAAAAAAAAAACAGAGACTTCCCTAGTGGTCCAGTGGTTAAGAATCTGCTTGCCAATGCAGGGGAACTGGGTTCAATCCCTGGTCCAGGAAGAAACCACAGGCCCTGGAGCAACAAGGGCTGTGTGCCGCGACTACTGAGCTCGTGCTCTAGACCTCGAGAGCTGCAATTCCTGAGCCCACACACCTGGGGTCCAGGCTCCACAACAAGAGAAAGTGAAAAGTGAGCTGCTCAGTCGCTGTCTAACGCTGGACTCGTCCATGGACTTCTCCAAGACAGAAAACTGGAGTGGGTAGACTTTCCCTTCCCCAGGGGATCTTCCTGACCCAGGGATTGAACCTGGGTCTCCTGCACTGCGGGCGGATTGTTTACCAGCTGAGCCACAAGGGAAGCCACTGCAATGAGGAGCCAAACGCCACAACTAGATAGGAGCCCCCACTTGCCACAACTTCACACAGCGTCGAAGACCCAGTGCAGCCAGGAATAAATAAGTGATAAATTAATTAAATAAAAAGAAAAAGGTGGCCCTTGCTTGGGAAGGCTGATTCACATCTCCCACAGCAGCCCATCAGGAAGGGCTGTGACCATGCCCTACCCCCATCCCACCCTGACTCCCTCTGAGGGAGCAGTTCCATCAAACCCCTCCAGGGCTGACAAGTCCTTTATCCTGTCAGCAAGCCGGTGGTGAGGGGTGTGTGTGTGCGTGTGTGAGCAGAGGTGGCGGTGAGGTGGGGGAACGGTCAGGGGAGGCATTCTCAAACTTCATCTCAGGGTCAGTTTACACTCTTAAAAATTATTAAGGAAGTTTATAAGTTATATCCGTTGCTAATTTACCTGGCTCCAAACGTCAGTCTTGCCAAGGTTTGTTGCTGTTGTTGCTCAGTTGCTAAGTCCTGTCCGGCTCTTTGCGACTCCCTGGGCTGCAGCAGGCCAGGCTCCCCTGTCCTTCACGGTCTCCTGGAGTTTGCTCAGATTCAAGGAGGTGGCCAAACCCCGTTTAAAGTAAGGATAATAAACTCACTATATGCTAACATCAAAAAAAATTTTTTCATAAAAAGTAGCAAATTTTTCCAAATTAAAAAAGTTAGTGAGAAGAGTGGCTTGCTTTGAGATTTTTGCAGCTGTCTTCTATGTCTGATTTAATAGATGTCAGATGGGTTCTTGATTCCACAGTTGCATTCAGTCTGTTGTGATGTCACAGGCCATGCAGCTTTTGGACAATTTCAGAGAATGAGAATGAAAAAGACAAAGAACATCTCAGAACTACTATGACAATAGTTTTGACCTTGTAGACCCCCTCCAAGGGTCTCAGGGACCCCCAAGGAGTCCACAGTCAACATTTTGAGAACTGTTGCTCTAGGCAGACTCTCCCAGACTGCTTCCAGAAACAGCCATTGTGATTTAGGTGTGAACACATCTGGCCCGCTGTCCCAGGGGGAGGGCGGTGGGGGGAGGGACTGATGAAAAGCCAAGTGTGTGTCTGTGCCCCGAGCAAGCACGCCCCCTCCTCTCACCGTATTACCCCGTCAGCTGCTAGACAATCCGTGGTAATTTCTAATGACAGCTCTCAAGTTTCACCTCTGCTGAGAAAACAACAGGCCAGACAAGGAGGGATAAAACGCCAGAGCAGAGAGTGTGGGGGAGGTGGGCTCTGCTGGCTGTTGTGAGGGGCAGAAAGGGGTGCTCTGGCTTTGGGGTCCCCATGGGGCATGCGTGTGGGCAGAGGCCCAGTCTGCTCTGGGCCCCGGGAGCAGACCGAGAGGTGGCCCGCCTGGTCTCTGACTCACCCACCCGAGTTTCACCGGATGCAGTTGGCTCATTTTTGGCAGGAGAGAGGGAGGCCCAGTCTCTGCAGCGCAGGAGGGGTGAACCACATCCCTTGACTCAGAAGAGGCCATGAACGGAAGCGTGGTTCCCTCTGTCCTCCTCTGGGCTGCATCCTTCGTGGTCCCCACACCCCCTCCCCAGGTGGTGGAGGCTTCCAGCTGCCATTCTGGGGGGCTGAGGAAACAGGAGTGTCAGGGCATTTACCTAGCGCTTGCTGTGTACAATGGGATCTGAGCTAATCCCTTCCAGCGCCTGCTATATTTAATCCTAACTTGTGCTGTGGGAGTCATTATTATTCTCCTCCTTTTATTTCTTTTTTTAAGGTTTAAAAGTGCAATCTTCTTTAGATAATACTTGTACATCATCTATAGTAATATAGACAAACAGATAAAAATTGTTTACCAGTTGTTTTTTTTAAATACCACATTAAATTCCGTTTACAACAGCATTGGTAATACCGTAAGATGACAGACTCCAGTTTACAAAACAAAAATTACTCGCTTCACTGGTTGATACAGTCCCATGAGTCTTCAATGGATGAAAATGTGTCATGAATTTCAGCTGCAAATTATTACAAAGCTTTCCCAACCTAGCCACTTGATGCTCAGAAAATATTTCTGTATTCTAAAAATGGACTTCAGTGAAAATGCTAAGTTTCCAACAGTGTGGTCAGTTTTTGGTTGTTAACCCCAAACTATTCTCCTTTTATCTGTGAGGATACAAAGCCCAAGGAGGAAATGACTTGTCCATATGCCAAGCCAGGGACTGAAGCTGGGATTGGATTAGATTTCTCTAGACCCATAGCCCAGACGAGTAGCCTCTCCTTTATAAACTGTTGTGCTAAGAATCAGGCTCTGTGGCTCAGTTGTTGAAAAATCTGCCTGCAATGCAGGAGACGCAGGTTCGACCCCTGGGTTGGGAAGATCCCCTGGAGAAGGGAAAGGCTACCCACTCCAGTATTCTGGCCTGGAGAAATCCTGTATAGTCCATGGGGGTCACAGAGTCAGACACGACTGAGCAACTTTCACTTTCACTTTCATTGACCTAGGTGATAAACATTAAGTATCTCATTGGAATTTGACAATCCCCTTGAGATTCAGGATGAATTTGTTTTAGGTGGGAACATTTTCACTAAAACCTTACATAATTCCAAATGCTCATGTGGTACAAGATCAGTCCTGGCAAAGGCGTCTTGTGTTTTTGTTTACCATCCAAAGTGTACAACCGTGACGCTGTGGTGTGTAGAGGTTACTTGCTCAGCCTGCTGTGAAATCATGTGGGTTTTGATGCTTTTCTCATGGGAAGGAGCCACGTTTACTCTTTCATAGTTTGGGTGCTGTTCTGTTAACATGTCCTTGTACTGCACAACCTCCTTGGTACCATCACTAATACCTCTTTGCAGATGAGGTTTTGAGAGGTTGAGGACCAGCCCTGGGTAAATAGTGGAGCTGGAACTGAGGCTCAGGCAGACTGACCCCCAACTCCCCAATCTTTGCCCTGCTTCTCTTGTTCTAGAAACATCCCTGAATCTGGGAAGACCTCCTCCCTCCACCATTCCTGAGCCTCGCCTGGCCTAACTCTTAGATCACTTTTCAAACCTTTCCTCAGAGAGAGAGAGCAGCAGTGAAAGGGGGAGGAAACTGAAGTGTGTGTTTAAGACTTTCCCAAGTGACTGGCGAAGACTCTTGAGAGTCCCTTGGACTGCAAGGAGATCAAACCAGTCCATCCTAAAGGAAATCAGCCCTGACTGTTCATTGGAAGGACTGATGCTGAAGCTCCAATACTTTGGCCACCTGATGCGAAGAGCTGACTCATTGGAAAAGGCCCTGATGCTGGGAAAGGTTGAGGGTGGGAGGAGAAGGGAGCAAAAGAGAACAAGATGGTTGGATGGCATCACTGACTCAATGGGCATGAGTCGAGAGATAGTAGACATAACTCAGAGGTAGTGAAGGACAGGGAAGCTGCAGTCCACGGGGTCGCAAAGAGTTGGTCACGACCGAGAGATTGAACGGCAGGTGACTCCGGGGCTGGGCCCTTAGAGAAAGTCAGCCCCAGCATGTCTCAGCAAGGCCCCCTGTCTCTGTCCCCTCTTTCCTCAAACAAGGGAATGAGTGTGGGGCCAGATGGGATGAGAGAGGCTGTATGGTGGGGTGCCAGTTGTGGGGACAGAATAAAAAGATCTTGAAACTGATCAACAGCAGTGAAGTCATTTCCTTTTGCTTCAAAATAGCTTCTCCCTCCTCCAAAAGTAATAAAACTCAGAAACTCCTGAGAAGCCCAAAGAAGAGAGTGTAAAAGCCCACGGTCCTAGCACTCATGCAGAAATGCTGTTAGTATTTTGGGTGTGACTCCTTCCCGTCTTCTGTCTACGCACCTATCTATAGACCTATTTATAGTTATAATAAAAATGTATTCATAATAACATTTTATTATTGACAAAATAATACACGTCCACTGTAGAACAGTTGAGAGTAGAAATGAGCAAAAGAAGAAAGTACAAACGTTCATCTCAGCTAGCATGACTTTCTAGGTTTTTCTCTTGATTGTGTTATAATGATATTATTAATAAAAAAAGTTATCAGCATATAGGCAAGTTTATTGAAATCGTTTCTCCACGCCAACAATTTGAAGAGAAAACAAAGTTGTGGATTTTAGCCTCTTTTAGGTCACAGAGGCTCTTGCGAATTTAAGAGCCACGGACGCACTGATGGCACAGATAAAGTCTCCCTCAGCTGTCAGGGGATCTGAAAACTGCGGAACCCCTGCATAGGCAGGTGAGCCCCAGTGTGAAATTTCCCCAGTTGTTCATGAATTATTACCAGGTGAAGAAGGGCTTTCGCTTCTCTCCAGTTGAAAGGAAAGTTACACCCCAAACCTCTGCTGCCCTTAACTCTCCTCTTTTTCATCTGAATTTGTTAAAACTTTTATTCGTTTATTTATCGGTGGCAGCGCTGTGTCTTTGTTGCCGTGTGCGGGCTTCTCTTGCTGCAGAGGACGGGCTCTCGAGGGCATGGGCTTCAGTCGTTGTGGCACATAATCTCCGTGGTTGCAGCTCCCGGGCTCGACTTAGTTGCTCCAAGGCATGTGGAATCTTTCCGGATCAGGTATCAGACCTGCATCTCCTGCATTGGCAGGTAGATTCTTAACCCCTGGATGAGACCAGGGAAGTCCCTGTAAGGTGCTTTTTAACTATAACAGTTTCGGTCCTCATCTCTAAAATGGAAAAGTGATAGAGTTGTAATATCGAAAGAGCTAATATATGGACCAGGACAGTAGCTGACCCTCAGAGAGTCTCGGTGGTCGTCCCCAGGCGGGGCCAGACCTGCCTGCAGAAGGGCCGAGGAGCCCATGCCCTGGGCTGAGCGGAGGCCAAACAGCAGTGAGAATGGGCCAAACGGGAAAGGACACCATGGCGAGAGGCCAGGAGGCCGTGTCTCCCTGAGGCTCCAGAGGAAGGCTGGATCACTAGTTCCCTCCTCTGGATCCTCAATAGGTGAGGAAAACTTACATGCTCAGGCACATCTGCTGGACTTGAGTCTTGGCCTCAGAGATTTCTCTGTTGAAAATCGATAGGCCAGGTTGCTGACGGGGTGGGGCTAGAACCCCCAGCACTGTGGAGGGGGGCCTGGATTTGGTGTATGGGCACGTGTGTTCACAGGCACCACACAACATGCGTGGTGTAAAGACTGGAGTGGGGACTATGAGGATGTCCACCTGTGTTTTTCTTAAGAATGATGGAGAACTATCTTACTTCGGTATTTGGACAGAGGTTGGCTCACACCATTAAGAAACAGTAGCCTCAGGTTTAGGAGGGATCTCAGTGGTCGCTGCCCACTCTTTCTCACTCCTCCTCCTCCTTCTGAGGAAAACAGAGCAAGAATATAGGTACACTCAGGTTTCAGAGACCACAGACCTGGGTTGGAATCTGGCCTATTCCGGCACCTTTTCAGATGAACCATGCTCTCTTTCTCTTGCCCACCTCTGGGCCTTTGCACATGCTGATCTATCTGAGCTGTCTCCCTCAACCTTTTATCAGACCAATGCCCACTCCTTTCTTGAGACTCAGCGTAGACATCATCTCCTCCAAAGAGCTTTCTCCGGCCACTGCCCTTCCCATTTTGCCTGAGTATAAGACTTTCCAAGATGTTGGTTTCGTCTAGCATACCACTTATTACTTTGAACGTTCTTTGGCATTGCCTTTCTTTGGGATTGGATGAAAACTGACCTTTTCCAGTCCTGTGGCCATTGCTGAGTTTTCCATATTTGCTGATGTATTGAGTGCAGCATTTTCAGAGCATCATCTTTCAGGATTTGATATAGCTTACCTGGAATTCCATCACCTTCACTAGCTTTGTTTGTAATGATGCTTCCTAAGGTCTACCTGACTTTGCAGTCCAGGATATCTGGGTCTAGGTGAGTGATCACACCATCGTGGTTATCTGGGTCATGAAGATCTTTTTCATATACTTCTGTGTATTCTTGCCACCTCTTCTTAATATCTTCTGCTTCTGTTAGGTCCATACCATTTCTGTCCTTTACTGTGCCCATCTTTGCATGAAATGTTCCCTTTGTATCTCTAATTTTCTTGAAGAGATCTCTAATCTTTTCTTTTCTATTGTTTTCCTATATTTCTCTACATTGAGCACTGAGGTGGACTTTCTTATCTCTCCTTGCTATTCTTTGGAAATCTGCATTCAAATGGGTATATCTTCCCTTTTTTCCTTTGCTTTTTGGTTGTCTTCTTTTCACAGCTATTTGTAAAGCCTTTTCAGACAGTCATTTTATTTTTTTGCATTTCTTTTTCTTGGGGATGGTCTTGATTCCTGTCTCAAAGGCAGGGCAAAGGCTAATAGAGTTCTGCCAAGAGAACACACTGGTCATAGAAAACATCCTCTTCCAACAACACAAGAGAAGACTCTACATATGGACATCACCAGGTGGTCGACACCAAAATCAGATTGATTATATTCTTTGCAGCCAAAGATTGAGACTCTCTATACAGTCAGCAAAAACAAGACTGGGAGCTGACTGTGACTCAGATCATGAACTCTTTACTGCCAAATTCAGACTGAAACTGAAGAAAGTGGAGAAAATCACTAGGTATGACCTAAATCAGATCCTGTATGACTATACAGTGGAAGTGAGAAATAGATTTAAGGGACTAGATCTGATAGAGTGCATCCAAGTATTGCATTTCTAACTCTTTTGTTGACTACGATGACTATTCCATTTCTTCTAAGGGATTCTGGCCCACAATAGTAGATATAATGGTCATCTGAAGTAAATTCACCCATTCCCATCCATTTTAGTTCACTGATTCCTAAAATGTTGACGTTCACTCTTGCCATCTCCTGTTTGACCACTTCCAATTTGCCTTGCTTCATAGACCTAACATTCCAGGTTCCTATGCAATATTGTTCTTTACAGCATCGGACTTGACTTCCATCACCAGTCACACCCACAACTGGGTGTTGTTTTTGTTTTGGCTCCGTCTCATCATTCTTTCTGGAGTTATTTCTCCAGTGATCTCTAGTAGTATATTGTGCACCTACCGACCTGGGGAGTTCATGTTTCAGTGTCCTATCTTTTTGCCTTTTCCTACTGTTCATGGGGTTCTAAGGCAAGACTACTGAAGTGGTTTGTCATTCCCTTCTCCAGTGGACCACGTTTTGTCATAACTCTCCATTCTGACCTGTCCATCTTGGGTGGCCCTACACGGCATGGCTCATAGTTTCATTGAGTTAGACAAGGCTGTGGTCCGTGTGATCAGATTGGTTCATTTTCTGTGATTGTGGTTTTCAGTCTGTCTGCCCTCTGATGGAGAAGGATCACAGGCTTATGGAAGCTTCCTGATGGGAGAGACTGACTGAGGGGGACACTGGGTCTTGTTCTGATGGGCGGGGCCGTGCTCAGTAAAACTTTAATCCAATTTTCTGTTGATGGGCGCGGTATGTTCCCTCCCTGTTGTTTGATCTGAGCCCAGACTATGGTGGAGAAGATGAAGATAATGGCAACTTCCTTCAAAGGGTCCCTCAAAGGGTCCCACGCAGGCACTGCCGCACTCAGTGCCCCTGACCTGCAGCAGTCCCCCGCCGACCCACGTCCCCACCAGACACTCCTGGACACTCACAGGCAAGTCTGGGTCAGTCTCTTGTGGGGTCACTGCTACAGGTCTCTTGGGTCCTGGTGCACACAAGCTTTTGTTCGTGCCCTCCAAGGGTCTGTTTCCTCAGTCCTTTTTAAGTTCTAGTGGCTCTATTGTGGGGTTAATGGCGACCTCCTCCAAGAGGGCTTATGCCATATCCAGGTCTACGGCACCCAGAGCCTCTGCCCCAGCAGCAGTCCACTGCTGACCTGTACCTCTGCAGGAGACACTCAACCACAGTTTTGGCTCAGTCTCTGTGAGGTCCCTGGGTCTTGGTGCACACAAGGTTTGTTTGAGCCATCCGAGCATCTCTGGTGGGTATAGGGTTTGATTCTAAATGTGATTTTGCCCCTCCTACAGTCTTGTTGGGGCTTCTCCTTTGCTCTTGGACATGGGGTATCTTTCCTTGGTGGGATCCAACATTCTCCTGTCAATGAAAGTTCAGCAGCGAGTTGTAATTTTGACGTTCTCACAGGAGAAGAGCGCACGTCCTTCTACTCCACCATCTTGCCACATTATAGTGTAGCTCTGTATTTTTCTGCCTCTGCTGTTGAATGTATAATCCTTGAAGGCAAGGCTTTTTGTTATTCATCCTATTGACCTCCCACTAGTCTCTCCTGCTGTAGCTCTGGCCACACACAGGTACACTTGATGAGTGGCTCAATGGTAAAGAATCCACCTGCAGTGCTGGAGACACAAGAGCCATGGGTTCAATCCCTGGATTGGGAAGATCCCCTGGAACAGGAAGTGGCAAACCACTCCAGTGTTCTTGCCTGGAAAATTCCATGGACAGAGGAGCCTGGCGAATTATAGTCCGTGGGGTTGCAAAGAGCCGAATATGGCTGAGTGACTGAGCGTGTGCATGTGCGTGTGCACACACAGACACACATCAGTCAGTCAGTTCAGTCGCTCAGTCTTGTCCAGCTCTTTGTGACCCCACGGACTGCAGCACGCCAGGCTTCCCTGTCCATTATCAACTCCTGGAGCTCACTCAAACTCACGTCCATCGAGTCGGTGATGCCATCCAACCATCTCATCCTCTGTTGTCCCCTTCTCCTCCTGCCTTCAGTCTTTCCCCGTATCAGGGTTTTTTCTAGTGAGTCAACACACACACACACACAAATATGGTGCCAGGCACCGTGCTGAAGCCCCTGAGTGCATCACCTCTCCACCTCTCACAGAAATCCTGAGAAGGGGTCACATTAACCACATTTTACAGATGTGGCAACTGACAATCAGAAAGTTAAAGTGATTCAAGTAAAGTCACCCAACAAGGAAGAAGCAGCATCAGGTTCCAAGGCGGGTCTGTCTGATTCTGGAGCCTATGAGGCTGACCACTGAGCCACTCAGCCCTGCTGAGAAGTTGTGCGGTTGAGTCAATCAACAGCCAGTGTGGCGTGAGTTTGGTCACCGGAGCTTCCTTAACTCCAGTGGCACCTGAAAGAGGCTCCTCTAGTCAGACTCTCTTTCTCCAGGGCCCTGGAATCAGGCTGCTTTCATGGGGCCAAGACCCACCTCCCCTAGCCCCACCCGTGGGGGCAGAGGGCTTGGCACAGTGCTGAGCATAGGTACTGCAGTCACCTTGTCAGCTGATGGGCAGAGCAGTTAGGTGACGCGGAGAGCCCATGGGTCACAGCCCTTGTTGTGAAACGGCTCTGGGTTCTAGAGCAGGGAAGATCCCTTCCTGCCCACCTTCGGAGGGATGGGTTTCCAGAGGGCCAAACACCCAGAGCTTGGAGGCAGTCAAAAGGACAGCTGCAGGTGTGGCAGATGGTCACGAGATTTTCCAGTCCCTTCCCCTCTCCTAGTCCTGTGACCATCTCCACAGGCAGCTGCCAGTCATCCCATGCACTGGAGTTCAAACATGCTTTCACATCCATGAGCGCATCTCCAGGCAGGTGTGGATGGGAGACAGCTTGGCCTAGTGACAGAACCCAGGTTGGAAAGTCCTCAGACCTGGTTAGACCCCGGCTCCACCACTTACTAACCTGAAGGCTTTGGGAAATTTACTAAACCTCTCTGAATCTGGGCATCTTTTGTCTGTAAAATGGAGATAAGACTAGTCCCTTCATCATAGGGTCCTGTGGGAATTCAATTGCAAGAACTAAAAAAAATGAACATTAAAAAATTAGGTATGTATTATGTAATGATGATAGACTCTGCGGCCCATTGGATACGTGACTTACCCAAGGTCACCCAGCTCGTAAGCGGTAGATCTGGGGCTCACGCTCAGTTCTGCTGATCCTGCTGCAGGGACAATACCAGTAGGTGCTTTTTATATAATCCAGCCAAGCTGAAGAGGAGTGGAGAAGGGTTTCAGGCTGCCCTTCAGCTTTTATTATGCTTCTCAAGGACAGGAGAGGGCACGAAGCTGGGGAGCAGTCTGGCACTCAGAGGCAGCAATATGGGAGCAGGGGAGGGTGGAATAAAGCAGGGATCCCCTCTGATGTGCTTGCTTCCTTTCCACGACCTCCCCAAGCCCCCACTGCCTAAGGCCTCCTACCTGCCAGTCTTCTGCCTGGTGCTGAAAGTTTCCAGTCTCTTAGTGATTTCCCAAGAAGAATGCACCACACCTCAAAGAAGCTATTTGCCTAAATCATAGGATGTTCTTGGCTCATCCAACGAATGAATATTTATGAAATCTCTACAAAGGCAGACAACCCTATAATCAGGGCTGGAGGGCGGAGGTGCAGGACCAAAAAAAGATCTGGGCCCGCAAGGATCTTCTGATATAGAGGTGGACTCAGGAAGCAGTACTGGGTGTAATGTATTCTTGTCCCCTCCGCCTCATTCCTGGTTCACACACACTCAAGTTCTTTTAAAATCAGTGTCAGCCCTTCCGTTTAACTTGCACGCCGTGGGTGGAGTTTGGCTTCTTTTAGTCCTCAGGGGCTGTCTGGCTGGGTGGGTTTAGAGGGAGCCAAGAGCAGACAGCTATTTAACATTCCCTGGGAGAGGGCGGAATGACTCACAGGTTGTGTTGTGCGGTGAGTGCCAGCTGGCCCGGTGTCATATCAATACCCGGGAGTGGTAGACTCCATGCCCCTGGCTCTCAGGCCCTACCCTGAAGGCAGCTGACATTTATGGGAGGAAAAGATGTCGGGCAGAAGCTCAGATGCTCTTAGCCTCGTATCGGCATCTTCTTCAGCCTGTGGTCTTCTTTGTCCTAGGTTTTCATCTCTGTGGGATGTGACAAACTTGAGAATGTGTTGCTGTCAAGGCTTGTTGGGCCCACTTTCATTTTCTCTCTCCCCTTTAGAAAGAAATGAGATGTGGAGAAAAGAGAACCCTCTTGCACTGTTGGTGGGAATGTAGGTTGATATAGCCACCATGGAGAACAGTGTGGAGGCTCCTTTAAAACTAAAAAAAGAGCTATCATAGGACCCAGCAATCTCACTTCTGATAAAAACCACAAGGCAAAAAGTTACACAAATCCCAATGTTCATAGCACCACTATTTGCAATAGCCAGGTCATGGAAGCAACTTAGATGTCCATCAACAGAGGAATGGGTAAGGATGATGTGGTACATGTATACAATGGAATATTACTCAGCCATAAAAAAAGGGACAAAACTGGGTCATTAGTAGTGATGTGGGTGGATGGATGGCCATCGTATGGAGTGAAGTAAGTCAGAAAGAGAAAAACAAATATTGAATATTAATGCATATATATGGAATCTAGAAAAATGGCACAGATGAACCTATTTCTAGGGCAGGAATAGAGATGCAGACAGAGATAGTGGACGTGTGGACACAGAGGGAGAAAGCAGGGGTGGGACAAGTTGAAGGAGTAGCACTGACATGAATACACTCCACGTGCAGAACGGACAGCTCCTGGGAAGTTGCTATATAGCACAGGGAGCTCAGCTCGGTGCTCTGTGATGACCTAGGCGGGTGGCAGGGGGCTCAAGAGGAAGGGGGTGTTTGTATACATGTATACGTATAGCTGTTCACTTTGTTGTACAGCAGAAACGAACACAACACCGCAAAGCAATTATACTCCAATTAATAAAAAGAAATGAGTCACCTGAGTATTAGATGAGAAATAAGCATCTACACAATTTGAAAAAGGGGAAAAGTAAAAAGAATTTTTAAAAACCATATTTAGACCCACCACCCCAAGTCAGCTACAATCTTTGGTACATTTTATTTGAATCCTTTTTATAGTATCATAGAATAAAATCTTTGATGCTAGGCTTGATGAAATAAGCCAATTACAAAAAGGCAAGTACTGCGTGATTCCACTTTTCTGAGGCATCTAAAGTAATCCAGTCAAAGAAATAGCAAGTAGATGTTGCCAGGGCCTTGAGGGTGGGAGACATGTGGTGTTGCTGTTTAATGGGTTACAGATTGCAGTGGTGCAAGATGAAAAAATTCTAGACCTCTGTTGCACAACAAGACACTTACGGTTCGCAATACTCTACCCTTAAAAATTGTCAACAGGGTAAATTTATGCTTTGCATTTCCTGTTATAATAAAAAAATTTTTTGGTCTTACGTGAATGTTCTGGTATACATACAGCTTTTTATCCTGCCTTATTCATTCAATGTAAAATATGCAAGTAAATACAAATTCTTTACTAGCACTATTTTTAGCAGCTACATAATACTTACTAGGTAGCAATTTCATAATCAATATTCTCCTTCTGAATATTTAGGTCGTGACTTTATTGAATAAGCACAGATGTAGTGAGTATATCTTCTCTAAAGATTTTCTCAATTTAAGATTTCCCGAGTTAGTCTCTCTAGAGAGAAGGTGCAGGATCAAAGGATGTAAACATACCGTGGCTTGTGATACACATTGCCACATTGTTTTCCAAAAGGGCTGTACTAATTTCCACTCTGACTAGCAATGAATGAGAGTGCCTGTTTCACCACGCCTTTGGCAATACCGGGTGTTATCGTTTTCTCAAATCTGGGCTGATTTGGTAGGCAAACATTTGCATCTTGTCTTAATTTTCATTCCTTTGATAAGTAATGAAAAGGAACATCTTTCCAGGTAGTTTGTGAATTGTTCATTCCTGTCTTCTAACCATCCCTTTCTTTCACCCCTTTAGCATTTGGCATCTTCAGAGTGTTTTGGATGGAGTTGTATAAGACCGTCTTCCCAGGACTGAGCTTTTGATCCATCACATAACCTCCATGGAGTGGTATGTGTATCATCTTTTCTCCAGACTTGGGGTGGCCCTCTTCCAACTCCTGCACCCTCTTCAAGGCCCTATTAAGTCTCCTCTTTCTCTTCAAAGCCCACCCTGCTAGCCCCACTCCCTATTTTTCCTTTTCACTTTGAACAGCACAGTCAGGCTTTCACAACTTGGTTATATTTTTTAGACTCGTTTGGGTGGGTCTCTAGTGTTTCACAGGGTCTCAGCTTCCCAGGGAGCCTGGTCTCCCCTGCACTGTTGCAAGACATGCAAATAAATGCATGTTAAATGGACTTGGCAGAGACCTGCCGGCTCTGAAACTCTCAGACTTCCTCTGCTCTGTGCGCAAACCACAGCAGAGCCATGGGTCCACTTTTGGAAAAGCAGTGATGAGGGCGGCTTGGGTTTGAATCCCAGCTTCTCTACTGACTTAATGGGACTGAACTACCTCTACTTGCTGGGTCTCCGGGCTTGTCCTTGCGGGGTCTCTGTTCTCTCAGCTGGCAGATGGGATGATGCTTTCCACTTCGCTTGTTAGAGATTAAATGAGATATTTTGAAACAGGGTTTTGAACACTGTTTGGAGCAAAGTAAACACATACACACAGCAGTTCTTACGATTTCTTCACTGCTGATTCATGTCTCCTCATTCAGGAAACTTGACCCATTCTGAGATGACATCTGTATTAGTTTCCTATTATTGTATTCTCTAGCACTTCTGAAGGTCAGAAGTCTAACAAGATAATAACAGGGCCCCATCCCGCTGAGGCCATAGGGAAGAATCTGTTTCCTTCCCCTTTCCAGCTTCTGGAGGCTCCCTACATGCCCTGTCTCAGGGCCTCATCCTCCATCTTTAAAGAAAATTTTTGTTTTAAATTAAAACCAGCTTCAAGCACTTTAATATTTATTTATTATGAAAACAGTGACTCTGGGGGTAAAGGGTGACTTCTATATCTTTACATTTTCCTCATAACATAACCTACAACCCATTCCCATACTTGTTCTTATGATTCTCAAATGTACTTTTCTAGAATCACCAATTTGGGAGGCATCTACTACCTTCTCCTAGCCAGGTTTCCCTGCTCACGCAGTTGAGACATCACTATAGTAAGACACAGTCAGTGAGAAGTGGCAAAGGTAGTTATTTAAAAAAAAAGCTAACATCATTTTGATGTAACTATTTTGAGTGAGTTTTTGCATGGGCTCAGGGCTCTTTCCTCATCTTTAAAGTATGGTCTCTTCTTTCATGCTGCTGACTGTCCTGTCTCTGTCTTATAAGAACCCCTGTGATTATACTTGGTCCACCAGATAGCCTTTTCCATGTCAAAGTCCTTAACTTAATCACATCAGCAAAGTCTCTTTTACCTAGTATGGTAATGTCGTCACAATTTCTGGGGATGAGAGGGGGGTATTTTGGGGGGGCGTTATTCAGCCCACTGTATCCCCATGCTTGATTTGGCTTCCCACATCCTGTGCACTTGGCTGTTTTGCATTCATACAGGAAGAGACTTGGAAGGAAACATGACTGATTACAGAGCGAGCCTTGGGGTAGGTGACCTGATTCACCTGGGGATGGAGATTCTCATAATTCCATGAGGAAATCAGGACTCAGAGGGGCTCAGTGCTGGCCCAGGAGCAGGCAGTGAACTCCAGACAGAGCCAGAGTTGGGGCCCACCAGGGCTGCCTGTGTCTGGGGTGTCCTCAGTGACCATCTGTGTGTCCACAGAATGATATTCTGCATTTATCTCCTTTAGGATGGGGCTCAAATACCGCTGTCTCCAAGAAATCCGAAGAAACTCATTTTCACTTTTTTTCTGGACTTCTCCTTTTAAATATTTATATTTATGTTTTAATTGAAGTATAGTTGATTTACAAATTGTGTTAGTTTCAGGAGTACAACAAAGTGAACATATATATACATATATGTATATATGTTCTTTTTCAGATTCTTTTCCATTACAAGTTATTATAAGATGCTAAATACAGTTCCTTAAGCTATACAGTAAATTCTTGTTGTTTACTTTATGTGCAATACTGCGTATCTGTTAAACCTATACTCCTAATTCATCATTCCCCTTTTGTAACCATAACTTGGTTTTCTTTGTCTATGAATCTGTTTGTATTTTGTAAATAAGTTCATTTGTATTATTTTTTAGATTCCACATATCAGTAATACAGTATTTGCCTTTCTCTGTCTGACTTACTTCTCTTAGAATGATAATCTCTAGGTCCATCCATGTTGTTGCAAACGGCAATATTTCATTCTTTTTTTATGATTGTGTATATGTGTCTGTGTAAACATATATCACATTTTCTTTATCTATTCAATTGTTGATAGATGCTTAGGTTGCTTCCATGTCTTGGCTATCATAAATAGTGCTGTTATGAACATTGGGGTGTATGTATCTTTTCAAATTAGAGTTTTCATCTTTTCTAGGTATATGCCCAGGGGTGGAATTGGTGGATCATACGGTAACTCTGTTTTTAGTTTTTTTTTTTAAAGGCGCTTATGTGCTGTTTTCCATAGTGGCTGCACCAATTTACATTCCCAACAATAATGTAGGAGGGTTCCCTTTTCTTTACATCCTCTCCTGCCTTTATTATTTATAGACTTTTTGATGATGGCCATTCTGATGAGTATGAAGAAATTCATTTCCCATGTTTTCAGAATAATGTGCTTGAAATAAGACTTCTTATTACCTCTACCACAGATAGCTGCATATAAGCACTTTAGCATTTGAGTGGGGGCTCTGAAGTGAGATAAGCCAAGCTTTGCTTCTTACTAGCTGTGAAATGAGGGTCATAACTACCCCCCACAGTGTTGTACAAACTAAATGCAAAAATAAGCAGAAAACATTTCACAGTGACTGGCAGAGTAAGGGCTAAACACAATGCCATTCTCCGTTACTACCCTCTAAGTCCTTTCATGACTGGAAGTAGCCCTTATCCATCCCTCTATCTCCCAGAGAACTCAAAGGAAAAAAGGAAATGAAATAACCAGTGACATTCATTTGCTGCCTGCCAACGTCTTGTTGCCTACACATTTCCTTTAAATTTCCACAACAACTGGTATTATAATTATCTCCATCTTACAGGTGAGGGAATAGAGGCTCAGAGAAGTGGAGTGACTTACCGAAGGCCATGCAGAAAGTAATTGGCAGAGCTAAGGTCTGAGTCCAGACTGTGTGCCTTCAGAGTCCAAGCTGATTCAATAATTCATCCACAGTTCAACGCAGATTCATTTCAGTTGCTCAGTCATGTCTGACTCTTTGTGACCCCCATGGACTGCAGCACTCCAGGCCTCCCTGTCCATCACCAACTCCCAAAGTTCATTCAAACTCATGTCCATTGAGTCGGTGATGCCATCCAACCATCTCATCCTCTGTCATCCCCTTCTCCTCCTGCCCTCAATCTTTCCCAACATCAGGGTCTTTTCTAATGGGTTGACTCTTCATATCAGGTGGCCAAAGAATTGGAGTTTCAGCTTTAGCATCAGTCCTTCCAATGAATATTCAGGACTGATTTCCTTTAGGATGGACTGGTTGGATCTCCTTGCAGTCCAAGGGACTCTCAAGAGTCTTCTCCAACACCACAGTTCAAAAGCATCAATTCTTCAGTGCTCAGCCTTCTTTATAGTCCAACTCTCACATTCTTACATGAATAATGGAAAAACCATAGCTTTAGTGAAAAAGTTGGCTTAAAGCTCAGCATTCAGAAAACTAAGATCATGGCATCTGGTCCCATCACTTCATGGCAAAAAGATGGGGAAACAGTGGAAACAGTGAGAGATTTTATATTTTGGGCCTCCAAAATCACAGCAGATGGTGATTGCAGCCATGAAATTAAAAGATGCTTACTCCTTGGAAGGAAAGTTATTACCAATCTAGATAGCATATTAAAAAGCAGAGACATTACTTTGCCAACAAAGGTCCATCTAGCCAAGGCTATGGTTTTTCCAGTAGTCATGTGTGGATGTGAGAGTTGGACTATGAAGAATGCTGAGTGCTGAAGAACTGATGCTATTGAACTGTGGTGTTGGAGAAGACTCTCGAGAGTCCCTTGGACTGCAAGGAGATCCAACCAGTCCATCCTAAAGGAAATCAGTGCTGGGTGTTCATTGGAAGGACTGATGTTGATGCTGAAACTCCAATTCTTTGGCCACCTGATGCAAAGAGCTGACTCACTGGAAAAGGCCCTGACACCGGGAAGGACTGGGGGCAGGAGGACAAGGGGATGACAGAGGATGAGATGGCTGGATGGCATCACTGACTCGATGGACATAAGTTTGGGTAGACTCCGGGAATTGGTGATGGACAGGGAGGCCTGGCATGCTGCAGTTCACGGGGTCGCAAAGAGTTGGACACGACTGAGCGACTGAACTGAACTGACTGACTAGATGGATCTTTGTTGGCAAAGTAATGTCTCTGCTTTTTAAAACGCAGCTTAGCAGGTCCCTTAGAAACCACTCAATGTGTGTGACAGTTGTCACTTTAATTATGTTTCCTTGAGAGCGGGTTCTGTGTCTTACTTCTCTTTATATCTCTGATAGAACTGAGTATCTGTAGATGCTGTGTCTTGGACGTGGACATTTGCTGGATGGAAGGATGGATGAGTGGATGGATAAATGGATGGATGGATGGACAGGCAGATTAGTTAATGAGCAGAAGAACAGAAGAGTCCCCAGATAAAGGACCTTCCCATCAAGCATTCCTGCTTAATAGCTTTCCACTCCCTTTCCCAGGGACAGCCTTGAGGCCAGGCTTAGAGCGGAAAAGACTACTGGAGACAAGTGCGGAAGGAAACACTCCATGTGATGATCGGGAGTCTTTCAAATGTCATTGTGGGGTGGATACAACAGCAGTCAGATTCTAGCTATGACAGGCACGCCAGCCTCTTGGATGCTACCGTGTGGGGCAGACTTCCCAGGCACTCCTCAAGCATGGGGCCAGAACCTAACTCATCCTTTAGCTCTTTCCTCCCCCTTTCCCTCCACCAGCACACCCACTGCCCTACTGCAATTCTAGAGTATAAGAAGGGAGGCTGTGGGTCAGATTTTGCCACCAGAGCCACCAAACCCCCAGAGAGGCCCAGAGACCAACTTTGGCCTAGGAAGTGGGTCAAAAGCCACTGCCTCATTATTGAAATAGTAGCAAAGTCCTGAGATGCTTAATCACCATGCTGAGCTGATAGCATCTTTGCCTCCCCATGACAGATACCCCAGGAGGAAGGGCGGGAACCCAAGGCAATGAAGATATCTATCTTCAGCCCACACTCTTTTGGGAGGGATAAAGGCGAAGATGCATTCAAGTGCTTAGTGCACAACCTGACTCATAGTGAGTGCTCAATAGGTGGGAGCTGCATTATCTGTGTTATCAAATATGATTAAAAATGATTAACTGCTACTGAGGGTGCACTTTACTCTGGCTACATTTAGAAAGCATTTGAAGCCCATGGTTTCAAATCCTGGTGCATGTCACACCCTAACGAGGTGGCAATAAACACGAAAAGGAAAGATTGGTTTTGATACCAGGCAATATATAGTTCTGGGGAGTTGTTCAGTTCAGTTCTGTTCAGTTGCTCAGTGGTGTCCGACTCTTTGCGACCCTATGGATGGCAGCATGCCAGGACTCCCTATCCATCACCAACCCCCAAAGTCCACTCAAACTCATGTCCATCGAATCAGTGATACCATCCAACCATCTCATCCTCTGTCGTCCCCTTCCCTCCTGCCTTCAATCTTTCCCAGCATCAGGGTCTTTTCCAATGAGTTGGTTCTTCGTGTCAGATGACCAAAGTATTGGAGTTTCAGCTTCAGTGTCAGTTCTTCCAATGAATATTCAGGACTGATTTCCTTTAGGATGGACTGGTTGGATCTTCTTGCAGTCCAAGGGACTCTCAAGAGTCTTCTCCAACACCACAGTTCAAGAGCATCAATTCTTCAGCATTCAGCCTTCCTTATAGTCCAACTCTCGCATCCATACATGACTACTGGAAAAACCATAGCCTTGACTAGATGGACCTTTGTGGTAAAGTAATGTCTCTGCTTTTTAACATGCTGTCTAGGTTGATCATAGCTTTTCTTCCAAGGAATAAGAGTCTTTTAATTTCATGGCTGCAGTCACCATCTGCAGTGATTTTGGAGCCCCCCCAAAATAAAGTCTCTCACTGTTTCCATTGTTTTCTCATCTATTTGCCATGAAGTAATGGGACTGGATGCCACGATCTTAGTTTTCTGAATGTTGAGTTTTAAGCCAACTTTTTCACTGTCCTCTTTCACTTTCATCAAGAGGCTCTTCAGTTCTTCTTCACTTTCTGCCATAAGGGTGATGTTATCTGCATATTTGAGGTTATTGATATTTCTTCCAGCAATCTTGATTCCAGCTCATGCTTCATCCAGCCCAGCATTTCTCATGATGTACTATGTATATAAGTTAAAAAAGCAGGGTGACAATATACAGTCTTGACATACTCCTTTCCCGATTTGGAACCAGCCTGTTGTTCCATGTCCAGTTCTAACTGTTACTTCTAGACCTGCATACAAATTTCTCAGGAGGCAGAAAATGTGGTCTGGTATTCCCATTTCTTGAAAAATTTTCCACAGTTCATTGTGATCCACACAGTCAAAGGCTTTGGCATAGTCAATAAAACAGAAGTAGATTTTTTCCTGGGGCTTTCTTGCTTTTTCAATGACAGCGAATATTGGCAATTTGATCTCTGGTTCCTCTGCCTTTTCTAAAAACCAGCTTGAACATCTGGAAGTTCATGGTTGAAGCCTGGCTTGGAGAATTTTGAGCATTACTTTGCTTGCGTGTAAGATGAGTGCAATTGTGCAGTAGTTTGAGCATTCTTTGGCATTGCCTTTCTTTGGGATTGGAATGAAAACTGACCTTTTCCAGTCCTGTGGCCACTGCTGAGTTTTCCAAATTTGCTGACGTATTGACTGCAGCACTTTCACAGCATCATCTTTTAGGATTTGAAATATCTCAACTGGAATTCCATCACCTCCACTAGCTTTGCTCGTAGTGATGCTTCCTAAGGTCCACTTGACTTCACATTCCAGGATGTCTGGCTCTAGGTGAGTGATCACACCATCATGATCATCTGAGTCATGAAGATCTTTTTTGTACAGTTCTTCTGTGTATTCTTGCCATCTCTTCTTAATATCTTCTGCTTCTGTTAGGTCCATACCATTTTTGTCCTTTATTGTGCCCATCTTTGCATGAAATGTTCCCTTAGGATCTCTAATTTTCTTAGGGGAGTTGTTAAAACCATGAAAGTGATTGTGTTTATTGCCAATATTTCTACTGCCATGCTTCAGGGTTCAGGTATGAAGTTGAGGGGACCTGTGAGCTTCTGTGAGTCACTTCTACTCCCAGAACCTCAGTTTCCCTCTCTGTCACGGTCCTCCCTGTGGTCTTGTTAAATGATTCGGTGAGTGCTGGTGTCCCCAAGCCTGGCAGTTGAGTGAGAACATTAGGAATAATGACACAAATACAAACCCTCTATATCCAGCAAAGCCCTAGGCAGGTCTAATGCAGTGGACAGGCAGCATACCTGCTTTGGGGAGCCTTGGAGTTGACATCCGCAGATGAGCTTAGCACAGCTCTTACCATTAGTGAGTGCTCAGTAACGTGACAGTTGGACCGTAAAGAAGGCTCAGCACTGAAGAACCGATGCTTTCAAACATCCGTTTGTGGTGCTGGATAAGACTCTCGGGAGTCTCTTGGACAGCAAGGAGACCAAACCAGTCAATCCTAAAGAAAACCAACCCTGAGTGTTCTTTGGAAGGACTGATGCTGAAGCTGAAGCTCCAGTATTTGGATAACCTGCTGTGAAGAGCCAACTCATTGGAAAAGATCTTGACGCTGGGAAAGGTTGAAGGTGGGAGGAGAAGAGAGTGGCAGAGGACGAGATGGTTGGATGGCATCACCAACTCAATGGACATGAGTCTGAGCAACCTCTGGGATAGTGGAGGACAGAGAAGCCTGGCACGCTGCATTCCATGGGGTCCCAAAGAGGCAGATACAATTTAGAACTGAACAACAGCAACAGTAATAAGAATGATTACCATTACCAGCAGCCTCTGAGGCGGCTTTGAGCTCTCTGTTCCTCACCTCTGCTGGCTGACTTCATAATTAAGTCTGAATCCACCCAGTGCTCACCATATCTGCTGTTACAACTTAGGGCATGCCACGCGGATCCCTGCGCTTGGTTCCCTCACTTCCATGCTTGGTACCCCCATAGTCTAGTACTCACCCGGCAGCCACAGTAATCTTGCTTTTCAAATGGCTAAAATCAGATCTTGATACGCAAAACAAAACCCAAACCCCTCTCCATGATTTGCACAATCGAGTCTCCCACCTGTCTCTCCAACTGTATCTTGATCTCTCACTCAGCTCCAGCCACACTAGCCTTCTTTGCTGCTCCTATAACAGACCAAACCTGTTCTCACCTCAGGACATTACTGTTTCTTCAGCCGGATCCATTCCAAGACTGGCCCATTCTCAACAGTCAAGACTCAGTTCACCTCCTCAAAGAAGACTTTTATGACCACCTTTACAAGTGTTCAGTTGTGTCTGACTCTTTGTGAGAGCATGGACTATAGCCCTCCAGGCTCCTCTGTCCATGGGATTTCCCAGGCAAGAACACTGGAGTGGGTAGCTATTCTCTTCTCCAGGGGATCTTTCCAACCCAAGGACTGAACCTGATTCTGCTGCATTGCAGGCAGATTCTCTACCATCTGAGCCACCAGGGAAGCTTTTTCAAATGTTGCCTCAACATATTGCATTGCTTTCTGCATTTTTTTTAAGTAAAAAATTTTATTGGAGTACAGTTGATGTATACCTGTTAGGTTCAGGTACACAATAAATTGTATTTGTTTACATATACATAACTCCACTCTATTTTAGGTGCCCCCCCATATTAGTCATTATAGAGTATTGAGAAGAGTTCCCTGTGCTGTACAGTAGGTCTTTTTCATTAATTATCTATTTTGTATGTAGTAGTATGTATATATCAGTCCTAATCTTCCAATTAATCCTCTCCTCTTCCCATCCCATCCCCCTGCTGGTAAATAACCATAAGTTTGCTTTTTACATCTGTGACTCTATCTGCATTGTTTTCTTTACAGCAATATCTGAAATGAAAATTTTAACTTATTTTAATTTTATGGTTTATGGCCTGATAACTCCAGGGAGGAAGAGACCTTGTCTATTTTGTCCATTTCTATATTCTCAGTGTCTAGAGAAAGGGCCTGGAAAATATTTATGGATATCATAAATATCTTCCTGAATCAATTAAGGTATTATTACTGTTGTTATTGTTAATATATTAAAATGTCTATGACAGACTAGGAGTAATAGGTGGATTTTGAGACAGAAGGTTGTGGGGACTTCTCTGGTCGTCCAGTGGTGAAGAATCCTCCTTCCAGTGCAGGGGATGTGAGGTCATTCCCTGGTGGGAGAACTAAGATCCTACATGCCACAGGGCAGCTAAGTCCTTGCATCGCAACTAGAGAGAAACCCTGCATGCTGCAATGAAGACTCATCACAGTCTCCAAATAATAATAAATAAAACAGTAGGTTGTGAGTCTCCTTTTCCTAAACTTTCATCCAAAGCATATTCATACATGCAAAATTTTACACACCCAAGTATGTATGTAAATCTGCAAAGGGAGACATCAAAAAGTTGAATGTTTTTGTTTACAGTCAAGATGCACATATTTAAAATCAGAAACAACCTATAAAACAACTTCTATTTTGAACAATACAACGTTTAAAAACTCTACTTAAAACAAATAAAATAGAGCAACCAACAGGAGAAGGAGATGTCTCATTGTAGCTAGAATCTGGGCTTACCATGTGAACATAAAATTTCATTTCATTTCTAAACTTTTCACTTCCAAGAAGGTATGGAGCTATCCCAAGGCAGCAAGTGTGTTGGTCCCAAGAGACACAATTTCTCCTAGAGTTTGGCTCTGGGCAAAATAAAGCATGGGAATCTTGAGATAAAGGAAATTGTGCAACGTGGTGAATAGCACGCTCGCCAGTAACACCGACACATTCTTCAGTGGCTGTTTGTCATATCCACCCTCTATAAAACCAAGGGAGAGTATCATATCGTAACTCAGCAAAGAAATTTTTGCATGTAGCAAAACTAAAGTAACTTGGGTACATTGCCTAATGTACGGCGCTCTCAGACACTCCTATGATGCTGACAGCAGCATCAGCTTGGCTGCGTTCCAAGCACTTTGTATGCATTTGCTGTTCAGTCTTTCAGTCGTGTCTCTTTGTAACCCCACGAATTGCAGCACGCCAGGCTTCCCTTCCTTCACTGTCAGCTGGAACTTGCTCAAACTCATGTCCATTGAGTCGGTGATGCCATCCAACCCTCTCATCCTCTGTCGTCCCCTTCTCCTGCCTTTAGTCTTTCCCAGCATCAGGGTCTTTTCTAATGAGTCGGCGCTTCACACCAGGTCGCCAAAGGATTGGAGCTGCAGCTTCAGCATCAGACTTTATACTGAATATTCAGGACTGGTCTCCTTTAGGATGGACTGGTTGGATCTCCATGCAGTCTAAGGGACTCAAGAGTCTTCTCCAGCACCACAGTTCAAAAGCATCAGTTCTTCAGCATTCAGCCTTCTTTATGGTCAAACTCTCATATCCATACATGACTCCTGGAAAAATCATAGCTTTGATTAGACGGACGTTTTTTGGCAGAGTAATGTCTCTGCTTTTTAATATGCTGTCTAGATTGGTCATAACTTTCCTTCCAAGCAGCAAATGTCTTTTAATTTCATGGCTGCAGTCACCATCTGCAGTGATTTTGGAGCCCCCCAAAAATAAAGTCAGCCTCTGTTTCCACTGTTTCCCCATCTATTTGCCATGAAGTGATGGGACCAGATGCCATGATCTTAGTTTTCTGAATGTTGAGTTTTAAGCCAACTTTTTTACTCTCCTCTTTCCCTTTCATCAAGAGGCTCTTTAGTTCTTCTTCACTTTCTACCGTAAAGGGTGATGTCATCTGCATATCTGAGGTTATTGATATTTCTCTCAGCAATCTTGATTCCAGCTTATGCTTCATCCAGCCTGGCATTTCACTTGATGTATTCTGCATAAAAGTTAAATAAGCAGGGTGACAATATACAGCCTTGATGTGCTCCTTTTCCAATTTTGAACCAGTCTGTTGTTCCATTCTTGGTTCTGACTACTGCTTCTTGACCAGCATACAGGTTTCTCAGAAGGCAGGTGAGGTGGTCTGGTATTCCCATCTCTTGAAGAATTTTCCAGTTTGTTGTGATCCACACAGTCAAAGACTTTAGCATAGTCAATTAAACAGAAGTAGATGTTTCTCTGGAATTCTCTTGCTTTTTCCTATGATCCAACAGATATTGGCAATTTGATTTCTGGTTCCTTTGCCTTTTCTAAATCCATCTTGAACATCTGGCAGTTCTCAGTTCACGTACTGTTGAAGCCTGGCTTGAAGAATTTTGAGCATTACTTTGCTAGCGTGTGAGACGAGTGCAATTGTGTGGTAGTCTGAACATTCTTTGGCATTGCCTTTCTTTGGGACTGGAATGAAAACTGACCTTTTCCAGTCCTGTGGCCGCTGCTGAGTTTTCCAAACTTCCTGCTTTAATCCTCATAGTAACCCTATGTGAGATAGATACTAGTATACAGCCATCACCATCCCCATTTTGCCGAAAACTTCAGCAGCATGACTAAGCTTGCACAGATAGCAAATGGGTTTGGGCCCAAGTGGGCTAGCTCTTAATCATCAAGCAATACTGCCCTCCGAATGAGGGGCTTCTGGGGCAATTATGCACCTCTTTCAACTCAGGATGATTTCCTCTGTTCCTGTTCACTCAGGTATTTTGATGTTCAACAGTTTTAATGGTCATCTTGCTAGCCAGGTCTCTCCCACATGGTCCTGCTCTTTATTGAAGTGTGCCTGAAGACGGCTGGGCCAGTAAGGTGGGAGGGTAGGAGTGTGAGTTTGGGGACCAGACTGCCTAGGGTTTGAACCCCAGTTCTAACACTTTCAGCTGTGTGATAAGTGTTTTCAAACTGCTCTTCACCTCAGTTTCCCCATCAAGAAAATGGGAGCGCCCACACCTACTCTTATGGGGGTTGCAGAGATTAACCGAGGTCATCCGTATGAGTGTGTCTGCTTGGCAACCCAGCTCTATCAGAAAGGCACTCGATAAAAACAGGTTCTCTGCTGGGAGCCGAGTCCAGCAGCCATTCACTTATTCAGCTTCCTCTTCCATGGGAAATAATCATAAGACCTAGTTCATGGGCAGTTTTAGTGACTTAATACAATAATGTACCTGCAGTGCTTAGCAGGGTACCTGGAGTATCATCCACACTTGACAGCTCTGAGATACCCTCATTGTCATCACTGTGGTGTTCACATAACAAGGTGGGCAAGAGTAGGGGCTCTCCAGGATCATCCCGCCTGGATTCTGGGGCAAATTTCTTCACCTTTCTAAACCTCTGTTTCGCCATCTGAGAAATGGGATACTAACAATACCAAACGTGACACTGTGTGTAATGCTTTGGCACACTGCCCTGGCAATGAAGCCCTCAGCTACCACACTTACTGATGCATATCTACCAGTGCCCAGTTGGTTCTAGGCACTCGTTCCTCTGGGGTAGGAGTTGGGCTGATTCTCCATCTCAGGGGTCCATAGCTGGTAGACCACCTGCCCTGTGCTTACCACACACTCTACAACAGATGAATGGCTATCCCATGGAAAGCTAGCCTGGGCCCTGGCCGAGTGGGCGGGTGGAAGAGATTCTGGCTTGAAGCTCAGGCATGAGCGCATCCTGGTGCTTCTGTGCTTGGCAGACACTGTTGAAAGCTGAGGCCCAATTTCAGGGCTGGGCCCTGGCCCCCAGCCCAGAGGAAGCCCTTGGTCTTACCGGTGCCCTGAGCACACACCGGGTTTAGGCCCGAACAGAGCTTCCTTTGTGTGGTGACAGCCGCAGGTGTCACTCCTGGGTGGCAAGTTCCTCGGTAGAGGGCAGCCATCAGCTCAGTAACTGGGGGATCACAGGGCTGAGCCAGTTGGGCCAACCTGAGGTGCCTGTGCCTGGAGACAGGACCCCCAGGGCCTCAGAGCTCAGGCCTTTTCGCCCCAGGATGTCCATCCTCACCCAAAGCCTGAGGAGAAATGAACCAAAGGCAGCGCAGGGCCAAGGGACAGCTGTTATCTCCACAGTGGGGTCTGGAAACTTCGAGGAGGGGAGGGTTCTCAAACCCCGCTGACATCCTTAAGCCAGCCAGTCTCAAGTTCATCTAGTCCTCACAGCAAGCTTTGCCAGGCAGGAACATCTCTCTTCACTTGGATGTTGAGGAAGGGAGGCTCAGAGAGGTTGAGGCCGAGGGGTCCAAGGTGCCCAACCGACCGCAAAGCCCTCCTTCCTGCCCTGCCCAGTGGTGCTGAAACAAGAGGAAGATGAGGCGAGCCAAAGTCAGTGTTTCATTCCTGAACACGCGATGAGGCGTCCCTCTGACAGGCGCTCAGCCAGGCAGTATTGTTCACTGTCTCGCTCGATCGCAACATCTCCTCTCTGAGGTGGGTCTATTACCGTGCCGCTAACAGATGGGAAAAACTGAGACCCAGGACGGTTATTTGTCCCAGGGCACACAGCTAGTTAAGTGGCAGGATGACAATCTGTACCCTCATGTCTCTGGCCCCAAAGCCGGAATCTTTCCTTTCCATTTTTCGTTACTCTTCCACACAGTGTAGGACCCGGGAGAATGCATTTCAGAATCAGGGGTGGGGGCTGCGCTGGTTGAGGAGGGGTAGGGTGCGGGTGCTGGGGAAGAGGATGAGGACTACAGGCCAGAGGAAGTAAGCCAATGGTGAGTTATTACTGTATACTGTTTGGAGCAGGTTGGTATAGTGTGAGCCTTTTTAGCATCTTTTATATTGGACTTCCCTGGTGGTGCAGTGGAGAAGAATTCGCCTGCCAATGCAGAGGACACGGGATCGATCCCTGGCCCAGGAAGATTCAAAATGCCTTGGAGCAACTAAGCCCGTGTGCCACAGCTACTGAAACCCACACACCTAGAACCTGTGCTCTGCACAACAGAAGCCACTGCAATGAGAAGCCCGCACACCCCAATGAAGAGGGGCCCCCACTCACTGCAACTAGAGAAAGCCTGTGCCAAGCAACCACGAAGACCCAGTGCAGCCAAACATTTTTTAAATAATAAAGAAATAAAATTATTTTAAAAACTCATTTTATTAAAACATAATACACATACAGAAAAGAGTACTATACATTAAAATGTACCGATTACGAATTTTCACAAACTGAATACTCCCATCAGCACCTAGATGAAGAAACCAAAGAGTTCCATCGATCTAGATGCCTTGTGCCTCTGTCCTGACCACGTCTACCCTCATCAGCTGGTCATATCTAATTTGTTCTTTAGCTAACTGAAATCACACAGCATGGATTCTTTTGTGTCTGGCTTCTTTCATGCAACATTATGTTTCTCTACAGTCAGTGTATCCTTCAACATTTTATCTTAAATATTTTCAAACATAGAGCAAAATGGAAAGAATTGTACGGTAACTCCCACAAGCCTGCCACCTATATTCTGCTATGAATATTTTACTGCACTTAACTTTTTAAAAAATATTTTTATGTATTTATTTGGCTGTGCCAGGTCTTTGCAGTATGCACTTGTTCTTCTTACATATAAAGCTATCTCTCTATCCATTCATTAATGCCCCTTTTACTATGTACTTCAAATGAAATTCAGTACCCTTCCCCTAAATGCTTCAGCATGCATGTCATTTAAGAGTTTAAGGCTTGCTCACAATGTTTGTATTTTTTATCAAAATTTATATACAGTGAAATGCACAAATCTTAAGTGCACAGTTATTGAGATCTGACAAACAACACTACTAAACTGGAGCACCATGTAAAAACGTATCTTTTCACTTTTCCCTGAACGTAAAAGTATGAGGCAAGAAAAAAAGAAATTGTGAAGCAAAAAATGAGATAACGTAAAAATGTGAAAAAATAGTAAAATCTTCTCTTCCTTCTCCTGATAATTTCACCATTAAAGGACAATCACATTGACACACATGCTTCCGAACATTTTACCTGTAGTGGTATGACCATAGGTATAAGGATACTAATAATTGACCCCAAGGGTAGGGGGGTTCTGGATCCTACCCAAGCCCAGTTCCAGTTCTGACTCTGTCTTGTGGTAACTCTGTGACCTTGGGCAAGTTAATTAGTCCCACTGGGCCTTGTTTCATCCTTTTTTTTTTCATTAACATTTTAATAATTGTTGTATTTTTGGCTGCGCTGGGTCTGCATTTCTGCACACGGGCTGTCTCTAGTTGCTGTGAGTGGGGGCTGCTCTCTGGTTTCGGCACACAGGCGTCTCAGTGCCATGGCTTCTCCTCTTCAGGGCACAGGCTCAGTAGCTGTGGCGCATGTGCTTAGCTGCCCTGCGGCATCTGGGGTATTCCTGGACTGGGATTGAGTCTGTGTGCCCTGCATTGACAGGGAGATTCTTAACCAGAGAAGACCCCGGGCCCCATTTGAAAGACTTCGGCAGTTGCTTCTGCAGGGATTTTCAAATGTCTCCAGGGCCCTCAAACTTCTCAATCCTGGAGAGAAACAGGTAAGTGGATGAGAGCCCAGGCTTGAAGCTGGGAGTCACTTGAACTCCTTGGACCAGACTCTCTCCTGCTCAACTGTTTCCTCAGAGTCCTGGCACCATGGGCAAAGTTGGGGCCTCTAGAATTTCAGCAGGTAGAATGGATTCACCTGGGCACACGGGCAATTGCACAAATTGCCTAGGCAGATGGGTGGCTCATGTGGAATTACCCAATGCTCACCCAGGACTATGTGGTTACCTGGGGACAGGTGGGTGTCTGGGCCTCACATACTACTTAGAGGCCCCAGTCATAGTCACCCTGTCCTTGTTGAGGGGTGGGATGGGGAATGCCACCACTTAGAGCTTCTTCAAAAACAGCATCACCTTCTCTAGTCTGGGGAGTCAAGCTGTAGTTGTCACCATGAGAGAGGGGGATGACTCATCAGACTTTTAATTTAATTTTTATTTTATATTAGAGTATAATTGCTTTACAATGTTGTATTAGTTTCAGGGGTAGAGCAAAGTGATTCAGTTGCGTATATACATATATTCACTCTTTTTCAGATTCTTTTCCCATGTAGTTTATTCCAAAATGCTCAGTAGAGTTCACTGTGCTATGCGATAGGTCCTTGTTGATTATCTATTTTATAAATAGTAATCAGTCAGTTCAGTCGCTCAGTCATGTCCAACTCTTTTCGATCCCATGGACTGCAGCACGCCAGGCCTCCCTGTCCATCACCAACTCCCAGAGTCTATGCAAACTCATGTCCATCATGTCACTGTATTAATCCCAAACTCCTAATTTATCCAGGACTTCTAAAGAAACATGGAACAAGTCACAATGAGTGACCCTCATCTCACTTAGATCTTCACCAGGAACTGCCAAATGCCACCTTCAGCGTATTCCTTCTGGAATCCAGTTACATTTGTGTTTTCATCACCTCTCAGAGCTGACCTTATTCCACAACACAGGGAAAATCAATGGTGTGCTTAATTATTAATCAATGTCATGAGGAATTAAACGAAAACCCCGATACTCTCTGTTTTGTCTGGAGACTCCCGAGAACTGCTTCCTCCGGGAGGAGGGAACTGGGCCTTTTGTTTGGTTTGTTTACTTACCTGCACACATCTGGCCTACTACACTGCATGGTGATTCATTTCAGGAGAGGTTGATCAGATGGGAAGGCATCCAGGGAGAAACCAGGCTAGGAAAGGATGCTGGCATCCCAGAATTGCTTTCCATTTACCCTCTCTCTCCTTCTTGGTGAGTTTCCTCCCCGGAAACCTCACTAACCCTGAGACTTTCTGAACATTTTTCGCAGGTAGATGGGGCTGGTCTTTGCGGGGAGGGGTTTTCCAGGAAAACCCTGCATGCTCTGGATACATCAGGGGATCCCCAGGAAGGTGACCTAACCTCCTCCAACCTCAGTTTCCTCACAGGGTGTTGCAGGGTTTCAGTGCATTGACACTGTGTACCCCGCTTGCTTCTGGGCCTTAGCACATGCTGTGGCCTCTGCCTGAGACACAGTTCCTCTCTGCCCACCGCAGCTGCAGCCCCTCCACTTGACTGACACCTGCCACAATCCTTCCAGCTGGAGGCAAACGCTATTTCTTCAGAGAACACCCGCAGCCCAGTCAGGCGCCAAGCAAAGAATACACACAGTCCCTGCTCCTTTCTCTCTGAGCCCCGTCACAGCTGGGGTTTGAGTAACGCCTGCCTCCTCGGCCCAGACTGGGGACTCTGCGGAGGAGGGCTGGGTGTGCGTGGCTCATCCCTCCATGCCCAGTCCCTGCACAGGTCTGAGCCTTGGCTGACACTCAGGAAACATCAGCATCCCTTTCAAAACCATGGCCTGTGGATCTGAAATGTCCAATACCAACCTGAGGCCTTAGGCTCAGCATCTTGCGGGATGAAGTTTGGGCTGAAGCCAAGGAGGCTGTCGCAGAAACCTCGGAGTTCAGCCTGGGGTGCCTCGTGGCTCTGGGCCCTGGAATGGGCTCCCCTAGAACTTGGGGTTCAGTCGGTTCCCTGATTCTGTGGTGAGATTAGGGGTGGGCAGGCCCGGGCAGGCCAGTTCTGAGGCAGAGGCTGCTGGGGCGGGCAAACTCTGGGCCTCACCCTGTGCTCGGCGCACACACAGGCTGCTACATGCCTGGCGAAACTCGGAGGGCTGCTCCCTTCCTGCAGTTCCACCTCATGTCCATCTTGAGAGAAAGGAAGTGCCTGGAGGAGAGTGCGGCCCGATCAGGCTCTTGCACCGAAAGGAAAATGCAGAGACACGTGGGCCAACGAGCTCATACGTGCGCACAGACACACTCCACTCAGAGAGCACTTTGGAGGAAGGCCCAGCCCTCTGCTGTGGTGTTTGTGGCCCCGAATATCTCTCCTCTTTGGGTTATAGGCTAAGTTGAGAATTCTGATAATCATGGCCCAGGGCCACGGGGGCCTAAGTGTCTGTGTGCCCTGGGGAACTGTACTGAGAATAAGAATAAGGCCAACAGTGGCATTTTATCAAAGACTTACTGTGTGCCAGGCCCTGCACAGACTCTTGGGAGACAGTAATGAACAAAAGAGGTAAGATCCTCCGCCCTTGTGGTTGGAGAAGACAGCTGATGAACTGAATAAGATATAGAGAGTTAAAAGGGCTTCCCAGGTGGCACAATGGGTAAAGAACCCACCTGCCAATGTAGGAGAGGCAGGTTCGATCCCTGGCTTGGGAAGATTCCCTGGGGGAGGGCTTGGCAACCCACTCCAGTATTCCTGCCTGGAGAATCCCAGGGACAGAGGAGCCCTCTGGCAAGCTACAGTTCATAGGTCACAAAGAGTCAGACACGACTGAAGTGACTTAGCACTCACAGTGAGTAGAAGGTGACAAGGGCTTGTTGCGGTTCAGGTGCTAAGTCGTGTCCAACTCTTCGCTACGCCATTGACTGCAGCACACCACACACTTCCGTCCTCCTCTGCCTCCCAGAGTTTGCTCAGACTCATGTCCGTGATGCTATCTAACCACCTCCTCCTCTGCTGCCCCCTTCTCCTTTTGCCTTCCATCTTTCCCTGCATTAGGGTCTTCTCCACTGAGCTGGCTCTTCATATTAAATGGCCAAAGCACTGGAGCTTCCGTTTCAGCATCGGTCCTTCCAATGAACAGTCAGGGTTGATTTCCTTTAGGATGGACTGCTTGGATCTCCTTGCAGTCCAAGGGACTCTCAAGAGTCTTCTCCAGCACCACAGTTCAAAAGCATCAGTTTGACACTTGGCCTTTTTCGTGGTTGAGTGCTACAGAGGAAGTAAAACAGGAAAGAAAGATGGGCCTGAGAGTCTAAACAGTGCAATCAGGAAAGGCTTCCCTGAGAAAGTGACCATGTACCATCTCATGTCATCTTTTAAAAAACTTTTATTTTTTACTTTTCTGGCAGCACTGTGAGGCACATGAGATCTTAGTTCCCTGACCAGGGATCAAATTTGTGGCCCCTGCATTAGAAATGGACCACCAGGGAAGTCCTTCTGCAATCTTCTTAACAAGCTCCTGATGCTGTTACCATTTCATTCCCATTTCATGGGTGAGGGAACTGAGGCTGAGAAGGGAAATGACCTTGCCCAGGGACTCTCAGCCTGTGAGGGCAGACGTGGGATTTGAACTGAGGCCTCCCTGATGTCAAAGGGCCTGACTTGCGCTGAGATCCTGCCTGCCAGGCCCTTCAGAGTGCAGGCCCCAGCCCTCGGAGCTGTGTTCAAAATTCCAGCTGCTGGGTTACCTGAAGAGGGACGGGCGTGTGTCTCCAAGTCAGACCTGTTTGGGCTGGACAGCCCGGTCCCTGAAAAAGTTCTTTTGTGTTTTCTCTAAGGGCCTCACAAGAGGGTTAAACACCCTCACATTACTGCTAATTTTGGGCTGACTTTCCTATTCAGCCAGTGACAAAGCTGGGTGTTTGCACAAGCCTGAGGAATGGGACCACACGCACTGCCGGGGAGCAGGCTCTGTGCCCGCAGCCGCCCCGCCCTCTCAGGCACCTGTTTCACTCTGGAGATTCCCCGTCCTCCAGCTCTAGCTCTGTGTGTGTTGTGCGGTGCGCAGCCGCTTCAGCTGTGTCTGACTCTGTGCCGCCCTATGGACCATAGCCTGCCTTTGTCTGCCTTCCCCCACCCCGCCACCCAGTCCCCGCGAAAACCTGCTGAGAAGGAATGGAAGCCCCACCTACAAAGGAGCCCACTGGGCCTTTGCCCATTGCCATGAGCCAAAAATGTCTGTCATAATGAAAAATGAACAACCTAAATGTTCATCGGAAGAGGGAAATGGTTAAATAAATGCAAATATATGCACGCCTTCAATCTTTCCAAGCATCAGAGTCTTTTCCAATGAATCAGCTCTTTGCATCAGGTGGCCAAAGTATTAGAGCTTCAGCTTTAGTCAGCATCAGTCCTTCCAATGAATATTCAGAGTTGATTTCCTTTAAGATTGACTGGTTTGGTTGATCTCCTTGCAGTCCAAGAGACTCTCAAGGGTCTTCTCCAGCACCACAATTGGAAAGCATCAGTTCTTTGGTGCTCAGCCTTCTTCACGGTCCAACTCTCACATCTACAGGCTCTAATTTAGGCTAATTAAAAAACAGCCCCAAGGAGGTGCCTATAGTCTTTAATATGATTGTAAATACATATGAATTTGATTAAGAAGATTTAAAAATCATTGCTCTTTCAGAAAAATAATAAAAGTATATTGTGCTCAGTCGTTCAGTCACGGCCAACTCTTTTTGATTCCATATACTGTAGTCCGTGGGGCTCCTCTGTCCATGGAATTTGCCAGGCAACAATTTTGGAATGTATTGCCATTTCCTTCTCCAAAAATATGTTACAAATGCTCAAAAATAAAGAGAGTCTGAAAAGAATCCTTCAAATTGTTAGTGGGGAAAGAGCAATTGGCTGGGGGTGGGGATGGGAAAATGAAGGTGGACTTTCAATGTTTTGTCATATCAGCATTTTCTTCTGAGATATTTTGGAAAGTTTAAAAATAATAGGAATATGTGTGTATTTATACATATGTATTTATGTATGTTTATGTATTTATGTTATATGTATGTATGTATGTATGCTGTATGTGGAGGGGGCAGGGGAGAGAGAGAGAGACTTTTAATGAAGAATTCCCATTTTTGTTATGCACAATTCTCATTATTCATGATAGTTATGTCCTCTAAAGTTGCTACAAACCAATAAATTGAATTGAAAGAGCCAGTTCAGAACTGCTAATCCTACAGGAAATACAGAGTTCAGTTTCTGTGAGCCTCCGATCACAATATTTTCATTCACTGATCAACATGTCACCTGGTTTTGTGTGTTTCTGTTTAAATATATCTTGTTTACTATAAATGGCTGGAACTTCTCTGGTGCTCCAGTGGTTAAGAATCTACCTCCCAATGCAGGGGACGTGGCTTCCATCCCTGGTTAGGGAACTAACATCCCACAGGTGCCGGGGCAACTAAGGCTTTGCGCTGCAATGAAAGATCCCTTGTGCGGCAACCAAGGCCCAACACAGCCACACACACACACACACACACACACACACACACACACACACACGTATGTATGTAAATTGCTGACTCAGCTAATGTCAACCCCTGTAACTCGTGGCCAAGTGGCTTCTGACTTACGTGTGTCCTCCATGAGCCCCATCGTGGCCTTCCTGCTGCAGGGCACCAGTCAGCACTCCGCTTGGGAACCCTTTTAAACAGTGAAATCAGCAAGAAAAAGCACAAAAAATGTGAAAAGAGCAATACCAAACAGAGCGCAAAAAGGACCCAGGTTTATTTACTTATTTTTGCTTTCCATTTTCTGGCCACACCCCATGCTTGTGGGATCTCAGTTACCCAACCAGGGATGGAACCCAGGGACTGAACTGAGCGTTGAGAGTGCAGAGTCTGAGTAGTGGGCTGCCAAGGAAGTCCCCAGAACCCGTGTTTACAGCGTTAAGAACTGACACAAGAAGGCGGAGCCACAGCCAGCAAGATGCTGCTGGGGGCAACTTCGAGTTTTCGCCACTCTGAGCGTGTCGCGGGGTGATCATGAAAGTGCCTTGAGGGACTTCCCTGGTGGTCCACTGGTTAAGGCCCCACACTTCCACTGCAGGGCGCACAGGTTTGATCCCTGATTGGGGACCTAAGATCCTACATGCTGCTCAGCATGGCTAATAAATAAATAAGAAAGAAAGTGCTCTGAGTATTGATCTGGGGATTATAAGGAATTCTTAGCGAGGAGGCAAGTTCATAAAAATAGAATCTGAGACTAATGAAGATCAACTGTGTATGGTTCTGCCTTCCTCCCACGCCCAAGATCATTCTCATCTTGGGTTTTTAAGGTTCTGTTTGGATTCTGAGAGTTCCCCAGTGCCCACCACTGGCAGGCTGTGAGCTCAGTTGCCTCTCCTGTGCGGAGTCCAGCACCTGCACACTGCCTACCGCATTGCCCAATGCAAGGTAAGTCCTCAAAAATGGCACTGCCACCACCACCACCACCACCTGTGTTGGGCACCAGTGGTTCCACTGAGGTTTGGCAAAAGGCTGTTCACACCAGAACTCCAGGCTGGCATCCTTTCCACATACTCTTTGCTCCATCTCTCCCTTCTCTGGCTGCACCTACAAAAGCAGACATCTTATTATTGGATGTGAAGGGAAGTGAAAGTCACTCATTCGTGTCCAACTCTTTGCAACCCCATAGACTATACAGTCCATGGAATTCTCCAGGCCAGGATACTGGAGTGAGTAGCCTTTCCCTTCTCCAGGGGAATCTTCCCAACCCAGGGATCGAACTCAGGTCTCCTGCATTGCAGGTGAATTCTTTACTGGTTGAGCCACAAGGGAAGCCCAAGAATACTGGAGTGGGTAGCCTTTCCCTTCTCCAGGGGATCTTCCCGACCCAGGGATTGAACAGGGGTCTCCTGCATTGCAGGCAGATTCTTTGCCAACTGAGCTCTCAAGGAAGCCCATGCTTATTGAATAATTGAAGCCAATAAAATTACTTGGTGACACCAGCTCCAGTGGGAACTTGTCCCCATTGCAATGTCAGCCCCCTCCTCTTCTCTCCCATCGCCTCAGCTGTGGCCCTGGGGCTCTGCTCTCTCCTTGGGAGTCCCATGAGACTGCCTAGAACGGGATCCCTCTGGCTTATGGTTAACAGTCCAAAGAAGGCTCCGGCTCCGGGCCAGACTGGCAGCTCACCAGGGCTGGGCTGCTGCTTTCTTAGTACTCCCGTGCTCAGCATGGGCCTGGTGCAGACCTTCCCCGGGGAAAGGCTATCTGCCGAAAAAATGGCCCGAGAGTGAAACGGGCTTCCTGCTCCCAACCTCCTGCGGTACCAAGTAGAAGGCAAAGAACATGTGCAGGGTAGACATATAGTGGAGTGTTTGTCAGTGCTCAAGAAGCAGTATCTCACGTTCCCAGTTTTTTCATCTTAAATTTTTGCATCTAAATTTCCTAAATGGCCCTAAACAAAAACTTTTTTCATGCTAATGAAACTACTGTTTCATCAGAAATTTCACTCTAAGGCAACCTGGGAGAATAATGGGAACTCCAATTTTTAATTTTAAGAAACTTTGAATCCTGGAAAGAATAGTTAAGAAACAAAGGAAGCGATGGACAGAGCACTCAGAGTATATCAGGTCGGTCAATGCAGGAAAAGGGAGGAAACTAAATGCCCAACAAATGGATAACCAAACTAGCAAATGAACCAACTTTTGAATGAAATGGAAACGCTGTGACGCCCCTCTCCCCTCCCCCGCCCCCCAAGGGAAAAGGAGCGCAGCGGAGTGAGTTGGCCAGGTAAAGCACAGGCCTTAGCACGCTGCTCTGCGACTGGCTCTGTGCCGCACCTTTAGACTGTATTAACTAGCTGAATCTTCACGTCAGTTCTAGGAGATAAGTATTACTGTCCCCATCTTACAGATGTGCAGACTAAGACCCCTGGGAAGCAAAGCAACTGGCCCAAGGTCATACGGCTGGTTAGCAGGGCAACTGGACTTGAACCTGCATGGCTGGCTCTGTGGGAAGCCACTACCAGATACTGTCCCTCTGGGCTGTGATGGCTCTTATCCCTCAGAGGCACCCCCAGGAGGCTGACACTCTACTGGGTGGTGGGAAAGTGGGGCTGTGTCCTGTTCAGGGTGGTGCCCAGATCCCACTGCCCAAATCACTGGGTGTCAACAGAATTTTTCAAATCTTACCTCTGTCCACTCCTTGCCTCGAAACGAATGCTGGGCCCCAACCTGGCTGCTCCCTGGCCACACCTGTGCATTCCTGTCTCTCTGCCTCTCCCACTGCTGTTCCTGCCTCAGCCCAGAATGTATTCTCCCATCCTTGTCTATTGCCATCTTCCCTAAGTCTGAGCCAAGCTTCAATGCCACCTAGTCTGCGCAGCAGGGACAATGCACCTTGTCTCTGCTGGAACACATCATATCTCGTCTGCCCGCTTCTGGGTGTCAGCAGCTAACTCTACAGCACTGCCCCTCCTCCACCCTCTCCCCTCCCCCCACCATTCCCACCCTAAGAAAGTCTCATCTACCAGCAGCCTGGGTTGCACCCCTCCCCACCCCTGATCTTAGGATGCTGGAGAGCAGGGAGCTTTATCCAGATCATGCTCTTGTCCCCATAGCCTGGCACAGAGACTGACATAGGAAATGAACTCTCGGATACAAGGAGGATGTTGCCAGTAAAAGTCAATGACAATTTAGGGCTTCCCTGGCCATCCAGTGGTTAAGAATCCACTTTATGATGCAAGGGACTTGGGTTCGATTCCTGATCTGGGAAGATCCCACATACCTTGGAGAAACTAAGCCCAACTGAGCCACAACTACTGAGCCTGCATTCTAGAGTTCTCAGCCACTGAGCTTAGTCATGTCCAGCTCTTTGCGGCCCCATGGACTATAGCCCACCAGGCTCCTCTGTCCATAGAATTCTCTAGGCAAGAATACTGGAGTCGGTAGCTGTTTCTTTCTCCAGGGTATCTTCCCAGCCTAGGGTTCGAGCCCAGGTCTCTTGCATTGTGGGTGGATTCTTTACCAGCTGAGCCACCAGGGAAGCCCGGGAGTAAGTAGCTTGTTCCTTCTCCAAAGGATCTTCCCAACTCAGGAATCAAACTGGGGTCTCCTGCATTGCCAGCAGATTCTTTACCGGCTGAGCTACCAGGGAAGTCCCTCAGCCATTGAAGCCAGAGCCATCTAGAGCCTGTGCTTGGCAACAAGAGAAGTCACGGCAAGAGAAGCCACCGCAACAAGGAGCCCAAGCACTGCCATGAAGAGTGACCCCCAACTGATGCAACTAGAGAAAGCTGGAGTGCAGCAACAAAGACCCACCACAGCCAAAAACTAAAATAAATTAAAAAAATCTTAAAAAAAAATTGTTTGAAAAAGTCAACGACGGTTTAAAAGTCATCTGCTCCGTAAGTTAATGTTCAGCCACTAGCTGCTAATGACATGTTGGTGTTTCAGATTCTAGGACTCAAGGCTCCCTCGGTATACATCACTTTTCATCACACCCCTGTGCCTTTGCCTTGCTGTTCCACTGTATTCAAAATGGCCTTTCCCATCTCAGCTGTACAGAAAATCTGATCCTTGCAAACTTGGCTCAAAGTCCCCTCCACCAAGAAACGTTCCCCAACCATTCAGCTCCCTCCTTTGCCCCTTCTTCTTTTAAAAAAAAAAATGAGTATTGTTTTCTTTAGCTGTGCCATGTCTTAGTTGTGGCATACAGGATTTTTAGTGTCGGCATGTGGAACCTCGCTCCCTGACCAGGGATCAAACCCTGCTCCCCTGCACTGGGAGTGCAGAGTCTTAGCCACTGAGCCAGCAGGGAAGTCCCCGAACTACTTCCTGGTTCCAGTTGTCTCTGCTCTTCACACCGACCTGGGTGGTGACTAAGCTTGCTGCTGTACTTCGATGGATTTGTCTGTGTGTCTGTCCCCTGACAGCTCTTTGAGGCCAGGAACATGTCACATCCTCTCTAAGGCCCCAGGACCAAACATGGTAATTTTCAAGCATATTTAAGGGTAGACTTCTTTTTCCCAAGATTCTTTTACAGTTCAGACAGTAAAGAATCTGCCTGCAATGAGGGAGACCCAGGTTTGATCCCTGAGTGGGGAAGATCCCCTGGATAAGGAAATGGCAACCCACGTATTCTTGCCTGGAGAATTCCATGGACAGAAGAGCCTGGCGAGCTACACAGTCCACGGTTTTGAAAAGAATCAGACATGACTGAGCAACGAACACTTTCAGTTTAAAACAAATACAAGAAAAGCAGTTCTGGATGGAGATAGGGAAGGGGGCCAGGGGCACTCCTCAGACCCTGCCTGAGGACCTCCCTTGGAGTTCCCAAGCTTCTACAAAAGCTTAAAAACTCCTGACTCAGTACAAAGCTAGGAACAAGGGTTGTTGTTGTTTAGCCACTAAGTTGTGTCTGACCCTTTCCGACCCCAGGGAAGCACTCCAGGCTTCCCTGTCCTTCGCTGTCTCCTCAAACTCTTGTCCATGGAGTCAATGACGCCATCCAACCCTCTCATCCTCTGTCGCCTCCTTCTCCTCCTGCCCTCAATCTTTCCCAGCAGCAGGGTCTTTTCCAATGAGTTGGCTCTTTGCATCAAGTGGCCAAAGTATTGGAGCTTCAGCGTCAGCATCAGTGCCTCCAGTGAATATTCAGTGTTAATTTCATTTAGGATTGACTGATTTGATTTCCTTGCAGTCCAAGGGACTCTCAAGAGTGTTCCATAGCATCTCAGTTCAAAAGCATCAATTCTTCAGACCTCGGCCTTCTTTATGGTCCAACTCTCACATCCATACATGACTATTAGAAAAACCAGTAGCTTTGACTGGTTGGCAAAGTAATGCCTTTCCTTTTTAATATGCTGTCTAGGTTTGCCTTAGGAGGCCTTACAAATAGCTGATAAAAGAAGAGAAGTGAAAGGCAAAGAAGGGGAAAGATATACCCGGCTGAATGCAGAGTTCCAGAGAATAGCAAAGAGAGATAAGAAAGGGTTCTTCAGTGAACAACACAAAGAAACAGAGGAAAATAATAGAATGGGAAAGACTAGATATCTCTTCAAGAAAATTTGAGACAGCAAGGGTGCTGCTCAACAAATGCTTTTTTTTTTTCTTTTAAGAAACCCATCTTTATTTTTTGTTTAAGATGTATTTGTTTATTTTTGGCTGCACTGGGTCTTTTATGCTGTGCCCAGGGGCTCCTCTCTAGCTGTTGTGTGTGCGCATTGCAGTGGCTTCTCTTTCAACAAATACTTTTTAAATGATTTGAAGACCAAATACCTTCAGGACCCAGAAGAGAGAATTCCTTAGAGTACAATTTCAGACCCCTTGCCTGGAATAGGGAACACAGGAGGGCTTCTGGTCAGCAGTGAGGGATTTGAGGCAGTCCCATCACTCTCCAGCTAAGCAGGGACCTCACCTCCTGGACCACATTTTTCTCTTCCGTAAAATGAGAATAGGGCTGGGCTGTGATTATTGATTATTCCTAGGATTGGGCCTATATGCCCCTCTCTTCTCTCCCAGTCATATCATCCGCATCCACCTGAAGGGAGGTAGGAGGTAGGCCAGTCTGGGATAATGATTTGAGCTTGGGCTTTGGCGCCAGATCCCGATTCTGACGTTGACTGGCTGTGGATCATCTCTGGGCCTGAGTTTGCTCACCCGTCAAACGGGGGCAAACGGTAGTTCACAGGGTACAGAAGTCTTACGGTGTAGGAGGTACACATGTGGTTAGGTCCGGACTACCCTGCTTTGAGTCTTGGCTCTCTCATTTTGTAGCCCCGGGGACCTTAAGCAGGTTAGCTTATTTAATATCTTTGAGCCTCAGTTTCCCCATCTGTAAAAACAGGGTAATAATAGAACCTACCTCATACGACTGGATAAATGACTACACATGAAATGCTTAGGACAGTGTCTGGCATATAGTAACTGCTATGGACATATGAGCAACTGGTACCACCCAACGGGGCTGTGATGAGCATTAAGTCAGAGAGTGCTTAGGATATGCCCTATCCCAGAGCCTGGTATATGGTAAGAATTCAATTGACAAAAGCTGTTGTTTATGATGAATTTAGCTCAGATTCAGCATATTACGTATGAGCTTTTGGGGAAAACACAAACAAACCTGGACCAAAACTCCAAGGCTTTCGATCTCACTCTGCGACCTCCTGCGAAAGGGGCCTGGGTGGGTGCCCGCGGTGCAGTTCTGGGTGTGTCCCACTCCTGCCTCAGAGAAAGGCAACCCCTCCCGCCTGTTCCCACCGTCTCCCTCGGAACCCTGTGTCTGCCCATCTGTGCAGCGATCAGACTTGACCCTGAAGAGCAGCAAAGATCCTATCACTGCCCCTGGGCTGACAGGGGGGGTTATAATTATGGGTTTACTGAAATCGTGGATATGATGAACAGTGCTTTCTGTGGCTTCTCTAAGGCCTCCGCGAGTCCCTCCCCGACCCCTCCCGCCTGGGTGTCCCCAGAAGCCAGCCCTCCCAGCCCGGCGACTGACTACTGACTATGTGCATGCGCTAGGCGCTTTACGTGAAGTATCTCATTTTGACCCTCACACAGGGCGTTATTTCCTCCATTTTTCAGATGAGGAAACTGAGGCTCAGGAAGGCCAAGTGATCCACACTGAAGGTGGTGGCCTAAACAGGCTCCAAGGTCTTTCCAGCCCTAGGGTCTAGGATCTTAACCTCCACCCCAGTGTGCATCCCAAACGCGACCAAAATCTGGTTGTAATCATCCAGTTAGGAACCTGGGCTCCAGAGCCCAAGAGCCCTGGGTTTGATTCTTGGCTCTGACCTGGTGTCATCCCGGGCTGTCACATCTCCTCTCTGAGCCTGGGTTTCTTCCCAAGTGTGTTGTGAGGACTAGCTGAGTAAACGGATCTAAGTGCCTGGGACAGACAGGGGTTCTGGAAGAGTCAGAGATCATTCAATCGCTGCTGCTGCTGCTGCGGTTGTTAGGCTGCATTGATGAAGAACACGGGAATCACTGTCTTCCCAGATACAGACGTCAGAGCGTTAGGAAACCTCTTGCTATTAGACCTGCCGCGTGCGACATTTTCAATTTTGTCCAGACCCTGAGTCATGAAGAAGTGGACTGAGTCACGGGGTTTCCATTTTGCTTTTATTAAGCCATCAAGTCGCCGGATGTAACAACAGGATCTTGAAAGGAGAGCAAATCTCTAGATGAATGTGGTGTTCTTCTGCTGGGAGCCTGGCAGTGACCGCGGGGTAAAGCCTGGAGCTCTCAGAGGGGAAGGGGTTTTAGAAGTCCTGCGCCATCCTGTCCTTGTTTCCCTTTTCCTGCCTCCTCTTTCCATGATGACTACCTGGGAGGGGAAGATGCGCAACAGGGAGGAGGAGAGGAGGGGCCGGTTATTATCTGATTTGGGAGCATCTCTCCAAGACAGAACATGGAGGCCCATCGTTCCCTGTGACCCACTTCCTCCTGTGGCCCAGAGCGAGTATCACCCTGGCTGGTGGTGACTATACTACAATCGTTTTGCTCCAACTTACTCACCTCTCCTGGCGAGCCAGGAAGGAAATACCACGCCTGGCATTGGGCAATGCCAAGGCCCAGGCAGGGCTCCATTAACCCCCAAAATGAACCCCGGTTCCCATCTGCTGGGCCCCACCTGCACTGTGCTGGGGCTCCTTCGCTAATTTATGAGCTTCTCCACGTTGCCTGTTACTGTGTTCCTCTTATTAATGAGCGGGCTTAGCATATTCAGGACTTCCTTAATTAGCGCTTCCTCCTTCCTGAGCCTTCTGTCTTAGGACTTTTATAGGTCATTTATGGCCTTGCACAGTTTGACATTGTGCTAGACAACTCAGTATTTCCACTGCAAAGCACAAAGTGAGGGATGAGGGGCAGAGATGTCCGGCTCCTTCCAGTGGATGGATTGGGAGCCACGTCAGCTCAGGCCCAGAGGGGTTCTTGCTCCCCAAGGGCCACCAGCCCACCAGCTCCTGTCCATGGAGGGCAAACACCACATACGACCAGCATGGAACTGGGAGGATTCTGTACACACACTTCTTTCAAAATTCAGAGGCCTCGAGTTTGGTCTCTAAAGGTGCATGCTTGCTAAGTCACTTCAGTTGTGTCTGACTCTGTGCGACCTCATGGACTGCAGCCCACCAGGCTCCTCTGTCTATGGGAATTCTCCAGGCAAGAATACTGGAGTGGGTTGCCATGCCCTCCTCCAGGGGATCTTCCTGACCCAGGGATTGAAACTGTCTCCTGCATTGGCAGGTGGGTTCTTTACCACTAATTCCACCTGGGTAGCAGAGTTCTATCTGGTTCACTGCTCTTTTGAGCTTCCTGGTTTCTGAGGTAGGTCTGTGGGGCAGCTTTTCACTTTGGAGGCACTTTTCCCTCAATTTCTCTCTGGCTGAGGCGGGTGGAGGGAAGGGTTGGAGGTGAGGGGAACAAAAGACTGTTCCCACAGTCCCAGGGAACAAAAATGCCTTTCTTTTCATTCCGTGGCGTTCCACACACCGGCACGCTTAATAAAACGGGTGGCAGGCCTGGTGAATCCAGGTGCTGACTCAGCCCTGACACCTCTTCCCTTTCATCTTGGACCTTGACTGTTTTAACAGCCGTGCTTAATGAGAAGCCAAGGAAGAGTTTATCTCCTAACACGCCGCCCTGAAGCTGCTGTGAGTACCGTGTTCCTCTCCCAGGATACGGGGGTGGGGCATCATTTCTGGATGTATTAATAATTTACCTGGTCTGCCCAAGAACTACTGATAGGGTCATCCTGAAAACACCACCAACAAAGCTAAACCATTGATACAGTTATTTTTTTTAGGGGAGGGGGGAAGCAAGTTCATAAGACACAGGGTCTGATGCACAATTCCATATTTTTGGTGGAAAAAAAAAGTTCCACTTATGGACAGAAGTACAGTTAGGAAGGTTTACAAGATTAGCATTGAACGGTGGTATAAAACATTAAAATTGTTTTTTAGTTATTTGTTGCCTTTGGTAACTTTGAAAAATTTCTCCAACAGGGAGGGAGGTGGGAGCGGGGATTCAGGATGGGAGACACATGTGCACCCATGGCTCATTCATGTCAATGTATGGCCAAACCCACTACAGTATTGTAAAGTAACTAGCCTCCAATTAAAATAAATAAATTAAAAAAAATTCTCCAACAAACATACATTAGATTTTTTTTTTTAAAGATAAGTCCACAAACCCCAGGATATCCATGGTGAATCAACCTGGACTTAGTTTAAACTGTCTCTCAGATGCAGACAAAAAAATCTGTATATCAGTAGCTCATTTCCACTTCTATCCCTCCTTCCTCAGTTCAGACCCACCCTCCCCCGCAAGCCCAGGGGCTTGAAGTTAGTGAGAAATTACCGCTCATTGTTTTGTGTTTGTCTCTGTAGGCACATTCCCCTCCCGCCCCAGACCGGCTTCTTCCCATAGTGAGAGCTGTCACAGAAGTCCGTGGCGGTGGGAGTGGCTGTCTTTCCACAGCCCTTAAATGTTTGGTTTCCCTAACTTCTGCTTTCTCCTGAAAGGCCAGGGATTAGAACTGTTCTCAGAGAGGGTTTATTTATAAAAATTTTCTGTTCAAACCTGGGTTGAGACAAGCAGAATCTCGAGGGTGGAATCAGGCTTCTCTCTTCCGTCTGTCTGGGGCTGCGTCCTCTGTAAGAGCCAGGAGAAAGCCAGGCCTCAGAGAGAAGCTTCTGGTCTAAGTGTCTCCAGTTTTCTCGAAAAAACTGCCTCCTCCTCACCTGAAGTTAAGCCTTGGTGAAGTCTTGGTGTCACCCCACTTTAAGGAAGAAGAGCTTATAAAAAAGATCTAGAAGACTGGAAGATGACAACCAGTCACTCAGGAGTAAAACAGCATTTTCAGTTGATGAAGTTTGAAAACTGATTTTGAAACCCCAGACAGTAGTTCCCAGGGGATGAGGAGAAAGGCCCTCCAAGAGGGAGTCAGCTACTGGAGCCACGGCTTCTCGGAAGTTCTCCTGCGCCTCCCTTCCACTCACAGTCACAAAGCACCATGGTCTGTGAGGAGGGCCTTCTGAGTGGCCCAGCACTCCCTCAGGCCTGCTGCTGTGGTGCTGTTTCAGCCCGAGAAGCTGCAAACTTCAGAGGGAGGCGACCTCCCAGGAGACTATATTCACCCCCAAGGAAGGCTTGTGTGAAGGGGGCTGAGGGAAACAGAATGTTTGAATGAACACCAGCTCCACAGTAGGCACTCAGTAAAAGAATCTTGGGAAGTTGTCTTGAAGAACGTGAACTCTGGGACTTCCCTGTCAGCCCTGGGGTTAAGACTCCGGGTCCCACTGCAGGGAGGGGCACAGGTTGGATCCCTGGTTGGGGAACTAAGATCCTGCATGCTGTCCAGGGCAGCCAAAAAATAAAGAATATGGACTTTGGAGCTAGTGGATCTGGGTTCACATCCCAGCACAGGCTCTGAGAGCTGAGTGGCCTTGAGCAAACGAGAGCTATGTGCCCACCACACAGGGCTGCTATGGAAATCAAGTCGGAGAGCTCTTGTGGCGTGCAGAAATGGGAGCATGAAACAGTAACAGGTGGCATGAGGGAACCTAGGGAGTGTCAGAACTTTCTGTATCTTGACTGGTGGAGGACACACAACATCATACATTTGTCAAAATCCATGGTTTGTACACCACAAACAGTGAATTGTACTTGATGTAAATTTTTTGAGAAATTGGTTATCTTGACGATTCCTTCTGGTTTTGATGTCTGTGGATTTCCTCACTTGTAAGAAAAGAGCTGTTGTTGGAAAAGAATGATAAAACTGACATGCTTTTGCATCATGGTGGGGAAAAAAAAGACACGTATGCTCTTAGAGCTTCATGCATTCAACTCAGTGTCCTGGTCCCGTCTGTCCCCGGTCCCCTCAGGATTCACCCAGGCCAGAGATGGACAAAGATGCCAGCCAGAGTCTCAAAAGGTGACCCGGAGCAGCCATACCTCAAAGCTGCATTATCCAGGAAGGTAGCCCTGGTACACCACGTGCCTAGTGTGGCTTGAAATGTGGCAACTGTGACTGAAGAACTGAATCTTAAATTTCATTTTAATTAATTTACATTGAAACTTGGAAACTGAATCGGTATAACAAATATATGATATCACTTCTTTGTGGAATCTAAAAAAAGATACAAATGAACTTATTTACAAAACAGAAACTGACTCATAGACTTTGAAAACAAATTTATGGTTACCAAAGAGAAAATGTTGGGGTGCGGGAAGGATAAATTAGGAGTTTGGGATTAATATATACACACTACTATATATAAAATAGCTAATTAACAAGGACAGATGGTAAAGAATCTGTCTGTAAGGTGGGAGACCTGGGTTCAGTCCCTGGGTTGGGAAGATTCCCTGGAAAAGGAAACAGCTACCCACTCCAGTATTTCTGCCTGGAGAATTCCATGGACTTTATAGTCCACAGGGTAGCTTGGACACTACTAAGTGACTTTCACTTTCACTTTTTTTACTGTATAGCACAGGAAACTCTACTTAGCACTCTGTAATAACCTACATTGGAAAAGAATCTGAAAAAGAACAGATATATGTATATGTATACCTGAATCACTTTGCCAACAAAGGTCCATCTAGTCAAGGCTATGGTTTTTCCACTGGTCATGTATGGATGTGAGAGTTGGATGGTGAAGAAAGATGAGCTCCGAAGAATTGATCCTTTTGAACTGTGGTGTTGGAGAAGACTCTTGAGAGTCCCTTGGACTGCAAGGAGATCCAACCAGTCCATCCTAAAGGAGATCAGTCCTGGGTGTTCATTGGAAGGACTGATGCTGACTCTGAAACTCCAATACTTTAGCCACCTGATGCGAAGAATTGACTCATTGGAAAAGACCCTGATGCTGGGAAAGACTGAAGGCAGGAGGAGAAGGGGATGACAGAGGATGAGATGGTTGGATGGCATCACCGACTTGATGAACATGGGCTTGGATAGACTCTGGGAGTTGTTGATGGAAAGGGAGGCCTGGCGTGCTGTGATTCATGGGGTCGCAAAGAGTTGGACAGGACTGAGGGACTGAACTGAACTGATACCTGAATCACTTTGCTGTACCTGAAATTAACACAACATTGTAAATCAAATATACTTCAATATAAAAAATAAATTTGAAAAAGGACAAAAAAGACAACTTTACTGTTTTGGTATGACTACATTTTATTTTTAATATACTATATCATTCATTTTTAAAATTGAGATAGAATTCCTATACCATTCAATTCACTATTTGGAAGTATACAACTTAATGACTATTTGTATATTCACAAGGTTATACACCCATCACATTTATTCCAGAGAAATTCATCACCCCCTAAAACACCCTGTCCCTAGTAGCAGTCACTCCACAACCCCCCAACTCCTAGTCCCCCGGCAACCACCATCTGCTTCCTTTCTATGGATTTGCCTATTCTGGACATTTCACATAAAAGGAATCATTATATATATATGGTCTTTTGTGTCTGGTTTCCTTCCCTTAGCCTCTGTTTTTTTCAAGGTTTCCTGCTGTTGTACTTTACTCTTTTTTAAGGCTGAATAATGAAAATGAAAGAGGAGAGCAAAAAAGTTGGCTTAAAATGCAACATTCAGAAAACTAAGATCATGACATCCAGGTCCAATTAAATCAAGGCAAACAGATGGGGAAACAATGGAAACAGTGAGAGACTTTTATTTTGAGGGGCTCCAAAATCACTGCAGATGGTGACTGCAGCCATGAAACTAAAAGACGCTTGTTCCTTGGAAGAAAAGCTATGATCAACCTAGACAGCATATTAAAAAGCAGAGACATTACTTTGTCAACAAAGATCCGTCTAGTCAAGGCTGTGGTTTTTCCAGTGGTCATGTATGGATGTGAGAGTTGGACTATAAAGAAGGCTGAGCAGAAAAGAATTGAAACTTTTGAACTGTGGTGTTGGAGAAGACTCTTGAGAGTCCCTTGGACTGCAAGGAGATCCAACCAGTCCATCCTAAAGGAAATCAGTTCTGAAAATTCGTTGGAAGGGCTGATGCTGACGCTGAAACTCCAATACTTTGGCCACCTGATGCGAAGAACTGACTCAGTAGAAAAGACCCTAATGTTGGGAAAGATTGAAGGCAGGAGGAGAAGGGGATGACAAAAGATGACATGGTTGGATGGCATCACCGACTCAATAGACATGAGTTTGAGTAAACTCTGGAGCTGGTGATGAACAGGGAAGCCTGGCATGCTACAGTCCATCGGGTTGTAAAGAGTCAGACACGACTGAGCGACTGAACTGAACTGAACAATTGTATGGTTATACTACCTCTTATTAAATTACCAGTTGGTAGACATGTAGGTCTTTCCACTTTTTGGTTCCTAGTCCTTGAAAATGTAGCATCCAAAATGAGCTGTGTTGTATTAAAATCTATATCAGAGTTTAACAATTTGTACAATAAAATAAGAGCCCCTCATTAATGCTTTATGTATGTTGACTACACACTGAAGTAATAATTTTAATATGCTGGGTTAAATGTATCATTGTTTTATAAAGAGAGCCTAGGAACAAGGCAGGGAAGAGTGAGCTGTTGAGGAGGGGGCAGGGCCCCACCCCCCCAGGATCTCACCCTTCAGTACCCTCTGCCCAGTGCTGAGTCTGAATGGGGAGCAGCGTGGGCCCCGGAGCGACAGCAGCCACTCTCAGCGTCCCCCTGCCTTGGCATCCAGGGGGGCTGTAGAGAGGACAAGTCCAGGCAGGAGCTGGTGGATGACCGTCCCCCTGGGAGGGGACCCGAGACTGGAATGACTGCACAAAGGGAGTAATTGGAGTGGCCGGCGATGACAGCGGCTTCTCTGGGCACCTGGCCTGTGCCTGGCTGGAGAGTAGATCAAGTCCCCACAAGCTCCAGGGCTCCTCTCCTTGCCCAGGAGGGAGGGCAGTCACTGGGCAGACAGAGGCTTCTTTCTCTGGGCACCAGGCAGCAGAGTCCCGAGCAGCAACGGGGAGGCTGGAGTCCAAGCCCTGCTCGGTCAAGTGCCTTGTGTACGCGTCCGTAGGCAAGTCCATTCCACTCTCTGGGCCTCGTCAAGACTGGATGAGATGACTTGGAAGGTGTTTTCCAGCTTTAGTATTTTAGGGTTCTGCCAAAAGTCCTGAGTGAAGTATCGGGAGCTCAGTGCAGGCTTTATACTTCCCAGCTATGTGACTTCTCTGCTCCTCATTCTCTGTCTTTAAGATGGAAAAGTAACTGTTGCCTCACAGCGTTGCTGCAAGATTTCAGACAAGTCGTTGCTGACACTTAACGCTCACTATGTACCAAGCACTGCCCTAAGGGATTTGCACAGATGAGTTCATTTAATCTGTCCACCAGATCTTCTAAGGCAGGGGTCCCTAACCTCTGGAATCTAATGCCTGATGATCTGAGGTGGAGCTGATGTAATAATAATAGAAATAAAGTGCATAATAAATGTAACACTCTTGAATCATCCGGATGCCCCCTACCCTGCTCCGTGGAGGTCTCCCATGAAACTGGTCCCTGGTACCAAAAAGTTTGGGGACAGGTCTCAGAGGAGTCCCATTATCCAAATTCATACAGTGAGGATGCTACAGAACAAGGGTTTTGAACCCAGAACGCCCAACTCCAGAGTCTGTTTCTTTACCCACATGCCAACCTGCCTCCAGCATGAATGGGAGGCATCAGATTTCCTCTATAAATGTTGGGAAGGGGAGGAAGCTGGAATTCCATGATTGTTAAAATACTTCTGGCGGAAACACTACTAAGCCAATAGGGACACCAAGCCCAAAAGGATGAGGTGTCCTGGGCCACCGCCAAAATGGTGACAGTGCGAAACCCGAGTCTCCTGGCTCAGAGCTCCCCTATGAATTTGAAACTGGAGTGGATCTCTAGTTATACATGCAAATCTGCTGGCAGATATGCGGCCCTGGCCCAGGCTGATCACCACTGATTAAGATCTGAATATCAGGGCAGTGCTTCTGAAGTGCCTTTGCCTTCTTCTGTGCACAGTCTCTGAATTTTCCTCCAGGTACCATTTTAAGTTGTTCAGTTTTGCGTTATTAAGAACTGGCTGTTCAGGGTGCTTAAAGTCACCCTTGTCTTCAGAGACTCAGTTTAGATAGTTCGTGTGTGTTGTGTGGAGAGCATGTCCTAGGCACGGGAGCTACACATGGAAGAAACTGTTAATACCTCCCTGCCCTACCCTGCCCTCCGGGAGTTCCAGTTGAATCAGACAGATAGAACAAATCCCCTTGCTCAAGAAAATTGCTTATAGATGGACAAAAATGATAAAAACCAGTGTTGGTGATGATACAGGGGAGCAGTCACTCTCATTCCCTCTTGGTGGGAAACGAACTCGATATACCCTTACTGGAGGGCAGTTTGGTAACAGGTATCAAAAATCATAAAACTGTGCCTGCCCTAAACCACCCCCCCTGAAACTCTACTTCTTGAAACTGGCTCCAAGGAAATAATAATGGCTGGAAACAAAGGTTTAGTCATAGTTCATGCTGCTGCTGCTGCTAAGTTGCTTCAGTCGTGTCCAACTCTGTGCAACCCCACGGACGGCAGCCCACCAGGCTCCCCCGTCCCTGGGATTCTCCAGGCAAGAACACTGGAGTGGGCTGCCATTTCCTTCTCCAATGCATGAAAGGGAAAAGTGAAAGTGAAGTTGCTCAGTCGTGTCCGACTCTTTGCGACCCCATGGACTGCAGCCCACCAGGCTCCTCCATCCATGGGATTTTCCAGGCAAGAGTACTGGAGTGGGGTGCCATTGCCTTCTCTGATAGTTCATGCAGCATTGTATATAAAAATAGAAATACTGGATATGTCCTGAATATCCATCAGTGTGGGACTGATAAATGAAGCCACATCTTCCATACAAAGGTCATAATGGAACATTTGATGTTGGAAAGAGATTCACATTGTCGGCTAGCGGGGGTAAAAAGTAGATTATAAACAGGATTTATGGTGTGACAGCAATTTTTTTTCCCCCCAACAATCTGCATTTGCTATAAAAAGAGCTTGAGTCACTTTTAGGTGTTATTTCAATCATATAACATAGATGCTCTCTTTAAAATTAAAAATATATATTTTTTTAATTTTCATTTTACAACTGAGGAATTGAGGCTCAGAGGGTTCAAGAGACTAGCCCACATGTATACAGCTAGGGTTAGAGTCCAGCTGGAGAGGCTGCGCATTTAATTGCAGGGCAGCGGTCTTCCTCTAAACAGGTAAAGCGTAGGGAAGAACGGTGGTTCTCTTTGGATAAAATTTCTTCATTATCTGCATTGCATTTTTTATTTTCCTTCTCAAAGACCATGGGTTTCTTTTGAAATAAGAAAAAATATCATTTTTTTAGATTTCAAATAACCTGACGTATTGAATTCTACAAATCAGAGACCAAAAGCATGACCTATTGAGAGGACTTTTCCCTGGCAACTCCTCCACCTGCCAGACAGTTGTTTCAGGTTGAGGGCAGAACACCCCAAGGTCTGGTCTTCAAAACTACAAAGGGGGACCCTCATCCTCAGCCAGCTTCCCGCAGGCAGCATCCCAAATGTCAAGGTTCCAGTCGGGGGGTTCCAGTCTTCCTGGTAGCCCCTGAACTCGAGAGCCTGGATGTCACCTGCAGTTCTAAGGTGGGCACTTGGGCCCCAGCGGCCCTGTCTTCATGTTGTAAGGCTTTGAACCAATCCATTTCAGAAAGAGTTAGGCAAGGAGAAGCCCAAAGAAGGAGCCAAAGATTCTTTTTTTGACCCAAATCATAAAGATTCCCTGGAATCATTCCCACTAGGGAGTTGGTTGGGGTTTTTTTTTTTTTTTTTTTTATTCCCTGGGCTGACTGGCTACTCTGATGTGCTTGTGATGGAAGTATCTGTCATAATGGCTTAGATGACTATATCTTGCATTTCCAAAGAATTCTGTGTGTGTGTGTGTGTGTGTGTGTGTGTGTGTGTGTGTGTGTGTGTGTGTGTGTGTGTGTGTGTGTGTGTGTAGCACATGGGCAATGGGAGGAGGAGACAGGGAGTTATAATCATAATAGCAAAATGATAATACTAATAAGCTCAACACTTACTGAGAACTTACACATGCTGAGAGGTTTACATGCATTATCTCCCTGAATGAATCCTCCCTTAAAAGCCATGGGGTAGGCACTGCTATACCAATCTCGAAGGTGGCAGAACCCACGCTAGCTCGTATGAAACAACTCGCCCACGGTCCTGTCATCAACCAATAAATGGTGAAGTCAGAGTTACAAACCCAAATCCTCCTCTAGCTAAGCTAGTTCCCACTTCCTGGAGCAGTGGGAGCCCTCCCAAGACTTTACACTTCCCAGAAACACGCACACACACACGCTTTCAATTGCAGGGAAGCTACTGTTTTCAAGTCTTGCGTTTCACCTGGATTTAAGTGTGCCGCTTTGGAGCTAGTCCAGCTTAATGGCTCTGAGGTCAGGCAGTCCCGGGTTTATATCCTATTTCTAGCACAATGCACTCCTCTGACCTTAGGCCTTGGTATTCTCAGTGTAAAATGGAGGCTGATAGTAGTAACACATACACACATACATAATCACATAAAGCCTGGACACTTCAGTTCAGTGTCTCTGTGCGACCCCATGGACTGCAGCACGCCAGGCTTCCCTGTCCATCACCAACTCCTGGAGCTTCCTCAAACTCACGTCCATCAAGTCAGTGATGCCATCCAACCATCTCCTTCTCTGCACATAGATACTACTGTTGTTTAGTTGCAAAGTCGTGTCCAACTCTTTGCAATCCCATGGACTGTAGCCCACCAGCCTCCTCTGTCCATGAGATTTCCCAGGCAAGAATACTGGAGTGGATTACCAGGGGATCTTCCCAATGTAGGGATAGAACCTGGGTCTCCTGCATTGCAGGTATTAACTTTACAGTCTGAGACACTCTTAATTTGTCTGTACTATAATGTAATATAACTAAACCATTCACATTTGTTATGCAGATTTTTCTGTTTTCAGACTTAATGGCTACTCTGTATCTCATGGGGATTAAGTGTGTGTATACATATACACACACACACACACACACACACACACACTTGTGTAGATATATCAATTCAGTTGTTCAGTCATATCCGACTCTTTGTGACCCCATGGACTGCAACATGCCAGGCTTCCCTGTCCATCACCAACTCCCAAAGCTTGCTCAAACTCATGTCCTTTGAATCGGTGATGCCATCCAATCATCTCATCCTCTGTCGTCCCCTTCTCCTCCCGTCTTCGGTCTTTCCCAGCACAGTGGTCTTTTCCAATGAGTCAGCTCTTCCCATCAGGTGGCCAAAGTATTGGCATCTCAGCTTCAGCATCAGTCCTTCCAAAGAATATTCAGGATTGATTTCTTTTAGGATTGACTGGTTTGATCTCTTTGTAGTCCAAGGGACTCTCAAGAGTCTTCTCCAACACCACAGTTCAAAAGCCTCAATTCTTCACCACTCAGCTTTCTTTATAGTCCAACTCTCACATCCATACATGAATACTGGAAAAACCATAGCTTTGACCAGATGGACCTTTGTTGGCAGAGTAATGTCTCTGTTTTTTAATATGTTGTCTAGGTTGGTCACAGCTCTTCTTCCAAGGAGCAAGCATCTTTTAATTTCATGGATATAGTCACCATCTGCAGTAATTTTGGAGCTCCCAAAAATAAAACCTCTCACTGTTTCCATTGTTTCCCCATCTATTTGCCATGAAATGATGGGACAACTAAATATTTGTATAAGGAACTTGGCACACAGCTTGTCATACAGCAGCTGAAATACATGATAGCTGTTGTTGCTTTTCAAAATTAAAAAAAAAATCTTAGTTTTATTTATTATTTGACTGTGTCTGGTCTTAGCTGCAGCTCTTGAGATATTTAGTTGCGGCACTCAAACTCTTAGTTATAGCATGTGGGATTTAGTACCCTGAACAGGGATCGAACCTAGGTCCTCTGCATTGGGAGTGCAGAGTCTTAGCCCCTGGACCACCAGGGAAGTCCTTGCTCTTATTTTTATGAATCTGGCTTCAATTCAATTCTGCAAACACTGGATGAGAACCTGCTGGGTGAGGGCCTGGGAGGGAGCTCACATCGGGGAAGCAGACATGAACATGAGTGATTCTCATGGCAGGCCGTCTATGGTAAGTGGCGTGCTGCTGGTATAGACAAGAGTGCTTCGAGAGAATAATGGACAAAGGAGTTAATTCTTGTTAGGGCGACCTATGTGGTAAGATGTTTATTTCCAGATTAAATTTACAACACAGGGAACTGCACAGATCTTAAATGTGCAATACAGTGAATTCTGACGAAGTACACACTCTTGTAACTGCCGTCGGAACTAAGGTAGAGGATGTCTCCATACCCAAAGGGCCCTTGTGCACCCCTCCCCTTCCAATCAAGCCCTACTCCCCAAAGGCAACCACAGCTCTGATTGGTTTTTTCCACAACAGATTAGTTTTTACCTATTTTTGACTTTTGTCTAAATGGAATCATTCATAATGTTCTCCTTTTGTGTCCTGCTTTCATTTAACTCAGGTGGTGGCTTCTGAACTGAGCCTCGAAGCATTGCTAGGACTGAATAGGTGACAGTGGGGGCAGGAGAGGAAATATGAGGCCAAGAGAACAGCTTGGGAAAAGGCAGGAAGGAAGAAAGACTGTATTTGGGGAGGTGGATATGACTAGAATGAGTACCCAGTGGGAAGGAGTAGGAAAGAAGGATGAAAAGGTAGGTTGGAGTTTTGCTTTACAGGGTTTAAAATGCCAGGTCAAGGCATATTGACTTTATCCTGAAGGAAGCAGGGAACACGATTCCTGGACAATAAAGTGGACTAATGAGATCTGGGTTTTGAGACCATATATATACAGCTGGTAGCATAAAAATGGAGTAGGAAGAGCCTGGAGGCCAGGAGACCAATTATTAGATCATTCATTCATTCACCCTAAAAGAATTTATCTGGTACTGGGCTCTGGACTTTGACTATTTTCCACTACATTCCATCCCTGGCTTGGTCCTCGCAATAGGAAGTGAATAAACGTTGGTAAGCCCTGTCTGCTGGTTGTTTCAAATTCTACTCCTCCTCTTCCCTGCAAAACCCCTGATTTTTCCTGGAAGTAGCATCTTCATCAAATTGTGTTAAGAGATTCTTTACTCCCCACTGAGTATGTCTTTCTTGAAGACCCTACTGAGAAGTTGTCATCTTAGATTATTTTGCATGTTACATCAGCCCAGAGAAATAGGAAGGTCAACTTTATATTTTGGTGGCAGGCTGAGGGTAGCATCTAAGTATGTTCCACAGTGGATCACTGGTTCTACAGGTTTTATAGGTATATAGTAGAGATGAGGGGGAGATGATTTCACGGTCAGCTCAGTTTGTTGAAAAAACAAACGAAACAGGCTTTCTCACTGCAGACCTCTTCGGTGACTTGGCTTGATAGCTGTATACGGTTAATTTCTAGAAGAGTCTGGTATGACGCTTGCCCCGTTTCCCTCCTGGAACCTTCTCTGCCTGGAGCATCTTGGGCATTCTTGTGACTCCCAGAATGCATTTTTGGGATTCCCTGAAATGACTTCAGAGAATCTGGAAGCAGTTTGGGTCCAGGAGAGTTATGGAGCAAACTGGCAGCAAAGGAAACTGGAGCCAGAGCAGGGCAGAGCCACCCACTGTGAAGAAAAGGTAGCTACTTCCTCAGGAAGGCACAGGGAGAGGAAGGAAGGAAGTGGGCTTGCCTTGGGCTGAGCAGTTACACAAAAGCAGGAAGAGGAAAGACACTTCCCAGCTAGAGAGGGAATGGGCTTAGGGCTGGACTAGACCCTGGAAAGGGCATCCACACTGCAGAATTCTTCCAGACTCTTTATCTTCAAAACTGGCTGCATTTGGACCTGGGATTTGCAGGGCATGGGGGAAAAGTCCACGGTAACTGGCCACTGGACATGACAGTGACCGGGACACAGGGTCCCCCATCTATCCCTGAAAACTGCCTCTTTTCCACAGACAGAAGTGAAAGTGAAAGTTGCTCAGTTGTATCCAGCTCTTTGTCACCCCATGGACTATACAGTCCATGGAATTCTCCAGGCCAGAATACTGGAGTGGGTAGCCTTTCCCTTCTCCAGGGGATCTTCCCAACCCAGGGATTGAACCTAGGTCTTCCGCATGGCAGGCAGATTCTTTACCAGCTAAGTCACAAGGAAAGCCCAAGAACACTGGAATGGGTAGCCTATCCCTTCCTGAGGGGATCTTCCCAACCCAGGGATCCAACTGGGATCTCCTGCACTGCAGGCGGATTCTTTACCAACTGAGCTATGAGGGAAGCCCCAAGAGCCCTGAGCTACCCAAGGACTGAAAAGCGATCAGGTAGGTCTTCTATAAAACTGAGCCTGAGGTTTCACAGAAGGTGGGCTGATCTGCCTGGGCACAGCTTCACCAACAAGGCTTCACTCAAGTGTGCATGAAGTCATGGCTGCAGTGGATGCCCTGCAGTAATACAAGTGTCCGCTCCACCACTGACTCTGAGCAAATCACTTTACTTCTCTGGACCTCAGTTTTTTCCCCTTTGGATATAAGATGTTTGGCACCATGCTGGGTACTCAGGGCTTCACAAAAGGTTCCTCTGTTTGCTCCTTACCGCCAACAAATTCCTCTTAGAACCGCTGTCTCTGTAAAGGTAAATCTGTTACGTTAAAATGGTTAAGTGATGTTTTACTGTAGAGGGTAAAAACTGGTAGAACGAGTTGAAGCAAACTGCTTTTCATTTTCGGCAAATCCCACCCAGCTCATCCCCCTGCGGCTTCAAACAGAGCATAAGAATAACTCAGTGGGACTCTGCACTCACGGAGACTCTCTGGGGAGGGATTCCCCAGTCCTTAGGGAGGCTGACGCCTCTCCCATTCCCAGCATTTGTCTCCTGCAGGGGGTGGCTGAGACAGCCTGGCGGGCCAGGAAGGGGGGTAGTGTCAGAGGTCGCTAGACCAAAAAGAAACTGTTCTATTTCCCTGACGGGGCCTGTTTTACAACAGATCTGAACATTTTTTAGGCTACAAAGGAAACATCCCTTGCCATAAACTAATCCTTTCTGATTAGACTCTTGCCTAAGGCACAGAAAGGTAAACTCCTGGGGTATGATGTTGGGGGCTGGCTGGTTCATTGTGATGCCCGCTTTGCTTTCTTCCCTGAGGGCCGGCTGTGGCTCTAGCGAGCTTCTTGGGGTCTTTCTAACAGTTCCTTGGGTTGAGAAGGCTCAGCCTAGAGGCTGTGGGATGGGGTGGCTTTTGAGGATGGTGTCAAGGGTCCTGGGATTTGTGAAATGTAATTTTGGCAGATGAAAACATCTGATACTTTTTTATTCCTTTCTGGGTTATATATATATATTCCAAGTCACAGAAGCTAGAAAGAACCCAACTGACCTTCAAACCAAAAACTTTCATTTCACAGTTGAAGAAACTCAGAGATGGGGAGTTAACTTGCCTAAGGTCTACACAGCCAACGAGTAGCAGAGCTGAACTCAGACCCCAATCTCTTGACTCTGGGTCCAGCACTTTCTCCCTCACTGCATAACAACAGTACTGTGTGCCAGGCACTATGTTAAAGGCTTCACATGCATTTAACCCTCATAACCACCCTATGAGGTAAATAATATTATTATTCCCATTTTACAGATGAGAAAACAGATTCCTGAGAAACAAGTTATGAAGCTCAGGGTCCCAGTTAACGGAAGGCTGAGCCAGGTTTTGAACCTGGGTCTTGAGACCTGGAGCTGGTCACCTTTAACAGGAAACTATCTAAGGCACAACAAGTCTTTAAATTGACAGCCTTAACTTTCAGTACCCCCAAACCACCTCACAGGCTTCAAGCAACCCCCAGGGATTGGAGAGTGGAAGTGAACTGAAACAAACATAAGCTCCCGAGCTTGACCCATCCAGATGGGGCTTGTGTCTGAGTTGTCACTTAGTCCAAGGATGGCCAAACTGAAATACTGGGACCCTAAACTGGGTCATCAGTCAACTCAGAGACTACCAGGAATTTGGAAGTACAAACAGTCAAAGCCACTGGCTAGAGAGTCAAGTCTCTATTATCTGCCTATCAAGAGTCTTATTTCCAGGGAGATTTCCCTAGGGTCCATCAATGGGTAAAACTGTGGGGATCTGCACATGACCCAGGAGGGTATGAAGGACTGAGTTTATTGCGAAAGGGAAGTGGGTTGAGGCTGAAGGAAATCTCTCTTTAGGGAGAGTTGCCGAGGCATGACTCAGATTTCAGAGGCGTCTGGGCAGAGGGGAACATTCATGCTCACGTCCCCTGTGAGGCTGGGGAGCCTGGTGACTAACTCCCAGGCACACCTGCCTTGGGCTGAGTGTCCTGGGTGGCAGGAGCAAAGGAAGAGACAAGACAGGAACACACTGTTTCACTGGGGAGGCCAGATAGGCCCATCCCTAATGATAGCAACAACAGCTTACATCATTAGGGCTGAGTGTACAAGAGTGGTGTAAATGCTTTGCATGTGTTACCTCATGTAAAACCTTACAAAGTAGGAGTTTAAAGATGAAGAAACGGAGGATCAAAGAGATCAAAGGACTTGCCCAAGGTCACACAGGTAGTAAATGGCAGAGTCAAGATCTGAGCAGCTCATCTCCTGAATCGAAGTTCTCAACTGGATGTGCTTTGTCCTGTGTGTGTGTGTGTGTGTGTGCACACATGTGCTGAGGCAGGTGCATCTGCAGATCACAGTGAACTCTCATGGAATCCTCCCCCACACACCAATCTCTGTTATCTGAGAGTCAAACCAATTTCACAAAACTACAGCGACAGACAGAGAAAGGCGGAAAGGTTTTCCCCAGTAGATGAACTGGATGAAGGTTCACCCACCAGGCTTCCATGTGGGCAGAAAGAGACACATTATTCATTTCTCTCCCCACCCTGCGTGTCGATGCTTGGCCAGAGCTGGTCCTCACTAAGTGCCCTGAATGACTGCTTTTTCAGGCAACAGAAAGTGGTGGTTCAGGGACTGAATTTATGAGCCAAACAGCCTGGGTTCAAATCCTGGCTTGGTCACTCAATTCCTTTACTCCTTTAAGCCTGTTTCCACGCCTATAAAGCAGAGGTGATGACTCTACCTCAATCTTTGGGCAGGTGAGGACTGAGTGAAACAAGGGCAGGTAACGTGCTTAGCCCAGTCTGGTATATAGTTATGTGGTCAAAAAAATGAGCGCTACTATTATAATTTTTAATGATGAAATTTAAAAAATCATTATAATAGTACTTTGGCCACCTCTTGCAAAGAACCGACTCATTGGAAAAGACCCTGATGCTGGGAAAGGTTGAAGGCGGGAGGAGAAGGGGACGACAGAGGATGAGGTGGTTGGATGGCATCACTGATGCGGTGGACATGAGTCTGAGCAAACTCAGGAGTTGCTGCAGTCCGTGGGGTCACAAAGAGTCAGACACGACTGAGCGACTGAACTGAGTGATGAAATAAGTCTCCACACTCACTGAATGAACAACTGAATTGATGTATGAACATGGCTGGATTCCAGAGCGACTGGGCCGGGGGTGATGGAGCCAAATAAATGAGCCTGGTCAGGGAGGGAAAGCTGGCCACGCCACCACAGGACACGTGGCCAGGCCGTATGGGCAGCCTGTCTGGAATACAGGCTAAAAGGTGAGTTGGGGCAAGTGAGGGGTCTGGTTGCTGACCTTCCGAGTAACTGCCTGCCTGAGGGACCTGATCTTGGCATAAGATATGGTTCGCAGGTCCCTCTAGGCCAGTTTCTTAACTATTGCCCTTTCCTTTCCCCACTGCTTGACCATCTTAACCCCAACTGAGAGACTTAAAAAAGTCTTCTGGGCAAGCACTTAACCTCTGACCATGTAGCCTCTGCCTTCCCCAGAAGGTACGAAGCTCAGGGGCCATAGCAAATCCCCTTGCCTCCTACTATACCCTTCTCCAGTGAGAAGAGATCTAAACAAACATGAGGCAGCCTTAGAAGGAAAACCCTTAAGGAAAAGGAAAGGACTTTATGGGTTAATTGTGCCAATCTGAACTTCCCTGAGCCTGGAGCAGGCCATACCTGTCCCAACCACCCCACCTTACCTCACCTCCCTCCAACCTAGGATGGCAGCCCTGATCCCAGACACTCACTTCTGTTCACCACTGGGGTTCCAGGATCCTCTCTGTCCAAACCAGGCCTTGGACACCCTTCCTCTGTAGTTCCCCAAGGAGACCGTCATCTGAATACCCAAGTCCCCACTGTGACCCCTTCAGATAGATGAAATGCACTCTAAAGCCTTGCTTGCCAGGGCGGTAGTAGGGACTAAGGTGCTTCTCACTTACGTCTATCTGAAGCTCTCTTTTATTTGGAAGTGGGCAGTATCTGGTCTAATGGCCTTTTTCTGAAGTGGGCTGGTGACGGCCCACAGTGGTAGGAGGTGGGCTACCAGGGCCCGAGGCCAGGTCCCTGGAAAGAGTGAGCCTCAGGGGCTGAGCCAGCCGGGTTCTGTTCTTTCCAGTGGGTCCACTCCTTCCAGGAAGGCGGACGCATTCTTCCTGGCACTCCTCTCTCTGGCTGCCTCCTGTTCTGGCTGGTTCCTGGCGACAGAGACAGAATCTCCAGATAGCAGTCCGGCTGCTTCTTCCTTCTCAGCTCAGGGATAAGCCTTCTCTGACTTTTTATTCCTTAATAACTATAAAGAGTCTCTCTTCTTTTGTTTTTCCTATTAATGGAAGATATAATGTTGACAGATATACAAAAAGAATAAACTGTAAATCACCCCTGATCCTACCACCCCAGATCCTCTCTGGTGTATATCTTTCCTATTTTTTCTCTACTCGTGGAGACTGGTTTTAAAAATAGGAAAGGACTCATTTACTGAAGGTAAAGAGCAGCTGAAAGACTTAAAAGTAGGGAATCAGACCCAGGTTCATTCGAGACCAGTTTCAGAGACCCCCCTCGGAAACGACCTTGGGTGGAGAAAGCTGTGGCAGATGGTGAAGGACAGGGAAGCCTGGTGTGCTGCAGTCCTTGGGGTCACAAAGAGTTGGAAACAACGGAGCGAATGAACGGCCACTAGACATTTCACTTCTAGGTCTCCCTTCCCTTGTTTGTAAAATAAAGATAACAGTGCTTCCTTCACTTGGTTGTTGTGCGGATTAAACGAGGCTAAACAACTGAGCTCAGTGCCTCGCACACAGTGAAGACTCAGAAGCGCTAACAATTGAGCTGTAAGCATAGGAAGTAACTTCCATGGGGTTAAGGGGCCTTCTGTAGCATCCTTTTGAACTGTGACTCAATATCCAACTACATTCAAGAATCTTAATTTACTTCACTGAGCCTTTGTTGAAGGGTATTTATATTAATTCTTAATTTTTCAGAATTATAAACAACGCTCTGATGCATATCCTTGCAGATAACTCTCTGCACACAGATTATTTGCTTAGGCTAAATGCCTATGAGTGAAAATGTAAGATCAAAGGATGAGTTGAAATCTAACTCCAAAGTCTGGACTGATTCACACTCCCTCCAGCAAGGAGAGAGCTGCTTTCTCTCACCCTTGCCAACACCATTTTCTTTCATCTTTATCAACTTGATAAGTGAAAAAAAAAAAAAAAAAAAAACCCAAAAACCAAAACCTGCTTCTCAGTTTCCAGATTTTTTTTTCTTTTAAGGGAGTTCTCAGGATGACTTTAGACCCCATGATTCCTCCTGTCCTTCCATTCCTCTCAGAAGGAATGTAGGTGGTGTTATTGGCAGAACTGTGATAAAAATCTAAAGTACAGAGTGTAAAAGGGCCTGGAGGCTGCCCACTCCTTGTCCTGATTCTTCATGAGGACAACTTCCAGGTCCTTCCATGCCTTCTAGTTAGGGCTATATTCTCTGTCGGGTGTGTGGCCTGTCCCTCCCCTGAAGTTCAGCGATGGGGTAGCGAAGAGTATCAGGATGAAACAGGGCTTTAGGTGCACACCTAGGACAGTATCACGGGACCCACAGGGTCCATAACGGTATCTGTGGCGATGCTTTGCCCCAAATCTGAAGTTCCAATCCAAACTCCTTTGCTTAATCAGGGGTGTTTTCCTTAAGCCTCAGTTTATGTACCATGTGGGCCAGTGATAACATTCTGACCCTACCTCTCTGTGGCTTTATCAGAGAAGATAAACCAAAGGAAAACACTATGTAAACCCAAAAAAGCTTTAGACATAGAAGAGGCTTTTTTTTTTTTTCCTGACTGCACTGAGCACCTTGCTGGATCTTACCTCCCAGACCAGGGACTGAATTCTGGCCTTTGCAATGAAAATGCTGAATCCTAACCAGTGGACCACCAGGGAATTCCCCGAAGGAACTGTTTTTAAGGAGGGTTGAGTGCTGAGTGCCATAAACTGTGTAGTCAGGCCAGTAATAGGTGGTGGCTGGGGAATCCCTTTCTAAGCCGGGTGCTCACCTAGAACATCAGCTACATACTCCTGGTCATTACCTCTACATGAAGACCTTATTTACTCCACAGATCTATCCCACTGAGGGATAATGGGGACCCTGAAATTTACAGACTGAGTCACTGGCCCAAAGGTATATGCTAATAACAAGAAGGGCAGGGATTCAAACTTTGGAGGTCTTTCCTTGCGGGTGGGGACAGAAGCCAACAGCTGATATGCCAGAATGTCAATGACCTTGTGTAAATTACACACATTTGTTCATTTTTCATTGATTCAACAAGTATTTCGTGAACACTTGTTGAGGTCTGGGACAAAGTGCCAAGTGAGATTTTTCCTTGTATAGTTTCTGCAGTCCAAATGCTAACAAATCCTTCCTTATCTTGTAAGTGGTATCAACCAACCTATCTTCTTTTCTTCCCTCCTTCCCTCTTACTTTCTACCCATCCATCCATCCACCCATGACTTTGTTCCAAAAGGGAACTCAGCAGGCTGAAAGAACTGTTCCCATGGCTTTGGGGTCATGTAGAGCTTGATTTGATCCTACTTGATTACTAAGTAGATAGCCAAATGATCTTTGATGAGTCACCTCACCTCTCTGAGGCTGCTCCTCCTCTGTAAGATGGGGAAAATTATGACAACTACGCCACAGGACTCAAGACAATTACATGATATGTACATAACACATCTAGAACTGTACCTGGCACATACTAAGGACACCGTGTTATCTCCTTTAACTCTCATAGTGACCATTTCACTGAGGAGGAAATCTGAGTAATGAGGAGGTGAAGTTGCTTGCCCAAGGTCTCGGACAGCTGACTCTGGAGTTATTCCTTTAGTAACTTGCTCAATACTCTAGGAGTTGTCTGTCTAGAATGAATAACGTGATCCCATTTTGCAGGGAGGAATGACACAAAGCATTTAAAGAAAGAATCATAGAGTAAGTGCTCAATAAATGATAATAATTCTAACTAAGATCTGATCTGATTCCTGAACTCACTGCCTAGAGCCTGCAGGTTGGAGAGCTCTATTCTTCATTCATGCATCTTATAGGGAAGCTCTGAGCAAGAACTCTGAGCTTTTATTATCTTTATCTCCACTTTTACTCCAGGAAGAATGGGACATGATGACCATTTAGTCAAAGGGCATTTATTTGATTTAATTATGGCAGAAAGTGAAGAACTAAAGAGCCTCTTGATGAACGCAAAAGAGGAGAGTGAAAAAGTTGGCTTAAAGCTCACCATTCAGAAAACTAAGATCATGGCATCCAGTCCCATCACTTCATGGCAAATAGATGGGGAAACAGTGGAAACAGAGGCTGACTTAATTTTTGGGAGCTCCAAAATCACTGCAGATGGTGACTGCAGCCATGAAATTAAAAGACGCTTACTCCTTGGAAGGAAAGTTATGACCAACCTAGACAGCATATTAAAAAGCAGAGACATTACTTTGCCAACAAAGGTCCATCTGATCAAGGCTATGATTTTCCCAGTAGTCACGTATGGATGTGAGAGTTAGACTATAAAGAAAGCTGAGTGGCGAAGAATTGATGCTTTTGAACTACAGTATTGGAGGAGACTCTTGAGAGTCCCTTGGACTGCAAGGAGATCCAACCAGTCCATCCTAAAGGAGATCAGTCCTGAGTGATCATTGGAAGGACTGATGTTGAAGCTGAGATGCCAATACTTTGGCCACCTGATGCGAAGAGCTGACTCATTGGAAAAGACCCTGATGCTGGGAAAAATTGAAGGTGGGAGGAGAAGGGGATGTCAGAGGATGAGATGGTTGGATAGCATCACTGACTCAATGGATGTGGGTTTGGGTAAACTCTGGGAGTTGGTGATGGACACAGAGACCTAACGTGCTGAGGTCCGTGGGGTTGAAAAAGAGTCAGACACGACTGAACTGAATGACATTTAAACTGGGATTTTGTTTATAATTCCTAATTACAAAAGCATAATCAATGAAGAAAATTTGGTGGGGGAGGAAGAGGATAGGGAAACAATTAAAATTCCGTCATCCCAGGGAATTCTCCGGTGGTTCAGTGGTTAGGACTCTGCACTTTCACTGCTGTGGGCCTGGGTTCAATCCCTGGTCGCAGGACTCAGATCCTCAGTTGGGGATGTAAGCTAACATAAGCTGCCACATAGCCAAACAAATTAAATAAATAAATAGAATCCTGTCATTTTGGCACCCACAGAGGAGCACTGTTGACATTTGGGTATGTGTCCTTCCCATGTTTTTATATAGGTCAACAAATTGTCATTAAGTGTGGAACGATCATAAAGTTTTAATGCGTTAGAAAAGGAAGAGCTGTTAGCAGGGCATTCACGCTCACCACCGCAAGGCCCCTACGCAAACAGAACTGTGACTGTCCGGTGCACAAGCTGCAGAGACATACAAAGCAGCTCTGCCTCCAGCACTCACCTAACTCCTTGGTCCTAACCCTACAGTTCAGTTCAGTTCAGTCACTCAGTTGTGTCCGACTCTTGGCGACCCCATGGACTACAGCACGCCAGGCCTCCCTGTCCAACACCAACAGACAGAGCTTACTCAAACTCAGGTCCACTGAGTTGATGATGCCATCCAGCCATCTCATCCTCTGTCGTCCCCTTCTTCTCCTGCCCTCAATCTTTCCCAGCATCAGGGTCTTTTCCAATGAGTCAGTTTTTCACATCACGTGGCCAAAGTATTGGCATCTCAGCTTCAACATCAGTCCTTCCAATGAACACCCAGGACTGATTTCCTTTAGGATGGACTGGCTGGATCTCCTTGCAGTCCAAGGGACTCTCAAGAGTCTTCCCCAACACCACAGTTCAAAAGCATCAATTCTTCGCCACTCAGCTTTCTTTATGGCCCAACTCTCACATCCATACATGACTATGGGAAAAAACATAGCTTTGACTAGATGGACCTTTGTTGGCAAAGTAATGTCTCTGCTTTTTAATATGATATCTAGCTTGGGCATAACTTTTCTTCCAAGGAGTAAGCATCTTTTAATTTCATGGCTGCAATGATTTTGGAGCAAAAACTTTCCTAACAATTACTGAGTGCTGTGTGCCAGACTCAAATTCATGTCCATCGAGTCGGTGAAGCCATTTAACCATCTCATCTTCTGCCATCCCATTTCCTTTCTGCCATTGATCTTTCCCACCCTTCATGGACATGAATTTGAGCAAATTACTGGGAGACAGTGGAGGACAGAGGAGCCTGGAGTGCTGTAGTCCTTGGAGTGACCGAGAGTTGGACACAACTTATTGACTAAACAGCAACAACAACGAGCTAGGCAGGCTTCCCTGGTGGTTCAGTGGTAAAGAACCTGCCTGCCAATGCAAGAGACACAGGTTTGATCCCCGCGTCAGGAAGATTCCCTGGAGGAGGAAGTGGGAACCCACTCCAATATTCTTGTCCGGGAGCTCCCATGCACAGAGGAGCCTGGACTACATGGACTGTAGTCCGTGGGGTTGCAAAGAGTCAGACTCCACTGAGTGACTAAACCACCACAATGCACTTCACATACATTATCCTATTTAATTCTCACAATAACCTTACCAGAGGGATACTATGTTTATAACCATTTATAGGTGAGGAAACAAGCTCAGAACGCTTAAGTCATTTGCCCAAAATCACACAGCCAGTAAACTGTTGGGTTGGGATCTGAACCCAGGTCAGCCAGTCTCAGAGTAATACTATTAGATAGCACAGATAACTCTTAGCACTATGCTTGCAATCGACAAACATTAAATAAATCGCATTCATCATTCCTTACTGTTATTATTGTGAATACAATCATTATGTCACATATGACTGGTGAGTCTCTGTTTTCAATCTCCTCTGCCAAGAAACCAAGAACTGGGCCAATCCAAGAAGGGGAAGAGATGCCAGCCCAGCTGAGCCCTGGGCCGTGCCCATGCCACACAGGAGGAGGAAAGGGGTATGAGTGGGAGCAAACCTTGGGTAGCATCTCTCTAAAAATCTTGGCATCTCTAAATTCTTCAGCAAAGGTCTAGGACAGTTCATGCCCCCAGACTGGGAGGCTTAGCTCCTGCTGGAGGGTCCTAGCGACCTTATAAACTGGCTCATGGTACCCTGCCAACCTACCCTGGACCACAAGTTCCTCCACCTCATCCAGGGTGCCTTCTGGAGCATTCTGTGTGTGGAGATGTTAAAAGCCCTCTGCTCACGACCTGCCGGTCTCTGTAATGGGTGAGGGCGATTAAAGAGGCATGATCCAGAGGTGTAGAGAGAGAGGACCCATTTAAAAAGCCCAGCGAGCACAGACATGCTGCCTGGTTCCCAGTCTCCACCTGAGCCCAGGCAGCATGAGTCACCCCCATGGCCCTTTACCTGGGAGTTGCAACACAGCTGAAAGAAACTCAACAGCCTTCCAAGAGGCAGGCAGACACACAGACAAGTGTGCCATCCTTTGGGCGGTACTAAGCTCTGCAGTTAGAACTGGCACCAGGTGGCCCTCCTGCCACCAACAGCCCCTGCCAAGGGCTTGGGCATCCAGGCTCTGCTCTCTGATCAGATCCCAACTCTGGTGCTACCACTCCTAGGCCATGCAGATTGAGGAACTTATTTAATCACTTCATACCTCCGTCTCCTCATCTGTAAAACAGGGTTAATACAAGGGCCTATGGCATACAGTGGTTTTAAGGATTAGACAAGCAAAGGCTTAGCACAACGCCTGACGTGTGAGGTACGCTGGGCGCCTACCATGTGCCAGACACGGTGGAAAGCACTGGCAAGTCCACAGTGACCCACACAAGGTCTCTCCTCTTACAGAGTTTACATTCTAGAAGAAGGGGTGAAAGACAGTAAACAATTTAGAGAGATGTCCAGAAGTCACAAGGGATTCAGAGAGCCAGAATTAAGTGATGAGATACAGTGACTGAATGTCTGCTTTAACAAGGGTGGCAGGAGAGGCCTGCTCTGAGGAGGTAGCTTCACTAGCAATTCTGATTATTTACTGTTATTTGTCAGGACCCCCTCCCTTATCCCCAACATAGCTTCCAGCGAGGAACCAACCTCTGACAAGTCTCACACCCAGTATCCTCTCTCCATAGGTCTGACCACACCCCAGGAGGGCTCCTCTGGATTCTGGCCTTACCTTGAGAACCTCCATCAAACTGGCAGGAGTAGCTGAAACCCCGCCTTTCCCTGAGAGAGAAAGGAGTGGGCCAAGGTGAGGCCCTCAGGAAGACAGAGCAAAGGGATGATGTGTCAAAAGGTGTGTGTGGGGGGGCAGGGTGGGGTGGGTGGGGGTGGGGGGAAGGGAAGAGAACAGAAAGAGAGAGGAAAACAAAAGATACCAAGACTGGCTTAGACTTCATTTCAGGTTACTCGTGGTGGAAGCTCTATGAGAAGTTCTAGCATTCTCCTGTTTGTGGATCTTCTGGGTTTACCAACCTTGTTCTTTATAGAAGACAGCTCATGGCAATCATTCCAACAATTACTTAGTCTAACAGGCAACTGATTACTCCTGCGTTTCCAATGCAGAATGAAGCACTTACTGGAGTTTGGGAAATAACCGGGTAGCGAAAGGTTTCGAAGGTGACCGACTTCAACTTTTCCATCCCTTGTGCGCTGGCCACAGGTATGTGGTTTGCTGACATCTCATTCAGATCTGTATCACACCAAATAAAAGGCTGCCTGCACCCTACACCCCCACTCCCGGCCACCAACACACACACACACCCCACCCCAGATTATAAACCCCAAGAGCAGTGACCCTGTCTTTTTGGTCTGTCTCCCCAGAACCCAGAGAAGGGCCTGGCACACATTAGGTGTTCCATACATGCCTGCTGAATTGAGGCCAGTGACTTCAGCTCAAAGGGACAGCCACATGCGGAGTGAGATGACTGAAGATTCAGATCTGGGCTCTGACACTCACTAGCTCATGCCCTTGGGCAAGTCACGTTTACCCTCTGGCTTCCATTTCCTCTCCTGTGAAGTGTGTATGTTGGGGGAGGAAGAGAGTGTGCTAATAGCTACCACATTGGGTTGCTGTGAGCCATCAAGAGAAATCACCTGAATAACTGTAAAAGACTATTCAGAAATAAGCTTTCCCTTAAAGGGAAAAAAGAAAGGGGACTTGCACAGAGGCCCACAAGGGAAGATCTGCTCTCTCCTCTGGGAATTCCCTGGTGGCTATGAAGTTGTCGATGCTGGGTAGGGGGGGAGGAGGCCAAGGGAATCTGGCAGGGTGGAGGTGGGGGGGAGCGGGGAGGATGTTCCAATGTTCCAAGTATCCAGGATACTAAAAACAGGAATCAGATTTCCCGCAGCCAAGTATCTGTTTGTCCCTGTACTTTTCCTCTGGCTATCTTCTCTCCAGCATTTTTTTTCTCCCTCCCTCCTCCCTCATCTCCACCCCCACCTCCTCACCAAGGAAGGAATTGGCCAGTTCCACCCAGCCAGCCCCCCTCATGGCTCCGCCCCCAACTCGGCAGGCCAAGAGTTAACAGCTGCACCTGTTGAGGTATACCTGCTGTCGCCGGCACCTGTACCTGTAACCAATCAGCGCCAGCGCGGCCGGGAACCTACCTGTCAGCAGAATCCCCACACTGAAACCTCAACATAAATCAAACAGTTCCCTGGGCAGGGAATGTCTGTGTCAGGCGAGAATTAGAGACGAGCGGTCAGCAGAGCCTTGGTGCCCGGTGCCGAGCCATCGTTCCAGCCTGGGAGCAGGAAGATGTCGAATGAACTTGAGTGAGTAAACAACCGTGGATGCCTGGCGCTCTCCGAGCGGGAGGCTGTATGGGTTTTCTAGAAGGGGAAAGGGCAGGGAGACGGGCGCCAAGATTCAGAGAGCAATTTGTAAGGGTAAATGAATGGGCTGACGATCTCGCTCTGGCGAGTTGAGGCAAGCCCCGTCTCAGGCGAGAGTTGAGTGTTTCCCTGGGAAAATCTTTTTTTTTTTTTTTTCTCGTTTCTCTTTCTGCTGAGCAGTTTCGAGCCAGGCAGGGAAACACAGGACTGAAACTGTGAAGGCTTTCGGCACCACTTTCTGATACATAGAAGGGGCCTTGGAAGTCAAAGACAGCGACCGATCCCATCTAGGCTTTCCATTTTCTTGCCCAAAAGAACTTTTTTGAGGTGGTTCTAAGAACTGTCTTAGGCAGAGACTTGGGTTTCTCTCAAGGGACTTGCTCGTTGGGTTGGAACAGTCCCAAGTGGGAGAGTTAAATGTGCCGGTAAAACAAATGCACCTTTTAGTCGGCTTGATCTATGTTCGAATCCAGGCTCAGCTCCTGATGCGATGTGTGATCTTGATTTGGACAAGTCATTGAACTGATCTGAGCTTCATTTTCTTCAGCTAGAAAATGGGTACAAGAATGTTCTGTAGGATTATTGAGAGTTAAGTGTGATAAACTCTGTAAAATGCTTAGCACACAGCCAAGGTCTGAAGAAGCATTCAATAAAACGTGGTTGACTTCATTCAGAGGCTGTTCTAAGGCTGAGGAGGCTGAGCTGTGGTTTTCAGTGAGGTCATCTCTATTGCCTGACAGGACACAGGTGACTTCTTGCCCACAGCTGGGATTTAGAATCCCTGCTGGCTGATGCTGACTTTTACCATGGACTCCCAGCTCGGGGTCCAGTCCTCAGAGAAGGTGGGATGAGGCTGGGATTCTGGGCTGCTGCAAGCTGAGTTTAGGAAGCTGGCAGAAACCAGGCTCCTAAAACACAGACTATCCTTTTCCTTCCATCCTCAGAGGTAAGAGGGCAGGGTCAAGGATTGACAATCTTTTTTTTTTTTTTTTCTTTCTAGCTACTCCTTAATAGACTATTTTAAGAACTTGAAGACCTAACAGCAGAGTAGGTGGTGAGGCCTGACTGCAGATAAAGTTCCATGATACCAGTCAGCTCTTGGATTCTCCTGGGTTAGCTACCTATGTCCAAGGTAGAATCACTGGCCATCAGATTTCTCTGGAATGGGCTTCCTGGGGTTGATAAGGTGTTAGCAACTGGAATAAGAGCAGGTCAATGGAGCTGACACCGACACCGAAGTTCAAGTTCCACTCTGCCACTAATTAGCTGTGTGACTTTGGCCAAGCCCCTTTATCTGAGGGTCAGTTTCCTCACCTGTAAATTGTGGTCATATTGGTACTCACTTAATGGAGCTGTTGGGGTATCCAGTAACTTTAGAAAAGCAATTGGTTTAAATCCTGGTTAAGGAGCAATCTAAAATACCTTTGTTACTTCATACAGAAATAACCAATCAATGAGCATTTCTTGCTTTCTATTATTCTTTATTTTTCATAATTCTAATTTAATATTTCTAATATTTATTCTTTCAGTAGTCTATTATTTCTTGCTTTCTATTGTTCTATACTTTGTAAACAACAAACTTCGGATGTGTCTCCATCCCACTTAGCTCCGCTGGTTAGCACTGCAGAGACTGCAGACAGAAATGTATTCATCTGTGTCCCTTAGGGGGCAAGTGTCTTGAAGCTGGGCTACTTGAACAAAAAGGTTTCCTGCATTTCTCCTTCTTAATGATTTGAGTCTGAAGTCAGACTTACTGACAGTCGAGGTTTCTCCGGTTGGGGTGGGGTGAGGGGAACCTGTGCCTGCTGAGTAATTGCAGGCAGAGTCTGAAGTCATCACTAAAGATTACAATGACAGAGTCTCAGTGCCTGGGGGCTCAAGTGCCTTTACTGATAAAGGGGGGTTGGGGGTGGAATCCACTGCTTGGCTTGCAAGTTTTGAGCTGCTTGTGCTGCGGACACTGTCTTGCTGCTGCCGTGCCCCCAGAAGTGCATTTAAACTGGCCCTCGAATCCATCTTGATCCTGAAGGAATGACCACCTCTTGCCAGGCCCTGGTGTAGTGGGAAAACCCCAACTTGTACAAGAGTCTAAATTCTGCCACTTAGCAACTTCAGGATCCTAGTGAATCTGCTTCTCCTCCCTGGCCCTCAGTTTCCTCGTCTCTCCAGTACGGATACGGACACCTACCTGGTCGGGAAAACAGTGGGCACCCGTAGGTGGTCCACCCGACTCCGTGGAGGAGCTCCATAAATGTGAGAGCCCGATTACTAGGCCACTTCGAAGGCTGGCTCTTGGCGGGCATGGAGGCCAAGCGGTGGAGTTAAAAGCCAGCTCAAGGCAGCTGGCAGGTGGGGCGCACGGGACTTTTCATGTGGTTGGGGCTGGGCACATCTGCCAGCCTCCAGACCTCAGCAAACCGCTGGGGCCTCCAGCCCGCGGTTTCTACCCAGCGCCTCGGGGCTGGGGCCGGTCGCAAGGGCTCCTGGGGCGGCGGGGGCGCCGGAAGTCGCTGCCAGACGCCCTCTTCTCGCGGGAAACACGCGAGAGAGCTGCCCGGGTCGCAGTCAGGCGGCCATGTTTGGAGGAGCGTCGGTGTTGGGCGCGAGGACGTACTGGGCGCTTGATTGGCCAGTGCTGTCCCATCCCGTCCTTTGAGGAGATGAAGGGTGTAGAGATTAAGTATTCATCACAGTAGGTTTGTGGAATGGAGGAAAGAGAGGGAAGTGAGGGAGGCACTCCAGGATTCCCCTCGAGCCGCAGGCTGGCCCCCACCGGCTGTCTGAAACTATCTTCCTCCCCAAGCTTGGAGAGCCTCAAGGGAGGGTGGGAGGGGGACCCGACCCATCCCGTCCCAGTCTGTGACCTCAGGCCTCGCTGCTGCTCCACCCAAGCTCCGAGAGGGCGCTTGGGCTCCAGACTGCCTGCAGCGCTGAAAGAGTTAACCAGGAACGCCTCCCGCTGTGGTTTTGTGGTCGAAACCATGATTGCCAGGAGCAAATTTTTGTCGTGTTATTAAAAGTCAGAGCTACGCTGCTGGTGAATGAAAAGTTAAAAACCCTCGTTAAGACCGGGCTGTAAAACAGGCCGACTGGGCCGAGAGGCCCCTGTGACGACCCTAAGGGCAGCGGCGCCTGCCGCTGGGTCTGCTGCCTTCTCCTAGTAGGAGCCCCCAGTCGGTGCCTGGAGCCCTGAGGATCTTCAGGGGTACACACGGAGGACCACGGGAAGGAAGCGTCTCAGGGCTGAAAAATGCAAAGAGCTATCCGAAGCACCCTTGTGTTAAAAGTAACAGCCAAGTCTTTTATCTGAGCGCTGACTTCACAGTGGACACAAGGTCCGGTACTTGATAAGGACATCATCTCCTGTAACCCTCCCAGCACTTCAGTGAAGGATGGGAGTATAAATACAGTTTTGCAAGTGAGGGGATTTCAGCTTGCCCCAGGCTCCCCAAGATCTCACTAAAGAGCTGGGATCTTGTAAGGGGCCAAAAGGATGCTCCGCACCAATGTGTCACCCTGCTTCTCACCAGCACGGGTGTTGAAGACTGATGAGATATTGCCAGACTGTTAACTGTGCTTATCACTGAGCAGAGGAATGCGGGTGAATTCTAGCCTCTGCTTCCGGTTTTTCTGTATATTCCATGCTTTATATATTGTGTTTTACAAAGTGACCCTGTGTCACTTTTGAAATGAGAGAGAGGGAAGAGTCATAATTTTTTAAAAGGTAAAATTATTGGTTCACCTTAAAAACAAAAAACAGTATTCTCAAAGTGTGGTCCTTGGACCAGCATCAGCATCATCACCTGGGAACTCCCTAGAAATGCATATTCTCAGCCCCACCCTAGAGCTACTGAATCAAAAACTCTGGGGGTGGGGTTCAGCAATGTGTGTTTTAACAGGCCCTCCAGGTGATTCTGATGCATGATCAAGTTTAAGAACCAGGCAGAGGATGGGAAAGCAGGAGAGTCCCAATTCCACACTGACCTGCAGTGTAGTTGCTGAGTCAGCAGGCTGAGAGCTTTGCTATGGGGTCACACCTGTGTTTGAGTCCAGCTCTGCCAGTTAGGAGCCCCTGGTGGCTCAGACAGTAAAGAGTCTGCCTGCAGTGCGGGAGACCTGGGTTTTATCCCTGTGTTGGTAAGATCCCCTGGAGGAGGAAATGGCAACCCACTCTGGTATTCTTACCTGGAGAACCCCATGGACGGAGGAGCCTAGCTGGCTACAGTCCATGGGGTCGCAGAGTCAGACATGACTGACTGACTTCACTTTCCTTTCCTTTCACAGAGTGGGTAACTTTTGGATGGGCTCTTTAACCTCTGTCAGTGTTTCTGCATATGTAAAGGGGTGCTAACACCCACCTCACAGGTCATGGATGAGAATGAAAAAGCACAAGGCCTGACTTATAAAATAACTTAGTTGCTTTCCTTCCCTTGTCTTCCTTCCCCTCTCTGAAACTCAAGTTTTTGCATTTGTGGTAGTGGTGGTCTAGTGGCTAAGTTGTGTCCAATTCTTGTGATCCCATGGACTGACTGTAGCCTGCCAGGCTCCTCTGTCCATGGGATTCTCCAGGCTAGAATACTGAAGTGGGTTGCCATTTTCTTCTCCAGGGGATCTTCCCAACCCAGGAATCAAACCTGGGTCTCCTGCATTGCAGGCAGATTCTTTACCAACTGAGCTACAAGGGAAGCTTTGTTCCGTTTATAAAATGGAACAAATAATCTTGGCTGGCTACTCCCCCTTCCCCAACCCCATTCCTTTTGCCTCTTTAAAAAGGTCAGAGCACCTGATCTAGTGAAAGTCTTGAAGGGAAAGTCTCTCACCAATATTTGGTGTTATTTCACTGGGCCTTCCTAGGAGGTTTGCAAGAATGGGGCAGCATGGTATTTACCTTTGTGTCCCAGTACCGGGCCTGTTCAACAGAGTGAATGCATAAATGAAGGGATGTGGCACCTTGGTCTCTAGGTGGAGTACACTTCTTTCACATCTCAACTGAATAACAAAAGAATTAGGAAAATTGGACAGGAAATCAAGAGAATATAGCATGAAAAAATAATTCTCGTCAAGGGAAGAATTTTCAAAGGGGAGAAAGTCAGTTTCTTGTATAATTAGAAAATGGCACATAATTAATTTACATGCAGCTAAAAATATTGGCTGGAGCTTGATGGCTCTCGGTTAACTTGCCCACCTGGATTCATATGATGAAGCTGGCGATGCTTGCAGCTCTTTATCTGAGAATCTCTGAGTATCTGGTCTCCTTCTGTCAATAATACAAGGAGAAAGTGAGGCTGTGAGTTGTCATGCAGTTTTCTGGGGGCTACCCCACAAAGAGAGTATTAGAATAATTCATGTTATTATGTGCTGGCACTATGCTGATTACTTTGCCTTCATTATCCCTTTGCATTTTAACAGTAGTAGCTCACAAAGGTGTAAAGATTAAACAAAAAAATGACTTGAAATTGTTGGGCCAGCATCTGGCACTTGATAAGCCCTGAATGAATAATAGCTATCACAGTAACTCTGATGTTATTGCTCTCATCTTCTCTCATTTTTTACTGGTAAGAAAGTTGAGGCACAGAGAGATCAAGTGTAAAGTCACACAGCTAGTCATAGCAGAGCTGAAACTGGAACCAGCTCTGCCTAGTTCTGAGGCCCACTCTATAACTATTTACAAAGGTAAATACTATGTTGTCCTTGCCCTCAGAAGTTCCCAATTCTTGCTAACCTCCTCATTCAAACTGGGGTTATTATAGAGCCATTCCCTAAGCGCTACCATTTCCCCACTGAGGCCCCCAAGTGAGCCCCCAGCATGTGACAAGGCACATTTCACAACCTGTGCATCCAGAAACCAGATGGGCCACTTGCAAGCATGACAACCCTGGAGCGGTCTGTCGTGCCCAGGGAACACCTTCCATGGGGATGACTGAAAAATGATTCCTCCATGAGCAGTTGTGGCAGGGCCTCCCTGTGGGTAATTAGTGAGTGTGATTGATCACTGCAGATGAGCTGTGTGGCTTACAACAGGGTTTGACAAGTCATTGGGTGTATCTGGGTGTCAACACCCAGCTCGGACAGCCCCTGGAACTCTTCCTCCTCAGGCTGGAGGGAAGTGGGGCCCAGATGCCTGGATCTGTCCTTCAGGGACCTCCTTTAGTAGGGCTTGCAGCTGCCCCCTTGGTTGTGTTTTCTTCCCCCTCCTGTAAAATTAAGTCAGAGGCCTTACTTTTCCATCTCTGAATTATAGAAATGTCTCTGAGATAAGGTAGTGATTGAGCTGAGTACTAGACAGGAAGCTAAGAGACTTGAGTTTCAATCCTACTCTGTGCTGTGTGTCCTTAGGCAAGTCACAGTTGCTGCCAGAGACTAGATTTCTAGGGACTTCCCTGGCAGTCCAGTGGTTAGGATTCTGCGCTTTCACTGCTCAGCACCTAGGTTCCATCCCTAGTCGGGGAACTAAGATCCCACAAGCTGGGTGGTGTGGTCTAAGCAAACAACAGCAGAAACTAAAAGAGAGACTAGATTTCTGAAGTCTCTTTGCACGCTAACTGGAATACCAAAAAAGCCCTCAACTAGTAGATTTACATTTACTTAGTCTCATTTGGACTCCTAAGTGGCTTGCCCAGAAAGCTGTGGGTATTCAGAATCTGAAAGGACTTGGGATGAAACCATACTTCACCACTGTAGGCACTTCAGCCCTCTAGGTGTCTGAGGAGACAGCCTTGTCAAGATTTTTGATGCTAGAAGACAGAGACCTCTATTCTAGGCCTGGTTCCATGAGATGCCAGCTAAGTAGCCTTAGGCAAGCCAGTGGCCTTCTCTGTGGCTCATTATTTCCTTTTATCAAATGGGGATAGTCATACCTTCCCTCCCTACCTTACCGGAGCATTGCAGGATCAGAGATGATGACAAATGTATGAGAAACATGTTGAAAAATATAACACTATGCAAATATGAGGGATTGTCAAATCTCACACTTGAGTTTCCTCCTCAGTGGACTGGCCGTCTTTGAAACAAGGCGATCTATGCAAAAACCCTGGTTCACACCTGGCACACAGTAGGCGGACAATCTCTAGGAGCTGTCCCAGGCTTGTGCCTTTGATCTTGCCTTTGATCTGGAAGGTTGAAAATCCTCCCACACCCTTCTCCACATTTCTTCTTCCCCTCCACCCCTCTTTTCAACCAGCTTCTAGTTATTCCCCAAAGTTGAAGCAGGTCAGAAGTCCTCTGGCTCCTTTCCTTTCACAGCTTTCTTCACCTAATAGTAGCTGTCCATTTGTTTTTGTGGTCATGTTTGTCTTGCCTGCCACTAAACTGCGACCTCTGTGACAATAGAGGTCTTATTGTCTCGCCCGCCCAGGACAAAGCCTGGCACGTAGTATAATAAATATTGACAAATACTTATTAAAATGAGGCATAGATGGTTAGGTGGATGGATGCCACCCTGCTTTATTGTTTTTCCCTCTCTTTTGCATCCCTTCTTGGAAACTAGTGGTTGGTGGAAAAGCGACTAGTCATGGAGTTAGATTCCTGGAGGCTGGCTTTGTAACTCACTGGGCCAGTCCCCTGGAACAGGTCACCTAACGTCTTTGTTGTCTGTTTTCTGGTTTATAAAGTAGAGATAATAACACATCATGTATGTTGGGAGGCTCCATGAGATAATGAATGTGAAAGTCAAGGCAAGGGGTTATTACACTGTCTCTCTTGTTTTTGACATGGAACCTGGTTCACAGACAGGATTCTGGGAGAGGATGTTAATTTAAGAACCTCAGGCAGTGTGTCCCCTTTACTCTCATTTAGGGGTTCCAAGAAAATGATGGTGATGATGGTGATGATGGTGATGATGGCTGTTATTTACTAAGCGATTATTCTCTGGCAGGCTGTAGGCTTAGCACATTTCTCATGTTAATACACTTAATTTTCCTAACAACCCAGAGATTATTCCCACTCTAAAGTAGCCAACCCTGGTGACTCCCATCACATGACTGTGTTCTAATTTTCTTCACAGCACTTATCACTAACTAAAATTAACTCATTTACCTACTTGTTTATGGTCTGTCTTCCCCAATTAGATTGCAGGTTCCATGGGAGCAGAGCCTTATCTTCCTTGCCTTTGGCTGATTCCCCAGTGCCTAGAAGAGTCCCTGGTTGGCGCACAGAAGACACTCAATAGACCCATTTAACAGATGAGAAAATAAGCCAAGAGAGGCTAAATGCCTTACCCAAGGATGCACAGTTACTTCCATCTGTCAGGCTATGACCCTGATGTTATAATACTTTCTTCCATGGTACTATGGATTCTTCTCTGCTGTACCCTGGTGAAGATCTGCTGACTAGAAGGCTGCCCGGAGTCATGTCCTCTCCCTCCACCCTCCTCCCCCATTCCCTTTTTACCTTCTGTTTGTTGAGGAGCTCTGCTCTGGACAAGGACACCAACAGAGAGTTTGCAGAGGCCCTCAGGGAAGGTGACTGGTCTCCCCTCTTTGCTCTGACTGTCTCCCACTGGTAGGGCTCACACTTCCTGGAACCCTTTCACATCCGTTCTCCACTCGGCCCTCAGCCCTCAATCCTAATCTTTAGGAGAACAGGGAGCCACACATTTTTAGATTTCAGTATTTGCCTCATGAATCAATGCTAATTAACCTTATCCATAGCCAAGTCTTTCTAGAAGCCAAATACTTTGTCTTGGAACATGACATTGATTGGCAGCATGAACAGGCTTGGGAACCAGAACTCTGGAGCTCCCCCCGCACCCCACCGTCCCCAGTGCCTGGCCAGAAACTTCCAGTCATCTCGCTTCCTCACTTAGGCCCCCTTGCCTTGTGTGGGTGGGAAATCCTTTTCTATCTAGTGGTGGAGGATTGGTTCAATGTATTCCAGAGGAGGGGAACTGCCAGAATAAGCAAGGCGTTTGAAAGGAGACTAGCATGGGATTAAGAGCTGCATCTTGGAGTCCAGCAAGTCCAGGTTGAAGTTGTGCCTCTGCCACTTACTAGCCAAGTGACCTGGAGGTAATATCACCTGAGTCTCAACTTCCCCAAAACCTATTGTGCAGAGTGGATAAGACAATGCAGGAAAATAGCTGTTGGAGTGGTGTAAATGCTGGTAAATGCTTGCGGTAGAGTAGCTGCTGTTTATCAAGGAATCAGACTTTGGGGTCTCCATAGGGTGGATTAGAGACCCTCACAGGCCAGAAAAGCCTCCCAGGTGAACAGCAAATATCATCTGTCTTTTCATTTCTGTTGCAACTTTATCATTGTCTTCTAAATTTTAACTTTCGAATGGGGTAAGATAACTGATAGCTCATTAAAGCTGATAATGGTCGTTCCACCAGAGTCAGCAAATTGGCCCTAAGAATGGCTACCCACTTCAGTATTTTGGCCTGGAGAGTCCCATAGACAGAGGAGCCGGGCAGCTACCATCCATGGGGTCGCAAAGAGTCAGACACGACCCAGCGACTTTCACTTCATTTCACTTCACTTCCACGTCTGCCAGCGACTTACAGGGTGACCACGTCTTATATCACTTTGCAAGTGCTCGATGTCTAGCTCCAAGCTGGGCCGAGAGCATGATTATTTTTTTGCACATTGCTCCTTTATTAGAAATTATAAATGAGAAATTATTTCAACACCTGAAGACCAAACTACAGCCTAAGATTTCCCAGACTCAAGATTTTTGACATTCTGGAATGAGCTTTCTGTGGCACAAAAGTATCATTCTTTTTGTGTTAAGCACTTGCTGTGTTCCAGTTGTGAGCATTCTTCCTGTGATAGGGTCACTCAGTCCTCATTGTCCTACATGGCAGGTGCTTTTATTTGACTCATTTTATAAACAAGGAATGGTGCTAAGTGCTGGGGTTCCCAGTTGACCCAGAGAGTGGGGTCCACCAGGCCTTTCCCTGTTCCTTCTCTGCCCCCTTGGTTTGGGAGTTCCATTTAGGCTGAGACTGGGAGGGGTTGGGGGCAGCCACTTGGGCTTGCTCTGTAAGTTCCTCTAACCCCAGGCCCAGAAGGCAGCTGGGAGGGGCCTTTTCTCACCTCTCCATCTTAAGGGCCCATGATTTATCGCAGCAGAAACTTGGGGTGTGCCTCCCTCTCCATGCCCCTGGAGCAGGAAGGTTTCTGTCATTTCTCTTTCCTTTGTGACAGCTCCCTCTCCCTCCCTTTCAGAGCCTAATACCCCACACCCCAGGGCTCAGGGGGATGGGAGACACTGCCCTGGAAGAAGCCCCTGGGAGAGAGCCGCCCCTAGCCTGTCTGCGTGTGGGCCCTGCTGCTGTTCGCACTCTGTCTGAGAATGCAGGCTTGAGCTGCGGGGCAGCATGAGGGCACTTCCTGCGGTATGACTGGATCTGTGGAGGCCCGTGCCTTCACCAGTCTGCCGCAGTGGCTGCAGTTCCATAACTAGAGCATTTTCCTGTTGTGGCAAGGATTTGCCCTTTTGCACTGCGGGAAGGCAGTGAGGCTTGGGTACTCGACAGTGTGCCATGGGCTAGTTGGGTGACTTGAGGGGCATTTCCTCTAAGTCTCAGGTTTCTCCATCTTTAAAATGAAGCAAATGATCCTTCCTTCCAGTGTTCTTGTAAGGAGCAGAGCTGATGAGTGGAAAACATACATTAATAGCATAGTGAATGGTAGCTGACGTTACTCCTGTGTCCCTTAACTGGAGAATCTGTGCGACTCATCTAGAAAAGGGGCATCAGGGTACCAGCAGACCAGTCTGTACCCACTTCATCTCCGGGGCTCTCTTTTCCCATCCTGGCTGTCTGCTGTTTCTCACCTACCACTACCCCCCCACCCCATTCTTTGCTCTAAAGTGAACATAACCAGAACTTCCTCACCTCTGTACCCTTGCTCATGATTAAGAGCATGTTCTACACGAATGATTCACAACTTGTGGTCCCCAGACTACCAGCATCAGCATTACCAGGGAATCTAGGGGTGGGGCCTGGAAATCTGTGTTTTAACAAGCCTTCTATGCCATCTGATGCAGCGAAAGTTTGAGAACACTATTCTGCATTACAGCAACATCCTGCTCGAGCTTGAATCCCCTCTGGGCCACTCACTAACCCACTAACTGGGACCTTGGGCAACTCCCTTAATTTCTCTGAGCTTCAGTTTCCTCTTATATAAAAAAGGAATGATAATAGTATCTGCCTCACAGGGTTGTAGTGAGAATTAAATGAGATAATCCTTAAAAAGTGCTTACCTCAATGCCTAAAACACGGTCAATGTTCAGTAAAGATTAGGCATTTTTATCATCATCACCATTATTCTATATAATGTGAATATATATTTAGAATGTGTATGTATATGAGTAAATATATAGAATATATATATATATATTCTATATTCCTGGGACCATCTCCCTACATATTATATAAGTGATATAATTCCCCATGTTGAATGTCCTCCAAAGAGTCTTTCTGATCACTTGCCTTTGGGCCCATGTGGCTTGTATTTGTCTGCGTTCTCAGTGAACTGCCCAGGTTCTGCCTGCCTAGGTGTGCCCTGCAGCATTCCACTCCAGTTCCTGGCATCTGAGCAGCTGCTTGGGCACTGTGCAGTAAACGTTGGTCTGAAATGCCATTTACCAAACCCGGTCTGCCTATGGGCTTCCTCACTCTGGCTCTCTCTGTCGCTTGCCACATTCTTTACGTTGAAATGACCCCCAGCCTTTTGTGTCTTTCACGGTTTTGAGGAGAATGTCATCAGAACCCATGCTGAGTTATCTGGAAATCCAATATCCAATCTGGAAATATCCAATGAAGACAGAATAAGCATTTCAAGTTTTCAAGGCTGGTAGCTCTCTGAGTTCCTGAATGTTGGTCTGAGGCTGACCATTCACGGACCTTCTGCTGCGCACACATGTTCAGTCATGTACGACTCTGCAAACCCACGGACTGTAGCCTGCTAGAGTCCTCCATCCATGGGATTCCCCAGGCCAGAATACTGGAGTGGGTTGCCATTTTCTTCTTAAGGGATCTTCCTCACTCAGGGGTCAATCCCACATCTCTTGCGTTGGCAGGTGGATCCTTTACCACTGAGCCACCTGGGAAGCATACGCATGCCTTCTGCTGCTGGGACAGCCTAAATTTGACCTTCCTTACCTGCCTTTCAGTTTCAGATCTGTTCGGCTGCTAAAGAACGACCCAGTTAACTTCCAGAAGTTCCCCTACACTAACGAGGATGAGGCCTGGAAGACCTACCTTGAAAACCCCCTGACGGCGGCCACGAAGGCCATGATGAGAGTCAACGGAGACGACGACGGCGTCGCGGCCCTGAGCTTCCTCTACGATTACTACATGGTATGTCCGCCCCACCGGGCGCGCCCTGGCTGAACATGCGTCTTCGCTGTCAGTCTTCATGGCCCTCCAGCCCGCTCTGACCGCCCCTGACCCCTCACCACACTCTTTCACACCTCTGGGCCATTGCACACGCTGGCCCCTCTGCCTGGCACACTCCCCTCTCCCCTGGCGAAACCCTACTCTCAGCTCTGTTACCTCATTCATTCCCTGAAGGCGGGGAAGGCTCTCTGGGCTTTCCCATTCTGCGCCTCCTCTGGGCACCCGCCGCAAGCACCCTTATTTTCCTTGTCGCTGTCTTCAGAGACTTGCTGTTTGTGCATTTATTCCTCCATCTCACCTGAGCTCCTGGAGGGCAGGAACCATGTCACGATCATGCCTGAGCCCCCAGTACCCCACACCACCTGCCACACAGAGCTCAGTATGTGTTGATTGAATGGACCAGCTCCTTGGCCACACACACCGCAGCGATTACCTCTGACCCACCATCTTCTTTCTGCCCCTGTCCCTCAGGTCAGCCCCGTTGCCCTGTCATCCCCACCTACCTATTCCAGCCCCACCTCCTGAAGCATGCCTTCTGCTCTTGGGTCAGTTCATTTCCTTCGGGGCCCTTCCCAAGGCCCACCTTCTCTCAGAAGCCCTCCCCGCATACCACCTCTCCCTCTCCTGAGCGCCTCACTGTCGTTCATGCCCTTGCTGCCAGCATGTGCATTGTACCGCTTCCTGACATACCATCTTTTATTGTTCTCTAATTGTTTCTGGGGCCTTGACTTTGAGACTGTCAGTTCCTAAGAATAGAAATTAGGCCTCTCACATAGGAGAGGTGTGCTTAAACCTATTAGTAACCACAAGTACACAGCACGCATGACATCACCCCCTTCCAGTGCCTTTGCCAGACACTGCTAATGGATTACAACCCGTGTTCTCACTGAAGATACACGAGACCACAGAATCTTTTTCGGCCTAGTAACTCCAGACAACCCCTACCCATCTGTCTGAATTGTCATATGATAGCAAACTTTCTTGCTATCCCTGTGCTGGGTTATTGCTCCTAGACTTTCCCAGATTGGAGGCTGGGGACATGAATAGCTGATTGTTGTGATAGCTGAATCTGAAGTTGAAGACTTAAAGCCACCTTGTAAATAAACCTTCAAATTCATTGGCCCAAGAAACAGTTTATTCTACACAAAGGAAGGCAAACTGCAAATTCAGAGACCAAGTTGGGGGAAGTGTTCTCAGATACAAAAGAAGCCCCAAATTATTTCTCCCAGTAGACTGATGATGGAAAAGAAATTTGAGTTGACTGTCTCAGCCTGGGGACCTGGTAGGAGCTAGAATTCTAGGTCTGGGCTTAAACTCTAGCCTGGGATGTATTGCTTGAGACTGGGCCATAAAATAAAATCTAGCAATACTCCCCTGGGCAAGAGTCCATACCCAGGGCCGGAATGGTGGGGCCAGGCTCTGAAGGTGACACTTGTAGTGGCTTATTGCAGTATAGCATCCCGGGGAGACACACCTGCCCCCCTCTCCCTTCCCAGAGCACATTAGATCAGAGGAGCAATGCAGAGAGTAAGAGCACGGTCTAACGGTGTGGCAAAAGCACCAAGCTGGGAGTCGGAGACCTGTTCCTACCACAAGCTGGCCAGGTGACTTTGGGCAGTGCAGTCCTAGAGGGGACCACTTACCGTTTCTGACTGAATGCTGGACACCGTGCCAGGCACCCTTCCTCACGCTCTCCCACCAGTGTGATTAAGAACCCAGGTGCTGATGTCACCAGACTTGGTCGGAGACCTTGTTCTGGCTTTGTTAGCTTTAGGGAGAAATGACCCAGATTCTCTAGGATACAACAATATTATAATTGTAATCCTTAGAGGTAACATTTACATGCTGCTCTCCACGTGCCAGGTGCTGGTCTAAGCACTCACAACAATCCCAAGGGTTGGTCCTACTATTATTCCTGTCGTGAAGACGATGGCAATAAGGTGCAGAAAGGTTGAGGGACTTGTCCAAGGTCACACAGCCAATATGTAGCAGACCTAAGAACTGTACCCAAGCAATGTGGATTTGGAGTCCGTGCTCCTGATCACTAAGATGCCAGAGCCTCTCTGGACTTCAGCTTTCCTCATGCATGTGATGGGGATAACATTAGTAGACATCACAGAGCGGCTGCAGAGATCAAGTTAGAGCACAAAGAGAAGCCACTTAGCACAGGGCCCAGTGCATAGGAAGTACTCCATTAAAAACAGCTAGCATTATCTTTATTAATAAATCTTCACAACCCACTCGAGGGAGGGATAGTCATCGCCCACTTGACACATGAAGAAGCTGAATCTCAGAAAAGCACAGTCATTCATCCAGAGTCACACAGCACTTTTAAGTGGTAAAGCTAGAACCTAAGCTGGGCCTGCCTGACTCTGAATTCCATGATTCCTAAGTACTAATTTCAGGGTACTTCTCACTCTGTAACTTGGGGCTCAGACTAAATGGTCTGCTAACTCAAAGGACTGGCAGGTTTTCTCCCATTGACCAAGGTTGCTCCCCTGTGTGGCCAAGTCCCCTGGAGGAGGTTGCGGCTCGTGACAGTCAGATCTTACCCAACAGCCACACATAAATCCTTTCTTCCTTTCTTCCCAGGGCCCCAAGGAGAAGCGGCTACTGTCCTCCAGCACTGCGTGCCGGAATGACCAAGGCAAGAGGTGAGGCCCATCCCCACCACCGTCCCTGCTTCTCTGCCCTTCCCTGCCCGCCCCCCCAGCTCGCCTCGGGCCCCTTATCCACTGGGCACAGGAGCCACAATGTCAGTACTAGGGTCCACGGTACCCTTGTGCTTAGTCCCTCAGCTGTGTCCAACTCTACAACACTACTGTCCATGGGGATTCTTCAGGCAAGAAATACTGACGTGGGGTGACCATGCCCTCTTCCAGGGGATCTTCCCAACCCAGAGATTGAGCCTAGGTCTCCCACGTTGCGGGTGGATTCTTTGCTGTCTGAGCCACCACAGAAGTCTGTGGTACCTTAGGGGCCCACAAAAGTATTTTATCTATTTTTAAATCAGAAGAAAACAATATAATCCAGCCTGGGTTGCATCTGTATTTATACTGCGGATTGTGAAAGGTTTTTTAAATTATTTTTTATGGAGGAAGGGACCTATGGGTTGCATTTGTATTTATACTGAGGATTGTAAAAGGGTTTTTAAACTACTTTTTATGGAGGAAGGGACCTATGATCGCCAAAGAGACTGGGGCCCACAGAGTCACAGTGAGACCCTGCTTGAGCGTGCGCGCGCACACACACAGACACACAGACACAGACACAGACACACACAGACACAGATACACACACACACAGACACACACACACACACAGACACACACACACAGACACACACACACAGACACACACAGACACAGACACACACAGACACACACACACAGACACAGACACACACAGACACAGATACACACACACACAGACAGAGACACACACACAGACACACACACACACA
>ML660197.1:3281383-3545057 GCA_007570785.1 Antilocapra americana
ACACACATACAGACACACACACAGACACACACAGACACAGACACACACACACAGACACACACACACACACAGACACACACACACACACACACACACATGCCTGCAGACCACGTGGCTAAAGTTTACTAAAAACAAACTTCAAAGCCACAGTGGTAGAAAAGCTCTGCTGGAAGCTTCTCTGTCCTAGCTTCAAAACCCTCCCTGCAGCCTCAAGGGGAGGGGACACCTCTGTTCCCATATTCTTTCCCTTGGCTCTCTCAGGCATCTGCTTGGCACTAGAGCCTCGGTGCATGGATGTTCCTTTTCTTATAGAGAGCAGCCCAGGCTGTATTCATAGCCAGATGGGCACTGGAAGGATACTGTCCCCCTTCCTCTACTTTTCCTTATACCCAGTAGGCAGGGCTTCTGCTGGGAAACCTTCTGGGCCTCTCTCTTCCTTCCAGAAAGCCCAAACTGCTAAGGCAGGCATTGAGGCGCTATAAACAGTGAGTTTTTGTGTATGACATTTTTCTCAAAACTAATTTTTTAAAACATTGTTAGCCTTTCTGATTGTAAAATAATACCTGCTTGTTACAAAGTATTCAAATTCTATAGAAATGTACAAAGTAAAAAAGGAAGGAAGGGGAGGGAGGAGGAATGAATTGGTAGATTATGTAATGTATTTGTTCATTTGAAGAAAATAGTTTATAGGTGTATGACAATTTCAGGGAAATTATGAACAAATAAGTAGAAAATTCTAAACTGAGGAAGCTCAAGTTAATATCCATAACTCCAGTAGCAACAGAGGTTGTTCTAAGAAAACTTATCATAGTAAACTATTTGACCAGCCAGCAAACAATATTTGTGTAGTTATAACAACTAAACTATCTATTGTTGAAACTATTTTTAAATTTAGTTTACTTTTTCAAAGCAAATTTGATGTAGTAATAAAATAAATACCCATACTGAGGCTGGCCCTTGGGAATCAGAAGTATGGTGGTGGATGTGAAAGGCTGGCACAATTACAATTCCATTGATAATAGAATCATCATATAATAAGGTCTGTGTGTTCACTTGGTGTCTGTGATTCTGTGACTCTGGGTCTCAGGTGTGAAAATGGTTTATCTGGCTCTTTTGACAAAGTGAGGGCTATATGCAGAAATTCTTTGGATTCTGTACAGTGAAATGCATTAAGGACGCTGTTATTTTTGCTTAAAAATATAAAGTAAGTTTCTTGCAGTTCTAGTTTCTTGTCTCCCTTACTAGCTTGGGGTATATCCTTCCAGACCTTTTTCTCAGTGTACACTAACTGTACTCACAAATACCCACTCTTGCCCTCACCAGGAATGACTCAGTTATTTTAATGTGGGGACATTTGACTCTGGATAAGAAATGAATAAACTTTCAGTTTTTTTAAATTACCAAGTACTGTAACGGATAAAGCAGGCATTTGCCCCCTGAACCTTGATCCTGGACCTGGTTCCTCCCTGCTTCTCCCTGTGACACATTGGGCCCACTGCAGGATCTCATTTCAGGCATGTTGGGAAGACATAACGTTACCTTGGACTAAAGAAGTCAATATGTTAGTGTGATGGTCACCCGGCAGTCCAGCCAAGGACCCTCTCTAGGCTTGGAGAAAAGAGGTGTACCCACTTATCCCTCCTCTCTCTCCTCAGGTACTACCATGGCATGGAATACGAGATGGACCTTACCCCCCTTGAAAGTCCCACGCACCTCATGAAATTCCTGACAGAGAATGTGTCTGGAACCCCAGAGTACCCAGATGTGCTCAAGAAGAATAACCTGATGAGCGTGGAGGGGGCTGCACCCACGCCGGGCAAGGCTGCTCTCCTCCCCGCAGGCCCCAGCAAGCTGGAAACCAGCTCTGTGGACAGCTACCTGCCGCCTACCAGCGACGTATATGATAATGGCTCCCTCAGCTCCTTGTTTGAGAGCATTCACGGGGTGCCCCCCACGCAGCGCTGGCAGCCTGACAGCACCTTCAAAGATGACCCACAGGAGGTGAGAGCCCAGCCCCACACCCCTCCAGCATCCCCTTGTACGTGCATGTACAGAAGGAGAGAAGACAGTGAGGCAGTCAGAGCTTTGGAATCACTGGGAGCAAGAGTCTTTGAGCTGAGGCAGGGCCGCCGTATACTTTGTATATGTGTTGGTTGTGGGTGTACAACCTTCACGTTTGTATGTAGTGGCCCTGAGTTGAGGTCCCAGTGGAACTGAATGTGAGCATTTATTTTCTCTGGATTGTGTCTCTCTGCAGTCTCTACTCTTCCCAGATATCCTGAAAACATCCCCAGAACCCCCGGGTCCAGAGGACTATCCCAACCCCAAGAGGTAAGTTAGCCTCTCTGGACCCTTGACCACTGGGCAGGGGACTGCATACAGAGCTGCACACTGTCCCCAGAGCAAACATCGTCACCAAATGAAAAGAGAGAAGCGAAGGCATGTCAAAGAAAAGAGTGATTTCTACATCCCTTTCCTAGGTTGTGACAAGCAGCTCAGAACTCAGCACCGACCATGTTAGAAAACCACGGTTCCGTTGTGTCCTGGTCTCCCTGTAACTTGGTCGCCCCTCTCTCATTTCCATTATTTGTTATACAGGAGGCTTATGCCTCAACAAAGCCATTAAATAGAAAACCTGAAAATGCAGAAATGGAGGCCCCAGGAAGTAGGGTGATTTAGTGAGGTCACGTGGTAAAGCCATAGCAGAGCCTCAGGCTTCCTGCCCCACTGTCCTCTGGGATACTCCATCCAGCCTGGGAGCCCAGCCTCACTGTCCTTTCCCTCCTCCCCACAGTGACTTTGAGTACACTCTGGGCTCCCCCAAAGCCATCCACATCAAATCGGGTGAGTCACCCATGGCCTACCTCAACAAGGGCCAGTTCTACCCTGTCACCCTGCGGACGCCAGCAGGCGGCAAGGGCCTTGCCTTGTCCTCCAACAAGGTCAAGGTACGTTGGCCACCCTGGGACTGCTTGGGAAGCGGGAGGGGTGGTCAGGTCAGCCCTGCCTGCCAGGGTCTCCAGGGAGAGGGTGCTATTAGAGGACTGCCCATTGCCAGGGAAGGGGGCAGCCCAGCAAAAGGGCAGGGCCGCCTGACCCCGGCTCCAGGAAAGGACGAGGCTGCCCGGGCCTCTCCTGAAGGGGGAGGGGTCACAGTGACCGCTGTGCTTGCAGAGCGTGGTGATGGTGGTCTTCGACAATGAGAAGGGCCCAGTCGAGCAGCTGCGTTTCTGGAAGCACTGGCATTCGAGGCAGCCCACCGCCAAGCAGCGGGTCATCGACGTGGGTGAGGGCCCGCCCACACCCTCCACCCGTGTCTCTCTCCCCGACTCTGTCTCACACCTCTCGCACACGTGCACACACACTCCTGTCAGGCCTTCTGACCTCTGCGGGGCTTGTTTCTGATTCCAGCCGCCTGCCTGGCCCCTGTCTCCAGCTCACAAGCTGTGGGGCTTGCAGGGATTTGCATGTTGACTGGAAGCAGTGACCTCTTTTCCTTGTTGCTTTGGGATAAACAAGGCTCTGGGGGCCCCAGGAGTTCCACACAAACAGCCCCCTGGGGTGCTGGCTGGCCCGTCCCCGCCAGGGGTCTTGGCCAATGGAGGCACAAATGCTTGAGATAACTGCAGGTGATGGGCGAGTTGGGAGCTGGAGGCACAGTGCCAGGGCAGCTCCGCTTTGGGGGCTGGAACCTTCATGCTTTGTCAGTGGGCAGGGAGCCGGGGAAGGCCGTCTGTGTGTGCCGCCAGTCCCGGCCCTGAGACGGGTGGGGGGCGCAGCCCATCCTCGGATCTCCAGGCCCTGGCTGTGTGACCTGTGTCACCTCCCCTTCCTGAGCCTCGGTTTCTCCAACTGTCACCTGGGAAAATACCAGCTGCCCCATCTACCTGCCATGCAATTTCTGCCTTGGAGCCATGTGTGCTAGAGAACGTGATACAAATAGGGACGATTCAGTGACTTCTCTGAGAGGCCAGATGGCACAGTGGTCAGGAGCCAGAGAGAACTGACCTCCAGACCTTGCTTTACCTTTTATTAGCTGTGACAAGACTTCCCTGAGCCTTGTTCTGCTCATGTGTAAGCTGCATATTCATAGCATTGCTATGAGGGTTAACTGAGGGCTTGCTGTATTTTAAGTGTGTAGTAGTACTATCGTTTATTTAGTGTTACAACTTCAATACTGGTAGTACTGATTTTACCATGGCTATGACTACCACTATGACTGTGATTACCGTTTTACCTGGGAGATCTCCTAAATCACAGTCCCACTGAAAAGAATAAGCTCGACCCCAAAATCGAAATCATGAGGGTGCTGGCCTGGTTGGCAAGGTTCAGGAGTCCCTCTGGGGTTTGGGCAGATCTCCTTCCTAGGCTGGACCTCAGTTTTTCCATCTGTAGCCCAGGGCACAATGACTAACTTCCTCCCTAGTTTGAAGCATGGTTCTTGGGGGAGAGGATCCAAGTCCCTGCCAAGAGTGGGGCCCAGCCCCTCATGGCCCCACCCCACAGTACGCCCAGACCCCTTGTCTCCTGACTCTCCTCTGGTCTCCTGCGGTTTCAGCCGACTGCAAAGAAAACTTCAACACCGTGCAACACATCGAGGAGGTGGCATATAACGCGCTGTCCTTCGTGTGGAACGTCCACGAGGAGGCCAAGGTCAGTGCTGGGGGCATGGCAGGGTGGGGCTGGGCTGCCAGCAGGTCCCAGGAAAGGGGCTCGCCTGTCCCTAGGATTGTGGTAGCTGCTCCCGTCAGGGCACCAGGGAGGAGGCAGGATACAGGAGTGAAGGAGAAGCACAGGCTCTAAGCTAGAGTGGCTGGGCCCTTATCCCACCTCCGTGACCTTGGACAAGTGCCTTAGCTGAAAATTGGGAGTGTAACCTTAGCATGAACGGATAGGTTGGCATGAGGCTCAGGTGAGATAAGAGAAAGGTAGAGCACAGCCTGGCGCAGAAGTGGTGGCTGTTGTTATTAGTCCAGTCCACCTATTTGGACTACTGAGTCTTGTGCAAGCCACACAGCAAGCTGCCGCTGCTCCTTGGGTTTCCTGACACGTGGGCCAGTGCAGAGTGTCGCAGGAGAAGTGCTGTGAGTCTGGTAGATGAAGGCTGAAGCCCATTGCCTCACTCGTGGAGCCCATAGGAGGGGAAGAGCAAACTGCCTCCTAGAGTTGTGGTGAAGATCCCAGCAGATCATGCAGGACGGAGCAACGGGCGCTATGTATGCCAAGCCCATTGGAGAGGCCTGAGAACTGGAGCCTCTGGCAATGTTTCTTTCATGCCAGTGATGAAGCCGCGTAGCGCTTGACAGCAGCCTCACACTCGCCCGCGCTGCCGCGTCCCTCTGTGTCTTAGTCTTCTGTTTGGACGGGTGGTATCGTGGAAAGGGCACTAGTCAGAGGGTCGGGGGCCGGGTGACCTTGGGCCTGTCCCTTCACCTGCCTGGGCCAGGCTTACCCCATCAGACCAAGTTTGGGTCAGGCTTATGGCAAAGGCCATTCTGGCCTGGGAAAGCAGGGGAGCTTATCCCCGCCTCCCTGCCTCCCTGCCTCCCGGCCTTCCCTCACGTGGAGGTCCAAGCTGACTGGAGAAAACCAAGGTGAAGGGGCTCTGGAAACAGCAAAGAGAGGCACAAAGGCAAGGGATTATTATTATTCAAACAGACACCCGGGACTGGGGAGGAGCTGGGGCCTCCAGTTCAGGGAGTGGGGGAAGAGTTTCGTGGGAAGGGAGAGGTGGGTTTCGGTGGGGATTTTCTCACAGCCTCTTAAGCCCCCAGGCTTGGGTCTTTGTCAGGTGTGAGCTGGGTGGGGGCGGCATCAGGGCTGAGCTGGCTGAGGGGGAGGTATGTCTGGCATGCACCCAGAGGCCTGGCCCCCCGCAGCCAGGAAAGGAAGGGGGTCTGCTCCAGTACCACCCTACCCCCACTTGTTCAAGTTAGGATTGTTTCCAAGGGGAGCGTCCCAAGGAATAGGGGCCAGCCTGGAGTGGGGTCTGGCCTGGTGTCCCACGGAGAAGCCAGCAGTAGGCAGTCACTAGGTGAGCTTGTTAAGAGACTGACCCCAGGCTGCCATCAGCTGGACACAGGCTTCTGGCTGAGACTTCATGTGTCCCACTCACAACAACAGCTACATGTCCAAGCCCCGTTCGTATTTTACCACCCTCACAGCCACAGGAGGTAGGTTTAATTGTCCCCATTTTGCAGATAGAGAAACTGAGGCTCCTTGAGGTTCAAGGACTTATCCAAAGCCACATGGCTTGAGGGGCTGGGTGGTCCCACGTCCAAGCTCATTCCTCTCTGCCAGCCTGCCCAACTCCCTGTGGAAGTGTTAGCAAGTCACATGCCTGCTCAGAGCCTCCATCTCCTCAGCTGTAAAGCGGGGGTGACTGGTTCAGCCATGGCTAGGGCTCAGGTGCACAGGGGCGTGTACCACCCTTTTGTGGCCCTGGGCAGGGTCAGCAGGAAAGTATCTTTTGGAGCTGGCTGGGAGGGCATTTGGGCCCTTCTCTACCTTCTTGCTCTGAGTTGCAAAAAAAAAAAAAAAAAAAAATGAAGCTCTGGATTTTAAATTCCTAAAGGACCCTTAATCTCCCTCCCAGGCTCTCGATCCTTTGGGCTGCCCTGGGCAACCTAGTGGGAGCTGCGTTGTCCACTGGTGACACCCGAAGCCCAAACTCCGGTTCCCTCATATGCTCTTTGTATCGCCCTCGGACCACGGCCCTCCCTGAGCCTCGGTTTTCCCTGGAAAAGAGAGGTGGTGAGGTTTGCCTTCCAGGGACGTTGTGAAGTTAAGGATGCCCACCGGCGCCCAGTAGCCTCCATAGTATTCAGGGCAGTTGTGGTGACCTGGGCCGGCTGTTCAGTGAGCTCCCTCCTCCGTCCGCAGGTGTTTGTTGGCGTCAACTGCCTCAGCACAGACTTCTCCTCACAGAAGGGGGTGAAGGGCGTCCCCCTGAACCTGCAGATCGACACCTATGACTGCGGCTCCAGCCCCGAGCGCCTGGTGCACCGTGCCGTCTGCCAGATCAAGATCTTTTGTGACAAGGTGGCTGGGCGGACCCTCTGCTGGGCCCTGGGCGGGAGGGCCAGCCCAACCTGCGCGTCCTCCTCAGCCACCCTGCGTGCACCCGTCTCTGCTTCTCGCTCTCTGAATGTCTCTGTCTGTGTGTGCTTGTCATTGGTCTGTCTTGCTCTGCGTGTGTGTATTTTCCTGTGCTCAACGCTTCCTCTTTCTACAGAACTCTTTCCAGGTCTCTGTACAAAGCTCTCCAGGATTCTTTTTCTCTCTGTCTTCTTCATGTTTCTCTTTCTTCTTACCTCTCTCTGAGTTCCTTTCTCTTTTCTGTTTCTTTCTCTGTTCCTCTCTCCCCACACCCCTCTGTCTCCTCCGTTTCTTCTTTCTCTGCCTCTCTGTTTCTCTCTCTCCCAAGGCTTTGCTGACCTCGGATAGGGCTGTGCCGCGCTGGGTCAGCCCAAGTGCTGGTATATTCCCGTTTCCTGATCTCACCCTAGGAAGAAAGCAACCCGGAAGTCCCATAGTTGAGGGGAAAAGCAGCCAGCCCTCCCGAGACCATTGGTGACCCCCGGCCCCCTCTCTCCCACAGGGAGCAGAAAGGAAGATGCGAGATGATGAGCGGAAGCAGTTCCGGAGGAAGGTCAAGTGCCCTGACTCCAGCAACAGCGGTCAGTGGGCGTGGGCTGGGCTGGGTTGGCGTGAAGGGGAGAGGAGACTAGAGGGCAAAGGCAGGAACAGAGGGACCTCCAGGCACAATGCCTTCCTTTTCCCATCAGGCATCAAAGGCTCCCTGCTAGCCGGCTTCAGGGGCAACGAGACCACCTATCTGCGGCCTGAGGCAGACCTGGAGACCCCGCCAGTGCTGTTCATCCCCAATGTGCACTTCTCCAGCCTGCAGCGTCCTGGAGGGGTGAGGGTCTTGGGCTGAGAGAGGGTCTGGGCCTCTGGGTGGGGCCATCTTAGCAGAGACTGGCGGGGAGCAACCTGCCACTTAGCAGGACCGGCCAAGTTAGAGGTTGATAGGTCCTGACATCACCAAAATGGAAATAGCTTTACTGAATCCCAGGGGACTCAAAAAATGTGTATATGGTCATATAAGTTCGGAGACCTTTTCTACTGACGAGAAGAGCGTTCAGGAAGAAATGAACTTCATACCCACTGAAATGTTCACTCTTGGAGCACGCACGGGAGGTTTCTAATGTCCGAGCCCCAGGTTAGACTGCAGCCGTGTCAGAGCTGGGTGGACAATAATCGCCCCAGCAATGCTTGTGAGGCTCACTTTACACTAGGCGCTGCTCTTACTGCTTTCCATATGCCCTCTCCTTAACCCTCATTACTTCCCTATGAAGTTGGTAATGTTGTTCTCCCTGGATTCATGGGGTGGAAATTGAAGCATTGAGACCAAAATTACACAGGCTGTGGCAGAACCAGGACCCAGGCAACCTGGCTTCAGAGACAGTGCCCGTCATCACGGGTCACACCACCTCTCAAGACAGGGAGCCGCTCACCAAGCACCTTGACCGGCCAGCCCTTTGCTGCTTGGTCTCGTTTCTCCCTCACAGGCATCCTTTGAGCTAAAGGCTGTTATCCCCATTTTTCCCGACAAGGTCACACAACAAGTCAGTGGCAGAAACAAGATCCCCGAGCCTGCCTGTTAGTTTGCTTCCATATTACACAGTTTGACCATTTCCTTCCGTTGAGCTCCCCACCATTTAGGTGGGCACGTTTACAGAAATGACCGTCACTTTACAAAGGCGTTCAGTGCATTGACTCCGAACAGTGTGACAGCTTATGGGGCAGCCGGTCCTGATGTCGGCCTTGGCACACATCTAAAGCCTCTCTATGTCCACCACACCCCCTTCTCTGCCCTGAAGCGGTTCTGATAGCCCAGGAGGCCGCATTAATCAGCTCTCTTCCCCCAGCCAGAGGCCTCAAGTAGGGAGGTGCCCACTTGAGGGATGGAAGCCCCCGTGGCCAGGCTGACAGCTCTCCTGTGGGAGGAAGAACTGGGGGACCAGTCCTTGCACCTGTGAGCCTGAGAGAGGGGACCCGTGGAGCGGAAAGTCCCAGTTTTGCCTCCTGGGGGTTGCCCTGGAGATGGCCCTTTCGGGGCCTGGGTGTCTTACCCCACAGGACCAGTGATGGCTGCACCAGATGGGCAGTGCCAGGTGCGCAGGAGGGCTCAACAAGACTGCCTCTTCCCCTTCCACTCGCATTGCCTCCCCTCCAACTACCTAGTTACCAGCTGCAGGCCAGCCTGCAGTCCCAGCCCTCTTGGGTGAGCTGGGACTCACTGATTCTGCCGCCGTCCCTTTAGCACCTCGTGGATTCACCGAGCCCTGACCCACCCAACTTGGGCTTGGTGCTTCCTTTCAACTCAAGGTCTCAGCTCCCTTGAGGGGACTTATCTGAAAAGAATGAGCTGGAAATGCATTAGAACTGCCTCCCCCCCACAGCCCCCCACAAAGATTGTCCCAGAAAGCCTCTAGCAGCTGAGGGCTCGCCTCGTCTGCCCACGTGTGTGTAATGGAAAACGTCTCTCTCTTCCTTGCAGACAGTGCTCTCAGCGGGACATGGCACCTCCAACAGGTATGGAGAGAAGCAGCCAAGAGCCTTGCCTCCCTCCTGTCACCGCGCGAGTGCTCCCAGCCTGCCCTTCCCTTTGCTGTCCCCCAAGCCAGAGGCTGGGCCCAGAGGAAGCAGCCGGGAGACTCTGCCCCCAGCCCCCAAGCTAGACTTACGCTCCTTTCTCACTGAAACTGCTCGAGTTTTTATGGGTTTGTTTTATTTGAAAAGTTGGCGAATCTTTGGCGAGACACCTGCTTGTAAAATGGGAAAGAAAAAGCCTCCGAGATGGTGGTGCAGATTTGGAGCATGAGGAGGGCAGCTGTGCAGGAGGACTTAGGGGAAACCACCCCGCGCCCCCGCCCCCAGCAGACTCCAGGAGGCCCGGAGGGGCCAGGCCCCCGGTCTTCAGCCCAGCATGGGCCTCCACGTCCTTCCCTCTGTCAGCTACAGTCGCTTCACCGCTTTCAGCTTCAGCTAGAAATTTGTCAGAGGAGGAGAATGGGCTCATGAGGATGAGGCAGACATGAGAGGCGGCATGAATAGAACCTCCATAGACGGGAAAGTGCTCTACGAAGATCGTGTATTGTTGGTATCAGTCTCTCCCTTGTAAAAGGAAGTCCTTTCATAAGCTGCTCTCACACCAAATTATGTCACTTACCACCTCACAGCAGCCCCAGTGAGTCAAGCAAGCAGGGGTTATTATTCACTTTATAAACAAGGAAACTGAGGCTCAGTGAAGTGATTTGCCAAAGGTCACACAGCTATGAGGGCTTCCTTCGTAGCTCGGTCAGTAAAGAACCTGCCTGCAATGCAGGAGACCCGGTTTGATTCCTGGGTCGGGACGATCCCCGTGGAGAAGGGATAGGCTACCCACTCCAGTGTTCTTGGGCTTCCCTGTGGCTCAGCAGGTATAGAATCTGCCTGGTAAAGAATCCACTTGTAATGTGGGTCCCTGGGTTGGGAAGATTCCCTGGAGAAGGGAAAGGCTATGCCAGTATTCTGGCCTGGAGAACTCCATGGACTGTATAGTCCCTGGGGTTGCAAAGAGCTGGACACGACTGAGCGACTTTCACTCACACAGCTATTAGGTAGCAGAGGCAAGCTGAAACCTACGTCTAACCTACTCCAAAACCCATAAGCTTCCCTCCTTCCACTGACTCACATCCAACTTGATTCTTTCGAAAAGGAATAATGTTGATGATGAAACAGTAGTCCATATTTATTGAGGCCCTACTGCGTGTCACACAGTGTTCTAAAAGCAGTGTACATTATCTCCTTCAACTGCACAACTTTAGGATGCGCCCCATTGTAGACAGGGACCCTGAGAAACTACTACCAGCTAGGGAGGGGCAGGACTGGGATGTGAACCCATGCAGGCCAGCTCCAGAATCTGCTACCTTACCTCTGTCCCACTGCTCTGCGCCCACCCTCTTAGGGTCTTCTTTACCTCTGGGGCCCGTCAGCCTCTGGGATCCCCCCAGGTTCCTCACAGGCCTCTCCCTGCCTTCCCCACAGGCCATCTCTGAAGCGCACCTGCTCGCCCTTTACTGAGGAGTTTGAGCCTCTGCCCTCCAAACAGGCCAAGGAAGAAGATCTGCAGAGAGGTAGCCTCCCGCCCACTGTTCGTCCTCCGAGCCCACCCCCACCCCAGCTTCCCAGGAGGCCTCCCCAAAGCCTCCACCTGATCCTGGCCAGGCAGCCAGGGCCGCACCCGCCCCGGCGGGGAGTGCTGAGGGGTTCTTTACTCTCTGGGGCTGAGGCTAGGCCAGGATTTGAGAGAGGGGCGGACAGCCACGGAGCTGGAGGGCTTCTGCCTGCTCTGACCTTGAGGACGTGGCTGTCCCGAGGCAGCCATGAAGCGATGGGCTTGTGGTGTGGGCAGCCTCCCTACTTTCTCCAATAGGGGGAGGAGTGGGTGGGCTTTCCGTACCCGGCATTCTGGCTTTGACACAGTAAATCTGTGACTTCCTGAAAGAGAGGGTCTGGAGCTAACCATCAAGAAGAAACCAACCACCAACTAAGATCAAAAGCTTCTAGCAACCTTGAACTGAGGCTTGCACCCTACTTGGTGTCATATCAATACTGCCCACAACTCTGAAATAGGGGGTGGAGCTGCCTCCATTTTCCATCTGGACAAGATGGGGCTTAATGATGTCAAAAGACCGTCTTTAAGGTCACAGAGCTGGCAGGTGGGAGGGCATGGATTCAAACCTGCGAGAATCAGCAGAGTCTGAGCAAGTGTGGGGATCTACAGAGCCAGGTGGGGTGTTTACCAGCTGGGTACAGACCCTCAGCAAGGATTTGCTCTTTTTGCAGAAATTAGTCTTAGGTTAACCCCCTAGGTGTCCTCTTGTACCTCTAAAAGCCACCCCTTTGCTTCTCAGTTCTGCTGTACGTGCGGAGGGAGACTGAAGAGGTGTTTGACGCCCTCATGTTGAAGACCCCGGACCTGAAGGGGCTGAGGAGTGCGGTAAGAGGCCTAGCGGACCCCGCCCTGCCCTGGCCGCACCCGACTCTGCACTCCCAACTCCCTGCCATTCTTCACCATCCAGTTCTGATTTCCCACAGGAGAACTCCAGGAAGGAATATTCTGGCTTTCTGCTGGCCCACCCATCCCGCCCCATCTAAAGGCGCCTGTGGGGCCTGGCTATGGGTAGGGGTGTGGGGAGGTGTGCCTCTGAGATGTTATCTCCCAGTCAGACCCTTGGCTCCACCCGGGGAGCTGCACACACCGTAAATCCTGCTTAATCTGATGCTTGCTGTCTGACAGGCCAGAGCTTTTTGTTGGTGTTGCAAACCTGTTTCTGTTTTAATGGGAATGAAACCCCAAAAGGCCAGGCCCCAAAGATACTTTTTTTTCTTTCCCAGAGGGCCTCATTTCTCCAGGGTATGGTCGGGCAGGGAGGCACTGGCTAAGGTAGCTGAAGGTGGTGTCTGGGCAAGGAGGCCTTCCCTAAGCCTGCAAACTGCCAGAGAGTGGGTGAAATAGCCCTAAAGAAAATCCACAGCAGCTCTGCGGTTCAGCTAAAAAACTGAGCAGACACAGCCTCCCCTGGGCCAGCTGTGCTGACAGGTTGAACCACACAGAAAAGCCAGGTGGTTCTAAGATGTCAGGTTGGGTAAGGAAAATGAATGAAATAACATAGTTACCTTTTATTGAAGACCCACTATGTGTCAGGCATCCTGTCAGGCACGCTGCGTTTGCTAGCTTACTGCATTGATTTAACAACCCTGAGAAGTGGGTGCTAGTAATGATCTCATTTCCTATAAGGAAATAGTCTCCCAGAGGTCAGGTGATGTGCCAAGGTTACTAGAAGTGACAGAGCTGAGGCTCCAACTCAAGCTCTCTCCACTGTGCCCTGTTAACCCTAGTTTCTTCACGCTGCGTCAGCCCTGCTGGGCACCAGGCCCAGGAAGTTGGGCTCACAAGAGGCCATTAACATCACTGGAATAGAGACTCCAGGTCTTTGGGTTGGACAGTACCTTAAGGAGTCAGCTCCCCATTCGGTGCCCAGACTCTCTCCTCGGTAACTCTTCCAGTGGATGCCCACTCCTGACTGCATGCCTCAAGGATGGGAGGCTTGTTGCCTGTGGGGCAGCCAGACAAAGCGGTTGTCTGTACCATATATAGTTGGAAAGTTCCTAAATTCTTGCTTAGCCTTTCCTGAGAGTGTCTAGCCACACTGTCATTACGATAGGTAGTCTGAGAACTTTCCTTGCCTGGAGCAGTCTCTGTCGGGCCAAGACCAGCTGAGGAGCCAAACTGGCTCCTCCTCTTTGGGAAAGAGAGGAAAGGAACCTAAAGCCTGTGGCCTGCGCTTCCTGGCGGCCCCACGGCGGCCAGCCGGCCTGCCCAGCGCCGTCTGACCCCGCTCACCCCAGGGACAGCGCTGGGCTGGGGCCTTGACCTAGCCGTCCTGGTCCTTCTACAGAAGCACCCGTGTGTACATTCCCATCATGAGCCATTTTACAAAGGAGGAAACTGTGGCTCAGCAAAGCAAGGGGACTTGTTCAGAGTTCTGTGACCCCAGGTGGTGGAGCCGGGACCAGACCAGTTCTGGAAGCGTCAGAGTTCTGGGGACACTTGGGCTGATCGGCTGGGTGAGCTCAGCCAGGCTGCTGAGGCCTCTGAGCTGCAGTCTCCTCTCTGGTGGTCTAAGCTCCAATGCGCTGGGGGCAGGGAAGCGGGGCTCCAGGCTAGGCCCTGGGCACACACCTTGTCTTCTCCAAGCTCCGCATCCTCACCCATCAAATGGGGCAAATAATTCCTGCTAGGAAGGGTAAGTGGGTCATCTCCCCACCCCTCACAAGAAGACCGGAGCATCCTCATCGCTCCACATCTGAAATACTAATGACCACTTATCAAGTACTGACATCTGTTTAGTACATAGAGGAGCTGTCTTAAGGTTTACACATGGATCAGTTTGTTTAATTCTTTCCGTGACGCTATGAGCTAGGCCTGTTTCCACCTCCAGGATTGGTTTGCACAGCTAGTCAGCCCGCTGGTGAGTAGGGAGCCCTCAGCACTGGAACAGCCTGAATGTCTGACCATGGCAAGGGTTGAGGGGATGTGGTGGACGCCCTTTGGGGTAGTTCACAAGCACTAAACATGCGATCTGTCAGGAGTTTGCTGTGATGTGGGAAAACTTATAATATTCAATGATGACTAAAACTGTCTATGTGGGATATAAAAATACCTGTATACATGGTCAAAAGGCAGGAAGGAATACACTCATGCTATTAGTGTTTATCTCTGAGACACAGAGTGATGGATGATTATCATTTTCTTGATTGTATTTTATGATCAGGAAATTAAAAGCCATCATGTAAAAGACTGCTGTAAGTTTAGTTTTTGTCAGTGAATCCCCTGCCCTTCTCTTCCAGATCTCTGAGAAGTATGGGTTCCCTGAGGAGAATATTTACAAAGTCTACAAGAAATGCAAGCGAGGGTAAGTGCCCAGACAGCTCTCGCGCCCCACGCCCCCTCCCCGACCCTGCGCCTTGCCCTCTAAAGCACGGGCTCAGAGAGCTCCCAGCAGGCCCACTCTGCCCGGCAGAGGCCGGCGGCTCAGGGCTGAGCAGTGCTGGTACTTGGCTTTGTGGAGAGGTGGAGGCGAGGCGGAGTTAGGGTGGAGAACGTGCGGTCAGGCCAAGGCTGCCCGCAGAGACCAGACACACTGGTCACTGTTGGGAAGGAGGGGAGTGGGAGACAGTGGGGAGGGTCTTCTCGGGTAGAGAGGGAAGCGCAGGGCCACATGTCAGAAGTAACCCAGGCGTTGGCCCATAATGGTGATGATGGCAGTGACTGTCATTTATGCGACCACCTACCCGCCATGTGCCAGATGCTGGGTTAAGCTTCTCTCGTTTCACCCTCGCGGCCACACCATGAGATAGATACCATTCAGCACATTTCGCAGACAGAGAATTGAGGCTCGGAGGTGCCAGGCAGTGTAGAGAGAAGCAGTGGATGAAGGCACAGAGGCGGGAGGCCCAGGAGAGTTGCTCCCAAGAAGGAAATGCAGGCAATGAGTCTGGGACAGGAGTTGTGATTGGACGTCGCGTTGAGGGCACCCAGCCAGGGAGGCTCCACAGGCTTCCTCCACCGTCAAGTCTGGATGAAGCTGTACCTTTCACGGGGGCAGGCCATGCCTGCCATGTCCCATGGGCTCCAGGGCATTAGGGCTAGGGACCACGGTAGCCTTGCTCTCTGCCCAGGAGATCCCTCCTCAGCAGGGGTGGTATGGGGGGCAGAGTTGGAGGTCCACGTGGTGACCACGCTCCCAGCTTCTTCCACCTGGCTTTAGAGCCGGTGAAGCCGGCCTCTGCAGCCCTTGCTGCCTCGGTCACTTCACCAGCCCAGCAAGGGAACCCCTGTGCGGTGAGTGACGGTGACTGCCACTCCCTGCTGAGAGGACCCTGGTCCAGGGCCCTGGGAACCAGCACCCCCATCCCCTCCCACAGCTCTGGACACCCGAAGGTTCGCTTCTGCTACTTTCCCTGGCTGTCCCTGGAAGGTGCTCAGGCTTTGCCCCGCGGCGGCGGTTGTCGGTGGCCCTCCTTTGGAGGACTGCAGACTGAGGCAGGTTTTGTACTCAGGCTGAGGCCCCCATCCAGTCAGGCCCGGGGGCCACCTCCTTCCTCACAGGCCGGCTTCCCTCATTCCGGCCCCCCCGCCGCCCCTCCCCTTTGGCTCCCACCCAGCCTCCCTCCCAGAGAAAGGCTGGGGCGGGGGAAGGTGGCGGCCCTACAGCCCCTGGGGTTGTGTGTGTGTCCAGGGTTCTTTGTGTGGTTTTTTTTCTTTCCGAGTTTCGGTTTCAGACTGGGAGCTGGATCTCACACGCTCTCCGGAGCAGAATCCACCTCATCGCAGAGGGCAGGCTCTGCTGTGCCCAGACAGGCCCAGCCCACTCCCCCTTTGGTGCCAGTGCCCACGCCCCCTGGCTGCCACCCCACCTGCCGCCACTGGCCTCTCACAGATCCCACTTCAGGCTGTGCAGACGGGTTGGGAAATGCCTTTGTGGCAGTTTCGGGCGGGGGTCGGTGCACACAGAGATGCCCCACAGCCCCAGTGGCTGAGTTGCATGGTCTTTCCCTTAAGCTCTGACCAGACATTTCAACCATAATTACAGTAACTTCATTGGTAGAGTACTTCCTACTTGCTAGACGCTGGGTTAAGGAACCCCTAAGCCTTGTCTCATTGACCCTTAGAATTTGCTGTTTCTACAGATGAGGAAACAGGGGTTCAGGGTAGTCCCTGGGTGACAGAGTGAGTACTTGGCAGAAGGCATCCTGGCCTATCTAAAACCCATGCATGCACGCACTGTTTTATCTTGCCTCCTGCTTGTTCCTCTGACCGCTAAGCAATGTGTAAATAAAGCTTGTGGCCAGGCCAGCGGATTTATTTTCCCAGCCCCGTAGCCCAGGGCATCACCCAGCGGCCCTTCAGAAGTACCCACACCCCGTACACGCCCCAACCACTAACACCCCAGGCCTAGGATCATCTGAGATGCGTAAATGCGAAGACTCCCCCCAGAAGTCTGTTGGGAGAGCAGGGGCCAGGCTCATTAGCTGCCTCCCTCATTTTTGGAGCAGGCTATTGCCATCACTGGCCTCATTTATTTTCACAGAACCTTCCAGAAAGTCCTTTGGACAAAGGTAGATACAATCAGCTTTACAAGCACCACTGAGTGCTTGAAAGGTTAACAAATACGTTGTTTTTGCTGGCAGCTGGCCAGGGGTTCTCTGTGAACCAGAAGACAGCCTGAAGCTGGCAAGTGCCAGGAGGCCCACGTTCTGGGACAAGTCCCTGCCTCTGGGGCCCGGTTGTCATTTACCCCTGAAGGGAAGAGGTCTGGGGGCCTGTCTGGGACCCCTTGTGTGCGGGAGTGTGCTCTGGGCCTGCTGGGAGGCCCTGCCTGAGAGGGTGGTACACACAGGGCCCCTAGACAGGGCACCTAGAAGCGCTCAATAAATGCCACTATTGCAAACTAACAAAAAGCCCCAACACCAACAAAGCGCTCGCACTTCAGCCCCTGGTCTCCTCTGGGCTGTCTGCAGCCTGCATCCTCCAGACCAAGATCTCTCTGTGAAATGAAGGCACTGCACCCAGGACCCAAGGAAGCCAGCTGTTAGAATTAGATGCTGGCAGTCAGCACCCAGGCCTCGGAGCCTGAGCCCAGACCTCCTTCCAGAGACCAGCAGCTGCTCAGTGCTGCTGCAGAGATGACTGGACACAGGCCACAGGCTTCAGCTTCCCTGTCTCCATCGCCTCTCCTGATCCAGGGGACCCAGGGAGGACAAGGTCACGCCTCTCCTGGGATCTCAGGGGAGCAGATGGCTGGCTACTGCCAGGAGGAGTAGTCTGGGCCTCTCAGACCCACTCCTGCCCAATGCAGAGCGTCTTGCCTGATCTTGAACTCTCCCCCAACTCTGGATTTTACCTTCCTTTTATACGCCCCTTCCTAGCTTGAATTTATAGGATTTTATTGTTATTTTTCTTAAAAAAAAACACGATGCAGTGGAATGAGACAAAAGTCCAGATTCCAGTTCTGCCATTTCTTAGCTGTGCGACCCCCCCAGGCAAATGAGTGCTCAGCTTCCCCATCTGTGAACTGGAGTAATACAGTAATCAGGATTCATTCTCCCAGGCCCTACTAGATTTGAAACTTCTAGAGGGGAGGGACCTGGGATCTCTGTGTGTGGGCCCTTGGTTTTGTTTGGAAAAAGGCCTTGCACTTGGCAAGACCTCAGCAGATGCTGGTGAAGTGAATGAGGGGGAACACCCACCCCCATCACAAAAGGGAAGCTGCCCTGCGCAGGTCAAGTTACAGCCCGGCAGGTCCTTCACGGGGGAGGCGGCTCCTAGAGGGATGCCCTTGGCTACACTATGGCCTAGACCCCTACAGAGGGTCACAGCCCCAGAGGCTCTGTCCCTCTCAAGTTGGCCCAGGTCCTTGTCTGAAGAATGTGAGGAGGAGAGGGCCATGCCTCTCAAGTCCCCGATGGCATCTCTGAGATGTCAGCTTTCTAGGGTGGAACTGAGGGGCCCCTTGTGGCACTGGCTTGGGGATCAGGCAGGCACCCGGGGCACCATGTCCCCGCCTCCTCTTGAGCCCAGCCCTCATGGGCCGCCACCACATCGCCTGCACTTGAGTCACACTCCGCATCCAGGTGAGCAGCCTGGCCTGGTACCTAAGGAGTGCTGTGTCTTCCCCACATCTGTGTGTTACTTGCTCACAAGTGTCCACACTCAGTGTGTGTGAAGAGAGGCAATCTGGTGCAGTAGGCGGGGGTGGCCGCCGGCAGGTCTGAGTTTGAGTTGGGCTCGTCCCCTGGGGAATTGTGTCCCCCTGCCCCCCGGTAAAGTGGGACAGTGAATGCCCCCCATGCGGGCTATTTTGAGGGTCGGAGGGCAAGTCCAAGGGGCGCCGGAAGTGCTGGGGGCCCCCAAGGATGGTCACCATCTCTGTCACCCTTCTGTCAGAGGCCCTGTGTGGGGAGAGGCCTTTCACCCTCCAAGCATGCCTCTGCTCTCCTTTCCCAGAATCCTGGTCAACATGGACAACAACATCATTCGGCATTACAGCAACCACGTCGCCTTCCTTCTGGACGTGGGAGAGCTCGACGGCAAGATTCAGATCGTCCTTAAGGAGCTGTGAGGCCTGAGCGTCCACACCCATGGGCCTCTTGACGTGGGCTCCACGGCGGGGACCCAGCTGGGTGGTGGCCCGAGCCACACACAGCGTCTCCTCAGGCCCCAGCGCCGTTACTTGAACGTCTTCCCTGAGTGAAGAGGCCCTCGACCCACAGACCCTCAGACATCAGGGCCTGGAGGGGACCTGGGAGGTGTCCTGATCTGAAGCCCCACCTTGTGCTTGAATCTACTCTCTGAGCTTCTGGCCAGCACCTGCCCAGCCAGACGACATCATCGTGTCTGTTAACAAGCCCAGCGGCCTGTTGCTCCTCCTCAGACTTCCTCCTCAGCCCATCTCCCTCAGGCTGCCCATTCAGGCTGGGGACACCAACTCTGTCTCCCCAAGCTGACTTGACCCTTGGACCCATTCTTGACTCTTCCATCAACTTCAGACCAATAAGTTCTCACCCTTTGGTCACTGAGTTAACTGTCAAACACTTGATTTTCCAGTGCAAACGACTTTTAAAAAGAGTGTAGTGGACACACTCTCCACATAGACGTACTTCCCCAACACAGGTTGGAAATCAGAGCTGATTGACTGGAACAAAGTGGCCACCGTGTGGGACAACCTCCATCCCCACTCACTGTTGTATACATTTCTTATTTACAATTTTCATTTATGTTATATATATAAGTATATATTGTATATATAAGCAACATTTTATATTTTTCATGGATACATTTCAAAAAATGTGTATTTCACATTTCTTGGATTATTTTTTTAGCTGTTATTCAGTTATGCATTTTGTATACTCATATGCTATTTAGTAATAAAATTCTCCATATGTATTACTTCAAATGTCACACTAGTTCCACTTGTGAGAGTCTTCCAGAAGGAAAGGGTGAAAGTAAACAAGGCCTCTCTCTATCCTGTGAGCAGTTTCCTTGGACTTGAAGGGTGGTGGTCAGTGCTGGGTCCTGGTGAACCAGAGGTGCCACTTTGCAAGGCCGAGGGTCCTGATTCCCACCGTGGAGGGTTTGAGACCCACCAGTGAGCCCCAGGGAATCAGGACGCTGTGAAGCCTGTCCTGTCTGGTTCCACAGGTGGACGGCACCACCTCAGGATCACTGACTCTGGAGATGAAAGGGGCCTAGGATGCCCTCGCTGAGGACCTCACAGCGGGGCAGTGGACAGAGCCCAGGGCAGAGAGTCATGGACCCAAGCTCTCCACCAACTCACTTCTCCTGGAGCTGGCTCCTATCTGCTCAGACTCGATCATGTCCTCTCCCCCCAGCTCTGCAGTCAGTGACGGCAGTATGTTGGAGAGGGTGTTTACACCACAGGAACTGACAAGTGCTCCAAATCAGTCTTCATTCCCCTAGAGAACAGGACAAATCAGAGCATCCTTCCTTCCTCCCTCCCTTCCTTCCTTCCAGCTTACCCACACACTCCCCCCTCTAGTCCTCAGCTTCTTTGGCTGTAAAATGAGGGGCATATTCTACCTGCGTCATCAGGTAGCTGTCATCTTTAGAGCCCCAGGGCTCACTGGTGGGTCTCAAACCCTCCACGATGTAGGGTAGGGGAGAGCAGGCAGTCCTTGGGTGTCCTCCCCAGACTTCAGTCATAGCTACTCTGCTTTTCTTCATTTACATGATAGATTTCTTGTATTAACTTTTGTCTGAACTAAACTTAAAAAGTTTGAAAACCGTGGATGTCTCCAAGGGCCTTCCAGCTCTGACAGCCAATCCAGAGTCCTAATTCCCATTGCCCTGGGGCCAGGACTCAGGTCAGGCCAGGTAGGACCAGCCCTAGCCGGAGAGCTCAGTAATCAAGCTAAATCATTGTCCAGTGCAATGCTTTTTAAAATTAAATTTAATTTAATTTTTAAATTAAGCCCTGCCCCACCAAAGATAAAATATCAGAACTTCGAAGGGAATATCAGTATTGTAGATGTTTTCCTTTGGCTTCAGACTCCAGGACCACTGCCGGAGGGACCCCGTGAAACACCCAGACTGCTCAGCCCACTCCAGGCCTTGCTGCTGCTGCGACGTCACCATGAGGGTGAAAGTGCGGAGTATGTGCGGAGTGTCAGCACGCTGACGGGCAGGCCAGAGGCGCTCAGCATCTGTTCTTTTCCTTCCGGAACCACCGGAAGAAGGAAGGTGGTCTTCTCAACCTTGACCGCACCTTGGAATTCATCACCCTGGCAGCTGTTATCCCTGCTGCCCGGATCACACCCTACAGCAACTATATAGAATTTCAGGATTGGGGCCAGACCTCAGTACCTTTAACCCCCCCCCCCCGCCCCCACCCCAGATCCTGCAATGTGCACTCAAGGTCGAGAATCACTGCTTCAAAGAGGTTGAGAGCGGTGGTTACACCAGCCTTGAGCGCACATTGCAGGATCAGTACAGACTCCCGCCTCTGAAGCCTGCCAGTGGCTGGTAGGGACTCAGTCACACAGAGAACCATGGGGACCGGGGCACAGCCTGCTGCTGGGCTCAGGAGTGGGTCCTGGGGCTCCACATATACGCCCTCACTCACAGCCTCCAGCAAAGCCTCTGAGGCCCATTGCTCGCCCCTCCACAAGGAGAGACGAGGAGGCTGTGAGTGCCTTCGGAAGGCCGTTGGGACCTCAAACAAAGAGAGCCCTGGAAGGCTTGAGGAAATTCTGCCCTGCCCTCAGAGAACATCAGGGAGCATAGGGCAGGCAGCTCCCGAGCCCAACAGTGGCCATTTGGGGTTTGCCTTTCCTCCAAAGAGTGGAAAAGGCAAGAGGATGAAGGTAAGTCCTCTCCAAAGAGGGGTCACTTTATAAAGCCAGCTGGTGGCTGGTAGAGATGCCATCCCCTCCCTGTAGGAAGCTTCAGGTGGTAGATAATGAGTGAGCAAGGGAAGAAAGGGATGGATGAGGACCTCAGGAGACAGGGAATGAAAGAGTGGTGAGGAGCTGAGGACAAGGAAGGCGGGAGGGTGGGCGGGAGGGAGAGGAGGACAAGTAAGTTGACAGGCAGGTGGATGGACGCAGGGAGGGCCAGATGAAGAGCTCAACGACTGAGTATATTCACTGCACCTTTGGGCTTCCCTGGGGCTTCAGTCGGTAAAGAACCCGCCTGCAGTACAGGAGACCTGGGTTCAATCCTTGGGTCAGGAAGACCCCCTGGAGGAGGGCATGAAAACCCACTCCAGTATTCTTGCCTGGGGAATCCCATGGACAGAGGAGCCTGGTGGGCTACAATCCATGGGGTCACAAAGAGTCGGACACGACTGGGCGACTCAGCACAGCACTAGACCTTTGCTCCTTTTAAGTGTGGTCTATGGACCAGCAGCATCGGCATCACCTGGGAGCTTGTTTGAATCACACCTAAAACTAGTACAATGTTTTATTTTGATTATATATCAATTAAAAAAAAGATATGTAGACTCTCGAGCCCAACCCAGGTCTATAGAATCTTTTAATAAGTTCTCCAAGTGATTTGCCTGCACATTAAAATTTGGAAAATACTTTATTAAAATATCAGTGTATCCTAACCCTAACTAGACTCTTTGTAATCACACCAAGAACTTTCACAAAGATACTACAGCCCAAACCCTACCTCAAGTCAGTTAAATCAGAACTGTGAGGCTCGGGCCTGGGTGGTATGACTCTCAAATGACTCCCGAAGTGATCCTACCATACAGCTGGGGCCTGAGGGCCCCGGGGCAGGACAGAGCCGTGAGCAGCCTACGACACCTTCTGAGAGGCTGGGTACCACCCAGATGCACCCTCAGAACTCAGGGTCTCAGCTCCAGCCCTGCCTTCTATGGAACACAGATCCTGACTGGCCAAGAGCAGCCCCGGTGGTGGCCCTGCGGTTCTCCTCCCAGAGTGTCCACTTTCCTGACCCCACTGGGAGGAGTTTCTACAGACAGTCCTCTCCTGCCAGTGCACAGCCCAGGTGTCCCAGAGAGGAGCAGCCTGTCTTCTTCTCTGTGCAGTCCCACCAGCCTCGGCCTACAGGGACCCCAGGGCTGGTTGCTTCCAGCCCAGGGACCAGCTAAGGTCCCCTAGGGTCAGAGGGACCTAAAAGTCAAGGCCTTCAGGTCTGGCCATATTGTCAAGAGTCAAAGGAAAGTGTGGCTTCACGTGTCAGCCTTGAAGGGGTCTTCCAGAATTCCTAGTGCCCAAGTGGACAACTGATGGCTAGCAGAAGAGTTTCCTTTAGCCTGAATAAAAAATTTTAATTGAAATATGGTTGTTCACATCTCCCTTCGAGAAGTTTCAGGTTTTAAAATTTCCCAGGTTCTCCTGAAGAATCTGCAGACCTGGCGATAGGTAGCGGCCCATTAGAGGGACGCTGGCCTCGGCTCCCGGACCTCCTCTCACCTCACCTGTTTCGCTCCCTGCCTTGCCCACCCAGCCCTGGAAGTGCTTGACCTTGAGCCTCCAAATTTTGCTCCAACTTGACCCCTAGGAGAAGCTAGGGGACGCAGCACAAGGTGTCTGCCTTTGGTCCCGACCCTAGACGCTCCTGGGGCCACACCCCAGGCTGCCTCCTGGGCATCCAGAGCAGTGGGACGCTTGCAGGAACCTGAGGTTGACAGCAAGGCCAGCTTTTGTGAGAAATGAGAACTCGGTTTAATTGGACAGGCTATTCCATCCTCCTGTCCTCTTCCTCAGCAGGCCTTCCCTGAAAGGAGAGTCAGTCAGTAGACAGCTCTGAGCTAAATGTCACGGAGCAAAGTCTAAGGAGACAGTCAAGGGCACGTGGGGGGCACAGGGAGGTATAGGAGAGGGCGCAAGAGGCTTCCACTTACAAAAGTCAAAGCCATGGGGACGGCTAGGGAAGGAGGGCTGTGTGGTTAGCTCTAGCTCCTCTGGTTCCTTGAGAATCCCTTTTTCTTGCCAAGGGGGACTGACTTGGCAGGCCCAGAAAGGTTCAGTAAAGGTCATATTCAACTTGAGGGGGACAGAGACCAGGCCAGGGAAGGGGAAAACCGGATGAAAGAACCTATAGACGCCCCTCAGAACTGCTGTGCCTGAGACTCTGGCCCCAGAGGGTCCTGCCTGCACCTACCCCTTGAGCACAGAGCTGATGATCGAATGGGTCGGCCTCCCCTGAGGGCGGGTGATGGGCTCACGTGACCACAGCAATGCTGCCATGCTCTTCCTGAGGTGAGACGCGAGGCCTGAGCTGGGGGCAAGGGCCAGGCAATCCCTCCAGGTCCCTGTCGCTTTGCCTCTGGGCCTTTCTAGTGCCTAGAATCCAGGGAGGGATGTGGGGGTCAAAGGCCAAAGGATGGGAGGGCTGCAGGGCCCTTGCTCAGCATCAGGCTTCGGGATGGGGCATCAGCCATCGGCGGCCTCTTCTTGGAGGCTGAGCTTCGCGAGCTGCCGGAGACTGAGCAGGGAGGTGTGCAGAGCCGGCCTGGATGGGCGCGGGTGGTGAAGTTAAGGGGGCACTCTGTCCACCCCTGGTTTCTGCTCAGGAATCCACTGGGCTCAGTGGTGGAGGGCGAGGGGGCTCCATGCTCCAGGGGGCGGCTCAGGAAAAGGACAAGCACGGCAGCCCAGTTGCAACAGCAGGCCAGGGATGAGCGGCGGGGGGCGAGGCCACCCCATGCCATCGGCTGTCATGCACACGAGATGGGCACTCCCTGCTGACCCTCTGGGGTGCCTGGGTGGGTGGCCGGGGGTCTCCTCGAGCTCGAACATGGCGACTACAGCACTGGGATCCATTTGTTGTCTCCATTGTAGAGAAAGGACTGCTTGCCAGGGAGTTCCGGCTTGTATGTGGCTGTGGAGAGAGAGAGAGCATTGAGACAGAAACGGCCAGGCCTCAAGGCCCTGACACTTGGCGTCAGAGAGGGCGGGACCCCCTGATCAGGTCCCCTGCATTTGGCATCGTGGGGAGCCAGGGTAGGGACTGGCCCAAGGTCATCTGGCTCTGAAACTGGCCCGGGTGGGACTCAAACTCTGGCTTCCCATCTTCTTTAACTCACTAACTTCTTTAATGGAAGAAAATTTACAAAAGAGTTTTATATAAAATTTGAGGGGGGCAGGGAATGAGGAGGGCAACAGTCTTAAAGAAGCAGAGGGGCAGCTTAATGAGGTTTTACTTTGATTTAGTTCAGAAATTTCCAAAAAAAACCAACCCTGTTTGGAAAGCCATGACAACAGCAGCCAGGATCACGAAGGGCTTGGGAACCACAACTTGGGGTAACTGGGAACTCTTATGCTGATGCAGATTTGGTTCATGAGGGAGCTGCTGTTGCGAGCCAGGGCTGTCCAGGAAGGTCTGCATGCACTGGAAGCCAAGAAGGCAGATGTTCGCAGGTGCTTACACTGGAGGGCCTTGGGGAAGCCCACCTTGGCCTAGGGGAATACAACAGCAGGAACTAGCCTGCACCTGCGCTCCAGGTACCGGCATGGAGAAGATGCTCAGAGAAAGCTCCCAGAGGACCGGGCCAAACAGGGGCAGACCAGGATCCTGCTGTCCCCGGGGTCCTCGCACTCACCACTCACGTGGCACCATAGTACACTTGCCGGACCAAGCTGAGCTCTGCCTGGACTGACTGGGTGAGCCCAAGGTCGAACCTCTGCCGTCTTACTGGCTTGATGATCACTGTGTTTCCAGGGACAGAGCCATGGGAAGGACATTCTCCTTGTCCCGTCTGTATGTGTGGAGGGATGGGGACGCCTTTGGGGGCTGGCACTGGACTTGAGTCATCTTTGCCTCCCTAGGGTGGGAGCCTCAGAGATGCTCATTGAAAGCTTGACTTTTGCAGGCCTGGCCATCCCCGAAGTCCTGCCGCCCCCCTCCCATGTCACCTGCCCACCAGCACAGTCCCCAATGCCATCAAGTCTGCCATTGTGGGGGCCATAAATGGCTAACGAGCTCCACTGAGAACTACAAGTAGGTGGGGGAAGTGCAGACCACCCTCTGGAGCAAGTCCCCCTGCTGTCAGCTCTCAGGCAGATCTTGGGGGGGAGGGTAACAGGGTCCCAGCACTCAAGCTCACCTATGAAAGGGAGTGGAACTAGATGGCTCGAAAGAGCTACTCAGGTGGAGCCCTGGTTTATTTCAAGACAGACAAGGTGAGGTCTCGGCCTTGCCGCTCCTCCACCTTGGGCTGTGACACCTGGCTCTCTGGGCCCTCCCCATCTGGGAAGTGACCTCGTCACATTAGAACCACGGCTTAAACATTTTTAAGAATGTGGACTTTTTAGACAAAAGCTGTGGCTCTTTCCCCCAGAAAATAATGTCTGCGTGCTCCCAATCTGCAGACAATTTCAAGGTCACAGACCCCTTACGGCCCATCTTTGTGCCTCTTGAGCATTTCCTGTTGTTGTTGTTTAGTCACTGAGTCGTGTTCAACTCTCACAACCCCAAAGACTGTAGCCCACCAGGTGCTCTGTCCATTGGATTTCCCAGGCAAGAATACTGGAGTGGGTTGCCACTTCCTTCCTCAAGGGATCTTCCCAACACAGGGATAGAACCTGAATCTCCCGCATTAGCAGGCAGATTCTTCACCACTGAGCCACCAGGGAAGCCCCTGAACATTCACAATTCTCAGTTACAAATCCTTGGCCTGGATCATCTCTAAGAGCCCTTTCACCTTAAAAAAAATAATAAATAAACCTTTCATACTCTGAAGTGTAAGCTGAATAGTCTTCTCTATCCACTCTAACCCCTGTAAACTGTTTGGCAAACAGCCTATAAATCAGTGGCATTTGATGGCCCAGGAATGACAAACAATTCCGGATCTAGTTTTTACAATCATTGAAAGCAGTCCTCTGACCTGGGCCGGGCAGGCCTGGCTGGGACGGCCCCGCTGTCCACCGGCTGGTGTTGGACACGAAAGACGCACTGGAGATGAAGTGCCTGCGGGGCCCCGCGTAGTTCACGATCTCGTACTGCCCAGGGCCTGGCAGAGGCGGCTTCGGGGGCAGAGGCAAAGGCTGGGCAGAGAAGTTCAGGATGGGGTTTCTCCTTTAGAAAAGACAAATCGGGAAGATGTCACTAAGTCAGTCTATGGGAGAAGTGGCAGGTTTTAGCTGTAGCGCTGAGCCATCTGCAAGAGGACTGGATGCTGCGTAAGAGACTGGTTTCTTCTTCCGGCTCCATGGCTAGTGATCCGGGGGCCCTGGACCTCAGTCTCCTCGCCTACACGAGGGCGATCGTAACAGGACCTACCCCACAGGCTTGCTGTCAGGGTTAAAGGAGATGACACACTTAACACATGGTGGTCAGGACAGGGCCCAGCATGGAGCGAGAGCTGGGGACACAGTGTTGTTGTGGATGACGGAGGTCACTGAGCTAATTGGGAAAGGCAGACAGCATCAAAACCACGGCCGATGCTGATCACGTGGTATGGCCTGGCTGGAGCTCAGTGTGAAGAATTGAGAAAACTTCCATTAAGTTAAACAGCTAGCTGAGGAAGGGGTTATTTTTTCCTTCTAAATCCCTTCTCTTTGTGGCAAAACTGAAATGTGAAAAAAGTAAAGGGAGGACACAGAGTGCACATTCAAAGATCATACTTTTTAAATCAGAGAGGTTTCTGGAAACCACTTTTAAATCACTCCAACTTCATGCTTCTGCCCCTCATCCATTCCCACAGTAAGAGACAAGAAGTGCCAGAGAGCATGTATATCTTAAGAATAACAGCTTTATCGGTCTTTCGATTTACCATCTAATTTTTAAAGGGACTTTATCCTTGTGCTGAAAATTCTAAAACACATTTAATCAGAACAAAATGCAGATTGGCTGGAGATATAAACTGATATGAATAAGCCCTGCTGGGGCCAGTTTCACTTATCCTTCTAAAATAAATGTAAACGTCTCTAACTGGGATTAAAAATAACTGACGTAATTTGCTGGGCACAACAAAGACATGAAATAAACTAATATTTTAACAGGAAAAAAAAAAAAAAAAGAACTCAGGACTCACTTGGGCTCAATAGGAAGAAGATTAGTGAGCCACTTGTGACGCCTACAAGGCCAGGAGACGGGAATGGCATCCGGAATTCCAAGGGTTTGCCATGCCAAGGTTAGAGGCTGCCCTGGCACTGATGTTTCACAAACATATTAAATATTTTTCTGGCAAGGCAGGAGGTAGGAGTGGAAAATACCAGGTTGGAAATCAAAAGACCTCTGGATAACAATCACCAACAATTGTGATTCAATTGTTTTTAGTTCTGTCTCCTCCTCCTCCTTCAGGAAAGGGAGTCTTGCAAAGCCTGTTATTGAGAGAATAAATTAAAGAGAGATGGAAACTGTACCCGAGCCCTCATTCTAATTCACTCTGAGACTGAGTCTCCCTATCTACAAAATGAGGGGGTTGGACGTGATAACCTCTAAGCTGTGACCTCCCAGGGGGCCTTGATTCAAAAAGGCCCACTGGAGCAGGAGATGTGGGTTCGATCCCTCTCTGGGGAACTAAGATCTTCCATGCCACAGAGCAACTAAGCCCATGCGTTCTGAAGCCCGTGCGTCACAACTAGAGAGTCCACGAGCCCCAAGGCAAGACCCTGCGTGACACAGCTAAGACCTGACACAGCCAGATAAGTAAAAAGAAAATAATAAAAAGAGAAAAGCACTAAGGTAATGAACACAGGTGAAAAATAAAATAAAATAAAAAAAACCCAGAGAGGTCCACTGGGTTGCCCAGGAATCCTGAGATTACGATGAGGATCCCTCTACTCCCCTAGCCATGCCACAGAAGGGCTGCCCACTCCCACCTCACATTTGAAGCTTCTTAGGTCTTTCACCAAAAGGTAAGGGAGGTTTCTCGGAGCCCTGAATGGCCCCAGGAGATTGCACCCCAGCTTGATGTCAACCCATCCAAACAGAGGAGGGACTGGGATCCCCGACACTGGAATTCTGGTGGCCTTTGGCCAACATTTTCTGAAGAGAGGTGTTCTTAGACTCGGAGAACTAGAGGCGACTTAGAGATGTCTCATCTAACCTCCTTATTTTGCTTAAGAAGTTGGGATCCAGAGAGAGGAAGTAAGTCATCCAATATCACAGAGCAGGTGAGAAGTCGTGCCAGCTCTGGAACTCAAGTCTTGGTGCCTAGCCACGTGGAGAGGGCCCCGGGGCAGAGGGGTGTGTTGGAGTTTCAGAGTCACATAGACCTGAGTTGGAATGCCAGTGAGCCAAGTCCCTGAACCTCTCTGTTCCCTCCTTACCAGGGGACGGAAGACTAGAGAAAAGCTATGCCAGGCACCTAGCAGAGCACCAGCACGCAGTGCGTGCTCAGTAAAGGAGTCGTTGTTGTTACTGCGATCCCCGCAGTACCCCTGCCCCTGCCTGACCCTGCAGGGGCAACAGAGCCTCTGAAAGTGAGGCTGGGGCACCCTCGCCAGAGTTACTTTAAGGCAGGGAGGCCACTCCCATTGCCGGGGGGTGGAGAGGGTGCTGTGGGCAGCCTACTTGAGGCTCACCCCTTGGGATGAAGGAACAGCTGGCTTGGATGCTTGTATTTAGAATAAAGGTGTCCACAGGGAAAGGAGAAAAAATACATTGCCTCCTGGAGTTTGGGGAGAATGGATACATGCATATATATGTGGCTGAGTCCCTTCGCTGTTCACCTGAAACTATCACAACACGGACTGCGAATCGGCTATACCCCAACACAAAATTAAAAGTTAAAAAAAAAAAATTAACTGAAAAAAACCATAGCAAGAAGCTAAATTAGTCCATGAAGTTTGAAAATGAAGATAGAAGTCTTAACAAAGTTTGAACTTCCCCCAGATCACATCTCCCACAGAGCCAGGTGACCTCCCAGCCTTGCTCACTAATGTCAACACCACCTGGGGCTCATTTTGAGGGAAAAGCTTAGCCCAACCACTTCTACCAGGTCTAACCTGAGGCTGGACTATGCCACTAGCCATTTTAGGGACGTATATACATCTTTATATACTAGGAGTTGCCTGTATAGCATATACAAAATAAAAATCACAGATGTGCCTGAAAAAAAACAAAAAATACATTGCCTCCTTTCTTTCCCTCCAGTCTGCATGGAAGAATTGATTATATATAGTGTGATCCACCACTCTGCCTTATAAATAAAAGCTGGAGTCTCTTTGTTGTGGCTGTATCACCCCTTCAGAGCACCTTCAGGAATTTGATGAGCGTGTGACTGGCATCATTGAGAGATGGGCTTGATTCCTGAAAGTTAGAGCTGGAATGGGCTAACCACCCCATGGGTCACCCCATGGGTCTGGGTCACCCCAAGCCCAGTTCTTTGAGTAGACTGAAGGTCTACTCTCCTGACCAGCGTTGGCCTACAGGGGGCTGGGTAGGTGGGATCAGTCTCTCACTAGATTCTTGCTGAGAGTGAGTGAGAGCCGTCCGTCACCCTCCCTTCCATCCACGTGTCCTGGAAAGGCTTGGCCCCACCAGCTCAACTTTTGGATTTTGGAGAGTGTCAGCCCCATATGTGGCTCTGTGCCAACACTCTGGGGAGTCCAGACTGTACAGTGCTAAGACACAGGCCCTGCGTGCTCCCTAGGGTTGAGAGTACACTGCTAGTGACAGTCGCCGTACAGGCTTTGCACTCAGACAGACCTGAGTCTGAATCTCTGCCTCCCCGTCCACTAGCTGTGCAGCCTTAGAAGTCTCTTAACCTCCCTAAGCTTAAGTTTCTTTACCTGTAAAGTGGTAAATAATAATACCTGCCACCCAGGGATGTTATGAAGATGAATGAGTGCTGTTTAGTTCAGTTCAGTCGCTCAGTCGTGTCTGACTCTTTGCAACCCTACGGACTGCAGCACGCCAGGCCTCCCTATCCATCACCAACTCCCGGAGTTTACTGAAACTCGTGTTCATTGAGTCGGTGATGCCATCCAATCATCTCATCCTCTGTCATCCCCTTCCCCGCCCCTCCCCCCTTCAATCTTTCCCAGCATCAGGGTCTTTTCAAATGAGTCAGTTCTTCGCATCAGGTAGCCAAAGTATTGGAGTTTTAGTTTCAATATCAGTCCTTCCAATGAATATTCAGGACTGATCTCCTTTAGGATGGACTGGTTGGATCTACTCGCAGTCCAAGGACTCTCAGGAATCTTCTCCAACCACAGGTCAAAAGCATCAATTCTTCGGCGCTCAGATTTCTTTATAGCCCAACTCTCACATCCATGCATGACTACTGCAAAAACCATATTATTCTTCTAAAACATGAAATGTTAGAATAGATTCCAACTGGGTGAATCCAGAAATCTACCCTAGAAGAAGTAACATTTGCCCTGAGAGGTAAGCAGGAATCCTTCGGGTAGAAATTGCAGATAGGCAGTCCTGCTCTGTGTGTGCATGCTCAGCCATGTCTGGCTCTTTGCGGCCCCATGGACTGTAGCCCTCTAGGCTCCTCTGTCATGGGATTTTCCAAGCAAGAATACTGAAGTGGTTTGCCATTTCCGACTCCAGAGGATCTTCCCAATCAAGGGATTGAACCCTCTCGTCTCTTGTGTCTCCTGAGAAGGAGGTATTTCCTGCAGAGGAAAGAGCAGGTATAAAAGCCTGAAAGTGGGACAAGCCAGGACTGGGCACACGGAGCCAGAGGCTGGGGCCTGGACCGCCTTCAAGCCTCCATCTGCCTGTGAATTCTGGGTTGTTCGCTTGGGTTTCTGACCATCCCTCTTACAGACCCTGATGGGGAGCGACAGGAAAACTCCTACCCATGGCCTCTCAGTGCCACCTAACTCCCAGGTCACCTCTCAGAAACACCCAGCACAGCCTGTCCAACAACTCCACGCCTTGCTATGCTGGTCCTTTTTCTGGGAGCAGCTCCTTTCCCTGGGAACTCTGACCCCATCTTCGCTTCTCACCTCTTCTCTTCCAGGGAAACTCTCCCAGCCACTGTCCTCCCCATTTCCCAGCTTCCTTCCCCACTCCGAAGATGAACATGGGTTTTGGAGTCAGACAGACCTGGATTCTCTGCCCCACCAGCTGAGTGAGTCTGCATCCTCTGTGAATTTTGTAACCGTCCTGAGCAGTGAGGGAGCCTAGACAACGTCTGTGAGAGCTCTGAGCACCGTGCGGCTGGCCCTCGGTACATGGCAGCCATTCTCCTATGCACTAAACGCACTAGCTTTTCTATCTTTTGACTTTCCTAGCTCTCTACCGGATGGTGTCTTATAAGGTCCCCTGGAGGAGGACATGGTAACCCACTCCAGTATTCTTGCCTGGAGAATTCCATGGACAGAGGAGCCTAGCAGGTTACAGTCCACGGGGTCACAAAGAGTCAGACATGACTGAGCGACTTAGCAAGCCTGGCGTCTTATCCATCTCGGAGGCTCTGGTCCCTATTCCTGAGAACATTTGCCTGACTGCAGAGAAAAGCAGGGGAGCCCAGACCTCTAAACCCAACCTGACAGTTTTATCATCATCCAGGGCTGGTCCTTCCATGTCACTGTGGGGCTGGGCAAATCACTGGGGTCAGACCGGATCAAGCCCTGGGCAGCCACAGTGCATTGTGACCAGGGCTTTTATGAGCCTCATCACCCAGTTATAAAAGCCAATCTGGTTCTGCCTGGTGGAAAGAAAACATCTATCAAAGGCTCTGAGTCGGCCACAACTGGATTAAGTAGTGTTTGCAGCTTCCAACATGAGCTATTTGCAAATCACCCAAGAATAATGAATGTCTCCAAGGAGGACTCAGCAGGTCACTGGAAGAGGGCATCGGAGACCCTCCAGACACTCCCAGGCACAGATTCACTCTGCCTCAGGGATTCCCAGAGTCAGGAGGAAAAAAGGGGCAATTTTTCTCATCATTAAAGGGCAGCTGATTGCCTCTAGGGTGGAATGTGGTATCTGCTTAACAGGGTAGCAGTGACAGATTACAGCCGCTTGGGAAGAAGCATCCCATATCTAATTGAAAATCCCAGGGGAACTTTAGGTGGGTCCAACATAATTACCCAAATTGGAGCAGGGCCAATGGGGCTTGATTCTTCAGCTCTGGCTGTGACAGAACAGCGTGTCTGAGCAAAACCAGTGGTTTAAAAACTCCAGGAAGCAGATCAAGGGTTAGAAAGATGTCAGTGGGTGTTTCACCTCCTTGCTGGCGTGAGTTGGAAGGCAGCACCTAGAAGGAACTATTTTGATGTCTAAAAAGCCCTCACCCTGACTCATCCTGAGCCCTTGAGTCATCACTTTGAGAGATGCTGAAGACCTGAAGAAGTGAAGCTCTGGCGGATGCCCCTCCTCCAAAGACCCCCTGGGAGCTGGGAAATCCTCTTAGCTTTTGAGTCAGCAACGTGGCCCTAGCAAAGAGATGCTTGGTGACGTGTTCTGCACTTGAGGAGCCCAGAAATGACCACACCAACACCCTTCTAGCCCCAGCATAGCATCTGCCCTGCAGGACCACTCCAGAAACATTGGGTGAGTGTAGAGGACTCACTCGCTCACACAGTTCAATGAAAATACAAGCCACACACACAGAAACCCTTCAGTGTGCCAGAACTGGTGAATTGCATGGATGGACAAAGGAGCCTGGCGGGCTACAGTCCAAGGGTTGCAAAGAGTCAGACACAACTAAAGTGACGTAGCATGCCTGCACAGGCCCATTATAAAGTGTCAGTTTAGTTCAGTTCAGTCCCTCAGTCGTGTCTGACTCTTTGTGACCCCATGGACTGCAGCACACCAGGCCACCCTGTCCATCATCCACTCCCAGACTTTATTCAAACTCACATCCATTGAGTCAGTGATGCCATCCAACCATCTCATCCTCTTGTCCCCTTCTCCTCCTGCCCTCAATCTTTCCCAGCATCAGGGTCTTTTCAAATTATAAAGTGTTCTTGCCCCAGTTCCCAGAGGATGAATTTGAATTCCCAGGGAGTTAAGCGACCTCCGACCCTGCCCCCGGCCTCTGAGGGGCTAGTGAGCGGGGAAGACAGGAGTCTCAGGGGCCTGAGCCCCTGCCTGTGCTTTTGCCCATGATGCCACAGCCTCTTCAGCCCATTCCCAGCTCAGGAGGCCAGCAGGGGTTGGTGACATGGGCTCAGCCACTCCCGCGAGAATGGTCATCTCCCCTGTCCTTCCTGCATCCTGAAGAAAGCAGAGCCAAAAATACCATTTTTGCAAACTGGAACCCCACCCGAGAACAGGGAACCCTGCATGCGGCAGCAAGAGAAACAAGGACACATCCCACACACCCTGCCCCATGTACGTGATGCCGGGGGGGGGGGGGGGGCGGGGTTGCCTGTGCTTCCAAAACAGAAACATGGTGACAATTCTCAGATTCTCCACTGCTGCTCCACACAGATCTGAGCGAGGAGGCTAGATGTAGCAAAGTCTCAGAGTCTCAATGTTGATGGGAGGAAACAGCCCAGAGGTTCTCCCGGGCCTGGCAACCCCAGACCAGGCCAGGTGCTCCTTCTCCTCCCTTCCCCCCAGGGTCACAGGAAAGGAAACAAAATTTGAACCCAAGAGACTGGAGTTTGGATACTCCTAAAATGTGAGAGACTGGCGTTTGGATGCTCCTAAAATACTACCAGTCTGATTTCGGTGTTGACCATCTGGTGATCTCCCTGTGTAGAGTCTTCTCTTATGTTTTTGGAAGAGGGTGTTTGCTATGACCAGTGCGTTCTCTTGGCAAAACTCTATTAGCCTTTGCCCTGCTTCATTCTGTACTCCAAGGCCAAATTTGCCTGTTACTCCAGGTGTTACCTGACTTCCTACTTTTGCATTCCAGTCCTCTATAATGAAAAGGACATCTTTATGGGTGTTAGTTCTAAAAGATCTTGTAGGTCTTCATAGAACCATTCAACTTCAGCTTCTTCAGCATTACTGGTTGGGGCATAGGCTTGGATTACCGCGATATTGAATGGTTTGCCTTGGAAATGAACAGAGATCATTCTGTCATTTTTGAGAATGCATCCAAGTACTGCATTTCGGACTATTTTGTTGACTATAATGGCTACTCCATTTCTTCTAAGGGACTCCTATGCACAGTAGTAGATATAATGGTCATTTGAGTTAAATTCACCCATTCCAGTCCATCTTAATTCGCTGATTCCTAGAATGTCGATGTTCACTCTTGCCATCTCCTGTTTGACCACTTCCAATCTGCCTTGGAAGGAAAGTTATGGCCAACCTAGACAGCATATTGAAAAGCAAAGACATTACTTTGCCAACAAAGGTCCATCTAGTCAAAGCTATGGTTTTTCCAGTAGTCATGTATGGATGTGAGTTGGACTATAAAGAAAGCTGAGCTCAGAAGAATTTATGCTTTTGAACTGTGGTGTTGGAGAAGACTCTTGAGAGTACTTTGGACTACAAGGAGATCCAACAAGTCTATCCTAAAGGAGATCAGTCCTGGGCGTTCATTGGAAGGACTGATGTTGAAGCTGAAACTCCAATCCTTTGGCCACCTCATGTGAAGAGTTACTCATTGGAAAAGACCCTGATGCTGGGAAGGATTGGGGGAAGGAGGAGAAGGGGACGACAGAGGATGAGATGGCTAGATGGTATCACTAACTCGATGGACATGGGTTTGGGTAGACTCCGGGAGTTGGTGATGGACAGGGGGGCCTGGCATGCTGCAGTTCATGGGGTTGCAAAGAGTCAGATATGACTGAGCGACTGAACTGAACTGAACTGAACTGAACTGAACTGAAATACTACCAGATTCAGCTGTATTTTTCTTTATATTACATTCCATTCTCCATCACCTGCCATCAACAGATGGATGATATTTTGGAATAACCAACAGCACAGTTTAGTTTTATCTCCTTGCTTTAAAAAAATGAAATTGCAGATTTCTCGATTTCATCCTTTCCATGTCAACCCAAAAGGATATCCTAGACCTTCCTCTGTGGGTCCAGGCTGACTCCATGTCACTGACCCCAAATGCTTGACTGAGGGACAGACACAGTGAGCAAAACTGGGCTCATGGAGTGTCAGAAATGGAAAGATTTCCCCTCTTTTCACACATGAAGAAACAAAGGCCCAGGGAGGCACCAAGGGCAGCCCCCGATCCCAGAGCCTGCCGTGGAAACTGGGGTGCCATCCACTCACCAGGGTGAACCCAAGTTTAAGAGACACTGGGTTTGATGTGTTCCTTTACTGCAGGACCTGTCAGGGCCTTGAGCTAGTTAACAGACCTTCTCAGAGCCCTTACCAAGCTCATGTGCACCGTGGTGCTCCCAGGGGAAGAAGGATGGTATGCAGCGATTCCTAGGTTTATTAAGCAAGGATCATCCATTGAGGAAGCACCACAGAGAGCCAGCGGGCCCCAGACCCATCCCCAGACATGCCAGCAATACTGCACCAATCCTGCTGGAAAGATGGCCTTTGAGAATGTGTGTGGCCACGCAAACTCGGGGCACATTCCTCTGCCCTGCTCTGGAGTTGTTTCTGGAGAGCCTGGCTGAAGGAATGGAGGGTGTTCTGTTCACCTGAGCTCCCCCACAGCCTTCAGCTCAGCGCCAGAAACAGCTAGGGCCTGCTGACTGACAGAGGCAAACGCCACAAAATGAGACTGTTTCAAGCCACTCATCCAAACGCGAGCGAAGGTCAAACAAAACAGCTCTGAAGAAGACAGCTGAACACATAGTGCTCTCCCCTCTCCTCTCATCGTCTCCCTGAAGAAGCTTCCAGAGTTGGGAAGGGGGCTTGTTGGGCTTGAGCTGCCACACCACCAAACAGCCACCTCCTCTACCCTCACAAGTCCTCTCTAGGATATAGAAGAAATAGCTGCTGTAATAAGCAGAGTGAACTATTTTCAAGCCCTTTCTTATCTGATCCTCATAGGTTCTTGTGCTTAGTCCCTCAGTTGTGTCTGACTCTTTGTGACCCCATGGACTGAGGCCCACCAGGCTCCTCTGTCCATGAGGATTCTCCAGGCGAGAATATTGGAGTGGGTTGCCATGCCCTTCTCCAGGGGATCTTCCCAACCCAGGGATCAAACCCAGGTCTTCCGCATTGCAGGCGGATTCCTTACTGACTGAGCCACCAGAGAAACCCAAGAATACTGGAGTAGATAGCCTATCCCACTCTTTGCGACCCCCATGGACTGCAGCCTACCAGGCTCCTCTGTCCATGGGGATTCTCCAGGCAAGAATTTTGGAGTCAGTTGCCATGCCCATCCCACTGGGGATCTTCCCAACCCAGGGATCGAACTGGGGTCTCCTGCATTGCAGGCAGATTCTTTACCAGCTGAGCTACCAAGGAAGCCCTGGTTCTTATCTGTACTTAATAACAGAGGTTCTTATCTGCACTTAATTACATGGAAACATAGATGCTCAGGGAGGAGGAGTTTCTGCCAGAGACGGAGCTGTGATTCCCACTCATGTCTGCTAACCCTGAAACCCGCCCTCTCTCCCACTCCATTGAGGGACAGCATTGTTGTGCCCAAGCCAACCCGGAGGCAGGGAGCCCCTGACATTTGGAAAGAGCCTGTTCCTGGAGATTTTCCTTTCCCGGTCCCAAGCCCTATGGCCTGTGTAGGGTGTCAACATACAGAACCCGAGATCCTTAGGGCATCAGGGACTTAGCTGGTGGGCTCCATCTGAGGTCTGAGTGCCAGCTCCACGTCCTGGCTTGGACACAGCAGGCTTACGTCTTGCTCCTCTCCCTGACCCCTGACCCCTCATCCTTGGCTGATGGTCTGAGCAGACCCAGTGCTGCCAGTGTTCCTGGGCTGCCTACCCTCTCTGACCCCCTAGGGCTATGGGCCCCCACCAGCCGCCTGAGCTCTCTGGAGGGTCCCAGGTGCTACACCCTTAGTCCCAGCCCCACTGGTCGGCCCTCCCTACAGTTACTGCTGCCTGGAGAGGACCATGCAGGGGCGAGGACTTAGAAGTGACAGGAAGACTGACCTTGATGGTCTTAGTTCTAGAAGTTTTAGACCCACTTTTGAGGAATATTAAGGCCTTTGAATTTTTGAGTCTCTGAGGGGTAAGTAACATTAAATGTATGGGAGATTAAAAACAGTAACACAAATCCCTGTCTTCACTTTCAAAATTTGTTTCGAGTCACCATTTGTACCTACTATGTCCGATACATGTTTTTCAATCTGAAAGCAACGTTCAGATAAATTATCCCCACTTTACAGTGGAGGGCATGGAGGCTCAGAGGGGTTAGGGCAGGGCTGATGGTCATACAGCACGAAAACAGCAGAGCTGAGGTTCAAATGCAGCAGGTCTGACCGACTCTAGCGTCTAGGCTTTTAACCTGTCAGTACAAGACTATCAGAGCACCATCGCTCCCAGATATCCTGCCACCCCAGTGGAAAGTTTATAAAACATCGAATAATATCAGCACCAGGGGAGTGCAGCACTGTGGGGGACGTTGGACGATCCAAGCAGTCCCCAGCCTGAGTCCCAGAGGCACCTCCTCTTAGCTGCGTGGACCTAGGCGAGCCTCTCAGCCTCTCTGAAGCCTGACTTCCTTCTCTATACAACAGAAACAAACATCCCTACAATAGGAGCTGTCATGATCTTTGAAGATGTGAAGTTCCCGGCACACAGTAGGTGCTCAGTAAATACGACGCACTCAGCAAGCAGTTCTTGAGCACCTACTGTGTCAACCAGGGCTCCATGAGAGCCACCCAGCCTGTGTCTGCCAAACCGTGACACCCCTCCCTTTCCCCCCCATGCTGGGGTCCTTCCCCAGAAACACCTTTCAGAAGAAAGATCAGAATAATCAGGACTCACGGGATCAGAGTCTTTTTCTGAACCTTGGGGTGACCATTTGGGTTGTAATAACCGGGTCCCGGGCCCGTTGACGTCAGTTTTAATCCACGGTCGGTTTTTGATTTAAAACAAGACATCAGTATCTTTGGCGACTGCTTCACAAGGGATTCGTTGACATTGTAATGCCCTGAGAGGAAAGAAATTTTAAGACAGAATAAGGAACCCTTCTCAAATAAGTAAAAAAGCAGTGCCTTATGCCTAAGAATATATTTTATGACTATACGGCAGTATCGCCCCAGGATGGTCAAGCGTTAGGGTCCGTCCGGAATAACTGAAAACAACATTCACCATTTAGAGAATGTGCGCCCATGCAACACAGACTTACTCATCCAACCCTCACGGCAGCCCTGCAAGGTGGGTGTTGGCACATCCTTTCTGAACATGAGGAAACAGACTCGGAGACATTCAGTCCCTTGCCAAGAGACACTCATCTAACCAGGGCCTAAGCCTAGCGTCTTGCTGTATAAACTAAGGACAATAATTCTTCCAACAACTGGGAGGCTACGGTAGTAAAAGAACCTTCTAGGTTCCTGGCACATGGTAGTTGTTCAGTAACCACTGTGCAGTTTGTTGCTATTTAGTTGCTAAGTCATGTCTGACTCTTTTGGGACCCCATGAAGTATAGCCTTCCAGGCTCTTCTGTCCACAGAATTTTCCAGGCAAGGATACTAGAGTGGTTACCACTTCCTTCTCCAAGGGATCTTACTTACCAAGTGACTGAACTTGCGTCTCCAGCGCTGCTGGTGGATTCTTTACCACTGAGCCACCTAGGAAGCTCAATAACGCTTAATTATGTGATTAATAAATATTTACTGAGCACCTACTGTGTGGACCCAGAACCATCTGCCTTCAATGTCCATTCTTCCCTATCATACCCTGTCTCAAGAAACTGTCAGAATAAAAGTACGTTGTTCACAAAGCTATAAGGAAGAAGAGAATGATCTGGGCTGAGGTAAAGTGGGAGCAGTCTCACCCCTAAAAAGCTGGTGGATTAGTTACTTCATTGTGTCCGACTCTTTGCAGCCCCATGGATTATAGCCCGCCGGGGTCCTCTGTCCAGTGGATGCTCCAGGCAAGAATACTGGAATGGGTTGCCATTCCCTTCTCCAGGGGATCTTCCCAACCCAGGGATCAAACCTGTCCCCTGCGTACCCTGCAGTGGCAGGCAGATTCTTTACCACTGAGCCACCAGGAAGCCCAAAGAGCTGGCAGCTCTGTAAATGAGTGCAGGCATTTTGGGGTGCAAAGCAGCAGTACTAGGCAAAGGCCTTCAAGATGCTGCATGTATTTTGATATATATAAAAATATGTACATATATTTATATATATATACACTCATTTGTGTCAGGTCTTAGTTGCATCACATGGGATCTTAAGTTGTGCCACAAGGACTTTCCAGTTGTGGCGAGCAGGTTCAAGAGTTTTGGGCTCAGGCGTACTTGCCTCGTGTCACATGGGATCTTAGTTCCCCAACCAGGGATCAAACCTGTGTCCTCTGCATTACAAGCCAGATTCTTAACCACCGGACCACCAAGGAAGTCTGCCAAAATGCTGCACGCTTTGACCCTGGTTTCCCATTACTTGGAAATTAAGAAAATTATTCAACATGATGCAAAAGCTCTAAGCCTAAAGACATATACCACTGCAGTAGCTACAGTGTGAGAAACGGTGAATAGCCTAACGCACAAGTACAAGGGCACAGTTATGGGAAAACAGCTCGCTCTGGTGGAATATCAGCCCTGCGGGTGGTAAATATGGTGGTGAGGCCCACGGCAGTGTTCTTGAAAATAAAGGTGAGAGAAAGCAAGTAAAATAAAGCCTAACAGTCTATACTGTGTGTACTATGACACCAGTGTACAAACGGATACACCTGAATGAAAAATAGGTGGGAACCCAGAAAAAGCAGGGGAAACTATAACGGTGGCATTGTGCTTGCAAAAAATATTTGAAACTTTCTAAACTTCCTAAAGCTAATTTTGTTTTAAATGAAATCAACCTTTCCATTGCAAGATCACTGGAAACAACAATATGGGATCTATTAGCGAGATTTTACTTAAATGGGAATGGTGATGGCAAAAGTGAAGGGAAGCAGAGTCTCCATGGAAGCAGGTGGATAGATTATCTCTGTGCTGAAGGGCAGTTTGGTCACAAATATCAAAAACCTTAAATATTTTACATGCCTTTTGACTTAGCAGTTTCACGTTAGGCAATTTATCTAAGGAAATAATCTCAATTGTACACAGGTGTGAGCTATAAGGATGTTTGCTCCCACTCTATTTATGTGAGTAATCAGTTTGAAACAACCTAAATCTCCAGCAAGGGAGCATTTTTCCCCTTAAGTTATGATACCACTGGATAATGAAATACTACACAGCCATTTGGGCTTCCCAGGTGGCACTAGTGGTAAAGAACTCGCCTGCCAACGCAGTAGACTAAGACGTGGGTTCCATCCGTGAGTTAGGAAGATCCCTTGGAGGAGGGTATGGAAATTCACTCCAGTGTTCTAGCCTGGATAATCCCACAGACAGGGGAGCCTGGTGGGTTATGGTCCGTAGGGTTACAAAGAGTCAGACAGAACTGGAGTGACTTAGCACACACGCATTAACAAAAGACGTTCTAGGAGAATTTTTATTTGTTTAAATTGGAGGATAATTGTTTTACAATATGTGTTGGCTTCTGCCATACATCAACATGAATCAGCCATAGCATGAAAAGATGACGTGAGAAGATAGTCCCAATACACCCTTAAATAAAAAAAAAACAAAACAGATGTCCAGCTCAGTTCAGTTCAGTTCAGTCACTCAGTCATGTCTGACTCTTTGCGACCCCATGAGCTGCAGCATGCTAGGCCTCCCTGTCCATCACCAACTCCCGGAGTCTACCCAAACCCATGTCCATCGAGTCGGTGATGCCATCCAACCATCTCATCCTCTGTCGTCCCCTTCTCCTCCTGCCCCCAGTCCTTCCCAGCATCAGGGTCTTTTCCAATGAGTCAGTTCTTTGCATCAGGTGGCCAAAGTATTGGAGTTTCAGCTTCAACATCAGTCCTTCCAATCAACAACCAGGACTGATCTCCTTTAGGATGGACTGGTTGGGTCTCCTTGCAGTCCAAGGGACTCTCAAGGGTCTTCTCCAACACCACAGTTCAAAAGCATCAATTCTTCAGTGTTCAGCTTTCTTTATAGTCCAACTCTCACATCCATTCATGACCACTGGGAAAACCATAGCCTTGACTGGACGGACCTTTGTTGACTAATGTCTCTGTTTTTTAATATGCTGTCTCTGTTGGTCATAACTTTCCTTCCAAGGAGTGTCTTAACTTCATGGCTGTAATCACCATCTGCAGTGATTTTGGAGCCCCAAAAATAAAGTCTGACACTTTTTCCACTGTTTCCCCATCTATTTCCCATGAAGTGATGGGACCAGATGCCATGATTTTAGTTTTCTTAATGTTGAGCTCTAAGCCAACTTTTTCACTCTCCTCTTTCACTTTCATCAAGAGGCTCTTTAGTTCTTCTTCACTTTCTGCCATAAGGGTGGTGTCATCTGCATATTTGAGGTTATTGATATTTCTCCCAGCAATCTTGATTCCAGCTTGTGCATCCTCCAGCCCAGCGTTTCTCATGATGTACTCTGCATATAAGTTAAATAAACAGGGTGATAATATACAGCCTTGATGTACTCCTTTTCCTATTTGGAACCAGTCTGTTGTTCCATGTCTAGTTCTAACTGTTGCTTCCTGACCTGCATACAGGTTTCTCAAGAGGCCAGCTCAGGTGGTCTGATATTCCCATCTCTTTCAGAATTTTCCAGTTAGCAGCATTTGTAATACTGGTATATGAGAAGGTTAGATAGTATTACAGACACAATGGACATAAATTTGAGGAAACTCTGGGAGACAGTAGAGGACAGAGGAGCCTGGCATGCTCCAGTCCATGGGTTCTCAGAGAGTCAGACACAACGTAGCAACTGAACAATAAAACAATGTATCTCTCAAATCATCTTCCTGTTTCATTTATATATATATATATTGTTTTTAATTTTTATTCCTCTTTAAAGCAATGCTTGATTATAAAATGTTAAAGAGCAGAAGCAAGCAGGAGAGGCACTTATCCTCTTACAGCCCAGAAAAAAACAGGTGACTACTCTGCTATATTTACTCCCGGTCCTTCTCTCGTTCGCTAGATGCTGTCTCTTGGAGCTGGGCCCACAGTGTGGATTAAATTGTATCACCCACCCTGGTTTTTTTTGATAAGCTATTCTTTATTTTTTGTTACATGAACAGTATCTTCTTGCTGCTTTAATTTGTATTCCTTTGACTTTTGGTGCGAGTGGACCTACTCGCTGCTGCAGTGCGCGGGCTCCTCACTCCCGTGGCTTCCTGGTTGCAGAGCACAGGCTCGAGATTTGTGGGCCTCGGTAGTTTTGCCACGTGGGCTTTAGCTGCTCCATCACATGTGGAATCTCCCCAGGCCAGGGACTGAATCTGCGTCTCTAGTTCCCTGCATTGGCAGGCAGATTCTTATCCACTGCACCACCAGGGAAGTCCACTCCCATTTTTCAAGTGACACTTTAAGATAGAAGTGTTTCCTCATGTTCTTGTAACTTTTAAAAAAAAAAAAAAGAGGGGTAGAGAGGAGGCCTGGAAAAGTTTTCATTTCGGTCCCAAAGAAGGTCATTACCAGAGAATGTTCAAACCACTATTCAGTTGTGTTCTTTCACATGCTAGTAAGGTCATGCTCAAAATTCTTCAAGCTAGGCTTCAGCAGGTGGTGAGCTGAGAACTTCCAGATGTAGGTTTAGAAAAGACAGAGAAACTAGAGATCAAATTGCAACATTTGTTGGATCATAAAGAAAGCAAGGGAATTCCAGAAAACATTTACTTTTTCATTGACTATACTAAAGCCTTTGACTGTGTGGATCACAACAAACTGTGGAAAATTCTCAGAGAGATGGGAATACCAGACCACTTTACCTGTCTCCTGAGAAACCTATATGTGATCAAGAAGCAACAGTTAGAAGCACCTGGACACTGAACAACTGACTGGTTCAAAATTGGGAAAAGAGCATGACAAGGCTGTATATTGTCACCCTGCTTATTTAACTTCTGTGCAGAGTACATCATTCGAAATGCTGGGCTGGATGAATCAGAAGCTGGAGTCAAGATTGCTGGGAAAAATATCAATAACCTCAGATATGCAGATGACACCACCCTTATGGCAGAAAGTGAAGAGGAAGTAAAGAGCTTCTTGGTGAGGGTGAAAGAGGAGAGTGAAAATGCTGGTTTGAAACTCAGCATTCAAAAAACTAAGATCGTGGCATCGGTCCCATCACTTCATGGCAACCAGAAGGGGGAAAAGTGGAAGCAGTGACAGATTTTATTTTCTTGGGCTCCAACATCACTGTGGATGGTGACTGCAGCCATGAAATTAAAAGACGCTTGCTGCTTGGAAGGAAAGCTATGGCAAAACTTGACAGCATATTGAAAAGCAGAGACATCACTTTGCCAACAAAGGTTCATCTAGTCAAAGCTATGGTTTTCCCAGGAGTCATGTATGGATGGGAGAGTTGGACCATAAAGAAGGCGGAGTGCTGAATAATTGATGCTTTCCAATTCTGATGTTGGAGAAGATTCTTAAGAGTCCCTTGGACTGCGAGGAGGTCAAACCAGTCAATCCTAAAGGAAATCGACCCTGACTATTCATTGGAAGGACTGATGCTGAAGCTGAAGCTCCAGTACTTTGGCCACCTGATGCAAAGAGCTGACTCATTGGAAAAGACCCTGAAGCTGGGAAAGATTGAAGGCAAAAGGAGAAGGTGGCTGCAGAACATGAGATAGTTAGATAGCATCACTGACTCAATGGACATGAATTTGAGCAAACTCCGGAAGATAGCGTCGGAGAGGGGAGCCTGTTGTGCTGTAGTCTGTGGGGTTGCAAAGTGTCAGACATGGTGACTGAACCACAATGTCAACAAGAGAGGTGGATGTTGGGGACGTGCCTGGCCTTGTGCTTGGCTCCCCCAGACTTTAGAAATTCCAGTCAGCCAATATGTAAAGGTGGGCATTCCACTCAGAGCTGAAGGCAGACCAGAGGGGCCCCCAGCGCCCCCGGGGGGCCAGGCACTCGAGCAGTCACAAGATGGCGGGAATTCCAGTCACAGTTCCACATCTGGTTTCTTCCCACCCCGAGAGAAGCCGAAACCACAGCGTTTTCCGAAGAGATCTAAGCAGATTGCTTTTCTCAGAGGAGGCGATTCCCCAGGCTCTGGCCCCTGGAAAACCGGGGGACACTGGGAGAGTCTTTAAGGAACCAGGCCTCAGAGCTGGATAAGGGGCCTGGATTCAAACCCAGGTGTGGCCCCCTGTGCTAGTCACCTGCTCTCTGTATATCATTTTGCATGTTAAGCTGCTATAATAATAATGTGTGCTAAGTCACTTCAGTCGTGTGTGACTCTTAGCAACCCCATGGACTGTAGCCCACCAGGCTCCTCTGTCCATGGGATTCTCCAGGCGAGAACACTGGAGTGGGGTGCTATGCCCTCCTCCAGGGGATCTTCCCAGCCCAGGGATCGAACCCGCATCTCTTACATATCCCACACTGGCATGCAGATTCTTTTACCACTAGCGCCACCTGGAAAGGTCAATATGATAATAATAATAACCCACACTCTTTGAGCACTCGGGCGCCAGGCAATGATCCCTGGGGCTTTGAAAGCTTGTGGCACACAGTAGGAGCTTAACAGATGCTAGTGGCCACCTCTGCCCTGCCTGCTGTGTTTCAGGGGGCCCCTGAGGACCCTCCCAGAGGGCAGGTCTGCTCACATTCCTAGGCTCACTGGTGGGACCTCTGGCCCAAACCCAGACAGAGGTTTGTTCTCCTGTCTAAACAAACAAGGTGGGGTTTTGCCCGTGGTGATGCAAGGCAGGGAGCTTAGCTGGGGCTGAACCCCCTAATTAGGGCTGGTTTTCTTATTCAGCCTCAGACTGATCTTCTCAACTTTAATCTGGATTTGCTGAAATCTGACATGTGCTGCAACTTTACCCACACCCTGCTCCCGAGAAGCGTCACTGCAGAGGCACTCCTTCCCGGCTCCTCCTCTGGGCTCTGGGGCCCGGAGCTCCCTCGGGGGTCTCTGGGACCCATTTGGGAAGGTCTAATCTAACCAGTGTTCCTGGAGTGAGGACTGTTATGTCACCAGATCTCTCTGGAAACTTTTCACTAAGGCTGGTGCGGGGTGCAGGATGGGGGCAACGCCTGTCCCCACTCAGCAGGGAAAACATTTGCCGGCAAGCCCTGTGCGTTCCCGAACCTCAGAGTCAGAAGTCGCCTTGGGAGGACGTGGATAAGAGGCTCCTCTGGGCTGAGGCCTGCCACTTCTTAGATGTGTGAGGCCTCTCTGGGCCTCCTTTGCCGCATCTGAAACACAAGACTAAGAGTATGGTTCTTGGAGGACAGATGTGTGAGGACCGCATGCCAAAAGCACAGCGCACGAGCTCTGTGAACAGAGCACTCCCCCAGTGATTTGGTGTTAACGGTGAAGCTGCTGGCCGGCTTCGGAGGAAAGGAATATTGCAGCGCATGCTCAGGGATCACCCTGCCTTCCCCCCAGGGTCCGCGATGGCACCCGGGGTGTGCGCAGGGCACCCTTCAGGCTCGAGAAGACACCTCCCCAGCTGCTGCCGGATGCGCCGGGTGTCTGAAAGGGAGCAGACCCCAGAGCCGGCTGTTCTTCCACTGAGTGGGGAGCCATTCCCCTCCTCTTCCTACAACACCTGCCTGCACCCCACACCCCCCCCAAAGCCTGAGGTGAAAGTGTTAATCCCTCCGTCGTGTCCGACTCTTTGTGACCCCATGGATGGTAGGTAAGCCGCCAGGCTCCTCTGTCCAGGGAATTCTTCAGGCCAGAATACTAGAGTGGGTAGCCATTCCCTTCTCCAGGGGATCATCCCGACCCAGGGATCAAAGCAGGTCTCCTCCATTGCAGGCAGTTTCTTTACCATCTGAGCCACCAGGGAGAGAGACTCCCTGTGAAGGAACGGGTGCCCTGCTGATCAGACCTGAAACAGGAAGCCGTAGGTCAAGGCCAGTGCAAAGCAGCTGCTTACCTGGGGCAGGTCCTGCTCTAGAAACACTGAAAAGTCCTCTCTGGGTTTTGGACATGAACCCAGCTCGGGCACAGACATTGTTTGCCTGCTTGCAGCAGGAGTCGGAGGCCTGGGGGGAGAAAACATGCTCAGTGCACTCAGCATCTTTCCTTTCTTTGTCCCTCTCGTCAGGTCAGGACAACTGGCACTTTGGGGTTAAACAAACAAACAAACAGATTTAAACCTGTTCTCAGAAAATGAGCAGACGTGAGTGGAAGGGGTCATAGTGGCTGTGCCTTCACCATCGCCCCAGCTGCAGGGGGCCATGACTTTTCATCACCAGCCAGGGTCTGGGGAGTCAACCCAACGCCGAGGATGGGGCCCTGTGCCAGCCTGTAGACCCGGCTTCCCTGATCACTTCCCTCACTTGGGGAGGGGCATCCTGCTCAAACTGTTCAGTTTCTCTGGATTTGAGTTTTTTTCTCATCTGTAGGATGGATCAGATCATTCTTGCTCGACTTGAGGCAGAGAGCTGTTGGCGTGGGGGGACCAGTCAATATAAATCACCTGCCGGAAAGTGGGCTTATTTTTTATGTGTAATGTTTCATATAACTAGAATATGAAGAAAATCATTAAAATTTTACTGAAAGACATAAAAGAAAACATAGTAAATTAAAAGATATATTGCGTTTCCAGATTATCCAAAGCTGTAAAGATTTCCACCCAACTTATTTGTAAACTCAATGCAGTTGCATTTAAAACTCAATAGGACGTTGACAAAAGAATCATAAACCTAGAAGGCAAACATATAGGAAAACTTAGAATACACTTAGTAATATGGAATTGGTTAAGATAGCCACAGTAAATCCATCCAAAGCAACACCTTGCACTTTGAAACGTTCTTGTAAAAACTTATCAACGTGGAAAGATGGTCACAAATAGTATACTGGAAAAAGTTGCAGCATGTTTAGTTTGAGCCCAGGTGGGTAAACTAAATACACAAATAGAAAGAGAAAGTTTAAAAAATAAATAAAATAACAAATAAATAAAAATAAAAAGTGCGTAAAGCTACCTAGGCAAATTATTTTCATAACTTTTTCTCTATGATTCTCATTCTTTTTGAACACCGAGTCCTACATGTCCCCACCCTCATTCCTCACTGCTCAAATAATCCTTCTATACGTGCAGGATATAGGACGTACAAAGAAATCATGTAACTTCAGATTGTGATAAGATTTACAAGCACTGCGTCGTCTTGACTTTTCTGGACTGACCAGAAAATAAGGATTTTGGTCGACTCAGGCACTATACAGTTGAGAGGGATCGGTGTGTTCAGAACTCTAAAAATAATTTTGGAAAAAATAAAAGAACCCTGAGATCATTCTTATGATGAGTCATAAATATGTTAAATGCCAATTGGGAGTCAGTCGCCTGTATTCATTAGATAAAAGTTGCAATAAAAGTTGTACCCGCCATGGCTGGGACTATTTACTGAATGAGTGAAACTGTTTGCTGGGGCCAAGATGGCTTGATTTTCTGTGATACTCCTTTGTGAAAAAAAAAAAAAAGTTTCTGAAGAAATGCAGATGGCATTTTGATTTTGTGTTGACAAAGGTAGAGGAATTTAGTTTTTCCCAGGGTACCAAATGGTCAGACTGCCTGCAGAGAGGGCAAACAAAAAAATCAGATGGGCCAGGCTAATTACTGGACACAGGCAGAGGAGCCAGGATGCCAGAGGGGAGGTAATAACAGGTACGGAGGGGAAGCCTTTGAGTAGAGAATCGGGGGGATCACAGGTAAGCAAAGGCAGAGAGAGGCCTTGACAGCCTCAAAGCACAGTGTGGCTAACAGGATTACTGCATTTCTGCTGCTCGCCCGTTGACTCAACCATTGTTCTCAGGTCTGAAAAAAGCCTTCTGTAGACAAAACACTGCTTCAGCCTTATTCTTCACCCAGACAGAAAAGCAACAGAAAAGGGGGACACTTCTGTATACCTACACTGACTCTGTGTCACGTGTATTTCACCATTAGACTAAGAGTCAGCTCCACTGGCAGATTAAAAAAGAATGAAGCAGATTTATTGTATTACCACCAGAGAGGAAAAAACCTCAGATATTAAGCAGAAATGCATGCATGCGATGGACAGTATAATCCCCAAACTGAGGGAAGGACTAAGGAGAGGAAGAGAGTATGAACAAAATTGCCCCTGGTTTTGCTTCGTAATGTATTTATTTGTTTTAACTGGAGGATAATTACTTTACAATATTGTAATGGTTTTTGCCATACATCAGTATGAATCAGCCATAGGCATACACCAGCCATAGCCCCTGGTTTTGATGGTTGGTTTGCAAAGCAGAATGATAAGGGACTTCTACTTTCTGATTTGCAGGTTTCTGTGATGCTTGGATGTGTTTTATGATGAGCATGTCTTTCTTTCAGAGCCACATTAAAACAATAAATGAACAAAAACCCTGCAAACTAAAACTGATCTGTTGGCAGGAGGACAGAGTTCTGACCTGGGGAATGGTCATTCCTTAATTAACAAAGGAAGTTATGCCTTTAGGCCATAAGCATTTATTGCACGCTTACTGCATACCAGGACTGGAGCTGAGCCTTCAAGGAACAGTGGGCTGGGGACATGAAGGTATTAAGCGCTAACTAGAGCGCCCTTCAGCTCCCCCCAGAATGTCGCAGAGAGGGGGCGCTCACCTTCTCTGACCACTCAGTCTAAAATATACGCCTACTTCTATACCGCATACATATTCTCTTTCTCAGGGTCCAACTGTTTGTCTTCCTCAAAGCTGGCCATGGTGTGTAATTATCTTGCTTGCTGGTCTGCTAGTTCTCGTCTCTAGGTGCCCACTGGATTCTAAGTTGTATTGCTGAGACAGAGCAGTCACACAAGTTACGAAGGGAAGCCCAGCAAGGCTGGGACACGGAAACTCTGATCATGCCCCAGTTTTAAACCTCAGCACCTAGCTGTTCTCACTGGTATGCATAGTCACTTCAAGTTGGGTGACTTTGGGCAAGTCCCTTCCCCTCTGTGAACCTCAACTTCCTCTTCTGTAAATTGAGAATAAGAGAATCTATTTCCAGGTTCTTGTGAGTATGAAATCAGTGAATATACAAGTCTTAGAACAGAACATAGGCCATGAAAAGTGCTTCATCATCTCATCATCATTATTATTTTCAGGCTCCAATTACCCTAGGAGAAGAGTATCTGGAGCTATACTATCCCAAACAGAAGCTACCGGCCACATATAGCTATTGAGTGCTGGACACATGGCTGGTCCACATGCAGACGGGCTGTGAGTATAAAATGCATGCTGAATTTTTAAGATTTAATATGAGGGAAAGAATTTAAAACATTTAATTAGTTATTTTTATATTGATTAGATATTGGAATATCTTGAACATACTGGGTTAAATAGAATATATTATTAAAACTAATTTCACTTGTTCCTTTTTACTTTTAAATGTAGCTACTAGGAAAACAGCAGAGACATCACTCTGCCAGCAAAGGTCCATATAGCCAAAGTTATGGTTTTTCCAGCAGTCATGTACGGATGTGAGAACTGGACCATAAAGAAGGCTGAGCACTGAAGAATTGATGCTTTCCAATTGCGGTGCTGGAGAAGATTCTTGGGTGTCCCTTGAACTGCAAGGAGATCAAACCAACCAATCTTCAAGGAAGTAAACCCTGAATATTCATTGGAAGAACTGATGCTGAAGCTGAAGCTCCAAACTTTGGTCACTTGATGCGAAGAGCCGACTCATTGGAAAAAACCCAGATGCAAAAGATTGAAGGCAAAGGGAGAATGAGGGCGGCAGAGGCCGAGATGTTTAGATAGCATCACTGACTCAATGGACATGAATTTAAGCAAACTCCGGGAAATAACGGAGGACAGGCAAACCTGGCGTGCTGTAGTCCACAGGGTTGCAAAAAGTCAGACACGACTCAGCGACTGAGCAACCACAACAACTAGGAAAACAAATTACTTTTGCGGCTCCTATTGTATCTTTTCTGGACAGTGCTGGCCTAACAGGCACTTACATTGCTTTGAGCACATTGTAATTGACTGGATCCATCGAAGAAGGTGGGCAGGATCTTTGCAGTTGGAAAAATAACTATTATCTATAAGTGTTATAAAAGAAAAAGGACATTTAAATGGAAGCATTCTAAGACCAAAATATTTGGAAATTATAGCATAACAGTATCACTGCCTTGCCTGCAGTTCATGTCTTGGGCATTTCAGAGGGCTTTCATATTGTGCTCTCGTCTGCTTCCTATCATAACCCTATTGGGCAAGTATAATTAATTCCATTTTACAAATGAAACCTGAGTGGTATCTTGACTTCCGCAAAGACAGTTCTACTGATTACCATGCATTGTGGAATCCTCATGCACCAGGGGCCGTGCTAAGTAAGCACTAGGCCTAGACTACCTCGTTTAATGTTTGCATTAGCATTAGGGAGTGGACATAAAACCCCACTTTGTGTGCATTCGAACTAAGTTACTTCAGTTGTGTCTGACTCTTTTCAACCCTACGGACTGTAGCCCACCAGGCTCCACCGTCCGAGGGATTCTCCAGGTGAGAATACTGGAGTGGGTTGCCATGCCCTAGCCTCCTCCAGGGGATCTTCCTGATCCAGGGATAGAACCAATGTCTCTTACATCTCTTGCACTGGCAAGCGGGTTCTTTACCATTAGTGCCACATGGGAGGGCATAGCCCCATAACCACACTTTACATATTAATAAACTGAGTCCTGACAGGTTAATGGACTTGCCCAAAGTCACACACACATAGAAAATGGCAGAGTCAAGATTTGAACCCAAGCCCATCTCTTACCCATTAACCACACTGTTCTGCCTAAGTGACTGCAAAGTGATTGGAACTGGAGAAGCACTGAAATGAAAGTCACTCAGTAGTGTCTGACTCTTTGTGACCCCATGGACTATACAGTCCACAAAATTCTCCAGGCCAGAATGCTGCAGTGGGTAGTCTATCCCTTCTCCAGGAGATCTTCCCAACGTAGGAATGGAACTGGGGTCTCCTGCATTGCAGGCGGATTCTTTACCAACTGAGCTATCAGGGAAGCCCTGGAGAAGCACTACTATTAAAGAAACCAGTTTTCTGATATGGAAAGATAGAAGTTTATTTTCCCTGTAACAATCTAAAAAGTAAGTGAATAATATAATCATTGCTGTAGATGAGAAAACCGTCCCAGAAAGTTATGTGATAGGTCGTTGTTTAGTTGTTTAAGTCATGTCCGACCCCATGGACTGCAGCACGCCAGGCTTCCCTGTCCTTCACAATCTCTTGGAGTTTGCTCAGATTCATGTCCACTGAGTCAGTGATGCTATCTAACCATCTCTTGTTCTACAGTCCCTTTCTCCTTTTGCCTTCAATCTTTCCCAGCATCAGAGTCTTTTATAATGAGTTGGCTCTTTGCATCAGGTGGCCAAAGTATTAGAGCTTCAGCTTCAGCATCAGTCCTTCCAATGAATATTCAGGGTTGATATCCTTTAGGATTGACTGGTTTGACCTCCTTGCTGTCCAGGGGACTCTCAAGAATCTTTTCCAGCACCACAATTGGAAAGCATCAATTCTTTGGCACTCAGCCTTCTTGTGGTCCAACTCTCATATCCGTACACAACTACTGGAAAAAACACAGCTTTGACTATATGGACCTTTGTTGATAAAGTGAAGTCTCTGCTTTTTAATACACTGTCTAGGTTTATCATATTAGCTTACCTTTCAAGGAGCAAGCATCTTTTAATTTCATGTCTGTGATAGGAGCGACTGCAGTTAAGAGTTTTCCAGGGCAGGGGTTTTTTTCACTGCTCCATACTGACTTCCGTGTTGCCCACACCTTTCTCTGGGTTCAGAAAATTCCCTGTGAGAGCCTTGCACAGCCTCATGTGGCCACTGCGTAGTCAACAAATGCTAACCAATTGGGTTAAATGCTATTTTTCAAAGCTCCCCACGTCCCTTCTTTCATTCTTAGTAAACCGTTCACTCAATATATATGTAAGAAGCTTAGCAAGTGTTCTCACATTATACTGGTTTGGTGCAGGGGTTTCAAATTTGAGCACTTTCTCATAGCTTCGCAACTGGAACATGCTGGAACAGGAATTGCTGAAGTCTCTCTTCGAAACAAGATGAGATGGGATAGTGTACGCATTAGCTGCCGGGTATTTAGAAACGATGGCATCCAGTCGGGCACACTGCGAGGAGAAAGTCAAAGGAATACACGTTGTCATGTGTCCCATGGCTTCCAAGGACAGGTTGTCAGAAAGATGGCGTTCAGCACCATCTAAAAGCATTTCATAAAAGGTGAAACCCTGGCAGGCAACACAGATAAAATGACCATGGGCTTTGAGGATTTGTTCTTGGAAAATGCAAGTTCAGACCTGTGTTAACTTCTGTAAACTAACTTGAATTATTCATCCTATGTTTGGGACTTGGCAAAAGTAATTTCGCCATCAAAGCATTTCCACCCAATCCCGTTTCAGGCCACTTACACTTGACTCATCAGCTGGTGGGTGATTTATATGATGGGAAGCTTTCTGCTTTCTTCTTCCAACCTTGGTTTTTCCTTTGAGTGAAACTCTCACTTCTTATTTCTAAGGTTAAATAATCTGAATTTTCTAAATAAGAAGTTTGCTTCTCATGCATTAAAGGTCCCAGGGCTTGCCTCCCACCCATGTCTCCCATCCCCCACCAACCCACTGATTTCATAAAACCTTACAATTTTTTTCGTTGTTGCTGTTTCAACAGAAACCAATCCTACTCCTTCCAGGAAGCCACGATTAACTATTTTCGGTTAAAAAAACAAACAGAATCAATGTTTGCCAAATGAAAAGGGACAAAAGCCATAAAAACTAGGTGATAACATCACTTTACCCTGGGATAGTAAGGCAAGTAATGAAGTCTGATTAAAAAAAAAAGAAAAGAAAATCTTTTTTTCCTCCATTATTTTATGGTTAAAAGCTTGAGAAAATTGCCCTGGGTTTCCTCCACTTGACAGGGGTCAATAACCACACAAGCACAGAGAGTGGAGGAGGCCTCGGGCAGGCATGAGCAGCCCACCCGACTCCTCTCCGCACATGACGGCTGTGCGTCTCACCATCTGGGTCGTGGACCACCACCTGTCACCAGAAGCAGGGCGTTCTGTCCAGCGACTGGCCTGGGTTCGAGTCCCAGCTCTGCCTCCTCCTAACTGCAAGGACCCATCGATGTTCCTGGAAGTAAGGTCTCCCCAGCCTTGGACTCACTTTACGTGTGCATTTGGGGCAAGAGTTCTTTGCAGGGGATGTTCCATTGAATCCGTATGACAGGCCTGGATCAGGGAAATTATGATGATCCCCGCTTTGCAGATGAGGACCCCCAAACTTCCTCAGCTAGAGAAGTGGTGGAACCAACATTCTCACCTCCACGAGATGATACGGATCAGACACCCATTCCAAGGAAGAACGGGCTGAGAGGAGTCACAGCCACATGGTCTCACCTACAAGATGAGCCGCTGATAAGTGTCTGTGGGAGGTTTTAGCTCAGAAAGGATCACTGTCTGAAACCGCCTGTGTTCATCGGTACAGACACCCCTCTGCTCTCCTTCTAACTTCCAGAGAAGAAGGGTGGCAAGGTAGGACCATCCTCAGTGCCGCTGTGTGTAGTGTGTCTCTCGGAGTCGCCCAAAAGAGTAGGCAGAGCATGTTTTGCTAAAGCACTACTTCCCTGAAGTTAAAGCAACACTCTGTAGTTAAAGTTTGAACGGAAGAGCCTGCACTGTTGTTCCCCATTTGGTTGTTGCTGTTTACATTCTGTTGTTGAACCTACATCTTCAGAAGCTTTTTGGCAGCTTATATATTGAATGCTTCAGTTTCATGGTCAAGAGGGGATCAGTGGCCATAGATAATGACAACCGATTTGTCTGTTTTCTTTTGTCTTTTTTTTCCATGACTGTACCTAATGCCTCATCTTGATCTACAAGCAAAATCTAGCCAACCTAAAAATAAGTGTTTTGTGGTTTATCTAGGAATAATACAGAAAATATTGCTGCTGTTTTTGGTGAAGAAAATCAATTTTGTATGGTTCATTTCAACTTAAATAAAATGTGAGTCTTGTTTGAAGTTCAGGTACATTATTTTGGTGGGGACAAAACAGATTCTTGTGGTAAATTATCTTTTCAAAAATGTTTATCACCTTCACAATTGAAGATAAGTTTGTTTGTTCGTTTGGTAGCTGGTTTACTACTGGGGAAATTTAAAAATCCATTTTAATTGTGAAATTATTAAATGTAAGATCTATCTAACTTTTAAAATATATGTTGTAGAACCCTTGAAAAAAAAAAGAAACAAAGCACTATTTTCCAAAGTGTGTTCCTTGGCCTTCCAGTTCTATGAGATAAGGTTGCATTGGTTGTAGCTACAGCAGGGAGATAGTTCCAGGGCCAAATAAACTTGAGAAGCCTCACAGCATTTTGGAGAGTCACAACACACATTGGTGAAGTACATGCACTGAGAAGGTCTGCAATAAAAAAATCTGTCTGTTTAAGCAGCATTCCCAACCTTCTTCCATCATAGGATCTCTTTTGCTTAGAATGCCTACTAACATACTCTTTAGGAAAAACTGCTCCAAAGAATTCCCATTCGAGGCAAAGTTTCGTCAATCATCACAACAGAATTAGCTTGAGTCTAGCTGAAATGACACTCACTCATCAGCCTACGCCTTGGCTTTCTTAATTGCCAGGCATCTGGTCTCCAACCTGGCCGCACGCTGGCATCCATGAACCTCTCTCCAGCACATAACAGCCCTTCTAGAGCCACTGAAGCTACCGCGCATACACAGAAAAGCCATGGAAATCCCCCGCCACACACACACACACACACACCCCTGCCCCATTTGACTTCCTGCCCAGTCCTGTGAATAATTCAGGAACAAAGCTGTGGAGTACAGTCATGAAGCTCTTCAGATTATTTGAACTTAGAGGGACGATAGGTCCTCTCAAAAAGCTGGGTGCAGTTGCTCCCATAGTCACCTGGAAGCTTCTAAAATGTATTGACCCACAGCATTCTTCGATCGGCGCCACCGGGAGTCAGGCTTCTGATGGCCACACAGGCATCAGTAAGGCAGATCCTTCTCTGAGGTTGTTTTTAGTCACTAAGTTGTGTCCGACCCTTTTGCCACCGCATGGACTGCAGCCTGCCAGACTCCTCTGTCCATGGGATTTCCCAGGCAAGAATACTGGAGTGGGTTGCCATTTCCTTCTTCAGGGGATCTTCCCCATCCAGGGATCCCACCGAGCCACCAGGGAAGCCCTCTCTGATGGGGACGAATTTTAAGCCCTGTGGGGTCTAGGAGCTGGAAACAAGAGCCGCTAAATGTGAAAGGCAGCAAAAGAAGAGGTGGAGGAATGAAATTGGCGAACAGTTCTGGAAGGAACTAGGCGAAATGTGGGATGCTCCTGATAGATCTCCACTGAGGGCCCCTGCCTGAGCATACAGGAGCTCATGTGTTTAGAAATATAACTATGAACCCCTGTATCCATCACAGCAGGGAGATGAAGCCTGAACAGCTCGGTGTCTGCCTTCTTTGGGGCATGGTCTGAGTTTTGTAAAGACCTGATTAGATCCTGTCACACACAGATCTGCCCTTGCGCCCCGTCTCCTCCAGACGGCCCAGCCTGGTCATTTGGAAAGTTACTGCATGTACAGCCTAGCAGGGAATTGATGGCGTGCTCTGATTCAGCACCTGCTCTGGTACCAGGGAGGAGTGGGCAGTGCCACTATTTGGCAAAGCTCTCAGAGAGAAGAGCTAGGTGTTGCAGGAAGTATTGTTTGTGACTCAGGTGGCAACAATCATAACACTGAACGTGTTTATAAGGCTCCGCAGTCTCAAAGACTATTGCACTCACTGCAACGTCAGTTTGCCCAGGGCCTCGGGGAGTCTTCACTCCGAGGCAACTGGGACCCAGGGTGACGTGCTTGAGGTCACATCGAGGTTGAACCCACAGCTGAGTCAGGACCGGGTCTTAAGTCTTGTCTCCGGTGCCAGGCCGTTGTGAGATGGCACTTCTTTTGCCCATTGCTTTGTAGTCTCTTTACACACAGGGCTGGGGGCGAAGAGGTAGACGTGTGGCTGTTTTGTGAACTGGCTGGGGGCTTGTGCGGCCTGAACATCTTAGCTAGTGGGGAGTTAACTCCAAAATCAGTTTGCTCCTTGAGTATTCAGCTCTGTCAAGCTCGAATTCCAATGAGTGGCTGCGTTCAGTGTGACTTAAATGGTCTTGTTGTGTAGGTGTGTCTGTGTTTTAAATCAATTCCACTGTCAGGTATCAGAATACATTTTTGCAAGAGATTATTATAACTTTTAAAGGGACAGATGGCATCAGCTCAGTTCAGCTTAGTTGCTCAGTTGTATCCAACTCTTTGTGACCCCGTGAACGAAAGCATGCCAGGCCTTCCTGTCCATCACCAACTCCCGGAGTTCACCCAAACCCATGTCCATTGAGTCAGTGATGCCATCCAGCCATCTCATCCTCTGTCGTCCCCTTCTTCTCCTGCCCTCAATCTTTCCCAGCATCAGGGTCTTTTCCAATGAGTTAGCTCTTCGCATCAAGTGGCCAAAGGATTGGAGTTTCAGCTTCAACATCAGTCCTTCCAATAAATGCCTAGGACTGATTTCCTTTAGGATGGACTGGTTGGATCTCCTTGCAATCCAAGGGACTCTCAAGAGTCTTCTCCAACACTACAGTTCAAAAGCATCAATTCCTCAGTGCTCAGCTTTCTTTATAGTCCAACTCTCACATCCATACATGACCACTGGGAAAACCATAGCCTTGACTAGACGGACCTTTGTTGACAAAGTAATGTCTCTGCGTTTTAATATGCTGTCTAGGCTGGTTATAACTTTCCTTCCAAGGAGTAAGCGTCTTTTAATTTTATGACTGCGATCAACATCTACAGTGATTTCGGAGCCCAGAAAATAAAGTCAGCCACTGTTTCCACTGTTTCCCCATCAATTTGCCATGAAGTGATGGGACCAGATGCCACGATCTTAGTTTTCTGAATGTTGAGCTTTAAGCCAGCGTTTTCACTCTTCTCTTTCCCTTTCATCAAGAGGCTCTTAAGTTTTTCTTCACTTTCTGCCAGCGTTTTTTTTTTTTTTAATTGATGCTGGAGTTTGGATTTGCTTTCTTTTTCACCTTCCTACCTCAAGGAGTCTTACCCTACTTTGACGCCACTTGCTGTATCTATTTTATCTTGACAACAGATAAATGTTCAAATAAAGACTATCCTTGCCCAGGTCTTGTCAGAGACACTGGCACTTCATCTAGCTACTCGATGTTTGCAGCCATCCACAAAGATAAAGACCCATATCTTACAAAGAAGAGAAATGAAGAGGAGAGAAATATTCCTAAATTCCCGGCCTTCAGTCTGCTTTCTTTTTAGTCCCATTAGATTTCTCAATAACTTGAATAACCCAGTTAGACTAAGAAGTGTAAAAAGTCATGTTTGGGGCAAGATGTATAATAAGAATTTTGTCTTGGTTTGAGAGTCCACTCCATGCTGACAAAGTTGGTTTTGGATGATCGGGTTCCAAATATGCTTCTAGCTTCTCTTCCTACTCTGGGAGTGGGTAGCAGTGGGGGAAAAAAAATTACTTAAAGATCTAGGTTCTAGTTTACCAGCCTGAAACCTAGGCAGACCATTACTCTCTTAATTAGAACCACAGGGCTTTGGAGAGAAGGGCCCAGATATTCAATATATGATTATGCCATGAAGGAAGCAAAGTCCCAAGTGGTTAGTGCCCTTATTCAGAGCAAGTGTTCTCACCATAGAGGGGAAAGTGCACGTCCCTTTCTTGGACAATGACACGCTGTCGATCACAGGGGACTGGTGAATGACGTTGTAGAACCCTGGGCCTGGGATATCATCCTGAAAGGGAAGAGAGCGTGGTGTCATGGCAAGACTTTCTATTCCACGGTGCTTTTCTGCGAGTTTTACATTAACCCTAAGCTTCACTGGAACCTTCCGGGACAGGCAGAGATGCCACCTCCCAGACAACAGCTCAGCTCCACCAATTCCTGACCTGCCCAGTCACCATCACAGTTTGAAAGTGCTGGGGCTGGGATTCCAGCTCAGGTCTGGGACCACCCCCCAGCCCCCACCACAGCCCTTGTTCTTTCCATTATTCTGTACTGCATTCTAGGATGCTGCTGTGGTTTCTTCGTGCCAATAGACACATGAGCAGAAAAACAGATCCCGAGTGCATTGGCGTTGTGCAGGTCAGCGTGGGCTGACTTGGGTCCGCCAAATCCGGGGCAAGGGAAGGGTGACCGATTTCATGTTCACCACACCCCACCTGACTCAGCTTCCTCCCCAGCCTTTCAGAGGAGAAACCAGGGAGTGTTTCTGTTTATAAAGCAAAGTGAAACAAAAACCACCTTCATCCCAAACAAGACCATCTCTAACTCTCAGACAAAAAGAGGTGGGCTCACGGGGCTCAAGTGCTCAGTGATGCGGGTGTGTTAGATGGAAACAAACAAAAGCTTGATTTCTAAGCTCATTTCTGCCACTGCAGCTAATTGGGTTTGCATCTCATTTCCCTGCTGGTTACCAGGGGGAGGTCAATGTTGACAGAAGCTGGCCAAGGAAGCGACATGAAATGACAAGGATGCTCCTTCATCTCAAGAGTTTACTGGGTGCCTCCTTGGCACCAAAAGCTTTTCAAGTGTTGTCCCATTTAATCCTCCAATGAGAAAGGGATGCCCCCATTTTATAGATGGAGACACTGAGGCCCACGGAGCTGAACTTGCCCCAGGGTCCCACTGTTGTCAGTGGTAGCACCTGAATTCAGTATTACATGATGGTGTACACTAGCCTTTTGCAGTAGAAATATTATTGGGTTCATTTTAACGAAAGTGAGGCCCAGAGATATTGGGGCCACAGCTGATAGATAGGGGAGTATAAATTTAAACCTGTGCCATCTGACTCTCCTCGCTTCTTCCAAGGTCTGCGACCCGGGCTCCTCTTGTCCCCAGCCATCCCTACTCCCTTTCCCAGAGCAGAAAGAGAGCTCAAGTCTCCATGGGGGCCCTCCTCGGACTCCCCAGTCTGGATCCAGCTGTATGTGATGATCGGTTAATATAAGGATGTGGTCATCAGGGCTGTGAACAGATTCTTCTGGGACTTCGCTAATGGTCCAATGGTTAAGAATCCACATTCCAGTGCAGGGGATGTGGGTTCAATCCCTGGTTGAGGAACTAAGATTCCATGTGCCTTGGAGCAACTAGATCCCCCCACCACAACTACTGAGGCCAGCACTCCGCTGCAGAAGCCTGTACACCACAGAGAGAGATGCCTGCACGGTGCAACAAAGGTGCAGAGCAGTCAGAAAGAACAACAACAAAAACCAAAACCAACACATGCAGAGCAGGTGCTCCTGTACTCAGTTTTAAATGCAGCGAATACTTTGAGTCTTGCCCTGTCGAGGTGGGGGCATGGAGGCTGACTCCTCCCTTGCAGGTGATGATGATTCCTAGTGGACAGACTGGGGGCTGACTGCAGGGCGTGGGGGTGGGGCGGGGGGAGGCAGGCTGTGGGGAGATGTAGCCCAACCAGAACCCTGGCCTGTGGGTGCGATGTGAGGGGCTACAGGAAGAGAAACAAGAAAGAGGATTTTTCTAGGGGGCTGTTTGCAGGACAGACATGTTTATTGATGGTCACTGTGTGCCAGGGATTGTTCTAGACTCACTCACACATTTAATCTCCACGTTAAAGATGAGAAGACAGAACCCAAAGACATGAAGTCCAAGGTCACGAACCTGCTGCTGCGGCTGCTAAGTCGCTTCAGTCATGTCCGACTCTGTGCGACCTCATAGACAGCAGCCCACCAGGCTCCTCCAGCCCTGGGATTCTCCAGGGAAGAATATTGGAGTGGGTTGCCATTTCCTTCTCCAATGCATGCGTGCATGCTAAGGCGCTTCAGTCATGTTTGACTCTGTGTGACCCCATGGACAGCAGCCCACCAGGCTCCCCTGACCACAGGATTCTCTAGGCAAGAGTACTGGAGTGGGCTGCCATTTCCTTCTCCAGGTCACGAAACTAGTAATGGTCAGAGCCTGGATCTGAATCCAGGAGAGTCTGCTTAAAACAAACTAACTCTCAGACAAGTGTAGGATAAAATGTGAAGGACAGCAGGAAAAACAGTCCCACTGAGTTTGGACTCAGGAATTCTAGCATCGGTGCTTCTGCTAGCTAAGTGATCTTGAACTCTCTAGACCTCAGTTTCCTCATGTGTAAATGGAAGATGCTGCACTCAAAGCCTTTGGGTACCTTGTAGCTTCTGGAGTCCCTCCAGGGAGGGAAAGCTGAAGCAGGAAATGTAACTGTGACTTTTCTAGGTTTAAAGAAGAAAGAGTCTTGTACACGTCCAGTCCCCAGTCTCCTGCCACACTCCTGATACCAGCATCAGCCCACGAGAATTTTCTGGCCACCTCTGTGTGTCTGAGGAGCCAGGGTTGGCAGCTGCAGCGCAGGCCTGCAAGGCTGCTCCATCCCACCCTGCTGGGTCAAATATGAGTTTCAGATAAACAACAAAACACTGTTTTAGTATAACTAGGGCCAATCAATGTTTGGGATACACTTACACAAAGCAGTTTGTTATTTATCTGAAATTCTAAATTAGTTAGTAATCCTGTATTTTTACTTGCTAAACCTGACAACCCTACTGGACCTTAATCGTGTTGTAATTGCACCACATTGCAAACTGGTTTGCATCTGGGACAAACTGGAAGAGAACAGTCATCTCTTACCCTGGAGGGGGAGCATGCTGTCTGTTTGCACTTAGTGAATATCCTAGAAGGGTCCTCCAGGCGGCAGGCTGGCTGGTGGCGGCTCATGAGGGCAGCTGTTAAATGTTCAGAAACGCTGCTAGTGGTAGCTTGAAACTGACCAGGGTGAGGGTGTTTACACCATAGACATTGGCAAATGCTACACATCAGGACTTCTCTTTGTGGAGGGGGAGAGATGGTTTACCAGCATACCAGGACCTGCACTCTCCACCAAGGTCCAGCTGCAGAGATTTCAAGTCTTCTCCTACAAATGTTAGAGGCGGCGGATGGCTCCCCGGGAAGGAAATGCAAGTCCAACCTTTTACCTCTGGGATAACCGTTCATATGGCTAACATTACAGGATGTGGATGAGTTCTGACCGCTCAGCCTCTTCCAAAGAGCAAGAACCCAAGGCAAAGCTGGTGTAAACTCAGCCAGCCCTTGGCTTCTTGGCCAAGATGAAAACCAAGAAGGTGAAAATCCAACAAACCAATCCAATAAAATGGGTATACGGAGGGAGAAGGGAAGAGAACTATTCATTTGAGCTCTGCTAACTGCTTTTTGAGTGTTTGTTCCAAGGAAAGATCTGGGCAAGGGCTATATCTGCTGTCCCCTGGGACTGTATCACAGCATGAGGATTGAATAGTCGATGGACATCCCATCAGCTTCATCATTGCTAGTCCACAACAGCCTCAGTGAAACTAGGACCTTCCCTCAGGGGTTAAACGACCTTCAGAGGAAGGATGGAGTGAGAGATGGCTGGCCAATGTTCTCCCATCCCCTACTCAAGACACAGGGGCAACATTGGATGCAAATGCACTTTAAGCATCTTTTTTTGAAGGAGGGGTTTCCCAGGTGTCAAAGTGATAAAGAATCCACCTGCCAATGCAGGAGACAGAAGAGAGTTCGATCCCTGGGTCAGAAAGATCCCCTGGAGCAAGAAATAGCAAAGCACGCCAATATTCTTGCCTGGGAAATTCAAGAGACAAAGGAGCCTGGTGGTCTACAGTCCACAGGGTTTTCAAAAAGTCAGACACGACTGAGGGACTGAGCGTGCATACACACACAAAGTCCCACGGGCAGCCTTTGCACTCACCAAGGGCAGGACACAGACCAACGCTCATTTGACCTTGGAACAGATTTAAAGAGGTGATGAGGAGGACCGGAAGGGAGGGAGCTGGGCATTTACCTCCTCACCCTAGAGGGTATGGGGGGGTATGGGAGAAGCTAGTGACCCACAGCCTGGGTTCTTTAGTCTTGATTTCATAGAGACTTTCAGGTTTGCCAACCTGTTTCCAGATTAGAAAATGTGGTCTCTGCTGGGTCATTGGCCGAAGCTCCCACTAGAGCTGCCTTTTGACCCTTCAGGGATGTCTACCCTGTTTGGGTCAGCTTAGGGGTGGCTAGCTCATGTTTTCAGGAGTGCACAAGATGAGCAGAAACTAGGCTTTTGCTGAAGGGCTGGAGGTGTACAACAGGAGGAAGACACACTGGAGGTGGAAACAGAGCTCTGGCCTGTGGTTAACCCATTGGCAAAGCCGCATAGACATGTGGGGTTCCCCAGGGAACAACCTTCTTTTACAAATGCCTCTGGTCTCAGGGTCTCGGGATGAGGCATCCATCTGCCTATTGACTTCACTGAAGCCTAGAAAACCCTTTTACAGGCTCATGTGGCCACAGGGGCAAGGTGAGCATGGGCTGGCAAATAGGAGAGCTCACGTCTGCCCCCAGGGCACGTCCCCTCACCGGGCCTCAGTCCCCTCACCTGTGAACCCGCGAAAACGCAAGTGCGGGTGTCAAGATCTATGGTTTGTGCTCTGGGCCTCCATGAGGAGTCCAGGGAAAGGAGGCCTGAGTTGGCAGCGGCTTCAAGCAGCAATTCCCCACCCAGAGAAAGCCGTAATTTGAGAAGACTCGTGCACCCCAATGTTCACTGCAGCCAGGGCAGGAAGCCGCCTAAGTGTCTGCTGACAGAGGAATGGATAAAGAAGATGTGCGGTACCTATATACAATGGACTATTACTCAGTCATAGAAAGGAACAAATCAGGGCATTTGCGGAGATGTGCGTGGACCTAGAGGCTGTCATATAAACTGAAGTAGGGCAGCAACAGAAAACCAAGTATTATGGATTAACACATACACGTGGAATCTGAAAAACTTGGTATAGAGTACCTTATTTACAAAGCAGAAATAGAGACACAGACATAGAGAACAAAAGTATGGATTCCAAGGGGGAAAGTGGAGGGGATGGATGAATTGGGAAACTGGTATTGACATATATGCACTATTGATACTATGCACAGAATAGATAACGAACGAGAACCTACCGCAGAGCACAGGGAACTCTGCTCAGCGCTCTGTGGGGGCCTAAATGTGAAGGAAATCCAAAAAAGAGGGATATATGTAAACACATAGCTGATTCACTTTGCTGTACAGCAGAAACACAACATTGGAAAGCAATCATACTCCAATAAGAATTAATGTACAAAATTCATAAATAAAAAAAAGCAGCAGCAATTCCTTTTTACCTGCTCCACCAAAGGGCGTCAGCATGGGATACTGTCACAGACTGGGCCCCTCTGCTGTGCCCAGAAATTCAGGGTTCACTGAAGCCCTTCTGGTTCAAATTGTCTACAGTTCTGAGATGTGACCCTTGTGAGACACCCTTCTTTTCTGCTGTCTTCCTCTTCCTCCAACCACCCCCCAACTCCATACACTAATGTCTGCCATCAAAGTTTCCACACCTCTTATCGCAGAGGAAAAGGGAGACGTAGGGAGCATACTTCAAGCAAGAAAAGGACACTGCTTTGTTCAGAATGGGGATCTCAGACAGGAAAGTTCCCTGGGAGCCCTCAAGGAGCCACCAGGAAAGTGAGGATGAGTTCTCTCATGGAGATTATTTCTTAGTCGCCCAGGTGAGGAGCAAGTGTGGGGGAAGCCCAGGGATGCTGGCTACCTGAGCAAATGAAAATGGGGGCCAGATCTTTGCCCATCACTGGCCTGGCTGGAAACACAGACAAGAGATGCCAAAGCTGCATGTTCAAAGCATCAGATTACATGGGTCTCATCTCTGAGCACCCATGCCCCTCTTCTGCAGAGCTCTCCTCTTTGTTAAGGCTTTGCAGGTAGCGCAGTGGTAAAAGAGCCTGACTGCCAATGCGGGAGACACCAGAGACACAGGTTCGATCCCTGGGTCAGGAAGATCCCCTGGAGAAGGAAATGGCAACCCACATCAGTATTCTTGCCTGGAGAGTTCCATGGACAGAGAGGCCTGGTGGGCGGCAGTCCTCGGGGTGGCAAAGAGTCGGACACGACTGAGCAACTGGGCATGCATGCCTCCTTGTTAAATCTGGTGTCAGCTCATTAGCAGTCCCTGGAAATCCCGAGTGGAATGTGAGCAAAAACTCAATTCACCAAGCACATGCTCAAGCCTGCTGAGGGCCAGGGCTGGCTAAGGAGCCAGGATACAGGCATGACTTGTGGGCAGCCCGTACATATATGTTCTGGGAGCAGAACAGAGGAGACAAAACAATGGAAGGTGGATGGCATGAGTTACCCTGACTCGATGAGAAAGGCCTGGACTTGAGATGGGGTCACTCATTCGACTGACTTTTGAGGGGCTTTGGAGTCTGGAAAGGACACTGATCAGATGTGTACGCCCATTACTGCCCCACAAAGCCGAAGGTGGTGGGGGGTGTTCGGGGAGGGTGTGCGTTCTCCACGCCCCCCACTGCCGCAAAGTCTGGGAGCTAGGACGTGCTGCTTGGGTGGTCCTCACTCCGCCTGACCCTGGCTATGCAAGTTACTTAACCCTCTTTATGTCTCGGGGTTCATTATTTGAAAAGTGGGGGTAATGGTAGGACTTAGCTCACAGTGATTATGGGGATTAAATGAGGTCAGAAACACGACATCTTCAAAGGGAGCCTGGTGTGTGTTTATGCCGGCCAAGAGTTTGCTCTTCCCACCCGTGTGTCCTGCAGACCCCCGAGGAAGGGGTGCTGGAGACTGATGTGGAGGTGAGGCTTCCAGAGCAGGAAGGTCAGGCAGAGCCCACTGCAGCTTCAAGCATGCAACTGAGGGCCCGTGTAGGCAGTTTATCCTACACGGTGGTCTCTGCAAACTGAACTTCCTTTCATTGAAAAATCTCTGATGTGTGAAATATCCCTGGTCTGGTGCTTTATCAAGGTAATAAGTGAACAGTGCTAACTTTTTACAATTTCATCACAAATTAAACACTGTTCTGCTTACCACGAGGAGGGCAGATTTGCTGTCAGGCTCTGTCTGAAATTAACATGTATTTTTAAATCGTGGCTACCGGTAGGACACACACACACCCTTCCCGAAGAGGGGTGTCTGTATACTACCAGTACCCTTTCATCTGTGCCTGGAAGGGATCAATCAAGTTGAGGATTATGGGGTAGGAATCCCTGGCAAGGGCCTACTTATTATTAATATAACATCCTTATTTTTGAGATGAGGAAATGGATATGCAAAGACTTTAAGTGGGTGTCCTTAGTGTTAGCCAGCTTGGGAAACAGTGACCACAGTCCATGGTGACAGGGGGACAGAATTGGGGAGGCAGGGGAGGAAAGTGTCCTTCGGGTTGCTGGACTAGGCTGGCTCCTAGGTTAGGCATGTCTCTTCATGCATGCAGAGTCTGTAAATAATTGTAAAATGTTCGGGGAAGCAGACTTCACTCCTAGCAGCCCAAATTGCCAGTCCAGACACCAAGCTTAGCAAGGATTCCTTGTACGCAGCAGTCAGATTCTTATGGGGAATGCGAACTGGGTTGTGGCGCCCTGAGGTTTCTCTTCAGAAGTCTCATTAAGGTAAGTGCGCGTTTCAGAGGACTCTCATTCTCTGCACTAAAGTTGTGCTAAATGGGTCACAGGACGAGTGTGAGGACACAACCGAGTTATGAGATCAGGCCCAGGGTGTGTACAGTTAATGTTATAAGAAGGGTGGTGAGACACTGGAGTTTTAAAATCTGCTTTTAATTTGTATTGCCTCACTAAATTATTGGGTGATGTTAAACAGGATTCTTAACTTCTCAAAGCTCAAGTTTCTTCAGGAAGAATGAGAATTGTGAGTGTGGATTAAGGTATTTTTTTTCCTGTTTTTACAGCTTAAAGGACCTAAAAAATTATAATAACCTGAATTGTATATTTCAGATGAGGAAACTGAAGCCCACAAAAAGTCAAGGGAGTAGTCTAAAGCCACACAGCTAATAACAGAATTCTGGGGACCTGGTTTATGGAGCCCATGCCCTTTTCATAAAGTTTTATATTTATTTATAAAACGCTTTCAAATGCTTAGATGAACGTTTTCACGTTGTTGAACCAACATGACCATGTTTAAAAAGTACGAATCAAATTTCTGAGCTGTTTCTTTCTACATCAGATGCCTCCTATAAAAGCTGGCTGACACCTTGATTCCTTCAGAACAATTTCTACAAAGTAGAAAGTAGATATTGCTACTTTCTCAATAGTAGTTGAAAATGCAGACTTTAAAAATCAGACCATTTACGTTTCTGGATTTGAGTCTTCAGACCGTGATCATGTGGAATGGGGCCTACACACGTGACACCTTCCCCTGTTTTGAGCTTGGTCTGTCCGGGGGAGGCCTTTTCAAAGCTGCGCCGGCTGACTGTCATAGATGGACTTGATGACTTTGCAGGCCACAGAGGGAGGTGTGGTGCCCTGTGTAGACAGAGCGTGAGGTTTTGGAATGAGCTGAGCCTGGGTTTGAGGTCTAATTCTTTCAACATTGATTCAGCAAATATTCCTGTGACAGCTCTTACGTGCCAAATCCTGCTTCGTGAGACCTCGGGTGGGTCATTTAACTTCTCTAAGCTCCAGTTTTCTCTTCTGTTAAAAGTATAAACCCTTCCTTTTAGCATTGTTCTCAGGATTAGAAATACGGTCTAAAACTGATTTCACACATGGGAGGGATCGGTAAATGGTGGCTGCTTTTATTTATTTATTTTTACTTAAAATTTATTTATTTTTTTAATTGAAGGATAACTGCTTTACAGAATTGTGTCGTTTTCTGCCCAACGTCAACATGAGTCAGCCATGGACATACCTATGTCCCCTCCCTCTTGGAGGTCGGGCTGCAGCTATCAGAGAGATGGACGGTATATTCTCGGTAAACAGACAAATGGAAAGCCAGACCAAAAGGGCGAGACAAAGGGACAGTTAAAACATAAGAGAGGAGGGAGAAAGCTCTTGAGTAAATAAATAGCTTATTTATCACCTTTGGAGAAAACCTACAAATAATTAAAAATATGTGTGTGTGTGTATGTACACACACCACATTATTTGTACTCTTGGAATCCTAAAACAGCAGAAGTGGAAGGAACTTCAACATTTTCTCTAGCTGAGCATTCTTGCTTAAGAAGGAGGAAACAGGCCAAAGGGCACATGGCTTGCGAAGGACTCATCCGAGTTCAGGACCCAGACCTCCCCGTTCCCTCTCGCCACCGTGGCCGCGGGGGTAGGATGAAAAAACATTTTTAGAATGCAGCGAAAGGTAACTGACATGACAACGCCTCCAAAAGAATGCTGTTCTGAAGGCCCTAGTCAGGAGAATAAAGGAATGGCTTTTAAAGACTCTGGCATCTGTGAGTTGCTTCCGTCCCCTGCTGGTGAGAGGAGAGAATGTCAGACCTGGGCCTTCCGCGGGTGAAACTTGCAAGTTACCAGGGGACCACCTCCCGCAGGAGCCAAGCAGAATCTTCCAGATCAGAGAGGAAAAGAGACACAGGTATTTGGGGAAGAAGGTGAGGCTGGGGGAAATGCAGAAACATTGTTGAAGCTTAAGAAAAAGAGGGGATGTATCACCACAGAGGTAATTGTACATTTATTGTGTGCGTGTGTTAGTTGCTCAGTCCTGTCCAACTCTGCGACACCAAAGAGTTGGTCTGTCCATGGGATTCTTTAGGCAAGAATACTGGAGTGGGTAGCTAGTCCCTCTTCCAGGGGATCTTCCCCCCTGCCCAGGGATCAAACCTGGGGCTTCTGCATTGCAGGCAGATTCTTTGCTGTCTGAGCTACACAGCTTGTTTATTATTTGAAGCAGTCTTGTTAGTTCCTGTCAAGTTTTGAGTAAGGCTGGGGAGAGAGGGAGGAAAGGATTTTTTACCTTTTACTTCATATGCCAGAGATTTTTGTATTTTTCATTTTCATAATAATTAAAAAAATACATTTTTTTGTTAAAATTATTTTTGGCCCAAGAAACCAAAAAAATTTGAAGAAGAAATGTATTCTTTAAATTATTGTGAAAATGAAAAATGCAAAAATCTCTGGTAAGAAACCAAAAAAAAATTAAGAAGAGATGTATTTTTTAAATTATTATGAAAATGAAAAATACAAGAACCTCTGGTATATGAAGTAAAATCGCGTTGTTTCCTGCTGGACTTCCTATCTTTTCAGCTCACTCTTACAGTCTGGCTGGAGCACTTGGGCACAGAGGGTACAGCGGCTCCTGGGGTGACATTGTCCTCCGCGGGCCACACGGCCAGACGCGCAAGCCAGACTCGCTGAAATCCCGACTAAAGGTAAGACAAGGCCATTCATTACCTGTTTGTGGTAAAACCTCTTGGCTTGACTATTAAATCCTTTTTTTTCTGATTCTGGAATTACCAACGGCTGATATTTATAAGGAATGGAGGATTGTGTTGGATATGCAGCAGTAAAACCTGAACAATAAAAACAGAATAAAAATGAGCTCAAAACAAAGAATGACTGACACAGAGCTACATGTTAACATTTTATTTTAAGTGGAATAAAAGAGAAACTTGCCTTTGGACAAGAGATAAACGTGAAACTGGATTCTTTTAAAGACCCTCTTGGTAATTTTTTGGTATATCACTCCCCCTCCCCGCCCCACCGGCTCTTAAACTAATGAGACTTGGTCACACAGCTGAAGCATTTTGTCCCAGAGCAGAGGAAGGGTTTGACAGGAAAGGCATTCTCGCCAAGGAGGAAGGGGACACAAAATCATCTGGAGCAGCCTCGAAGAGAAGCCAGGCAGGGGACCAGAGCGGGCATCTTCACTCTTCCTCGGCCCAGACTCACAGGTCAGCAACGCACCAGAAAGATACAGAGAGGCTGATAAATCTCAGAATGGGGCTCCCTGTCACTCTTCAGGACACAGTGCAAGACAAATATAAGTTTAGGTTTCTGCTTTGAGCAGACTTGGGGTGAAAAAGCGGAAGAGGATCATTTATAGAAAACAAGTTAAATATTTTTAAGGTCTGGATTGTGAGGTATCGATGATATATAAACTCCCCCTTTTTCTCCCTCTCACTCCTCACGAATGGTGCAGAGAAGAGTCAGCTACACAGAGAGAGTTCTGGAGACCTGCGCTGGGTTCCCCTCAAGCAGTCTGCTGAAGATCCATCAGCCCAGGCATGTGAGAAGGCTCCACAAGGCCAGGAAAAGATTCAACTGGAGAACATCAGAGTGGGACAATGATGCCTCAACACAGGGAATAGCAGGCATTCCCATTCCCACAAGTCAGAGTGGAAAACTTCATAACTCGTGCAACAGAAGGGAAACATCCAGAAGGTTTTGCCTCAGACGTAAGGCAAAATTGTGTGCTGTGTGCTCAGTCACATGAGACTCTTTGCGACCCCATGGACTGCATAGCCCGCCAAGCTCCTCTGTTCATGGAATTTTCCGGGCAAGAATACTGGAGTGGGTTGCCATTTCCTACTCCAGGGGAATCTTCCTGACCCAGGGATCGAACCCGTGTCTCTTACGTTTCTCTGGCATTGGTAGATGAATTCTTTACCAGTGTACCAACCAGTAAGCCCAGGGCAAAATTACCCTTAGACTAAGTGTTGCTTTGGTTCCAGCTAGCAAAATTTAAAAGCAAGACTTGAAAAGGTCAAACTGTTTCCAAGCAATTTAACTGCATCCTAGAACAAAGCATAACAATTTATAGGACTACTAAAACATACAGTACTCAACAGGTAAAACTTATCTGGCATTTGATTAAAAAAAATTGATGGGCATGCAAAGGAAAAAAATAGAACCCATAATGAGGAAAAAATAAACAAGTGATCAAGTCTAACTCAGAAATGACACGTTATACACAAAGGAACAAGTATATTTACTGTCAGAAACAACTTTTGTAAAATACCAGAAGGGAAAAGCTGTCATTCTAGAATCCTGTACCCAGTAAAAACATCTCTTAAAGATGAATGCAAAATAAAGATTTTTGAAGACACACAAAAACTCAAACAATTAATCACCACCAGCAAACTAGAACTATAAGAAATGAAAGGAGTCCTTCGGGCAAAAGAAAAATGATACCAGCCAGAAATCTGGAGCTACATAAAGGAAAGCGTGCTGGAAATAGTAAATATACAGGTAAATGTAAAATGTAGAATCTTGAGTATAAATTGATACATTTAGATGTAAATATAATATTTGAGTCATTTCTAAACGAATAGACTATTCAAAGCAAAAATAACAACACTAATGTTGTTTTGTAATGTATGTAGAAGTTTGACAACAACAGCTCAAAGGCAAGGAAGGAAAAGCTAAAAATATACTGTTGTAGGCTCTTCTGCTGTACGCGAAGGATAATGATACCACTTGATGGTAGAATCTGATAAAACTGAAGATGTATATTATTTTTTTTAATTTTTTATTTTAAAATTATTTATTTGGCTATGCTGGGTCTTAGTTGTGGCATGTGGGATCTAGTTCCCTGATGGGGGATCAAAGCCAGGCCCCCTGCATTGGTAGCACAGAGTCTTAGCCACTGGACCACCAGGGAAGTTCCTGAAGATGTATATTATAAACTCTTTAGTACAGATCAGTAAACGTTTTCTATAAGGGCCAGATAGTAAATATTTAAGGCTGTATAGTCTCCACTGCAGCCATTCAACTCTGCCATTATAGAGTGAAAGAGCCACAGACAGCACATAAACAAATAGGAGTAATTATGTTCCAATAAAATTTTACTTATAGAAACAGGCAGCATGTCAGATTAGGCCCAAGTGGCCAAAAGTTGCAACCCTCGCTCCAAAGCAACACGATGAAAACACTGAAGCTGCAGCTGTTGCTGCTAAGTCGCTTCAGTTGCCTCCGACTCTGTGCGACCCCATAGGCGGCAGCCCACCAGGCTCCCCCGTCCCTGGGATTCTCCAGGCAAGAACACTGGAGTGGGTTGCCATTTCCTTCTCCAATGCATGAAAGTGAAAAGTGAAAGTGAAGCTGCTCAGTCGTGTCCAACCCCTAGTGACCCCATGGACTGTAGCCCCCCAGGCTCCTCCGTCCATGGGATTTTCCAGGCAAGAGGACTGGAGTGGGGTGCCATTGCCTTCTCCAAACCACTGCAGAGTTATTCCTAAAACGCCAACAAAGGAAAGAAATTGAAACAAACAAACAAACAAATATTCAATACAAAAACATCCAGAAAATAAAGAACAGATGGGACTGAGACTTCCCTGGTGGTCCAGTGATTAAGAAGCAGCCTTCCAGTGCAGGAGAGACGGGGATCGCTGGTTGGGGAACTAAGATCCCACATGCTCTGGGGCAACTAAGCCTGTGCTCTCCAGCCTCTGAGCCTGAGTGCTCTCGAGCCTGCGTCCTGCAGCTGGAGAAGCCCCCTCAGGACAACCAGAGAAAGCCCCCATGCCACAACAAAGATAAAAGAGAATTAAAAAAAACAGATGAGACAAATAGAAAGCAAATAGATGGTAGGCTTAAGCTCACACACCAATAATTTTATTTTTATTTTTTTTTATACTGTCAATTTAAATCTTTAATCAGATTCCATTCATGATTATCAGTCATATTACATGCCATGATTAGCTTTCTATAAACAATTTTGCCTTCTGTGTACAAATTGGTATCAATGAAATAAAAAATAAAACCATATACTAGGCAAAGAATTTTATCTTTGTCTCAAACTTTATTCTTAGGCTTCTTCAGCTTCATTAGCTGCAAAGAATGAATTGTATATAAGCAAAAACTGAAAAGAGCTGCAGTGTCCAGGGGCTTAGGCTTAAAAATATTAGAGATCTAGATTTTATCAGATCCATAAACAAAATTTTAAAAAGCAGTCATAATATAAAATAGCAGCTCCCAGTAACTTCTTCAAGATTTATCTTCTTCAGAAGTTAACTCAATTCAGTTTGCTTCATTCTTGGAAGCCTCATCAAAATTCTCCACAAGATCTGGAACTTCATCATCATCCTCCTCTCCAGTGGCAAGTGGTGCTTTCCCATCCATGGATTGTTTGGGCAGAGCTTCAGCCAGTCTCCTTAAACTGGTCAGACTGTCGGCACCAAGTTGGTTTAAGATGCTGGGGAGCATTTCTGTCAGTTGCTTTGTCTCAGCGTGGCCTGTAATGGTGAAAGTGTTTGCTGCCAGAGATGCCTGAACTTTAGGGTTGTTAAAGTGGATCACTGTTCCTTGATTTGTGAACATATTCACCTCTTCAATACCAGAGATATTGTTTACCCCTAACTTCTTTAAAGAGAACTGAAGTTTTTTGTCATCTGCTGTGGCTGTTCTATGAACCACCTTCTTCTGTCTGCGAGCAGTTCCTTTCCCACCAATGCGCACTTGTGCCTGCAGTTTGGCGAGTTTCTCTTGGTTCATGATAGTTTCTTTCATCTTGTCGGAGCGGAAATGGGGCCGCGCGGGGGACTAGGGCTGGCGCTCAGGTGGTCTACACACCAATAATTTTAAAGTCTAAACACCCCAATTAAAAGACAGAGATGGTTGAGATGGACAAAAAAGAAAGACTTAACTACATGGTCCCTGCAAGAAACAGACTCTAAATATTGATATAAACCCTGGATTAGGTTAAAAGTCAAAGTATGAGGAAAAGATACACTCTCCTATCAAAACAAAACTAGACATTAATGTCAGGCAAAGCAGATTTCAGAGCAAAAAATATTACCTGCAATAAAGAGGGTATAGTAATTTCATAATGATAAAGCATTCAATTCTGAAAAATAATATAACAATTCTAAACTCTGATTTACTCAATAACAATAAATTCAAAATATAGGAAATAAAAAATGATAGAACTGCATGAAGAAATAGAAAATCCACAATACTTATCAGATTGCAAAATCCCTCCCTCAGTAATTTAAACAAGTAGGTAAAAGATCGATAAAGATACATGAGACTTGACAATACTATTACCTAATTTGACCTAATTGACATTCATAGAACACTTCACCTATCAATTCTATACAATCTATTCTAGAAAACTGAACAGAAAAAGTCTTTCCCAAATCATTCTATGAGGCCACTTATTACCCCGATACCAAAACCAGACAGAGTCACTACAGGAGGTGAGGGGGAATCATTAGATATAATTAACTCTCGTAAATATACATGCAGAAATTCTTATAAAATGTTAGCAAATTAAACTCAACAATATCCAAAAAAGATAATATGCCGTGATCAAATGAGGTTCATCCATCATTTGATAGATTAACATTTGAAAATCAATGTAATTCACCATATCGACAAACTAGAAAAGAAAAACTATATGATCATCTCCACAGATACAGAATGGAATCACATAATATGTACTTTTTTTTGGTCTGGATGATTATACATTTTTTGGGGGGTTGGGTGGTTCCTTGTGGCTCAGATGGTAAAGAGTCCGCCTGCAATGCAGGAGACCCTGGTTTGATCCCTGGGTCAGGAAGATCCCCTGGAAAAGGGAATGGCAACCCACTCCAGGATTCTTGCCTGGAGATTTCCATGGACAGAGAAGCCTGGAAGGCTACAGCCCATGGGGTCACAAAGAGTCGGGCACAACTGAGCCACTGACACACTTTCGTAACTTTAACTTTTTAAGAAACTGCCAAACTCTTTTCTAAAGTTGTTGCACCTCTGTACATCTCCATTATTAGTGTATAAGAATTATTGTTATTTCATATCCTCAGTGACAATGGGCAGTCTTTCAAATTCCAGCCATTCCATTAGGTGTGTAAAGGCATCTTATCGTGGCCTCAATTTACATTTGCTCCAACTCTTTGGCCACCTGATGCGAAGAGCCGACTCATTTGAAAAGACCCTGATGCTGGGAAAGATTGAGGGTAAGAGGAGAAGGGGACGACAGAGGATGAGATGGTTGGATGGTGTCACCAACTCAATGGACATGGGTTTGGGTAGACTCCAGCAGTTGGTGATGGACAGGGAGGCCTGGTGTGCTGTGGTCCATGGGGTCGCAAAGAGTTGGACACGACTGAGCGACTGAACAGAACTGAACTGATTGGCTAATGATGCTGAGCATCTCTTCATATGCTAATTGCTATTTGTTTATCCTTTTTTGTGTGTGGTAAAGTGTCTAGAGAGCATATTAAAAAGCAGAGACATTACTTTGTCAACAAAGTTCTGTCTAGTCAAGGCTATGGTTTTTCCAGTAGTCATGTATGGATGTGAGAGTTGGACTCTAAAGAAAGCTGAGCACTGAAGAATTGATGCTTTTGAACTGTGGTGTTGGAGAAGACTCTTGAGAGTCTCTTGGACTGCAAGGAGATCCAACCAGTCCAGCCTAAAGAAACTCAGTCCTGAGTGTTCATTAGAAGGACTGATGTTGAAGCTGAAACTCCAATATTTTGGCCACCTCATGCGAAGAGCTGACTCATTGGAAAAGACCCTGATGTTGGAAAAGATTGAAGGCAGGAGGAGAAGGGGATGACAGAGGATGGGATGGTTGGATGGCATCACTGACTCAATGGACATGAGTTTGGGTAAACTCCAGGAGTTGGTGACGGACAGGCAGGCTTGGTGTGCTGCAGTCCATGGCGTTGCAAAGAGTTGGACATGACTGAGCGACTGAACTGAACTGAAAGTGTCTGTTTAGTAGACAGAGAAAGCGTTTTATAAAACTCAGTGTTCTATGATTAAAAAGAAAACCCTAGCAAACTAGGAAAAGGAGCAAGTTTCCTTAATCTGATACAGGGTTATCGATGACAAAAGCCTATAGCAAACATGATTCTGAAAGATTTCTCTTGAGATAGAGCATGAAACCAGGCTGACTGCTTCTGTTCAACATTTTCCTAAAGGACTCTAACCAGTGCAGAGGTTGAGAAAAACAAATAAACATATATAAGATGAGAAAAGAAGGAAATAAAGCTGTCTTTATTCATAGATGATAAGATATATATGGAGAAATTTCAAAAGAATCTGTAAGTAATGTATTAAACATAATAACTGAATTTGGCAAGGCCAATATACAATTAAACCAATTTATTTTATTTTGATATCAGCAACAAGCAATTAGAAAATGAGATAAAAACACTACCATTTACAATGGTATAAAAATCAAATGCTTAGAACAGATATATAAAAGATATGCAAATCTTCTACATAGATAACTATAAAACATTATCGGGAAAAATTTAAGAAGACTTAAATAAAAGAAAGGATATACATGGATTGGAGAACTCAATGCTATAAAGATATAAATTATCCCTAACTTGACTTCAAGAATCGATGCAATCTAAATCAAAAAGACAATAGGGATTTTTTCCAGACATTAATGTGCTGATGCTACAATTTATATGGAGGGACTTCTCTGGTGGCCCAGTGGTTTAGAATCCACCTGCCACTGCAGCGGACACAGGTTCAGCCCTGGTCTGGGAGCTGAGACCCCTCAAGCCAAGGGGCAACTAGGCCCACATGCTGCAAATGCCGAGCCCAAACCAGTGCTCTGCAAGAAGCCACCACGCTGGGAAGCCCGCACACCACAACTAAAGAACAGCTGCCATGCTGCACAGCCAGAGAAAGCCCATGCAGAGCAGCCAAGACCCAGTGCAGCCGTAAATGAATAAATCAACAATGAAATTTATATGGAAATTCAGTGCAGCCAAGAGTAGCCAAGATAAATATAGTACACGGTTGAAGGACTTATGCTATTAGATTAAAAAAAAAAAAAAGCTTGTTATATAGTTACAGTAATTAAGGGTGGTATTTGAACAGCCTAAAGAGTACAGAAGCAGACCTGCAAATACACAGACACGGTTTACAACAATGATGGCAATGCAGAGTGGCTGAAAAAGAATATTCTTTCCGTCAGTGGTGCTGGGTAATCAGACACACACATTGAAAACAATAGATCTGGACATTTTCATATCATACACACAAACAACTCCAAGTGAATCATAGGTCTAGATATGAAAGGTAAAATAATAGTAATTAGAAATAAATTATTTTGGGAAAGGCAAAGATTTCTTAAATAGGACAGACATATATACTACGAGGCTTCCCTAGTGACTCAGATGGTAAAGAATCTGCCTGCAATGAGGGAAACTGGGGTTCAGTTCCTGGGTTGGGAAGATTTCCTGGAGAAGGGAATGGCTACCCACTCCAGTATCCTTACCTGGAGAATTCCATGAACAGAGGAGCCTGGCAGGCTACAGCCCATGGGATTGCAAGGAGTTTGGCCCAACTGAGCAACAATTTCACTTTCATATACTAACTATAAGGGGGAATATTGATATTGATAAAATGGGCTATAGTAAAATCAAGAGCTTCTCTTTATTAGCACACCACCAGTCCATCCTAGAGTAAATCACTCCTGAATATTCATTGGAAGGACTGATGCTGAAGCTGAAACTCCAATATTTTGGCCACCTGAAGCGAAGAACTGACTCCTTTGAAAAGACCCTGATGCTGGGAAAGATTGAAGGCAGGAAGGCAGGAGGAGAAGGGGACCACAGAGGACGAGATGGTTGGACGGCATCACTGACTTCAACAGACGTGAGTTTGAACAAGCTCCAGGAATTGGTGATGGACAGGGAGGCCTGGCATGCTGCAGTCCATGGGGTCACAAAGAGTCGGACACTATTGAGGGAGTGAACTGAACTTAAGATAATGTAAAGGAAAGTCACAGACTCAGGGAAGGTATTTACTTTACATATAGCCAAACAGGATGTATTTCTAGTATGTTTTTAAGAATGCCTAAGAAAAGAAAGACCCAATAGAAAAAAGTAGACAGAAAATTTCAACAGTCACTTCTCCAAAGAGAATATCCTAAAGATAAGCCAACATATGAAAAAAGTGCTCAATATTACTGACCAAAGGACGAAACAGATTAAAAGCATTATGAGCTAAAAATGATGGCGACGATGTAGAGCAATTGGAACTCTCACACACTGCTTGTAAGGAAGTAAAATTGACACATCCACTTTGGAAAACTGGTAGTATCAACTAAGCTGATCATAAACACACCCTACGACCCAGCAATTCCTAGGTGTAGACCCAGAGTATACACACATATGTCCCCAAAGACAAGAACAAGAATAGTCACAAAAGCTTTTAGTCATAGCTCAAAACTGGAAACAATCTAAATGTCCTTCCACAGAATAAGGGATAAACAAATTGTGGTACGTTCAGTTAAAGAAAAACTTCACTGCAATGAAAATGAGTTAATTACTGATAATGTGAAACATGAAGTTACATCTCTCAAAACATAACATGAGGGAAAAAAGCCTGAAAGAAAAGAGTTCATACTGTATGATTCCAATTTATAGGAAGTTCAAAACAGACTAAAGTAATTAATGACATTAAAATGATAACATAATTAAAGTAAGCTGCCACTAAAGTCAGGTGAGCTATGGGATTGACGTGTGCAGAGAAGAGGGACAGTGTCCATGAAGGGGCAAGACAAGGGCTTCTGGGATGCTGTGGAGTGTGTTTCTGGGTCTGAGAAGTGATTCCACAAGTGGTGGTTTCTTTGTGACCATTAGGCTGTACAATTATGATTTATTTTCTGAATATACATGAAGCTTCAATTTGAAAGCATTCAAGAAAAAGAGACAGCAATAGATCGAAAGATGGGAGGAAGGAAGAAAGGTCCAGCCCTGGGTCTGAGAGCAGCAGAGACTGTAGAAGTCCCCCAGGGAGATGGTAATAACCCCCCCCCCAGAAGAAAAAGTGGTGGAGCGAGTGAGGATGTCAAAATTTGCAGCCTCAGCCATGACTCCCCAAGTCCAGGTGTAGTCCAGGATTAGTGCCTACGATGTTGAAGCTGAACCTCCAATCCTTTGGCCGCCTCATGCGAAGCTTGACTCATTGGAAAAGACCCTGATGCTGGGAAGGATTGAGGGCGGGAGGAGAAGGGGACGACAGAGGATGAGGTGGCTGGATGGCATCACCAACTCGATGGACATGGGTTTGGGTGGACTCCGGGAGTTGGTGATGGACAGGGAGGCCTGGCGAGCTGTGTTTCATGGGGTTGCAAAGAGTCGGACACGACTGAGCGACTGAACTGAACTGACTGAAGAAAACCAGAGGAGTACATGGGCTGAGACAGAGCATCTCCCACCTGTCTACATTGGTGACCCATGATCACATCACCTCTCTCCACTGAGAAAGATGGAAACCTTGAAACAAGTCATTTGTGTCAAACTTTTCAACAACCCAGCATGGTGGGTGGGGGCTTGGGTTAAGTTTTAGGAAATAAAGTAAGATCTCTTCCTCCTCCTCTCCCCTCCATCCTTTCTTCTCATAGTTTCTTTCCAATCATCACCCTCGAAGCAGTGAAGGGAAGACTAAAGCAATCTATTTGATATCCTCAAGGACAGCCTTGTGGGTATTAACTAGCACTTAAAATTCCCCTAGAATTTGCTTTTACATACTGAAATGAACATGTGTCAGGAGCTTGCTCCTCCCCCACCAACGACCTCTGTTATAACGTTCACTAGACCTTTCTGTACTTTGTTAGCCTTCCTGGAATATTTTTTGCCAGGGTGTTGGTCTTTTTGTGTGGAGTTGTCCATCTTAGGAAAGTTCTGTGATATGTTCCATTTGTTTGATGAAAAACTTGACTACATGTTCTTCTAAGCACCTGAAACAGCAAAATACAGCATTTGTAGGAATCATTTCATGATTTTGTTAATTGTGTTCATTGGGTTCTGTTGTATTTGCTGGGTAAACAGAAATCCTGTGGGTAGAGGCTGAGATTTACCACCTTCTACGACCCTAAATCCCACATTGCACTGCCTGTAGTAGGAACTCTGTAGTGTTCTTTGTTGATATTGTTTGCAGAGCTCCTGAAGACTTGAATTTTACACATTTATCTTATTGATATAACTCACATGCATGGTAATTCATTGATTCAAAGTGCACAATTCTAAGTTTTGGTGAGTGTTTATAATTGTGTAAAGTACCAGCAAAATTAAAATATAAATATATTCATCTCCCCGAAAAGCTCCCTATGTCTCTTTGCAGTCAATACCCACCCTCTAACTCTGGCATCTGGCAACCACTGCTCTGCTTTCTGTCACAAAAGTTGCCTTCTGTAGATGTCATATATGTGTAACTATATAGTATATATCATTTTGAGTCTCTTTTTTCACTTAGCACAAGGCTTTTGAGATTCTTCCATGTGGTTGCATGTACTAGTAATTTCTTACAATTGCTGCACATCCTCACCACTGACACATTTGGTAAATATTATTAATCTTTAAAGATTCTTGCTTTTTGGAAGACAAGGTATGACAAACGTAGACAGCATATTAAAAAGCAGAGACATTATTTTGCCAATAAAGTTCTGTCTAGTCAAAGCTATGGCTTTTTCCAGGAGTCATGTATGGATGTGAGAGTTGGACCATAAAGAAGGCTGAACAACAAAGAATTGACGCTTTTGAATTGTGGTGTTGAAGAAGACTCTTGAGAGTCCCTTGGACTGCAAGGAGATCCAACCAGTCCAGCCTAAAGGAAATCATACCTGAATATTCATTGGAAGGACTGATGCTGAAGCTAAAGCTCCAGTAATTTGGCCACCTGATGTGAAGAGCTGACTGATTGGATAAGACCCTGATGCTGGGAAAGATTGAAGGCAGGAAGGCAGGAGGAGAAGGGGACGACAGAGGACGAGATGGTTGGACAGCATCACTGACTTCAACAGACGTGAGTTTGAACAAGCTCCAGGAGATGGCAAAGGACAGGGAAGCCTGGTGTGCTGTAGTCCATGGGGCTGGAAATGACTGACTGAACTGAACTAAACTGAACTGAGTGACTTTCACTTTCACACATAGTGAATCCAGAGCAGGTTTTATTCTGAGAATAATGTATCTCCACTACTAAGACATAATGTCCCTATAGACTCTACACAATCAGTCCTCATCTAACACAGTGTCTCTCTATTCTGGTTTGTGGGAACATCGAGTAGTCCCAGTTCTGTGTAAGAAAGACCCAGGAATTGTTCAGGTGTGGGATGAATTGGGCGATTAGAGTTGACACATAATCACAACTATATGCAAAACAGGTAACTAACGAGAACCTACTGCACAGCACAGGGAGCTCTGCTGGATGCTCTGTGGTGACCTAGGTGGCAGGAGATATCAGAGTAGAGATACGAATGTGTACAGTTTCTGGGCCTTTCCCTGCTTTCGGTGGCTCTTTCCCCAGGCTTAGGTTCTTTGCATGCATGTGTCCATTATTTCTCTTCTTGTTTCTGAACTTTTTCTGTGCAGGTCCATCCATTACCTGTAAATTCCAGCCTCTTTGTTCTCCCTGAATCCTGACTTCTATCTCCCCAGCTCAGATAGCTGGACTTTGTGTGGGTTTCCCTCTCTCTGAACTGTGGCCTAGAAACTGTCTCCAGCATTAGCTGGAGCAGTTGTGGGGCTCATCTTATTGTTATTCTCTCAGGGATTACCGAACTGGGGTCCCTGCTGTTCAGTGTCTAAAAACCATGCTTCATGTATCTGTCTGTTTTCAGTCGTTAACGGCAGGAGTGTAATTAAATTTTCATAGAGTTAATCTTTCATAAACAGACTTGAGTTTTATTTTGTTCATCTTTTGTTTTCCCCATAAGTAATTTACATCATTTATAAATACTAGTCAATGAAGGATGGGATAAATGGTGTTATACTCTACCAATTCTTTGGTCCTTCAGTATTTATTCTTCACTTTATTCCATCACCCTCGCAGCAGCAATTCTCAATCCTTTTTGGTTGATGATCTATACTATTTAATACAATTATTGGCAAAACAGTCAAAGAAATTTAAAACAACAGAAATAAGTCAGTATTGATCACAGCACAATCACTACCTCAGTATCAGAATCTCTTTTAGGGTCTGTAAAAGCAGCCACTATTCGCTTATCGCCTTTTAGTACACTGTTGTCTTAGTAAGAACCATCTACTTCCTGAGCTGCAATAAAGCTATAATTTTTTTAAGGCATTAGTGTGCTGGAATTGTGGAAAATTAAACCTTCCTATGACAATGGTGATATGTGCATAGTGTCCAGTCTTTGGAAAGATAAGTTTAAAAGATTTAAAAAACAATCCATTCCTACCACCCAAAGACAAGGCCGTTAATAATGCTTTCCAGCCTCCTTACTGCATACCTGTGAAGCCAGGATGAGAGACGGTGCAGCCCAGGTGTGAACGGAGCACTGCCCAGGTGGGCCTCACTGATACACTTGCTTGTCTAACTGTTCATGTCAGGATGTCACCGGCCTGGAATCTAAGAAAGAGTGATGAAGATATACCACCTTCCTAATCAACAGCTATGTACAAGCAGTGCTCAGCTGAGGACCAGTGCAATGATCAAGAGTATCCACTCCTGTGTTCAAGGTTAACAGTCCTGGGTTCTGCCACTTAATAGTTCTGACTTTGGATGAGTTACTTGGCCTTTTGAATCCACTGTCTCCTCGATAAACTGAGATTGGTAACAGTACCTTCTTCTTAAGATGCTTGTGAGAATTAAATATGATGCTCCACAAAACATAGTTAATGCTGCCTGGCCTACAGTAGGCTTTTATTAACATTAGGTTTTAATATATGCACATTGATAAGATATTAACAGTTTAAAAATAATAGCTATCATTTCTTGAGCCCTTACACTCCTAGATGCCTTTATAGAATATTTTATACACTCCTTAAATAATCCAGTGAGGTATTATCCCCATTTACAGATAGGAAAACTGATAGTCAGAGGGAGGGGTTATGTGACTTACTCAAGGTCATACCACAAGTAAGAGGCTGCATCAGACCTTGAACCCAGAGAGTCTGACTTCTGCTTACTCTGAACCACTATAATAATCTCCAAAACAGCATTAAATGCTAGCATGCTAAATGTTGACATTGATCACCCCTGAGTGTGTATGATTGGTCTCATAAAAACTAGGATATTGCATAGAGTTTTCAAAATGTAATTTTCCCAGGATGCTGGGGTTCCCTAGAACTCAGTTTGAAAATTCCTTAGGCAGTTCACTGTTAAGAGTTCTAATTGCTAGAAAGTTCCTGCCTGAATCAGCTCAGAATAAGCTTCACTCCTCTTCCATATTGGTGAGTTTTGAAATGTAGGTCACAGCTTAACAGTCTTTTGTGAAGTTTTTGTCACATGAATAAGTGTGCTGCGTCACAACATAAACTACATTTCTTACCATGGGTCACAGTCAGAAAGGTTAAAAGACACTGTTCTGTGTGACTATTCTTCAGATACTTGAAGGCAGCGGTCATAACCTATATCCTAAAAACTAATTGTCTTCTCCACAAGGGACCTCTTCAGCTTCTGCAAAACACTTGTAACATGGGGATTCCTCCCTTCGTTATACTGGGCACCATCTCTCCCTGTCACCAGATTCATCTGGGTCTGTCCTCAAACTGCCTTTGGGATGACTTCCTTGGCCACTCTCTCTTGGGAAGCACCACCCATGTCTCTCTAGCCCCATGTGACTCTGCTTTATTTTTCTCAAAGCACTTTTCACTACCCACATTACATTTTATATGTAATATAAAAAATATTTTTTGTTTATGATCTTCATCAATAAGACATTCATCACTGAATCCCCAGACTGTTTCCTGGCACACAGCAATTGATCAATAGATATTTGTGGCTTAAATGAATGGATGAATACTAGGAGTAGACACATTTTATCTAGAATGAATGGGCTTCCCTTGTGGCTCAGTTGGCAAAGAATTCATTTCCAAAGCAGGAGACCTGGGTTCGATCCCTGGGTTGGGAAGATCTCCTGAAGAAGGGAAAGGTTACCCACTCCAGTATTCTTGCCTGGAGAATTCCATGGACCGTATAGCCCATGGGGTCATAAAGAGTCGGACATGACTGAGTGACTTTCACTTCACTTCTTCATCTAGAATGAATACAGATGTACTCATAATACAACTCTTCCCATCAGGGTCTACATTCTTTAAAGATTTAACTCACATGACTACAACTATAGGCATGTTTTCATTCTACCATCTCTGTTTTAAAAAAAACTTTCTGTCTGAGCCAGCAGGGAAGCCCCATTTATCTTATAGTATTACATATTTCATACATTTAAATGTGTATATTACTGTATAAGTATACCAATAAATACTACAAGTATATAGTACAAATATACCAATAGATAATAATATGTATTCTGTTACATTTTATGTAATTTTATGGGGTTTACATGAGTAGTTTTGATTATATGAGATTTTCATTGATTCAGTTATAATGCTATAGTGCAGCTTGGAAATATTTTACATTTTTCTAAGCACTCTCAGATAAATAATTCATTTGATATTTTTCTTTAGCTGAGAAAAGTGTCCAAAAGCTGGAAGAAACTTTAGCAGCTGGCTAGTGCCCCGGTTCGATTCCTGGATCGGGAAGATCCCCTGGAGAAAGAAATGGCAGCCCAGTCCTGTATGCTTGCCTGGAGAATCCCATGGACAGAGGAGCCTGGTAGGCTACAGTCCCTGGGCTCTGAAGAGTCGGACCGACTTAGCGACTAAACCACCACCACCACCAGTGATCTCCAGATTCCAATCACACCCTTTCGTTTCACAGATGAATCAACCAAGGCGCCCGGCCAGGAGGAGGGACACCCAAGGAGATGGAGTGGACCTGGGGTTAGAACTTAGCTCTTTGCCGCCCAGCCGCTGCCAGATGCCCCCATGTTTGCATACTCGCCTGGACTGAGGCAGGTGAATCAGTGGCCCACGCCCCTCACCGGAGCTCCTCGGGGAAGGCATGCCCTGGTTACTATCGCCACTTTTCAGGTGGGGACTCTGAGGGCACACCTCCAGGGAGGGGAACTTCCACCAGAGGGTTCTTCAGGCTCTCGCGGTACCCCCTAGCTTGGCATCGGAATTCCGCACGCGGCAGGCGGGGGTCTCGGACGGCGCCTAGTGCTGTGCGCCGGGTCCTCCTGCCCACGACCCCGGCATCCGGCCCCCAAAGGGGACGGCTTCCTACCTCGTCTGTCCCCCTGGGCTGAATCTGGCCGGCCGGCCTCCTGTCGCTATGGCAACCACAAGCCTAGCGTTCTAGCTTCCAGCCTCTGCCGGCTTCCGGATGAACTCGAGCCAATGGTGTCCTCCGTTGCTTTAGCGTGAAAAGTTGTTGGCCAATGATCAGAGGCATTTCAAAAACCGCTGGGAAGCGGCCAGAATTTGGGGGCTCAGGTTAACTACGTCCCGATGGGTGTGGAAACTTAACACCGGCTTATCTAGACAGCCCCCCAAATCTCGTGATAGACCCAAAGCCTTAGAATTTTGCTCCCCTAGAAACCCTGCTTCAAGGAATAAACCTAAAAGAGCTAACATTCATTGAAGCCCTCTCTGTGATAGTCAAAGAAAAAGGCTGATAATAGGAACAACATACAAAGACAGCCATGGAGTGTTCCATGGGCAATCAGTGATCTTGTCACCCCCCCCACTTAGAACCCTCCAAGGGCTCCCCTTTAAACTTAGGGTGAAATCCAAACATCTTCAAGTCCCCGGCCCAGCCCTCTGATCTCAGCTCCTCCCTCCCTCCCTCCCTCCCTCCAGAAAAATCCCTCACCTGCCACGCTGTCCTTTGGGTAGCTGCTACAATTCTGTCACCCGTGTTCCGCTGTCACTCTGAGCTCACTCGGTGTCAGGGTCTGCACCACAACTGGTGGGGTCTCTGTCCAAATATCATGTCTTCATCTGTAAAATAGGCATGAGCCCAATGTCTCACTCAGGGGGTTGTTGAGAGGATCTGGAATCAAACGTGAAAAAGCGAAGCTCCCTGAACCCGTTAATTATTTTTAAAGATACATTTTATTTTTCAAAAAATTAATTTTTAGTTGAAGGATAGTTGCTGTATGATAAGTTACAGGTGTGCAGTATAGTGATTCACGAGTTTTAAAGGTTATACCCCATTATAGTTCTTATAAAATATCGGCTGGATTTGAACAATATATCAGTTCAATAACAAGGATATATTTTTCAATATATCCTTGAAGCAGAACTATTACAGTGGTACATTACGGAAGCATTCATCAAGTGTTAGGCTTATGGGAGGACTTTAAGTATTGCTATTGGAAGGACTGATGCTGAAGCTGAAGCTCCAATCCTTTGGCCACCTGATGCGAAGAGCTGACTCATTTGAAAAGATCGTGATGCAGGGAAAGATCGAAGGGGGAGGAGAAGGGGACAACGGAAGATGAGACGGTTGGATGGCATCACCGACTCAACGGACGTGAGTTTGAAGAGGCTCCGGGAGCTGGTGATGGACAGGGACGCCTGGCGTGCTGCGGTCCATGGGGTCGCAAAGAGTCGGACAAAGACTGAGTGACTGAACTGAGATGCAGATGTTACCGGGAGGGTGAATTGTGCTGCCAACAGGTGTTCCGGGGTGGGGGCAAGGAGAGATTTTTATGGCCTCGTGGCTTTGGCAGGGGAACCGGGCCTTGGAGGATGTGTAGGATTTGCATACCTGGTGAGAACGTGGGGTGGGGGAACAGCAGGAGCAAAGCCGGGAGAGGGCTCCCAGGGTAAAGGCGGGGGCAGGACACCGGGCAGCTGCCCACCTCGAAGGGCAGTTGCAGCGAGCAAGTCACCCGGAGCCTTCCAGACCCTGCCCGACGTCCTCCCTGCGGCCGCTAGAGGGCCCTCGCCAGGGGGAGCTCCAGCCGGGAGCCGCTTCCCCAGGGCTCGCCCCTGCGCGTCCAGCAAGCTCCGCGGTCCAGCCAATCAACGCCCGGGGGCTGTCCCGCCCGCCTCCTCCTCGGAGCCACTCGCCGGCGCTAGATGCCCGTCAGCTTTTGACTGACGGGCGGCCTGGCAAATGGAATCGCGGCCTCGGAAAGCACAACACGGCAGCTCCTGGGCATCTCTGAGTCGGGGAAGGAATTTAGCAGGGCTGCGCCTCCGGCTCGCTCGAGGAGTCCCAGTCGTGGCTCGGAAACTTCTGATCGGTGGGCCTCAGCGGAAACGCCGCCGGTGAGCAGTGCTTTAGACTTAAGGCGGGGCTGGGGCTGGGGTCGAAGCCAGCCTTCGGTTTCAGGAAAAGCCAAGGCGTTTGTGATCCTCCGGCGTCCCCAGTAATACTCATTTTCCTTCTTGCTGTCACCAGCCTTGTCGGGTTGGGTCTCGTTGGCCCAGAATGCTGCTGTGTGTTGGCTTTTGTTTGTTTGTTTGTTTCATTTTCGCATCGAGGAGAGGGCCGTGGGTTTGCCTTGATAAAGGCGATGCCAGGCTTGACCAAATCAGGAAGTGAAATGCAGTGACTTGGTCAAAATTGTGCGTGTACACGCCGGCTCGGGCTTCCAGGCGACGGCAGATAGTGGAGTTAGCAGGTGGATGACGAGGGCTGCTAACTGGAGGTCCGTGCTGGCCACTGGAAGTCCTTTCCAGCGCATTTCCGGGGACTGAAGAGTGTAACCCTTTCGTGAGCCAAAGCCCAGGGAAGGGAAAGCGCTTACCCTGTAACTGGCACTCAGCGACCAGAAGCTGAATTGGCAGGTGGTGGGAAAGGGCATGTTTGAATTATTTCTTCAGATAGAGCCAAATTCTAATGTAGACCCTACTCTTAGCAGCCAAGACCTATGGTTCTCTAATCTAGGAAACCTACTTTGTGGGTTGGTTGAGATAATTCTCAGATGAGGACTAGAGGCTGGAGTGAAAGTCATCCCTTAGGGGATTTACCTTTCCCTTTTTGAATCAGTGACCCCCGTGCTCACGGATGGCTGGGAGGGCCTCAAACTTAAGGGGTGGTGACCAACACAGAGTTGGTTTTCTTGCCTCTGGGGAATATGTTAGACCTGGAAAAGTGCTTTGCAGTCTGGAAAAGAAAAGTCATTAGGCAAAGAATGTGTGCCTTATAAGGGAAGACAACTTGCATAGAATTCCTCCAAGGCTTTCAGTCCAAAATGCTACCTAGCTGAAGGGGGAGTTTTCTATCTTTGCCGGCCCTGATGCCTCAGAGGCCTGGGGGTTCCTGTGGCAGAGAGGGAAGCTGCTTTTTAAAAGATAATTAAATGAGAGCCACCGCAGCCACCACAAAGGAAAGCAAATACAGAAACCCACCTGGAGAAACCAGCTGATCCGAAGGAGGTTAGGAGGCCTGCATTCCAGTCACCCCCCCTTGGCACATCTTGTGGTTTCTCTGACGTGTTGTGGGTGGGGCTGGCTCTATGGGTTTTATCTCTGGAGTTGCAGTGGGTGAGGCCTGAGTAAGCCATTCCCTTCTCGGTGTACTGGGTGCTTCACTGGCCTGTCTATAGCCAGTCAGTAGGTATGTATGGAGGTCAACATGCCAGGCTCTAGGCTAGATCTTGGGGGCAGCAATCGAACAGGGAATTCAGCAAACAGCTTCCCAGAATTTTTGCTTCAGTGTCCCTTCTCCTCCAGGCTGAAAGCCTCTAGGAGTGTCTCAGCGGCTGAAGGAGCCACTCTTCCTTTCTAAGGTACAGAAGTATCAGTTCAGTTCAGTCCGACTCTTTGCGACCCCATGAATGCTTTTCACAAGATTACAAACAAATATCCATAGGGCTTTACAGTCAGGAACGTCTGGTTATGGGATTTGAGTTATCAGCTTGTCTGATAAGTGTATTTCAGGTATATATGTATCCTGATTATATAACCTTGTCTAGAGGCAGCAGCGGTCATTTAACTTTGAGGCTCCTTGACAAAGTGAGCCTGGGTTAAATGGTCTTTGTGTTGCTCCTGGCTTGAGCCCTGTATCTGATGTCTCCTAGACACTGAATGGAGTGTGAGTCTGTACCGCAGGACTGTGCTGTTCACACCAGGAGCCAGAATCCCTGGGCCTGGGGCTAGAGAACAGAAGGGACTGGGGGCTACTGGTAGGATGGTGGTGGTTCAGTCACCGAGCCGTGCCCGACTCTTGTAACCACGTGGACTGTAGCCCGACAGCCTCCTCTGTCCATGGGATTTTTTTTCAGGCAAGAATACTGGAGTGGGTAGCTGTAGGGGGCATCTTTCTGACGCCTTGAAGCACATCAGAAACTTTGTCTGTTTGGAATGTAGTAAACCCTCAAACATTTGTTGCTTGAGACAAAGAAAGGTGTATTCATAAGTAAATTAAATAAACTGGTAAGAATAAAATTAATAAAAACTGATATTCATTGACCATTTGCTGTACATGCATTTTTTATGCATTATTTCACCAAATTCTCACAACAACACGTGGATGTGGAATATCCATATTCCATAGCAGGGGAAGCTTGCTGAAAAGTTAAATGACTTGGCCAAGGCAAAACAGGTAAGCACACAACAGGTCAAAAGTAATGTAAAATATTTTTATATTAATATAACAGGCTTTGCAAGTATAATACTCATTTGTATGCTTCTTTTTATTTTTTTTTTGTAACATGAACCTCAAAGAAACCCTTAGCTCTTGTGGTAGGTGTTTTGGCCATGCTCCCCAGAACACTAGGGGTATACTTTCTCTTCTCTATTTGGTAGAAAAGCTTGAGTTGCCCTGAAAATGTCAGTCCAATGAAGTTAATGGAAATTTCCATCATTGCCAGTTTTACTTAAGGCCATATTATTATCCCTGTTCTACAGATGAGGCAGCTGAGACTCCCAGAGGCAAAATGATCTGGTCCCTTAGGTCTTCTGCCTCCTGGTCCGATGTTATATCACCCTAGGCAGACCCTCAGGAGCAGGCCAGTTTGTCCATCTTCCATGGAGATAACTTTTCTTCTCATTCCTTCTTTCCTAAGTCAGAATGCAGACAGTTTGTTTTTTATAGCAGGAGAATTTCTTTCTTTCTTTTTGGAGTCCTAGGGAAGTAGATACAGGCAGTGTTCTTATGGAGGGGAACCTATGGAAAAGTAGCATTTAAATTAGGATATGATGGAAGGAGGGCTTCCCTTGTGGCTTAGATGGCGAAGAATCTGCCTGCGATGCAGGAGACTCCAGTTTGATCCCTAGGTCAGGAAGATCCCCTGAAGAAGGAAATGACAACCCACTCCAGTATTCTTGCCGGGATAATTCCATGGACAGAGGAGCCTGGTAGGCTACAGTCCATGGGGTCGCAGAGAGTCAGACATGACTGACCGACTAACACACACACACACACACACACACACACACATGATAGAAGGAAGGAAATGACTCAGAAGAGGAAAGGAGATTTTTAAGGGCTGAGGAAAATGGTCTTGAGGTAGGTGAGGCATATCTTTATTAAGTGGCCCAAGGCACGATGTAATTTTTTAAATGGCCTCACTTCTCGTGGCGGTTTGTGTTTCATCCTAATAGTAATCTCTTCTCAGGTAGCAAACCCGGCTCAGTGTCTCACTGCACATGCATTTTAATGTCCTTCCCCTCCTGCTAGAGCACCACGAGTATCAGGAAACGCGTCCCCGTCTGTCTGCCTGAGAGGAAACCTAGACACTGGTACGTCTCTGTGTGAAGATGAGGAAGAGGCTGTAAACTGGCCAAAAGAGCTTGAAGTACACTTTCCATGTGAGAAGCGATGGCTGGTGGAAGGTAAACCCCGCCGGGGAAGATGGCTTAGCAGCACCTCCAGCTACGGATCCAGGCCAGGTGGTCTGTGCCCTTAGCCCACCATGGACGGAGCTCATGGCGCAGCCCTGCAGCTCCAGCAGTTCCTGCCCACAAGCAGTGCCAACCCTGTGAGAGAGCCTTCCTTCTCCTACAAGGCAAGAGCTTTTATTTATTTTTAAATTTTTTTTAGGTTGGAGATTTTCTATTTTTCTAACAAGACAATCACACGGGGCAGTATTGGCTAACAGATACATCTAGGGTCTGTGTCCCACTCTAGGACTCTTGGCTGGAAAATTTCATGGACAGAGGAGCCTGCTGGGCTGCAGTCCATGGGGTCGCAAAGAGTTGGACACAACTGAGCGACTTCACTTTCATGCGTTGGAGGAGGAAATGGCACCCCACTCCAGTGTTCGTGCCTGGAGAATCCCAGGGACGGCGGAGCCTGACGAGCTGCCGTCTATGGGGTCACACAGAGTCAGACACGACTGAAGCGACTTAGCAGCAGCAGCAGGGTCTGTGTGCTTATCACTGGCAGAAACAGGCTGCCCCTCCATGCCTACGAGAGAATGTGTAATCAAAAGAAATGTTCATTAAAATACATAAAAAGGAATTCATTCCCCCTAAGAAGGTTTGACTTAAAAAAAAAAATCACTGGCTCCGTCACTTGGAGACAGCCTTTGTTCCTGTTTCTGTAAATGTCCTTCCTGACTTTTTACGGTATTCCAAATTTGGGCTTGGAGATTTTTGTATCTTGGTTGTTTTCCTTAACCTTGTTGATGGACTATTTCCCTATGTCACCGAGTGGTGGTTGGATGTGTGCTTTCTGAAAGATTGCCCAATCTGTTGAGCTGCTGCATCAAAATTTGCAGGACAGAACCTCCTATTGTTGGCTGTTTAGACTGTTTCTAATCTGGGGTGACTGCAGATGCTACCATGAACATCCCAGAGCACATGCCCCTTTGCTATCTCTAAGAACTGGGTAACTCTGAGAGAGGCAGTTTCTCCCCAGGTAGCAAGGTCACAAATACCAGAGCATCGAAAATATAGAAAATAAGAAACCAGAGTTCATATAATTAGCCTTGTGGTGAATGGATGCCAGATAGACAAACACAGAATCTAAGAAGACGTAGAACACACTCCCTGATGAGGTGTCTAATAGGTTTTCATTTTTATCCTCAATTCAGTTGTTTATTACAGAAATATCTTCCTGCCAGAACAAAGATAAATAAGCCGTATTGACTCTCCCAAAGAGCTTAAGAATTGAGATGTCAGACAGGCATGTGAACAAAGGGTGATGAACTGGCCTAAGAGGGTGGGGGGAGGAGGGGTAAAGGAAAGAAGACCAATCTTCAAACCCCTACTTGCTCCCACCTCAGTAACCTTGGACATAAGCCTTAACTAACCCTCAGAACTTCTCTTATGGATAGGATGATGGTAGTAATACCTCCCTCCACCCTTCATTCCTTTAGGGCTGCATAAATCAACGAAAAAGCACCCAGCCCAGTGCTAGGCATTCGGGAGGGGTTTGACTCACTGCTTGACTCAGAAATATCTCATGGTTACAAACAGCAGCTGGGGAAGATGCACAGAGCAGAGGAAAGAGTAGTTAATTCCACCTGGGGGTAGGGGAAGGGGTTTCTAAGGAGAAGCTTGCTCTTTCCTCCTTGATTTTGTTCAGGCTCTTTTGGTTGCAAGAAATAAAAATCCATTTCAGAGAAGTTTAAGCAAAAGGAAAAATTATTATAAGTCCACACAGTAGCTCATAGAAGGAAGAGCAAGGACAGGAAGGGCAATGAGGCAGGAAAGATGTTAGAACTCTTAAACCCACCTTCAAAGGAGGGAGGATCTGATTGGCCCAGCTTGGGTCCGGTGTCTACATTGGGCCAATTAGTAGTGGCCGGGGTGGAGTCTGCCACCAAACAGGGTTATTGCTGGATGTGGGCTTGGGGGTGGGGGGCCTGCTCCAGAGTCATCTCTTACCTTTGGGGAAACCATTAAGAGGACACAGTCTACCTTGATCAGCGGGAAGACCTCAGAAACAAGCAGTGTGCCCTGACTTACAGCCCCGCCCTCGCCCAGCCCAGCAGAGAATGGATTCTGATCGTTGAGGGAGGGTGGTCTGTGAGAGACCAGTGGGCTGAGCTGCTGATGACTGGCATCCCCGAGCGTCTCTGACTCTGGGGAAGCTTTACCTCAAACTGCAAGAGTTGGACCTCAGTTTCTTCTGTTTAGCAAATAGGAATTTCAGCTGAGCTATATACATAACTATATGCATGCCTGTGCTGGGTGGGACAGGAGCTGTATAGGTAACTGAGATGGCTCTTCCCAAAAGGAGTCTAGCAGGGAGGCGGGGAAAACATTTCCATAAGTAACTACCCTTCAGGACAGAATTTGGCACAGATAGAGAGATACAGTAGAGTGTTAAGAGCACAGCCTTTGAAATCTGGGAGACCTGGCTTCCAGTCCCAGTTCCATCACTTTGGGGTGTTATGGGTGCATGCCTAATTGCTCAGTCACGTCTGACTCTTTGCAACCCTGTGGACTGTAGCCTGCCAGGCTCCTCTGTCCATCGTTTTCTCCAGGCAAGAGTAATGGAGTGGGTTGCCATGCCCTCCTCCAGGGGATCTTCCCAACCTAGGGATCAAACCCAGGTCTCCTGCATTGAAGGCGGATTCTTCACCATCTGAGCCACCAGGGAAGCTCTTGTGGTATTATAGCTTGGGCAAAGTCATGTAATTCCTTCTCACGTCCGTATTAAGTTCATCCTAATTATGAACAGGTTATGAGAATGACCTGAATTTACAGATTAGGAAACTGGAAACTGCCTGCACCATTCCCTGTTTTCTGCCTGTGGAAATCCTACCCACCATTCCAGCTCCAACTCAAATATCACCTTATCCATGAAGCGTTTGTCAGTCTTCCTGGCAGGAAAATATAGGTCCTTTATCTATACTTTTATGGCCAATTCACTGTGGTCATCATAACAGTCAGTTAACATTAGTTGTGTTTGCTATAACAGGGACTGTTCATTCTCTAGAACTCCCAGAAGGTAGGTACTTCTCTGTCCCTATTTTACAAATGAGGAAACTGACACACAGAGGTTAGTTCACTGGCCCAAGACCACACAGTTACTTGGTGGTAAAACTGGGATTTGAATCAAGTCTGTGTGCTGCCAAAGCCCTTGGTTTTATCCACCACTTTCTGCTGCCTGGGCTTCCCTGGTGGCTCAGCTGGTAAGGAATCCGCCTGCAATGCAGGAGATCCTGGTTTGAGTCCTGGGTCGGGAAGGTCCTCTGGAGAAGGGATAGGCTACCCACTGCAGTATTCTTGCCTGGAGAATTCCATGGACAGGGAGGAGCCTGGCGGACTACAGTCCATAGGGTCGCAAAGAGTAGGACACTGGATGACTTTCACACACACACTGCCTCCTGCCTACATTGCGCCAGGCCCTCCATGAGGCCCCTTCTCTCCCTGATACTGTTTAGTAAGTACTGAAATGGCAGTGGAGACCGTGGTGCCTCACTTGCAGGGGAAGGTAAACATCAGGAGCTGGCTTGAGGCCGGGTCACCGGTGTTGGCAGAGACCGTTAGAGGGTCTGCTGTGTCCATTGCATGTGAATGTGAATGGCTCAGACGGTAAAGAATCCGCCTGCAATGAGGGAGACCTGGCTTCGCCTCCTGGATCAGGAAGATCCTCTGGAGAAGGGAATGGCAAGCCACTCCAGTATACTGGCCTGGAGAATTCCACAGACAAAAGAGCCTGGTACGCTACAGTCCATGGTGTCCAAAGAGTTGGACACGATTGAGAGATCAACACTTTCACACTTTCCACCCTCAGAGCAAGCCTGAATGCAGTTTATACTTAACTGTTAGCATTTAAGTTCAAGGGGCTATGGGAGGTCAGCTTAAGTAGCAGGTAATGACAGTCTTGTCATCATAGTACAGTAAGTCCCCTCTGTACGAACTTTCAAAGCTGCGAGCATGCCCCTGTGTGCCAGCTGTTGTACTGTACTCCTCAAGGTGCTATACTGTAAGGTTAAAGACGTTTTCTTTATTTTTTATGTTTGTTGTTTTTTTATGTACTATCTGTATGAAAAGTTTCATAAACCTATTACAGTACAGTACTGTATAGCCGACTGTGTTAATTGGGTACCTAGGCTCACTTTGTTGGACTTACAAATGAATTAGACTTTTAAACGCACTTGTAGGTAGGGGACTTATAGAATTTAACTAGAGTCTCTTGTTGGCAGATGTGAAGACATTAAAACAGGAGATCTTAGCTGAGGTTTCACTCCGGTACCAATATCCAGGGCATCATGCCTCTGTGACCTTTGGCTGCTTTTCTGAGAATGGTTTCTTTTCTTTTAGAGTTATAGCTGGCGAAAGATCAATTCTTGGATCAGAGCGTATCAGGGCCAGAAGCGTCCTTAGAGGTGTTGCTAATAATAATAATGATAAAAAATGAAAATTATAAAAATAATGATAGCAGCAGCTAGAATTGTTTTAATATTTATTACCTGTCGAGTGATGTTTAAGCATGCGCCTTATAACCTGACACTCCTAAGGGAGCTCCATTTTTCAGAGGGGATGCTGAGGCTCAGGGAGTTAAGGCGATTCTTTTGAAGCCACACAGCCGTCAGTGACAGAGGCAGTAACCCCAGCCCAGGTCTGCTGGTCTTCAAAGTCTGTATCAGCAAGCTGAAGCAGAGAGGAAAGAGACTTTGGGTTTGCTGGTCCTTCCTTTTCATCTTTGGAGCCATGGCTAGAACCTGCCCCTGGGTGGGAGCATGAGGTTTTAATCCACACCTTTTGTTTTCATAGCTGGCAGAATCACTGATCCCAAGGTCAAATCCCTGTTCTGGGTTAGCCATTCAGAGGTACTTATGAGCACTTAGCGCTTTGAATAACTTCGGTGAAAACCCCTGGTGGTTCATCAGCCACAAGCAGAGCCTGTTGGGTTGAGAAGGCTCTTAGGGGTGTTGAGAGGTGAAGGCCCCGGCCCTGTCCTCTTCCCTCGCTGCCAGCAGACGGGCAGTACCACTTCAGTTTCCAGTGCTGAGGTTTGGAGGAGGCACTTCACGTCAGGTGCCCCGCAGGTTGTCCCCTCCACTCTGGATTGCCCTCCACCGGACATTTGAGGGCGGCTAGTAGACGTGTGTTCAAATTGTGTGACCCCTGGGCCGCTGGCAACTTCCTTGCTTGACTTTAAATGCCCTTGAAGTTGAGCCAGTCACCACTTCACAAGGCTTTGGGGCGTAATTAGGGTTGACGGAGCCCTTTGAAACCCTTGGATGAAAGGGTGCTAAGTTATATCGCTGTTACTAACCATGTCTGTAGCCACTTGTTAGGTGTGGAGATTCATACGCTTGTGGAAATGGCTTTTAAAAGAAACCTCAGCTGCCTGTGTCATAAGTGGGAATGTAGCACTTACAAGGTGGGGATCTTTTTTTTTTGCCTCCCTTGAAGTCCTTCAACCTCAGAGAACACAGCGGGAGACAGTGTGGAGGAGCGATTCTCATCAGGAGACTGGAAGTCACACCTCTAGTCTCGCATCCGCATCCTCCGGTCCTCACCTTGGGCAGCTAATTTCACTTCTCTGAGCCTTCCTTTGTTCATCTCTAAACTCCTTCAAGCTTGTGTGCTAAATCAGGACTCAGAGTAATACCCACTTTATAGGGTTATTTGTGGCTCAAACGTGATGTGTAGACAGGACTCAGTGCCGTGCCTGACATGCATACATATATAATATGTATAACTGCTCCATAAATATCAGCCTTGGTTATTTTTAATTTATTTTATTGAAGTATAGTTGAATTACAATGATGTGTGTTAATTTCTACTGTACAGCAAAGTGGTTCAGTTATACATATATATATTTATATGTATAAATATATGTATATACATATACAACTATATGTAATATATATACAGATTCTTTTTCATATCCTTTTGTACTGTGCTATCACAGGATGTTGAATACAGTTTTCTATGCTATACAGTAGGACCGTGTTTATCCATTCCATATAAAATAGCTTGCCTCTGCTAATTCCAGACTCCGAGTCTGAACTTCCAGTCCATCCCCCTGCCACACCACCCCTACCCGCTGCTGTTGGCAACCACAAGTCTGTTTTCTGCATCTGTTTCTGTTTGGTAGATAAGGTCATTTGGGTCATGTTTTAACTTCCACATATAAGTGATATCACATGGTAATATTTATTTTTCTTTCTTAACTTCACTTAGTGTGATCATCTCTAGCTGCGTCCATGTTGCTGCAAATGGCATTGTTTTGTTCTTTTTCATGGCTGAGTAGTATTCCGTATCTTTGATAGCATGTCTTTATCCAGTCTTCTGTTGATGGACATTCAGGTTGTTTCCATGTCTCAGATATTATAAATAGTGGTACAATGAACATTGGGGTGCATGTTTCATCCCGAGTTTTATCCAGATATATGCCCAGGAATGGGATTGCTTTGGTCATATGGTGACTCTGTTTTTAGTTTTTAAGGAACCTCCACACTGTTTTCCATAGTGACTACATTTACATTCCCACCAGCCATGTATGAGGGTTCCCTTTTGTCCACATCCTTTTCAGCATTTGTTATTTGTAGACTTTTTAATGATGGCAATTTTGATTGGTGTGAGGTGATACCTTGTTATAGTCTTGATTTGCATTTATCTGATAATTAATGACATTGAGCATCTTTTCATGTGCCTGATGGCCATCACATTGTTGTTTTCTTTGGAGAAATGTCTGTTTAGATCTTCTCATTTTTTGATTGGGTTGTCTGGGGTTTTTTTGTTAATTGAGTTATATGAGATGTTTGTATATTTCGGAAATTAAGACAGGCTTCATTAGTATAGTAACCTTTAACCTTGATTTTGATGTCTAGACTGGTTTATCCTTGTTAGTTTCACAGTTTTCATTTCCGGGTTTTATACCTCCACAGCCTCCTCCCCGAAACAGCACTGACTTGTCTGCTTGGCCATGGCTGCGTATGTCCTCTCTTCATCTCTTTACTGCCCCTTGGCAAGTCGTTAACCACACTGTCCACCTAAATAAACCTAGGAAGAAATAATCAAGCAAAACAGAGTTCATCTGGAATTCAAGAACTGCAGTCCAGGGCACACAGACTCAAGTGTCAGTTCAAACAGTAAAACTCAAGGGCTTTTAAAGGTGAAGGGAGGCTTGCGTTACAGGGGATTTTCATTGGAGTTCAGGGACCGAAGCTAGTTGTGGCTAGGTGTGACTGAGCTCTAAGGCCATCACTAGAGGTGGAGGAAGTCGTTACTGTGACAAGTTGCACGTGGGCTCGCAGAGTCCTTGGAGGTCATGGTTCCATCGCGTGAGGATGTATGTAAGGTCCATCTCCTTAGTGGCCTCGCAGCCCCATTTTAAACCCCTTGACTTAAATGACTCCATTTTGTGTCACATTTCACAGCAGTTTCTCCAACAGCCATAGACAGTCTTTTCAGAGGACAGCTTGGTCTCCTTGGTACAAATAATACAGCGACTACCAGTTGTCGGTCGAATCATATGAATCTTCCACCTTTGTAGGTCAAAACTGGTTAGATATCAGCCATATCATATGGTTCATTCTAATTCTAAGTTGCTGTGGTAAGTGTTTCTTCCAAACAATCTCAAGAAGTTTCTGCACCAGCTCTGGCAGAAGAGCCAGCAGAGCAGAAAGGAACCAAGGCTGTGAAGCAGACCCCACCATCCTTCCTACCCTGAACCTGCAAGTGTGTGGCCCACACCTGCCCTCTGAGCAGCACCACCCAGGCCTCAGTGTCTGCACAATTCCTGGAGCCTGTTTCAGCTTTCCTCTGTCTCCCGCTAAGGTTTAGATAAAGCAGCTTTGAGGTGGTGTTGGAACAGGAATAAGTCTCCTACCTGCCCAAGGCAGTTCCTGCAAAATTACTGCCAGCTTATAACAATCTGCTCATTAGCATAGGTAAACTGAGTTATTAGACTACCTGTCTGGCCCCAAGATCTTTGCCTCTTATGAAGCTGAGGTTCTTGCTTTCAATCCTAAAAGCCAAACACAGGGTGAAGGACTTCCTTTGAGGTCCTCAAACTTGACCCTCCAGGGGAACACTGTGTATCTGCTCACACGTTCTTTTAGTTGACATCGAAAACTTATAACTTTTCATTACAAATTTAAATATCTGCAAAGCATATAGTTACTAGCACATTTAAATTCTGTTGTTTTTTTTTTAAAAAACTCTTATATACGCTTAACTAAAGCCCCCAAAATATAAAGACCACTTGATATCTACCATCAGTCCTATGAAAAAACTCTTCTTTAATAGTTGGAAATTTTACACCTTTCCTTTTCCTCCCTAAGTTCCATTTCCCCCACAGAATATTATCCCCAAAATGTGTGTTGACTTAAAAATTCACAACGCAAGAGTTGTGAATTCAAGTTTTATTCAGAGACCTTACTGAGAACTGTAGCCTACAGCTTCTCAGTAGCTCTGAGAAAGCTGTTCTGAAGAGGTAGGCGAGTAACCAGTGTACATGTGATTTTTTTTTTTTTTTTACTAGGAAACATATGCAGTAAAGTATACATCTGGGTGAAAGATTACCGCTAGTTACAAAAAATCTCAAGTTAATGATTTTAGTGCTGTTTATTTTTATGTGTGGGAAGATGCAAGGATCTGGGTTCGTTACAGTTTTTCCTGAGATATGCATTTAATGCTCTAAGGGGCTTGTTTGTCCAAACACAGAGCGTCCTGTTGTTTTCTTAATGTTGATCAGCACCTGCCACAGATCACAGCCTAATCCTTGTAGAACTGGGTGGTGAGCAGAAACACTCTTTGTTCTTCTTTGTTGACATGTGTCTGTCTTTTAACACTTAAAGTTTTTGCAGAAATACCTATCATACTTCCTCTACAAGAAAAAGTATAGAGTATGTAACCAAATTTCATTTAAAAAATTTTCCTTTGACATAAGGTTCATAGGTTTTGATTCAATACAGAATTCTTTATATAAATGAATAAAAGCAATTGATTAATGCAGTATAAATTTTTATCATCGCTTTTGAGCACAAAATAACATTGTTTAGAAAAATGTATCTGAATGAGAAAAATAGGACTTTATTTTCAGTATTTAAGATGCATATTACTAACTGGTAGAACGAGATAGAATTTAGCATCCGTTCTGTTGCAAGCTTTGGTTATTATGGCTAGAAGAGCTTCTGTGTATACCCAGAATGGAAGAAGTGTAGTGAATCACTGAATTCTTTCAATTCCTTCCGAGTTTTGTGCTAAAAATCAGGTAGTGGTAAACTATTTTTATTGACCTATCAGCTAACAATATGTTTAGGGCCTCATTCATTTGTGTTCACAACGACATACTAGATACACTTAATTTAAAAAGGGATTTGTTTTTGCTTTTACAGTTTCCATGAAGTTTACCCAAAAAAGCACTATCAATATGCTAGTAACTTTTTTCACTTAGGGAACCTTGCATTAACCTGATCTACTCAGAAAAGATTGAGGAGATTGAAATATTATTAATTTAATTATACTTTTGCCCTTACTGTATTGTAAAACATATATTCACACATGCATTTTAATTATATGGGCTTCTCTAGTGTCTCAGTGGTAAACAATTCACCTGCTGATGCAGGAGATGCAGGTTTGATCCCTGGTCTGACAAGATGCCCTGGAGAAGGAAATGGCAACCCACTTCGGTGTTCTTGCCTGGAGAAACCCATGGACAGAGGAGCCTGGCAGGCAACAGTCCATGCAATCACAGAGTTGGACACAACTTAGCAACTGAACAACAATATATATTTTAACTATAGAATATGATTCAAATATTTACTGTAAATATTTGTACATGTATTTTAATTATAAATACTTTATACTTGGCCTGAATATATTTTTTGGTCAAAACTTAGAACGGTGGGTATAACCTAATTAACAAAGCTAGTCTTTATTGTCCAAACATCAGTTAAATCAGATTCTCTGATTTCAAAATATCTTAACAAGGGCCAGAGTATCCTATTCTAATGTCTGTCATACCTTCACAGAAATATGTATGAGAGAGGAAGAGAAAACAATCCCAAGGATTGGCATTTATCACTAAAGAAGTCTCCCAGGAAACAAAATTTCAGAATTCCCTTTGATTTCTTAGTGATTTTACAACTTGGGGTGGTGTACCAGCTTAAGATTCTACGTGAGTGAGAGACAGGCCTTTCTTTGATAAACTGGGAAGAAGCTATTGAGAAAAGTGAGAAAGGGAAGCTATAGGAAGCCAGCAAAAAGCCTGGATGGAAATGAGGATCTGGTGGCTGAATCCCTTACAATGATCAGTATCAGCAAAACCTTTGTAAAAGAAGGCCTTTAGGGCCCCCAGTCTGAAGGCTGAGGCCTTCTAAACCTTGCCATCCTGATTTCTCTCTTAGAAGCAGTCGTAATGACTCAGTCTCCCTATTATCTCCAAGCCCCAAACCAAACCGTATGAGATAGGAAAGCCCCCTCCCAATCTGGCCAGCCCAGCCCTTAAGCCTTATCCCTCTACACTCAGTTTTCTTCTGTCTTTGCTAGAAGATAGCCCCAGCTACGTAGAAAGCCTTACTGGTCCTCAAACTCTCACACACGCATCCCCTTCTACATTCAGTGCCTCTGAGCCCATTTCCCCCTGGATCTTATCCCTTCCTTCCATCCTTCAAGGGTGCCGTGCTCATTCCCACCATACAGGCTCCCCACAGGATGTAGAATGGCTTTCTCCACCTCACTGCCACCAGGCTACGTCTTCAGGGGCCTCCCTGACTTTAATCCTGCGTCTCTCACACACTGAGTCAGGCTTCTGTGCTTCTCTAGGTAGCTCTAACTGAAGTGTCATTAGTAATAATCAGGTGTGTAATATGTATGACCTGAGGACAGGGACAGTGCATGGCACGTTGACCGCCAGTGCCTGGCATACACGAGGCGCTGATTAAGTGAATAAGTGTTGGAACGCGATTCTTCCCTTCTCTGTAAAGTCTCTGTATTCTGCACTAGCCTAGGAGCCTCTGAGTTAAGAACCGATTCCCTAGTCCTTGATAATAGCTGCTAATCACCGAGTACCTATCCTGTGTCAGGCATTGTTCCAGAGCTTTATACATAGCATAGTTTGACATAACAGTTAAGAGCATGGCCCCTAATGTCAGACTACCCACGTTCCAGTTCTGCTTCATCAGCTTACCAGCTACCCCATACCCTCTGTGCCTCAGTTTCCTTCAGTTCAGTTCAGTCGCTCAGTCATGTCTGGCTCTTTGTGACCCCATGGACTGTAGCTCTCCAGGCCTCCCTATCCACCACTAACTCCTGGAGTTTACGCAGACCTATGTCCATTGAGTTGGTGATGCCATCCAACCATCTCATCCTCTGTTGTCCCCTTCTCCTCCTGCCCTCAATCTTTCCCAGCATCAAGGTCTTCAAATGAGTCAGCTCTTCACATCAGTATATCAGGCCACAGTATTGGAGTTTCAGCTTCACCATCAGTCCTTCCAATGAACACCCAGGACTGGTCTCCTTTAGGATGGACTGGTTGGATCTCCTTGCAGTCCAAGGGACTCTCAAGAGTCTTTAACACCACAGTTCAAAAGCATCAATTCTTCGGTGCTCAGCTTTCTTTATAGTCCAACTGTCACATCCAGACTTGACTATTGGAAAAACCAAAGCTTTGACTAGACGGACCTTTGTTGGCAAAGTTATGTCTCTGCTATTTAATATGCTGCCTAGGTTGAGTATAACTTTCTTCCAGGGAGCAAGTGTCTTAATTTCATGGCTGCAGTCATCATCTGCTGTGATTTTGGAGCCCCAAAATAAAGTCTGTCACTGTTTCTGTTGTTTCCCCATCTATTGCCATGAAGTGATGGGACCAGATGCCGTGATCTTAGTTTTCAGAATGTTGAGCTTTAAGCCAACTTTTTCACTCTCCTCTTTCACTTTGATCAAGAGGCTCTTTAGTTCTTCTTCACTTTCTGCCATAAGGGTGGTATCATCTGCATATCTGAGGTTATTGATATTTCTCCCAGCGATCTTGATTCCAGCTTGTGCTTCTTCCAGTCCAGCATTTTTCATGATGTACTCTGCATATAAGTTAAATAAGCAAGGTGACAATATACACCCTTGACGTACTCCTTTCCCGATTTGGAACCAGTCTATTGTTCCATGTCCAGTTCTAACTGTTGCCTCTTGACTTGCGTACAGATTTCTCAGGAGGCAGGTCAGGTGGTCTGATACTCCCATCCCTTTAAATTTTCCAGTTTGTTGTTTACTGTAAAATTAAATAACAGTACCTACCTTATGTAGTTATTATGAGGATTAAATGAGTTAATATGTATAAAGTACTTAAAACAGTATTTGGCATGTAGTAAATGCTCAATAAATGTGGTTGTTTGTCATTATCATTGTCATCATCATTTCTAATCTAAACAAGCCTGGTCTGTCAGTTTACAAAGACCAAGCTATCTCTAGTAGAAAAGCTGGCCAGCCATGTGAAAAGAACTCAGCCATGTAAAAATCCAAGACCCTGGATTTTGATTATGGCCTTCCACTGCATCTGCCACATGACATTGAGCCAAATACTTTCTTGTGACCAGAATGAGTTCCTCCTTTTCATTTCCACCCCTTCTCTTATGGCATGCATCACATTCTTCCATTCTTTCCATTTATTGGTGCTCAGATTAGGCCATTTACTCAGGAAACAGAAATTGAGTAACAGCAAAGATAAGTGAGATATGGAGAATCCAATACAATATCTTTTTAAATGAAAGAAATGCAAAAGATAATGAAGAAATTTGCTACGTAAGTGGAGGAGGGAGAGATGGAGCTATATAGGAGCAAAGTTTTGTATACTAATAAAATTAAGATGGTAATTATAATCACTGGTATAATCACTGGGAAGATAACTCAAAAATATATAGTATAAGGGAATTAAAATGGTATTATAGAAAATATATCTATTTGACACGAAAGAAGGCAGTAATGGGGAAATTGAGGAATAAGAAGAGACATAAGACATACAGGGGGAAAAATAATGAAATGGCAGAAGTCTTTCTTATCAGTAATTATATTAAATGTAGATGGATTAAACTCTGACCAAATAAAAGGCAGAGATTGGCAGAAATGATTTATTTAAAAAATATGACCCAAATATATCCTGTCTATAAGATGTTCTTTAGATTTAAAGACACAAATAGGTTGATGGTAAAAAGATGGGAAAAGATACTCCATTCATAGTAACCAAAAGAGAGCTTGAGTGGGTATCTTAACACTGGACAAAACAGACTTCAAGACAAAAATTGTTATAAGAGACTAAGAAAGACATTATATAATGATAAAAAAGGCAATCCATAAGAAGATATAGCAGTTGTAAAATATATGCACCTAACAGAGCCTTAAAATATATGAAAGAAAAATTGACAGAATTGAAGGAAGAAATAGTTCAACAGTAATAGTTGAACACTTTAATACCACATTTTTAATAATGGATAGAACAACTGGACAAAAGATCAGCAAGGAAATAGAAGACTTGAACAATACCATAAACCAATTAGAGCAAGCAAGCATCTATAGAACACTCCATTCAACAGTAATAAAATACACATTCTTCTTGAATGCACATGGAACAGTCTCTGGGATAGAGCATATGTTAAGCTACAAAACAAGTGTCAAATAAAAGGTTGAAGTCATATAAAGCAGGGGTCCCCAAGCTCTTATCAGTGAATGGGTGCCTGTCCATGTCCTGTTAGGGACCAGGCCCCAAAGCAGGAGATGAGCAAGGGCAAGCAAGCAAAGCTTCATCTGCCTCTCCCCATTGTTCCCATCACTTGTATTACCATCTGAACCACTGCCCCCATCCTTGGAAAAATTCTCTTCCACAAAACTTGTCCCTAGCTCCAAAAAGGTTGGAAACCACTGATACAAAGCATGTCCTCAGATCACAGTGGGATGAAATAAGGAATCAAGAACAAGGAAATTCACAGCAGCAAACAGGGAAACTCACAAATATGTGGAAATGAAGAAAGAGAAATTAAGAGACCAGCTGATCCTACAATCCTATGGAGATAACAGCGACTCCAACTAGCCAAAACAATCTTGGGAAGTTGGAAGATTTCACACTTCTTGATTTCAAAAATTATTACAAAACTACAGCAATCAATGTATCCGTACTGGCGTAAGGATAGATATGCAGATCAGTGGATTATAATACAAAGATCAGAAATAAACCAATACATTTGTCAATTGACAGTTGACAAGGGTGCTAAGAGCACTCGACAGGAAAATGATGTAGTCTTTTCAAGCAGATGATGTAGGGTCAACTGGATATCCACATGTAAATGGGTGAAGTTGGACTCCTTCCTCATATCATGTAAAAAAAATTAATTCAAATTGGACCAAAGACCTAAACATTATTGGAAAGAGTTTTTGGAAAGAAAGAGTCTTGGAAAGAAACATAGATATAAATTTTTGTGACCTTTTATTAGACAACATTTTTAAAAATTATGATTCCAAAAACCACAAAAGCAACAGAAGAAAAAAACAATCAAATTAAAAACTTGTGTTCTTCAAAGCACACTGTCAAGAAAATAAAGCTTTGACCCATAGACTAGGAGAAAATATTTGCAAATCATACATCTGACAAAGGTTTAGTATCTTATAAAGAAAGCTGAGCACTGAAGAATTGATGGCTTTGAACTGTAGTGTTGGAGAAGACTCTTGAGAGTCCCTTTGACTGCAAGGAGATCCAACCAGTCCATCGTAAAGGAAATCAGTCCTGAATATTTATTGAAAGGACTGATGCTGAAGCTGAAACTCCAATACTTTGGCCACCTGATGAGACAACTGACTCATTTGAAAAGACCCTGATGCTGGGAAAGATTGAGGGCAGGAGGAGAAGGGGACGACAGAGGATGAGATGGCTGGATGGGCTCACCGACTCGATGGACATGAGTTTGACTAAGCTCTGGAAGTTCATGATGGACAGAGGAAACCTGGTGTGCTGCAGTCCATGGGGTCGCAAAGAGTCAGACATGACTAAGTGATTGAACTGAACTGATATAAAGAAATCTTACAGCTCAATAATAAAAATTTAAAAATAGGCAGAGGGTTGCACAACTTTGAAAATGTACTAAATGCTACTGAATTATATACTTTAAGATGATTAATAGTCCATTTTATTACATGTGAATTTTACAAACTAGGCCAAGATTTGAATAAACCATTCTCCAAAGAAGATAAAATAATGGCTAGTATATAGCTGAAAAGATACTCAACATCATAAGTCATTTAGGGAAATGCAAATCAAAACCACAATTAGATATCATTTCTTACTCTTTGGTATGGCTATCATAATTTTTTTTTTTTAAGGAAAATAGCAAGTGTTGGCAATGATGTAGGGAAATTAGAACCCTTGTTTGGTGGGAGTGTAGACTGATGTGACCAGTATAGAAAACAGCTTGGCAGTTCCTCAGAAGTAAAACATAGAGTTACTATATGACTGAGCAATCCCACTCCTACTGAATAATCCCAAGAAAATTGAAAACACGCACACACACACACACACACACACACACACACACACACTTATATATCTATATAAATATACACATAATGTACACAAGTGTTCATAACAACAATCATGATAGATTAACAGTGGAAATAATTCGAATGTAATTGAAAAACACATCAACAAAATATGGTATATCCATATAGTGGAATATTACTTGGCCATAAGAAGGAATGAAGTGATGATTTTGTTATATGAACCCTAAAAACATTATTCTAGGTGAAAGAAGCCCGTCACAAAAGACCACGTATGGTAAGGTTCCGTTTATGTCCAAAATAGGCAAAGCCATAGAGTCAGCTAGTAGACTAGTGGTTGCCAGAAAATGAGGGGAGGGGAAATGGGGAATAAATGCTAGTGGGTTTGGGGTTTCTTTGGGGGATGATGGAAATGTTCTGCATTCAGTTATCAGTATGGCACAATTTGATGAAAACTGGACATTTTCAAGATTATGTGGCAACTTTGCCTAGAGGTGCAGTGGTTAGGACTTGGTGCTCTCACTACTGAGGGCCTAGGTTCAGTCCCTGGTCAGGGAACCAATGTCCCACAGGCTGTGCAGGGCAGCCAAACAATAAAAGATTATGTTGGCAACCCTGGAAATCAGATCCACCCCCACCCCTGTACCCCCTGTTTGTTGTTGCTGTTTGTTGTGATTTGTTACAATTTGCTTGATTAGTGATTTTTCTCAACTTCTTTCTGGTAAAGTCTGTATTTTCTGTTGTGTGTGGCTCGCCCAAGTCTGTGTCTGTTAGCCTGGTGGTCAGTTTGTGTTTTAACAGAGTTCCTTGAATGCCTAGAGCAAAAACAAAACAAACAAAACTCTCCCAGGCTTTGCAGACTGGCTCTGCTGGGCACTGCTCCAAGGTATACCAGTCTGTTTACAACTCTCTCTGAATTCTTGCTGCTTCTCCTCTGCCTGAAGGCCACCAGATGTGAAGACTTAGCATCTTCTCAAGTGTGTTTTGGAGCACACATCCAGCCCTGGATATGTGAATGGTCTCCTTGATTCCCCAGGATCCTTGGGAGCTTTTAAGATCCCTTCTCAACTCACCTTGTCCCCCTGTATCTTCTTTCCTGGCCTCTTCCTGCCCAATCTTTTCCTTCTGTCTGTTGTTCATCCCAGTGCTATCCCTTGCCCCAGGCTGCTGCATCCAATACTTGTGCCTTTAAGTGCTTTTGGCAATAGCATCCTGGAAGCTTCCCACCAACCCTGGAACGCCTCCAAGTCAGGCAAAACAAAGGCAAGCCTTTGTGCCAGACAGGTCAGAATCCACAACCACAGTATCTAAAAACTAAAGCCCTTATTGCTCCCTCAGTCCTCATGACTACCATAGGTCTGTAGTTTAAGGGATAGTTGGCAGGTGATTTAAAATGCCGCAGTGCTCTCTGCCCATAAAACAAATGCTTTTCTTCACCAGGCCTTCCCCTGCTTGTTATGCTTTTAACTAGACTCCAGAGCGCTATAAAAATTGACTCAGACATTGTCTACGAGTTCATTCATTGTTTTTTTGGAGGGATAGTTCCCTGGAAATTTTTTATTCCACCATTTTCAATGACATTACTTGTAACAACATTGTGAATATATGAAAAACAAAACACTTTGAAAAGGTCAAAATGCCGACTTTTATGGTTTTTGAATTGTGTCTCAATGAAAAGGTAGTGACAAGTTAAATAAAGATATTCCATGTTCGTAGAATGACCTTAAGAGGCTTTTGGAGCCACATCCTAAGATGGAAAGACATTAAAATGCCTTAACTGAGCAAAAAAGTGGGAAACAACCCAAAAGTAGAATGATCCATACTCAGATCAAATGGAAGATCAAAACCACCAACTTGTAAACATCTGGAACGGAGTCCCATCTTGAGTCCCAGCCCAAAACCGTTGGATCGTTAAGCAGCCTTGGTCCACTAAGGAAGCTCATCAGTTAGCTGTTGCTGTATAACGACATCCTAAGTGGCTAAAAACAACACCCATTTTACTGCTTACAATTCTATGGGTCAGAAATCTGGACGGGATCCAGAAGAACTGAAATCAAGATTTCAAAGAGATACTGGTGCTCTGTTGTTGATTGCAGCACTGTTGGCAGCAGTCAATATGTGGGAACAACCCAAATGTCCACTGATACATGAAGAAAGGAAATGTAGTGTATACTGCAGTGGAATGTGGAATGTCGTTTAGCCGCTGACTGCAGCTCTGTGGACTGTAGCCCACCGGACTCCTCTGTCCTTGGTTTTTCTCAGGCAAGAATACTGGAATAGGTTGCCATTTCATCCTCCAGGGGATCTTCCCTACCTGGGGATCAAACCTGCATCTCCTACATTGGCAGGCAGATTCTTTACTACTGAGCCACCAAGGAAGCCCACAATGGAACATTACCCAGCCTTAAAAAAAGAAGAAATCCTGTAATATGGCAGCACATGGGTTAACCTTGAAGACATTATCCAAAGTGAAATAAGTGCTAGACTGAATGTGCCTCTTGCCCTCCCAGCCTAATTCATTTGTGGAAGTCATAATTCCCAATGTGATGGTATTTGGAGATTGGGACTTTGGGAGGCAATTACGAGAATGGGCTGTTCATAAATGGGTTTAGTGCCATTATAGAGAGACAGGACAGAGTTCTCTTTCTCTACCATGTGAGGACATAGCAAGAAGGTATCCAACTGCAAGCCAGGAAAAGGGCTTTCACCAGGAACAGAATCAGCCAGCACCTTAATCCTGAACCCCTTAGCCTCTAGATCTATGAGAAATAATGGCCACTCAGTCTCTCATGTTTGTTACAGCAGCTCAAATTGACTGAAGCAGTGAGCCAGTTACAGAAGAACAGATGCTGCATGATTCCACTCATATGGGGCATCTTAAATAGTCAGACTCTAGAATCAGGGCCTTTTCAAGTGCTGATGGTAAAGAACCCACCTGCTAACACAGGAGACATTAGAAATGGGATTTGATCCCTAGGAAGATCCCCTGGAGGAAGGAATGGCAACCCGCTCCAGTATTCTTGCTTGGAGAATCCCATGGACCGATGAGCATGGCGGGTCACAATTCATGGGGTCACAAAGAGCCGGACATGACTGAAGCGACTTAGCACACACACACATTGGGGAATGCATTTATAATACCTCAGGTAAGGGACCAGGTTATAAAACAAATTATCAACTTATTTTTATAAAATATATTAATATTTCTATTGACATCTAAATTTATGGACAGAAAACTTTTTACAAACACCAAAACATTTGCAGTAACCATCTGTGATTTTTTTATCTTCTTGCATTATTGTTCTTTTCATTTATATTTCCTAATTATTCTATAGTGAATATATATTTGGTTATCACTGTATAGAGTTTTTTTCAAAAATGTCATGCTAAGGAATCTGAACCTCATTCTTAAGGTGACGTAAATTAAATTTTTATAAATTAAATAATTAAAAATGTCCTCAGCAACTTTGCCAGCTCAGAGTCTCCTTTTGACCCCTCTGGGAAAAGGAAGACTCCATTGATTAGCTGGAGAATGTATCCCCGCCTGTGTTTTTCTTGTAAATTATGACTTCTGTGCCAGACGATGCTAAATCAGTATAGTACGGGACTGGGAGAGCAGACTGAGGCCTTATCAGGTTCTTAGGGCCAGCGGGCAAAAGATGGTGCTTTTTGGTAGTGTCCTGTTCCAGGCCATGTTCTCTAAACTAGCAAGTTCAGTTCAGTTCAGTCGCTCAGTTGTGTCCGACTCTTTGCGACCCCATGAACCGCAGCACGCCAGGCCTCCCTGTCCACCAACTCCTGAAGTCCACCCAAACTCATGTCCATTGAGTTGGTGATGCCATCCAACCATCTCATCCTCTGTCATCTCCTTTTCTTCCTGCCCTCAATCTTTCCTAGCATCAGAGTCTTTTCAAATGAGTCAGCTCTTCACATGAGGTAGCCAAAGTATTGGAGTTTCAGCTTCAACATCAGTCCTTCCAGTGAACACCCAGGACTGATCTCCTTTAGGATGGACTGGTTGGATCTCCTTGCAGTCCAAGGGACTCTCAAGAGTCTTCTCCAACACCACAGTTCAAAAGCATCAATTCTTCGGTGCTCAGCTTTCTTCACCCTCCAACTCTCACATCCATACATGACTACTGGAAAAACCATAGCCTTGACTAGACGGACCTTTGTTGGCAAAGTAATGTCTCTTCTTTTAAATATGCTATCTAGATTGGTCATAACTTTCCTTCCAAAGAGTAAACATCTTTTAATTTTATGGCTGCAATCACCAACTGCAATGATTTTGGAGCCCCAAAAATAAAGTCAGCCACTGTTTCCCCATCCATCTGCCATGAAGTGATGGGATCAGATGCCATGATCTTTGCTGAATGTTGAGCTTTAAGCCAACTTTTTCACTTTCCTCTTTCACTTTCGTCAAGAGGCTCTTTAGTTCCTCTTCACTTTCTGCCATAAGGGTGGTGTCTTCTGCATATCTGAGGTTATTGATATTTCTCCTGGCAATCTTGATTCCAGCTTGTGCCTCTTCCAGCCCAGCGTTTCTCATGATGTACTCTGCATATAAGTTAAATAAGCAGGCTGACAATATACAGCCTTGATGTACTCCTTTTCCTATTTGGAACCAGTCTGTTGTTCCATGTCCAGTTCTAACTGTTGCTTCCTGACCTGCATGCAGGTTTCTCAAGAGGCAGGTCAGGTGGTCAGGTTCAGGATTCTCCAGAGTTTATTGTGATCTACACAGTCAAAGGCTTTGGCATAGGCAATAAAGCAGAAATAGATGTTTCTCTGGAATTCTCTTGCTTTTTTGATGATCCAGCTAGCGAGGCAGCCATATTAAACTCGAACAGAAAAATTTCAGTAGAAGATCTGGGGAGGCCCGGTTTTGTGATGAATGTTGTTTTTTCATTTTGTTTCAGAAGAGCAAATAGTTGGGTTCAAACAGTTTGAACAGTTTGTGTCCTGGGGCCCTTGGCTTGGGCCCAGCTCATTCATGTCTGCTTCTGTGAACTTTTCTTACAGGAAAACTTGATCGGCACTCTCTTGGCAATTTTCGGGCACCTTGTGGTCAGCATTGCACTTAATCTCCAGGTAGGTTTCCATCAGCAGCCTCCCTGGGGCCGAGATGCAGCCAGATGCAGCGCGCCCGCCTCCTCCCAGTGGGATGTTGCCTCCTCCATCCCAGGGCTGGGACAATAGCTGGTGGGTTGTTCCAGAACACTCTCTTGGTTCTATGCCCCCACTCCATCCCCCATCACCCCTCAACTATGAAGGCAGTGTTCTCTGTTATTTCAAAGTCTCTGGGGGGTGAGTGGGGAGTGCCCTGGGGCAGCTGCTGTGGACGCGCTGCCTCACGTGCCCTGGGCCTAGTTGAGATCCCGGCAGCTGTGGTTTGGGGTGAGCTCAGAGCACCGTGGGAATAAGCCCCACTGGCCACAGGTGCAGCTAGAGAGCCAGCTGTGTGTGCTGGGTGCTGGTGGTGGTTGTTAACGCCGCGGGGCAGCCTTCAACCAGTGGGGGTTGGGAGTCAGTGGATAAATACCCCCAGCCCCCGTCCTTGGGTTGGATGGTTCTGAGGAGAGTTCACAGGGTTTCTCAGAGGGTCCTCAGTGGAACTGAGCCCCAGTTGCTTTAAGCACCACCTCACCCTCTAGTGTCCCCTTCAGTGACCTTCTTCCCTAGCCTGCCTCGCTTTCCGCCTCCCTGATTTTGCTTCCTGGAATCACCTCCCAAATCTCTGCCCTGCTCCCTAGCCCTTGTTTCAAGGACTGCTTCTGGGAAGCCCAGCCTAAGACTTGACACCTGGGACCTCCCTGGAGGTCCAGTGGCTAAGACTCCATGCTCCCAGTACAGGCGGCCTGGGTTCAGTCCCTGGTCAGGGAACCAGACCCCACATGTTATAATGAAAGATTCCACATGCCACAACTCAAGAGGAAAGAGAAAAAAAGACTGGACACCTGCAAGCAGGACAAATACACTGACTAATCCTTTTCCCCTCACGATGCCCCCAGCTTCAGCGAGCCAGCTGCTCTGCCTCTCTAGAGCAGGCACATGAACACTGCTTCCACGTGTGCACACGTGTGTGATTCTGAGGCTGCGTGGTCTCTTGGCTCCGTGTCTGGCTCCCTCTCCTGCCTCTGCAGACCAGCTCCTCTGCTTCCGTATCTGCTTCTACACAACCCCGCACCACGATCCAACCCACGGGGCAGACTTGACCCTCTGAGCCAGCGTGCCTTTTGGGCTTTCCTTAGTCACTGCCTCAGGGTCTGTATCCCCAGTTCCCATTTCCAGAACCAGGAATACTGTCCCTGCTTGGGCCAAGTGTCCACCGAAGGGAGGGGAAGATCCACCAACACTCACAGATCTGCCCAGCAGAGCTGCCGGCATTTCTCCAGAAAAGAGTGTATTCAGGTGGGCACCCTGAACACAGGGACTCCTGAGCCTTGCAGTTAGAGGGCCAACCCGAGGACCTGGCTCAAGTGGGGGTCCTTGGGTCGTGGCTGTCACCCCAGACTGCTCATTGCCTGTGATGTGCATCAGAAATGCACGTTTCCAGGCCTTGCCCACACCCCCCCTCTGAGGATGAGGCCCAGACATATGTATTTTTCCAAAGCGTCCCGGAAAATGTAAGGCTTCGCAGTCAGTTTGAGAGCTCTTGTCTCAGAAGAGTACCAGCGTTTACTCTTCTCTGAGGGAGGACTCAGAAAATCCTGACAGTCTCCCCCAAGGTATTTTTAAGAGTTGGGGGGTGGATTTAGGGTTCATGTGCTGTAGCATCTTTTCCCCAGAGATCTGGACGAATCGCGTTCTTTCTTGAACCTTCTAGAAGTACTGCCACATCCGCCTCGCAGGCTCCAAGGACCCTCGGGCCTATTTCAAGACCAAGACATGGTGGCTGGGCCTGTTCCTGATGCTTCTGGGCGAGCTGGGCGTGTTTGCCTCATACGCCTTCGCTCCCCTCTCCCTGATCGTGCCCCTCAGCGCTGTCTCTGTGATAGGTAAGACCCAGCCCCCACCCCACCCCTCCCCGGGACTCGCCCACTTCTGTGATCAGTGTCACTGCCAGGACCAAAGAGACTTGTTCAACAAGTCAGCTTTTGCTTGGCTAATATTCCGTAACACTTACAAAGGGCTTTGTACACAGCAGCCCCTGCTCTAAGCACTTTACAGATCTAATCCTCCTGGCAGCCTTTTGAGGGAGACACTGTTATTATTCCCACTTTACAGATGAGGAAACTGACGCACAGAGTGTTGAAGCTACTTTTCCCAGATCACACAGCTAGTAGGGAGCAGGGCTGGGATGCACACCAGGGTGTTTGCCTACCGAGTCTGTTTAAGATTCAGAACGCTTATCAGAATTGCTTTTTATTTCTACTGCAGAAGGAAGATTAACCTTGACCCGTTCATCCTAACGCTGTGAAAATAAATTAAGCTTTCATAGAATTCAGATTATCTCACACCATCTAAGCCAGCAGAGAGGCCCCTGTAAGAAATGCACATTCAACTTATTCGCTGATCTTTTTACATCAACCAATATCATTTTAAGAACATCATCAACTTTCTCATCTGCAATTTTTTCTGTAATGTCTATAATCACTGAACCAGTGTTTCAGAACGTTCAAACCATCTAGAAGACAAAGGAGTTTTGATGTTCATGAAGGCACAAATAGAACTAGAAAAAAATTCTTTTTTTCTTTAATAAAAGATGTTAGTAGATTAGTGGACAATAGTTTTTAGTACGTAGGAGCAAGGACAGTGAATTTGCTTTGAAATATTTCCTTTCATCTTGCTGGCAAGGATTGCAGTGCTGAGAACTCTTCCCTGCTCTTAAAGGAGAAAATCATATTTTGAATGTTAATCCTCCTGGAGTTAAGAGGCCCTCTTAAGAGGGTCAGCCGGGATGGTGTATGCCTGGCAATTATGGCCCCTCCCGTACCCAAGGCAGACATCACTAAGCAGTCATAGCCCTCCTTCCTAGTGAGCCTGGATGGGCCCTCAGAATCCTCAGGGCTTCAGGCCGTCATTACCAATTACCAGGAGTTGGCAAAGGAGCGGAAACTTATCTCTTTTTCCTCATCCTGTTTATTGAAAGCCCCTCTTTCGTGACCAGGGAGGGTAAAGAGGCAGCCTGCGAGATGGCCAAGGTCTTTGGGCGCGCCGTGTTCTCCCCACACAGTATTGTTTCAGAATATCATTCGAGTGCCTTTCGTGGAGGAAAGTTGTCTACCACAGTCTTGACTTCTCCATGCTGTCTTAGTCTGGCCCGCTTTGTACACCTGTGTTGTTGCTCAGGCCCAACAGGTTTTTAACAGATTTTTCATCTGCCCATTGCTGATCTCTCCAAAGGGCTCTCAGAACCTTTATTCCCAGAGACGAATATGTGACTGAATGACGGGAGCTTTAAATATTAGCCTTTAAAGTTCAATAAGGATCTAGTAACCAAATTCTTAAAAATAGACCATATTATAATGATGGAACTTCAGGGATCAGCCCCTGGAAATTACAGGGCTCTTAGAGCTTCTTAGTCACCCAGCAAAAAATAGCATTAAAAATTAAAATAATTACCACCATTTATTGGGTACCTACTACATGTTAGTCACTATTCCAGATACTTTAATAATAATAACTGCTCAGTAATTGATCACAGACTATGTGATAAATAATTTGCGTGTGTTATCTCACTTAATTGCCCCTATAACTCTGTGTGCTCAGTTGCTTGGTTGTGTCCAACTCTTTTGCAACCTCATGGGCTATATAGCTCGCCAGGCTCCTCTGCCCATGGAATTTTCCAGGCAAGAATACTGGAGTGGGTTGCCATTTCCTTCTCTAGGAAGAAGTAGGTATTTTCAGTGATGTGCTGATAAACTAACTTGAGAGAGAGAAAATGAAAGAAGAAAGAGAGGAGGTGGAAGGAGGTAGGGACAGGACAGAAAAAATGAGAAAGAAAAGGAAGTACTCACACTGTGGCTGATTCTGAGCTACTGATGGTTTCCTATGAATGTTCAGCCCGCTGGTGCAGGCTGGATCCAGTGCACGGTTTCCATGACTAGGAAATGAATTCTCAGGTGAGGTGACCTACCCAGGAAACGCAGCCAGAAGAGGCAGACCTGGGACAGTAATCCAGGGCTATTCACAATCAATGCCAGCTTCCTCATTTAGGACAGTCATAAGGAAATCTGAATACATCTGCAAGCTTGGAAGAGTCAGGAAGAGAAAAGAACCAGGGGGAAACAGCAGAAGCCCTGGCCTCCAACAGTCCTAGGTTTGAGCCTTTCCTTGCCAGCTGCATGGTCTTGAGGGATTCCTTTCCCTCTCTCAGCCTCCATGTCCCCATTTTTCACATGGAATCATAATAGCGCCCACCCCAAAGAGTGAACGTGCCACAAAGAACTGGTGTGAGTTGCTGGCACACAGCAAATAGTCAACCCCTGGTGCTCCTGGCCTTGTAGGAAATCCTCAGGGAGGCTCAGAGAGGAGCCCCTGTCTTGAAGATGGACATTACAAGGGACTGAGCTCTTGGGAGCATGAGTGAGAGCTTAGGAAGTACCAAGCTCCAGTGCAAATGGGCCAACCCAGAGGGCATGGGTAAAGGGACTCGCATTTGGCTGACGGTAGCTTCAGTTCTTCTGCTATTCTTTCCTTACAGCCAGCGCCATCATAGGAATCATATTCATCAAAGAAAAATGGAAACCTAAAGACTTCCTGAGTAAGTTCATTGGTTTGAGCTCGTGTTCGCAGTTTTCTTCTTGTGCTTTTTTTGTCATTAGAAAACAGATCCTCCCAATCTAGAGATCATCTGTCTCCTCCTCCTCCATGTGGTTCTATATCCCACCCTCAGCAGGCTGCTGAGGGCTGGATTTTTTAATCAGTCGTTCCCAAACCTGACTATCCATCAGAACCATCTGTGAGACTTTTTAAAATGGGCTTTCATTCATTCCATATAATCAGTATTTACTGAACATCTATTGTTGGGATTTTAGTAGGCCCAATAAAAGGCTCCCTCTTTCCCTGAGTTTTAAAGCAATGGGAGCTAAACAAAGAAGCCCAATGCAGGAGATCAGAAGTTACGCTTTGTTACTAATGAAAGTGAGATTAGAACATGCAGCCACATGAACTTGTTTACACGCTCCTCCAGTGCACCCCAGCCCCAAACTAGACCTTGGGCCAGTCTCCCAAGGAAATATTTAGGTTTACAGAATGGAGCACTTATCCAGGATTACTGCCATACATACATATCCTGTGGCAGAGAAGGGAGAAAAAAGAACAAAACCCGAGTGTTTAAATTCTTTTCATAGATGATCTCCATTCAATTGAGAAATGTGGCTCAATGGGGCAAGAAGCAGAAGTGTGGGTCCATTGGAGGCCCTTCCACGTAGAAACCCAAGGGATGGGGAAGAAGTTACCTACTAAGTTCCACCCCTTGCTGTGGGTGCTGAGGATATAGCAGTAGGACAGATGGAGGTTACTGTCTAATGTATATATTATATATATGGATGTGCATGCAGACATGCGGAGTCGCTGCAGTCATGACTGACTCTTGGACCCTATGGACTGTCACCCACCAGGCTCCTTAGTCCATGGGATTCTCTAAGCAAGAATGCTGGAGTGGGTTGCCATGCCCTTCTCCGGGGGAATCTTCCCAGCCCAGGGATCAAACCTGAGGCTCCTGCATGGCAAGCAATTCTTTACCGCTGAGTCAACTGGAGAAGCCCTATATATATGTATACATCTGTATACATGTTTGTATACAATAAACAAGTGAGCTATGTGACTAAACCAACAGATAGTTCTAGGTCTTAGTGAGTGCTTCAGAGAAAACAGTGCTTTTTGGTGGGGCACTGGGAACGTGGGGATACTTTCCCTAGACTGATCAGGGATAGACTCTCTGAAGAGGTGGGGCCCAGACCCAAGTAATACTGAAGAGACTACCATTGCCAAGGTCTGTGGGCAAAGTGTTCGATGCAGAGGAAGCAGCAGGTGCACAGGCCCTGAGGCAGGAATGTTTGGTGTGTCTGGTATCAGTAAGGCCAGCATAGCTGTAAGGTGATGAGTGCAGGAGGAAGGAGGACATGAGAGCAAGGAGGCATGAGGACTGGATGATGTAGGACCTTACAAGCCACGCTAAGACGTGACATAATGGTGGATCCAGGCTGTATTCCCAGAGACTTTGAATCTGGGCTGAGGGCCCCAGGCATTTGCATTCTTGCATAACTCCCCAGGATGAAGTATATTTGTCTGCAACTTGCTTTGAAATACATCCAAAAATAATCTGGCTTGAAGAATGAGTGGAGGGATGAAGAAAATGGATCAATAGTTGTTAAAGCAAGTATAAGAAAATGTCAATTTAGAATCTTGGTGTGGGACTATGGGTGCTTGCTATACAACTGTTTCAACTTTTCTGTGTGCCTGAAAGTTTCTGAATATGAAACATTAGGGAGAAGAAGCACCCCAAGATGCTGAAGACACACAGCTGGGTTTGGGAACCACTGTTCTGAATCACTGGGGAAGAGTAAGATGGAAACAGAAGGTGGAAAAAGAAAAGAATCTTACTCTGGAAAAAGCAGAACTACTGTTCAGCAAGTCTATGGCTATGGCTTTTCCAGTAGTCATGTATGGATGTAAGAGTTGGACTATAAAGAAAGCTGAGCGCCGAAGAATTGATGCTTTTGAACTGTAGTGTTGGAGAGATCCAATCAGTCCATCCTAAAGGAGATCAGTCCTTGAATATTCATTGGAAGGACTGATGTTGAAGCTGAAACTCCAATCCTTTGGCCACCTGATACAAAGAACTGACTCACTGGAAAAGACCCTGATGCTGGGAAAGATTGAAGGCGGGAGGAGAAGGGGACGACAGAGGATGAGATGATTGGATGGCATCACCGACTCAATGGACATGAGTTTGAGTAAACTCCGGGAGTTGGTGATGGACAGGGAGGCCTGGTGTGCTGCAGTCCATGGGGTCGCAAAGAGTCGGACACGACTGAGTGACTGAACTGAACTGTTCAACAAATAAACCATGCCTCAAAGACTCAGAATGATTTGTAGTAATTCTGCTAAAGAGAGGGGTGGGGCTGGGCTGATTCAGAGGCCAATGTAGAGGTTTATTTCCCTTTCAGGGTCATTCTAGGTGGTCCTGGAGTGAGCGGCACACCCTATGTGAATTAGAAAAAGATGCCTCTCTGGCCATCTGTAGTTCTGTGGGCACCTGCCTTGGTGAGCAGAGCTTGGGCTAGATTTTAGCCCTCCTCACTGCCTTTGTGCAGTGAGCAACCTGCACAGTTAATTGTGTGTGGCAGCCCTGCTTCAAGTTCCATTAAATTCAGCAAACATTCACCCAGTGCTAGTCCTTTGCTGAGCAGTGCAGGCATGTTGATGAGTAAGACCTGTTCCTACCTGCAGAGAACTTAAAGAAATAGGCTTGCACAGAACTTACCCTGTTGAGTTTAACCATGGTTCCTTCATTTGCTGAGCAATTTAACAACTAGTTTTTGTTTTTTTTTTTAACACCTTTTGAGGCCTAAATGAAAATAAAGGACATTTAATGTGGTATCACATTCCCTAGATATGGTAGAATGAAACAGGTATAGTTAATTCTGTCACAGGATAATCCAGAGGTCTGCGTGCAGCTCAGAAGTCATAGCCCTTTTCAGCTTGCCTGGGGCTGGGCTCCCTCAACCTCAGAAGCTTTTAAGCAGGGTTCAACTGGAGTGTGACAGGACCCTGGGGAGGAGTCAGGAGACTCTGGACCTTCATCCAGGAGCATGCCTCTGACAAGTCTGTGGAGGAGTGTTGATAGTATTTAGATAGTTTACTTGGGAGTAGTTTAAATAGCCAACAGGGAGAGGATCAGACGGTTTTTTTAAATTGTCTGTGTTCACGCAAGATTATGCTTGTGAGATTCTTCTGTATCTCGGCTGTGGTGGCAGTTCCTTCGGTCTCACTGCTGTATGTTGGTCGGTGTGTGAATAGGACACAATTTATCATTTCTACTGTCGACAGGCACTTAAGTAGTCTCCAGTCTTGGATTATAACAAATCCTGTTGCCATGAAGATTCCTGTGTGTGTCATTTGGAAAACATAGGCTCTGAAGGTTTGCTTTTGAGGGTTATACATATATATATATATATATATATATATATATATATATATTTTAAATCTTGCCCATCTAGCTTTAGAATGTTCCTTGTAAAACATACATTAAACCAGAGCATAATACCGAAACAGCTAAAATGAAAAAGAAAAAATATGCAGTTTTACTCACATTCTACTGGTGGGAGTGGAAGTTCGGGAACAGCTACTTTGGAAAACCATATGACAGTAGCTACTAAACAGAACATCTGCGTGTCCTGTGACCCAGCAATTCCACTCCTAGTTTTATACCCAACAGAAGAACATGCGTTTGTTTTGCAAATGACATGCACAGGAACGTTCATAGCAACATGATTTGTTGTGGAGACTACTGGAGACTACCTTAATGCCTGTCAACAGTAGAAATGATAAACTGTGTCCTGTTCACATGTCGACCACCATGCAGCAGTGAGAATGAAGGAACTATCACTGCAGGCCAGGATACAGATGAATCTCACAAGCATAATCTTGCAAGAACACAGACACGAGAAAACATAATGTATGATTCCATCAGTATAAAGTACAGACCCAGGCAAACAGTCAGTGCTGGTCGAAGGCAAAGTGTTACCCTGGGGGTGGAGTCTACTGATGGGAAGGGGACACGAGGGAGGATTTGGGGGTCCTGCTAATGTTCCCTTTCTCCACCTGGGTGAGTTCACTTTGTAAAAATTCATCAAGCACTTTTTTGTTATGCATGCTATGCCTCGTTAAAAATTTTTTTAATGTTAAGTGTTATTTTTTTAAATGACATTCAGGGAGATTTTTTTTTTAAGTAAAGAAAAACCGAAAATTCAGACAGCAGCAGGTCCTCATGTGCCGCCCCAGAGGCACATGCTGGCCTGACCAGTGCCTGCAGTGAGCCGTGTGACACTCCTTCTCCTGCAGGGCGCTACATCTTATCCTTCGTTGGCTGCGGCCTGGCCATCGTGGGTACCTACTTGCTGGTGACATTCGCGCCCAACAGTCATGAGAAGATGACAGGCGATAACATCATCAGGCACCTCGTGAGCTGGCCTTTTCTCCTGTACATGGTACGAGAAATTCCGGTCCTTCCACCTGAGATGGTGGGCGTGGGGATGGAGTCCTAGAAACCAAAAACCTGAATTCCCAGCAAGACGGGGTTCACGGGAATCATGACGTATCTCACAGCACTGAACACCATGCTCACAGGAATGTAGTTCCCAGGAAAGTATTTCCCCCCCGACACTGTGTCCTGAGTAATGTCTAAAACTGCATGTCTAATATGACAATTTGATTTTTTAGAGGTATTTGTAGGTCTGTACATTATCTGTAAAAGACTGGAGAGAGAAACAGAAACTCCATCAGTAGTTGTCTCTAGGAGATGGAATTATGCTTATGTTTTTATTTTGTCTTTGTCTTTACATATCCCTACACTGAGCATTTAAAACAGTTATGGTAAGAAAAAAAAGTTAAAATTGTAAGCAGTTATTTCTTTTTGCCCAGTATCACACAGCTGATAGAAGCTGATAGAAAAAGGAGAGACAATGGGAACTTTATTTCCTAAACCCCCAACAGGAGCTCAGTCCTCCAGTTACATCCTGGTTGGGTCTACAAGTAGACTCATCAAGGAAAACATCGAAGGCATTTGAGAAAGCTACTGGTATATTCCTGCTCCATGCATGGCACCATGTTAAATGCTCTTTAATATATTACCTCTCACCAAAAATAATCAGTAAACCGAGAGTTTTACATGAGCTAAACCATGGGCCACAGCCCAGGAGACAGCCTCTCAGATAACTCGGAGAATCGGCTCTGGGGAAGCCTGGTTTTCAGCACAGCTTTGTGTCTTGTCAGGTCAAAGAACATTAAACAAGTCAAAGATGTGTTCTTTCAAGTTAAAAAAAAGAAAAAAGAAAAAAACCAGATCAGCATGTCCGCAGCAAGTCAATTTGTCCTTGTACCTGGGGAGGGAGTCTGACCATCAAAGGGGTACCAGGAAGAAAGGCATTTAATTTTTTTTTTAACATAAACTTTCTTTACTTCTGGTCAGTGTTCCCTTTTCTTTCATAATTAAAGCAGACAGATAATGTGTGTAACAAGCTGTTTCAGTTAGCATAAAACTTGAGTTAAACCATGTATAAACCAGAATGACTTCCCCAGACCTCAGGATGTGAAAATTTGCTTCATCACCTCTCCGATTGCTTCAACAGTCCTATAACACAAGTGTTTTTCTCCCCCATTTTATGGACTAGAAAACTGGATCTCAGGATTAGTGAGGTTGCTTAGAGTCCCCCGAGGGCAGAGCTGGACCCGAAGCCTGCCTGCCTGGCCTCATGTGTCACCACAGCCTGCTGACCGAGGCGTTCAGTTTGGTCTGGACTCAGCCACCTGGGCCTGCTGCGGAGGCCCCAAATGTCCTTTCCCCTCAGATTTCCCACAAATCAGACGATTTAGGTTTCCCCAAGGTTGAGGCTGTGTCATCATCTCCCAACTGCCACCAGCCCCAGCATTGACCTGGTGGGCCCAGAAAAGTGTCTGCCAGGCAGAGCCAGAGACCCACCTTTTCAGGAAAAGCTTGGCCCCAGACTTCTCTTTACAGAGTCCTGGGCTCGAGTCCATCTCTGGCTGTGTAGCCATTACCAAGGCCCTTGGCCACGTGTTCTGCCTCCTTCTCTGTAAACTGGCGGATCCCTGGACCCACAGTGGTTGTCGGGAGAGACACGGATGGTGTGGGAACCACCTAGCCCGAGACTGATGCTCGGTGGCCAGTTCAGTTTATCTTCCTCCACCATGACTGTGAGGCAGCTGGAGGAATTTGGCCAAATCAAATTCAATAAATGAGTGTCTGCTATGTGCCAGACACTGTGGATATAAAAGCTAACTGAGACGTACTCGCAGAACTCATGGTCTATCAGGAGGCAGCAGCACAAACAGTCATCTCACAATAGGACGCCAAGCGCTCTCCCGGGGTGCATTCCAGCATCATGAAAATGTTGGGGAAATTGGCCCCACCCCTGCCCCCAGCCAGAATCCACGTTCATCAGTTGGAAATATTGAGGAATAGTTGTGCATCTGCTTGATGGCGTATTCTGCAGCAATGAAAGATAATTATGACAACTTCATAAAACATGAAAATTGCTTATGTAACTAAAAACGGCCCAGCACAAAATTGGGCTTTGACGATGATGACAAGTAGGTAACATAGGTATTCACTGTGGCAAAGACAGGAAGACACAGGAAAAATGAAAGCTGCTGTGTTTTGTGGTCTCATAATTATAAGGAATTTAAAAAATGGTTTTCTTTTTAAAATGCCGATTGATGTTTCTGTATTGGTTTTTATGGTAAACAAACTTCGGTGGGAGGTCACTGCAGACAAATGGGGCTGAGCTGTTGTTTTAGTTTCGCCGGGCGCTGGGTTTGCTTCACTCACTGGAAAAGTATCGCCAATGTCTGGACCTTTATAAGGAGTACAAAGGACAAGTGGTTGCTGCAAGGGCGAGGAACTTCTCAAACTTTAGCGTTCTCTAATCTTCCATTTTCTGGTAGGATTCTTTGCAACCCTATGGACTGGAGCCCACCAGGCTCCTCTGTCCATGGGATTCTCCAGGCAAGAATACTGGAGTGGGTAGCCATTCCCTTCTCCAGGGAATCTTCTGGGTCCAGGGATCGAACCCAGCTCTCCTGCATTGCAGGCAGTAGGATTCTGTTGATGGGGAGCATCTCCTGAACACAAGGCACAGGGCCCCCATCTGCAGGCAGCATAGCCTAGTGGAAAAGCAAACTGTTGGGGTTCAGATCCCAGCTCTGCCATTTGCTAGCTTGGGATTGCAATAGTATCTGCTTCCTAGAATTATGGTGCTGATTTAATGAGTTGAGTGAGTAAAGAAAACATGCTTAGAAGAGAGCCAGGCATATTCATGAGCTTGTTAATTATAAGCTGTGATTATGGCCCTGTGAGTTAGAAATTATTGTCATTATCCCCATTTCACAGAGGCGGTAACTGAGGTTCAGAGAACTTAAGTGACGTGCCAAAGGTCACTCGGCTAGTTTAGAGGGGGATCCAAGCTCAGAACCGGGCCTCCCTGATTCCAGGTGTCCTCTCCTTTTGTCTCTGCCAAGCTGTGCACCGCAGTGGCCTGGCCAGTGGGCAACTGGTGTATATACTTACGTACTTTACCAAAGACCTCTTCTCCTGGGCAGCCAAGCGTCTCCGTCTGTGACCGGCTCTCCAGTTCTAGTGGGCGTTATCATGGAGCAGAGAAGGGGGACACCAGCCCAGCCTGGCGAACCTTAACCGACCAAGACAAGGTGGACATGAGGCGGGCACAGCACCCTCAGGGCCTCACCACGAGGTGGACTCCTCCCCCAGGGTGGGGGTTAGAGGGACTCAGCGTTCCCTGCTTCCCTGCAGGATGTCTAGCAGCAGTCTAGGAAATGTTTCGATTCTCTTTCAACATGGAGGGCCTGTGGCTGGTGCAGTCCACAGCATAAACTCCAGCCTAGCCCACCAGGGTCTCCTGATCTTGCCTATGGCCCCCTGCTGACCTCCCATCTTGCTGTTCTCCGCAGCTCGTGGAGATCATTCTCTTCTGCCTGCTGCTCTACTTCTACAAGGAGAGGAACGCCAACAACATCGTGGTGATTCTCCTCTTGGTGGCCTTACTCGGTAAGCAAGGGTCTGGGTGGGTGAGTTTTGCCACTTCCCTGATGGCTCAGACGGTAAATCATCTGCCTACAATGCCGGAGACCCGGGTTCGATCCCTGGGTCAGGAAGATCCTCTAGAGAAGGAAATGGCAACGCACTGCAGTACACTCACCTGGAAAATCCCATGGGCGGAGGAGCCTGGTAATCTACAGTCCATGGGGCTGCAAAGAGTCAGAGAGACTGAGCCACTTCACTTTCTTTTCTTTCTTTCTTTAAGTAGCACCAAAAGGAAGTAATGGGTTTTGTTTACCGAGCTGCGGGCCGTGGACCCAGGAGCTGCTGGAGGCCTGCTCAGGGTGGTCCCTCTGCATCAGAGGCTGCAGGGGCTGGGTCCCTGCTAACCGGACACAGACCTTGTTAGTTTCTTAGTAACTGCTTTACACTGCTGTGTTGGTGTCTGCCGTGCATCTACATGTATCAGCCGCAGGTATGCACCCGTCCCCTCCCTCTCGGACCTCCGTCCCACCCCTCCAGAGGGTCACAGAGCCCTGGTTTCAGTCATACAGCAAATTCCCGCTGGCTACCTATGGGCCTCGTCGGTTTCTTCATGCCGCTGGCAACGTTTGCTGTTCTTGCTCAAATACCAAGTCTCCTAAGTGCCTAGAGAGGTGCTGCAGACTAGCTAGAGCAGTGAGCCAGACAGACATCCCTCCCCTCCGGCTGCTGTTACTCTAAAGGGAGGAAAACGACAATAAATGAGTTGACAAATACATAAATAGTGTTAAGCTTGAGCAGTGACAATTGACAGTGACAAAGAAGAAAGCAGAGTAGGGGCTTTCTCACTCTAAGCAGGCTCCAACAGCGGGGTCCCTAAGGATGCTTGTAAGACCCGTCGAAGGTGAAGACTTAATTCTGGATGTAAAGGCAAGAATTGATTTCAATTTCTCTCTCTCTCTTTTTTTCCTTTTAGAGGCTCAGGGGGTACTGTGGGGGAAATGGCTCCTAAAGCAGACTGGGGCAAGGCTCTCAGCCCGCACAGAGTAGAGTTGCTAAGAAAAACAGGAGAAGCACCCCTTCCTCCTGGGGAGGGAGAAGTGGGTGCCGCCGCACCACTGCCTCCTAGTGACTCTGTGTGCCAGCCACACTGCCCCTAAACATGGGCCTCAGAGAGCACCCCGGTCTCAGGGCCTGGAGGGGCTTAAACGAGGTGAGCACTGGTCCCAGCGTGTGTCAGCTCCCCCTGTGCTCCCGAGAGCAAGTCCACTCCAGCAGCAGGCCGTAGACCACGCAGACCCGTGTCACTGTACGATAGGGTTCCACTGTTTCTTTTTTAACAGCTTTGTGCATGCTGAGTTGCTTCAGCCCTGTCCAGCTCTTTGCAACCCCATGGACTGTAGCCTGCCAGGCTCCTCTGTCTGTGGAATTCTCCAGGCAAGAATACTGGAGTGGGTTTCAATACCCTCCTCCAGGGGATCTTTCCAACCCAGGGATCGAACCCACATCTCTTCTGTATCCTGCATTGGCAGGCGGCCTCTTTACCACTAGTGACCACCTGGGAGGCCCTTAAACAGCTTTACAGAGATCTAATTTGTGTGCCATAAAGTTTACCTGTTTAAAGTGTACAATTCAGTGATTTTCAGTATATTCACAGAGGATGTAACCATCATCATAATTGAACTTTAAAATGTTTTTGTAGCCCCGCAAAAGAAACACCATGCCCGCCGGCAGTCACTCCTCATTTTCCCATCCTCCCGGCCCATGCAAGTGGAAGTAGAAAGGGAAGTTGCTCACTCGTGTCCGACTCTTTGCAACCCCATGGACTGTAGCCCGCCAGGCTGCTCTCTGTCCATGGGATTCTCCAGGCAAGAATACTGCAGTGGATTGCCATTTCCTTCCCCAGGGGATCTTCCCGACCCAGTGATCGAACCCGGGTCTCCTGCACTTCAGGCAGACTCTACCGTCTGAGCCACCAGGGAAGCCCATGGCCAGTCACTAATGTACTTACTGTCTCTACGGATTTGCCTTTCTGGACATATTATATAAGTGGAATCATACACCTTGTGGCCATTTGTCACCGGCCTCTTTCACTGAGCATTGTGTTAGAAGATTCATTCCTCTTGTAGCATGACTCAGGGGCCCATTCCTTGATGATTTTGTTTGCAAAGTGGTTTGGAGGATTGTGGTCCCAAACCTTCTCTCCTGGTGAACCAGAAGACCAGAAAGTTCTGAGGCATGTTGTCCAGTTCCCTTCTGTCCCCTCCTCACTAACAAGGGCAGTCTGGAGGAAGTGCTTATCTTAACTGGCTGCTGACATTTGAAAACTGCAGCCTAAGTATCTGAGGGACCACCAAAAGCCACCGTGTCTGATGGGCTATTGGCAGGAGAAGGCAAGATGTGCAGAGGCTGAGAAAATAGGAAGGCAGAGCATTGCAGCCAGAACAGGGAACTTTATCTGTACCATACTTGGGAGTTTCTTTTGACTCCTGCTGTGGCACGGGGATCTGATAGTTTAGAGTTAGAGGTCATTTCTGCGGTGCTGGGTAAAGCAGTGGTCTCCACGGTGAGCAAGACAGTCTACTGGGCATATGGGAAGAAAAAGTATTCAAACTGGAATTCATTTTTATCTTCACCTTTTAAGTGAAGGACATATGTTTCCTGTATGTTTTATAATATACATACAATAAAAGCCCAGAGTTGCTGCTGCTGCTAAGTCGCTTCAGTCATGTCTGACTCTGTGTGATCCCATAGATGGCAGCCCACCAGGCTCTGTCGTCCCTGGGATTCTCCAGGCAAGAACACTGGAGTGGGTTGCTATAAAAGCCCAGAGTTACGTGACTCTTAATTTTAAAATAAACCAACATACATATTTGAAAAGTAGGTTCATATGTGTAGGGGTGTGCATTCTAAAACGTCTGGAGACCTCTAGTATAAGGAAATGGTCTTAAAAATACAACTGGGTAAGCATTTTAGAAGACCAAACAGGGACTTCCCTGGCATTCCAGTGGCTAAGACACCACGCTCCCAATGCTAGGGACCCAGGTTCGATCTCTGGTCAGGGAACTAGATCCTACATGCGGGCAACTAAGACCTGGGGCAGCCAAATAAATACATGAATATTAAAAAAAAATTTAAAAAAGACCAGAAAAGCTCTTGACACATCACATTTTCCCTGTGATTGCCTTGAGATCGTGTTCCAGACACAACGCTGCCACTCTGGGGTTCCATGTGAAAACTCACTGCCCTTTTTTGGTTGAGTTCAGAAGGGACATTTGGAAATCCCTGTTGGGGTTTGGCTTGCCTAGCTGCTTTCACGGGAGAGCACAGAAGCCCTCACTGTGTAAATCACTGGCTGGGCTCTGCCCTGAGGCTCCCACGTGTCCCTGTTAACCTCCCGCAGGCTCTATGACGGTGGTGACGGTGAAGGCTGTGGCCGGGATGCTGGTCTTGTCCATCCAGGGGAACCTGCAGCTCGACTACCCCATCTTCTACGTGATGTTCGTGTGCATGGTGGCGACTGCCATCTATCAAGCCGCGTGAGTTGCAGAGTCTTTTTTCCCTTGGGCCTCCCCACAAAGGTCTCTTCCAGCTTCGGGTCTGATCACAGTTGTTTTTGAAGCTGTAGGGAAGGGAGAACGTTCCCAGGCAGCCCGTCACCAGGGCTTGGCATCCGCTGTGGAGCGAGAGGGGTCGCCCGTTTGCGGAGTTATGTGGAGGGCCTTTTGTGCCCCTTGAAAAGCCTCGAGTGGACATATTTTTCTCTCTGCCTCAAAAATGTGAGAACCGCACAGTCAGAGTCAGCCTCCCTTCCCACCTGGACCGGCCCAGATGCCCGTTTCAGGGATCTCCAGAAGGAGCTGTGCCATCCCCATGAGGCGTTTGTCGTCCAAGAAAGAGCAAGCGGTTGTTATTTTTTGACCTCAAGAAATCTTTCCGAGTAGAAGGGCAGGATGACGGCTTCTCCCTCAAAAGCAGGAGTTCTGAGGGTAGTGGGCCTGGGCCTCATTCACGTCTGACACCGGTGACCAGCAGAGAGCCTGGGTGGGTGCGTGACGGATCCGCGTGGGGACGGAGGGTGGACGGCGCGGGACGCAGCGTGGTGTGTGTGGCAGGTCGGGCCCCGACTCCAGCTGCTGGGGCTCGCCGTCCACCCACAGCGCCTCGGGGGGTCGTAGGGGTGACCACTGCTGCCCAGGGGCTCCGCTGTCACTGCCTTCCCAGGAGCCTGAATTCATCTGGGCCCCACAACAATGACGTCATCCTCAGTTTGGACGTAAGGAACTGCAAGAGTCCAGAAAGTGGAGGGGCTGAGCGTGAACCTAGCCATCTGACTCCCTCCCCTTCCCTTGCCCCTCACCCCTCTGCCCTAAGCCCCCTCCCCAAGCTTCTCTAAGACAGAGTCCTCGTCTGCAGATGAGACTAACCCTGCACGCGTGCTCAGTCATCCAGCCTTGACCAGCTCTTTGTGACCCCACAGACTGCAGCACACCAAGCTCCTCTGTCCATGGAGTTTTCCAGACAAGAATATTGGGGTGGGGTGCCATGTCCTACTCCAGGAGATCTTCCGGACCCAGGGATCAAACCCACGTCTCCTGCATCCCTGCATTGCAGGCGGATTCTTTACCACTGCACCACCTGCAAAGCCAAACCATAGCCTCTTTTATGATTTTTGTTACTATTATTATGCCAGTTACTATTTTGTTACTATTATTATGCCAATTATTAAGATGTTACAGAAAAACCCGAATGAACTTTTTGATCAAGTCATGACTATGCTTAGTTCTCCTACAGTGATCCTGGCCATCATCCCTGAGCCCCTGCCCAGTGCAAGGCTCTGTGCTGTGTCCTCCAAGGGTTACAGAGATGCCGGGGAGGCTTCTCACTCATGCGCTCAGCACACATTCACCGAGGCCTGCTGGGTACTAGGCCTGTGCTGGGCCTTCTGCACACAGAGATGTGAGCGGTAGTCACTGAACTCAAGGTGCTCACAGCCTGGTGGGGGGACAGCTGGGTAAAGAGATGATTAGGGTTGGGTAGGAAGTGTGTTTTGGTGTAAACGACTCTGCAGTAATAACCACAATGCTATGCAGTACGGTTACAGTTCAGTCACTCAGTCGTGTCTGACTCTTTGCGACCCCATGGACCGCAGCACACCAGGCCTCCCTGTCCATCACCAACTCCTGGAGTTTATTCAAATTCATGTCCATTGAGTCGGTGATGCCATCAAACCGTCTCATCCTCTGTCGTCCCCTGCAGAGAATGAACAAAGAATGTTTATTGTAGATGGGGAGCTAGGGAATGACTCTAATTTCCTCTCTCCTTTTTCCTATATTTATCGCAGTGACTGTTGAATTAAGAAGAAAATTTGTTTCCAAAAAAATAATGACAGCACAAGGCAGTTAATGATAAGTGCTCCAAGAGTTTCTCAGCATGTTTAAGGGATCAGGAATGGCCTCTTAGTGGGTTGGGAATGCAGGTCACACAGAGGTGAGGAGAAGGGCATTGCGATGATGAGAACCATGTGGGCAGAGGTGCTGGAAGGAGACGGGGATGAACTTCAGGCTGTGTGTCCGGGGAGGAATGGGAGCCAAGTGTGGACCCTAGCCCGGGAGGCACACAGGCTGGCATCTGTCTAAACCCTCAGAATGCCCCTTCACTCCTTGACTTCATTCTTTGCACCAAGCCTGCAGTCCCTGGCTTTCTCCTTTGCTCTCCAGCATCCCCCACGGTGCACTGACCAGAGCTCTCGTGTTGAAGGTTTTTAGGTCAAGCCTCACAGATGTATGACTCCTCTCTGATCGCCAGTGTGGGCTACATTCTCTCCACCACCGTGGCTATCACAGCAGGTGAGGGTGCGGTCACCAGATTCGGTCACCATCTGGACAGCAAGCTCATTACCCTGGAGGGGCGGGGGATGCACCACCTCCGTCAGAAGCCCCATTCTGCCGACCTGTTCTGCTGTCACAGTTGTCGATGGTCTCACGGGAAAAGAGAGACCTGGGTGTTCACTACAGCACAGACACAGAGCTGTGTGGCTCTAGGAAAGTCACTTCACCTCTCTGAGCCTCAGTTCCACATTCGTAAAATGGGGGTAATAATACTTTCCTCCTGGAATTGAAATATGAAAGTGTTCGTTGCTCAGTCACGTCCGACTCTTTGCAACCCCATGGACTGTAGCCTGACAGGCTCCTCTGTCCATGGAATTCTCCAGGCAAGAATACTGGACTGGGTAGCCATTCTCTTCTCCAGGAGATCTTCCTGACCCAGGAATCGAACCCAGGCCTCCTGCATTGCAGGCAGATTCTTTTCTGTCTGAGCCACCAGGGAAGTCTAGAATTGAAATATATATAGTCATATTTGGACTAGAATTGAAATATGTATAATCCAACTGTCCCTTACTTTGTACTGCTTTGCCAGGCTTTATTAACAAATTTTACCATCATCTGCTAATTCCACAGCCTCCACTGGCCAAGTAACCACATATTTCTTCTGTATAATTTTTAAAGATCATTAAACAGGTGCTCAATAAGTGATTTTCATCATTACATTCCCCTTTTATATCATCTCCATATTTTTGTCTCTTTCTTTCTGAGGTGGCTTCAGAGGCTACAGACATATCAGAGTTTGTTTGTTTGTTTCTAAGGAGCAGTGGTGACTGAAATTTTCAGAGTAAAAAACCCAGTAAGAACCAATGAGCCTCCTTTTGAGGAAGGCCCAGCGGTAGAGCCACCTGCTTTGCCCTGCAGTATGCCAAGTATGACGAGTGGTGACCAGACCTTGCTTACAGAGATCAGGATAAGAGGGCACATAGCCTGCCAAGCCTGCGCCATGCACGGGGCCAGGGAGAGAGTGGGGCTTGACCCAGAGCAGCCGGAAAGCTAACCGCGTGTGGATCTCGTGGAAGTTTCAGTCGTGCTCAGTGACTTCAGTCTGGGCAAGGCTGGAAGGAATATGACCACCGGTTGAGCTGGGAGTCAAGCGGGAGCTCTGGGTGCAGCACGAGGCGAGTGCGGGGAGGGGCGGCGTGGCGAGATGAGCCCAGACAACGCCGACTGCAGGGTGAAGGCGGCAGGCCCCCGGCACTTCCACGCCACATCTGCCAACCGCCTGAGGCTGCAGAGCTCCCACCTGAGGCTGCAGAGCTCCCACGGCTTAACCACAAAGCCTTGGTTTTCCATCTGAAGAAAGATGAGGGAGAAGAGTTGTGTCAAAACTGCTAAGTAGGGTTTTTAGCTCATAGTGTCATGTCGCTATGATGAATGCTGGGGGAAGTGTACGTGGGAACTCTGTGCTGTTCCTTTATGTCTGTCAATAATACTATTTCAGAAGAAAAGGAGATGGGGGTAGGAGGGGCGGTAGGGGAGGAAAGGACAGTCTATTCTCCCAAAGGGCTTTTAGTCCCCTCTTCAGTCCTTTACCAGGTGCAGTCATGGTATTTTGGGTCCCTTTGGTTTCCTGCAGGGAGGGGAGCCGCACCAAATCCTAGGCAGACTGGCAGGAGGTGGTTTGAGAGCTCACTTGTATTTTCCACTGTTCCCTGCTCAGGCGCCGTCTTCTACCTGGACTTCCTCGGGCAGGACGTGCTGCACGTCTGCATGTTTGCGCTGGGGTGAGTTCCGCCCGGCCCCACCCCCGCCCCCGGATTGCAGCGGGCTGCCCCCCTCCCCCCACCCCTGCTCCAGCCTCTAAGCCAGTCCCTTCAGCCAGAGGAGCAGCTGGCAGTGGGAGCTTTGTCCCCAGGGGTGAGCGTCTATCCCCCTAAAGGGTTTTATTTTTCCTCGCTTCTCTTCTGGGCTTTCATCCCCTCGTCACTTCGAACATACCACATTTTGCCCCGTGACATGGCTCTTAGCCTCACCTCTGATCAAAGAAATGCATAGTGAAAAAGAATTTTAATGAGAAGAAATGCATATTGAAGCTACACGGAAAAGTGAAGTCACTCAGTCGTGTCCGACTCTCTGCGACCCCGTGGACTGTAGCCCGCCAGGCTCCTCTGTCCATGGGATTCTCCAGGCAGGAGGACTGGAGTGGGGTGCCATTTCCTCTCCAGGGGATCTTCCCCACCCAGGGATCGAACCCGGGTCTCCCACATTGCAGGCAGACGCTTTACTGTCTGAGCCACCAGGGAAGTCCCAAGATGCCACACAAGATGCCACCATTTTGCAAAAACTAACAGGATGGGTAATGTCGCACGCTGGTGAGAGGAAGAAACCAGCTGTCTGCCACAGTGTGAGAAGTTCTTTGATGTGGGAGGACAATTTGGCAATATCAGCAATGCATTTTTTTTTTTCAATTTTCAGTTGGAGGATAATTGCTTTACGATGTGTGTTAGCTGCTGTTGTACCACAGTGTGAATCAGCTCTAACTATACATAAATCCTTTCCCTCTCGAGCCTCCCTGCCACCACCACCCCATCCCACCCCTCTAGGTCATCGCAGAGCACTAAGCTGAGCTCCCTGTATTGCACAACAGCTTCCCTCTGGCTATTCATTTTACACTTGGTCGTAGCGTATGTACGTCAGCGCTACTCTTTCAGTTAGTACGATGTTTGAGTGAGCATGCCTCTTGTTGCAGCTTTCCATTTCTAATCATGTATCCTGGAAAAGTAACTGAAATGGGACATAAAGACACACGTATAAGGGTGTTTATTCATTTTAAAATCGATTGCATAGGTAAATAATTGAAAGCAACCTAAATGCCCATCAGTGAAATACAAGTTAAATAAATTACACTGGGGTGGGGAGGATAGAAATGACCTCTCTGTTGACGCGGGTGGTGACCCCACGAGTGTGTCCACAGGTAGGGTTTGCTGAGCTCCATGTTTTGGGATTGTGTATTCTGTTGCTTGTAAATTATACCTCAGTTTTTAGAAGGGGTGCTTGTTTATCTGAACTCTTCGGAGAAAAGAATGAAACGAAAAGACTGGAGACTCTGGAAGAATATACACCTATGTTGGGGACTGGGGTTTATACGGGGACTTACCAATTTTTACTTTTTCTGTTCCTATACTGCTATAAAGAACTTTTAGATTTTTTTTTTTTAAACAACACACTTTTAAAGGCAGAGGACTGAGATGCAGGGTACATGGGGGTGAAGAATTGTGAGGGTTTGGTCCAGGAGAACCTGGTTGTTCTGACTGAGGATTGTGTGGGCCACGGGGACTGTTGGTACCCACCTCCCGTCTGCTCCCTGCTGACCCCAGGCCCGGCCACTTCTCAGGGCTGCTCAGCAGTGCGTCCCCCTCTGCAGCCTGCAGCCCACCTTTTCCCCTTTTCCCATTACCTGTGTGTGCACACATCCCTCCAGCCTCACTCTGGCCTCACTTCTCTTCCCTGTGTGTGTTCACCAGGTGCCTCATCGCGTTCTTGGGCGTCTTCTTAATCACACGGAATAGGAAGAAGGCCATCCCCTTCGAGCCCTATATTTCCATGGATGCCATGCCAGGTAACGTCAAATCCCACGTGCCCAGCTGGCCGGCCCACCCGCATAGAATGACTGCTACTTCCTATTTAAAAAGAGACAACCGGCCTCTGGGTGTGGTTACAGGGAGGATGTGCTGTGCTATTGTGGTGTGATGTCTCTCTCTCTTTTTTTGCTTTTAGTTTTTTTGTTTGATCTCGGTTTGCAAAAGAGGAGGCAATGGCTCCGGCACCTCGATTGGTTTTGAGCACATCTTGTCAGCTGTCATGTCTGTTGGGGGATCTTTTAAAGACCATCCTGATCCACACTGGGCATAATTAGGACCCACAGCATGAGACGTCTTGCCTACGAAAGGAAAAATCCATTCATCTCAGTGGAATGGAATGATCAGAGAGGGGAAGGAAAACAGGAGGATTGAAATTCAAATACCATAACTTCATTCCTCAGATTCACAGGGAAGTAGATTGTTCTGGAAAGCCTAATACGCAGGGAACTCAGAGTTCACACCGAGAGGCACATGTTCACATGGTAGAGACGTGAATGTACGAGCCAGCTGAGCGCCGCACGAAAGGGAGCGGTGGGGCTTGCGGAGAACGGGGCAGCTCTCTCCAGCCCCAAGGGGCTCAGGGGAGAAGTCCACGGTGTTGGCCCAGCCGCATCTCGGTCTGCCGGCCTAAACTCCCTGGGATGCTAGCGACCCCTAGCTTTCACTCTTTAACTCAAATTTAATTTTTATTTTAGATGTAGAAGATGGAACTCTATAAAACAGAGTCTCCCACCCTCCGCTAAGACAGCCTCATGAGCAAAATGCAGTCGCAGTGATGGCATAGAATACTACTTAGTAAAGCACTCGAGAGGCAGGCATGTTCTCAGGGCTGACCGAGGCGCCCCTGTCTAATTGGCCCAGGGTTTATGTGTCTACTTTTTATATGATTCCCCCATCTCTTGCTATTAAGCTGTTGTCTGTTATTCTTGCTGTTACCAGCCTGCCTGTTAATAGCAATGCTGTGTCCATCTTCTCATTTGACCCAAATTGTTCAAATCGTGTATAAAATTAAATATGCTCTGAGTTGGGGCCTTAAGGTTTCTCCTAGGAGTTAAATGCATGAGCTTTGGTGCATGGACCTTTGAAACATCTAATCTGGCTGCTCAGATGCCTTTTTTTGCTTACTTCCTTGTTTCTCGGCTGTGTTCCGGATAGATGAGGGCGCTGGATAGCTGAATTCCAGATAGGTGAGGTGTCAACTCTGTGTGTGTGTGTGTGTGTGTGTGTGTGTGTGTGTGTGTACACACATGTGTGTTTGTGTGTTTATGCACCATGTATGTGTATACATCTATCTAAGTACTTGCATATGCATATATGCCAGGTGTGTCTTCTGATAGAAGACAGAAGGTAACCTAAGGTAATCTTAGAGATCCACATTCTGTGATCTGTTTGTGGATGTGGCTCTCGGTTTCTCTTTGTGCCTCATGACCTGTGGGAAGTTGGATGTTGGAGAAAGGAGAACCCTGCCCTCCCGCCACGGCATGTCAGGACTGAGTAGGCCTGGGTTCTGTACTATGAGGTGGAGCATGGGCTTGGAGTTCAGATGACCTGGATTCAAATCCCATCTCCCATATCTCAGTGGGATAGTATGTTAAAGGTCCCTTGCACAATGTTTGGGATATGGTAGATGCCTGGTTCAATTTCACTTTACTTTTGCTTTTTAAAAAAAAAAATTTTTTTTTTGAAAATTCCAAACTTTTGTTTGCCCTGATGCCAGGTAGAACAAGAAGAAAAGCCTTAAACAGAGTTACCTTTCCAGCTGCTTGGTTTCCCTGGTCAGCAGCATCAGGACCTTCCTGGCTTTTGGTCTCACCAGATTGACATCTTCACAACCAACCAGTAGCCACCATTCAAGAGGCATTCAAGTTCCAGAGATTCAGTCTATGTCACAGTTAGGAGAGGCTTTGAGTAATTCCAGAACCTGCAAGACTTTTAGAAAACGAGAAGGAGAAAAACAGTCTCTGACAGCAAGGAGCTGGCCTGGCTCTCAGAGTCAGGCCTTGGGGCTCCTGGTTGAACACAGACCATTTCACAGAACATCAGCATCAGACAAGGGCGTTCTGTGACCGTGGTGGATCAGAACACAAACAGAACCACACCACTGTCACGTCCAAACACAGACAAGCATGGACACTGTCTGGACGGTAAAGACCAACCACCCACCTAACATGAATGACTCCTGCTCCACCAATCACAGTTTTAGTCTCCATCTAGTCTTCTTTCCTTCTAGATAACAATCATTAAGCTCCCCAGTTATAGAATTAGCCCTACTTCCTGACAGCATCTAATCCAAAGCAAAGCCCTGCTTCCTGAAACCCTCCTAACATCACCCTTCACAACCCTGATCCTGGAATAGTTCCTTTTTGATACCCACTTACTGAAACAGTTCCCCATGTGTACATCTCCTTCCCTGCCATGAGTTAGGAAACCCAAATTTGTTAGACTGTAGGTGTATTCCCGGTAGGTTTGGGCTGGAGAGCAGTGACAAAGTAAACTATGCCTGTGAAGCCAACTCCCTTCCCTGAGAGATAGGCATCCCCTCATCTTCTCCAATTGCCTCCCCAAGATCCAAACTACACACTTTTAAACTGTACCCTTCAAATTCCCATCAGCCAGGGCTTATGCAGTGTGAAGGCAAAGGGCCTCTCGCAGACCAGGACTTCCCAGGCTGTTCGTAGAACAGGTAGAGAGCATGGGCTTTGGTGTCAGATCCCAGCTCTGTCTCTCATTTAGCTGTGTGTCCTTGGGCAAGTTACTTCACCTCTCTGACTCTCTGTGTTCTTACCCATAAAAGGAGAATAGTGGCCTATTTCTGTCCTTTAGGGTTTGGGAGGACTGAGGTCTGTAGGGAGCCCACACAGCATTCTGGTTAAGAGCGTAGGCTTCAGAATTTAAACCCCTGAATCTGAACCCCAGAACTGCCGCTTGCTAGCTTGTGACCTCAGGCAATCTCCTTAACCTCCAACTGCCTCACTTTCCTAAGTCAACAGTTGTGAGAATCAAATGAAAGAAAACGTTGTAACTTTATGACATGTCTGCCACCAACTAAATGCTCAGCCCCTTTATATAATGCCAGTAACATTATTGCTGTTATGGTTACTATTTAAAGCACTTAGCCCAGTGCATCAGGCACAGGAAGCAGTCAGATGTCAACTGTTATTATCATCATAGTTTCATGGGAAGTAATTTGCATTCAGGATTTTTATTACTCAACCAAGGGGCAAGAGAATTTTCAGTTCAGTTCAGTTCAGTTGCTCAGTCGTGTCCAACTCTTTGCGACCCTATGAACCACAGCACACCAGGCCTCCCTGTCCATCACCAACTCCTGGAGTCCACCCAAACCCATGGCCATCGAGTCAATGATGCCATCCAGCTATCTCATCCTCTCTCGTCCCCTTCTCATCCTGCCCTCAATCTTTCCCAGCATCAGGGTCTTTTCCAGTGAGTCAGCTCTTCACATCAGGTGGCCAAAGTATTGGAGTTTCAGCCTCAACATTAGTCCCGCCAATGAAATTCCCTCCCAGGAAAAGAACTGGCCTCAGAGTAGGCCAGATCCCACCTGACTAGAGGAATTGTAGAATACATTTAAAAGAATTAACGACTAAAATCTTTGCCCTCAAATATATAAGTAGAAATCCAATATCAATGTGTCCAGAGTATTAAGCAAAATCACACCTAAGCCCGTATGTGGATCAGGGATGATAATGTCAAAACTCTCCCTCTGAGCATCATGATATCTGTATATCCCGTATCTGTGACATAGATGTCATCCTCTTCTCTCAACACTGTAATGACGTTTTTCCGGATCCTGATCTAATTCAGCAGTAAAGTGTTGGCATCTACCACGTTCAAAGCACAGTGCTGGTTCCCCTCTGACCCAGACATCCCCACCTTCTTCGAAGCCAACCAGTGGTTTCTCTTGACAGTGGCTGGTCTGTGTGCATATTTCCTGAAGATTCATCCCTTGTTGCTTAGCAACTGTAGTATTTCTAGTGTGTATTTACTGGTGTTCTTTCTTTCAATCTAAAGCATTCAGGAAATTGACAATGCACATGATTAGCTCCTGAGCGCCATAGTTAGTCCATGATGGGATAGACTCAGCCTCTTTTGGCTCCCTTATCACATAATGATTTGGGGGGATGAATTTTGTTTCAGGTATGCAAAACATGCATGACAAGGGGATGACCGTCCAGCCTGACCTCAAAGCTTCTTTTTCCTATGGGGCCCTGGAAAACAACGACAACATTTCTGAGATCTACGCTCCCGCTACACTGCCCGTCATGCAAGAAGAACATGGCTCCAGAAATGCCTCCGGGGTTCCCTACCGCGTCCTGGAACACAGCAAGAAGGAGTGAGCCCACCTTGAAGGAGGCACCTTTCCTCTGTTCACAGCTGCTCAAGCCATACTGACAGCGGTTCAATCCTTAATTCTAAAACCTGCCTTTCAAGTCTTTTTTTTTTTTTTTTTTAATCCATGAACCCTGTGGATGAGCATCTCGAAAAGCCTTTGCCTCGGACAAAGGGTAGATTACCTTGGTCCTGGAAATTTCAAATGATGAGGGTGGGAGTTGGGGGAAGAAAGCAGTATTCTAGACGGGCAGTACAGAATTTGGCTCTGCCTGGCTTAGCCCAACCAGACCTGGAAAGCCTTCATCATCCTTGCGGATGGTACCTGGGCTTCTCCAGGCAGTGACCAAGGGTGACCACATTCTTCAGAGTTAAAGCCAGGCAGAGATTCTGCCCCTGCTTTCCAATCCACTGAAAGGCTGGAAACCTCCAGATCTAGTCTTCCCTCACCTCATGTGCCCGCCTGATCTCTGCCCACCTCCCTCTTGATTCTGTACCTGTGATAACCTTCATGTCACCTTCACGTGGTGTGGTGAGCCAGCCCCGGCTGTCACATTCTGTCACTCACCTGCAAGGAGCGCACGTCTGCTTTCTGAGTGTCTGTGCCTCTCCAAGTGAAGATGTGCTTGATGTGTTTGTGCTGGGTCCACTCTAAAAGCTAATTTGATTCTGGTTCTGCTGCTTTTTTTTCCCCTCAAAGGAAATGAGAAATTAAGAGAGGGGGGAGAATAAGAAAGACAGAGTAGGAGTGATGAGACTTCAGCCCTTAAAGGAAGAAAAATCCCTTTTCGTTTGACAAGAGGGGACTGCATCACTTACCACAGGACAGACGGACGATCTGGCTGCTTTGTGTTGTGTTCTCCTGCACACCCGTGCCCGCTGGGAAAACTGGGGTGCTCATTCCAGAGACAGCCTTGCATACCTCTCCTCCATCCTCTCCTGTATTGATTGACTAGCCCAGCTTGAGTCATTGGCTAACTTCCTTGGAGTCGATAGATTCTTTGGGTCCCCATACACATACATCTTCGAGAAGCAGGAATTCTCAGGACTGCTGCTGGCTGGCTGCATACACAGCAGTCTTCCTTTAGGCTGACTGTATACTTCTAAGAATAACAGGTAAAGGTCTGTAAACTTTAATGAAAGTAAGGATCCCTTAGGGAATTTATTTAAAACGTAGATTACCACATCCCAACCTCAAGATACTCTGATTAAGTAGGACTGGGACCAGGCCCAAGCATCTGCATTCTTGGGACTTTCCTGGTGGTCCAGGGGTGAAGATTCCACACTTTCAATATAGGGGGCACAGGTTGGACCCCTGGTCCAGGAACTAAGATCCCACAAGCTGAGTGATGCTGGCCAAAAAAAAAAAGAGTCTGCATTCTTAACTGGCAGTACAGGTGATTTTGAGGCTGGTAATCCAAGTATCACATACCTTGAAAGATTGAGAGAGCTCGTCTGCTAAAATCCCGACAACCTCCCCCTCCCACTCCTGCTGGAAAGCTGGAATTACCATTCCTTGTTTCCTCTTGGGGGTTCATTTGGCAGGCTCAGTAATCCCCATAGGATTCGTGGCATTTCTCCATCCAGTGATTACCTCCTAGAAATGCACTTCCTGCTTCTCTGGGCAGCCTTGCGCCAACAGGCAAGATAACAGTGTTAACAGGCCAGTGTTAATAGATCATTAACCTTTATGGACTGTGCTTAATACTGATTTAGTACCTTGTCTTTGAAGCTGATGTTTGTTGCCTGGGATAACCAGTTCTGTATTGTGTCTTACACGCCCAAGAAGGCAACAGATAATGACTTTTTCTCCTCCTTTGGGATAGGCATCAACTCAGTTCAACGGTATTTGTGAGACACTGACTATATGTTAAACATTTGGACGGTGAGGACTACAAATAATAAGATCTGATTTCTGCCCTCCAAGCCAGCTGCAAGAGACACAAAGATGCGATCAACTATGGCAGGGCAGGCCGAGTGCAATAGTGGACCACAGAAAATGACAGTTATGGAGGCCCTGCTAAAGGTCAGGCCCTGAGCCCAGAACTGGGTGTTCAGAATTGGAGATGATTTTGGCTAGACTCCCTGATGGGTGGCAAATCTAGCTAAGATTTGAGCAACACGTAGAAAGTAGAGTGATCACCCCCAGGCAGAGGGGCCAACATTTGCAAAGGCACAGAGATGGGTTGGGCTGGGGGCAAAAGAAGAGCTAGGGTAGGTGATGGGAGATTAGCCTGCAAAGATCAGCAGTAAGAGGTGGAATCATGGAGAAACTTGAAGGCCTGGCTGAGGAGTTTAAAGCGTATCCGAGAGAACACAGGAGCCATTGATGGTTCATAAAGGTGAGAATGGCAGGTTGGAAAGGAGGCTTTATGCAGAACAGGGGAAGAATTTGAAGGGATAATAAAAGTCACTGTTCAAGGTCAGGCTGCATGCCTGCAAGAACAAAACACAAAAGGGGAATTAAAATCCAGTTTCACTGCTACTCATATTTTCCCAATGATGTTTCCAGTGTGGGTCGTGGACCAGGAAGGGATGTGAGGGTGGAGTGGATGAAAGAAAGGTAAGCAAGGAGGCCATTTGAACGTGTCAAACCCAGGGGATCAGCTGGCACCCTGTATGCTCCCAGCCTTACACTGTCATCTGCCCTTTGGTGATGTCTTTTGGAGTCAGGCAAGAGTGACAAATGGATGCAAGTGCGCTGTAGTCTTGGGTCAGCTGATGGTCATGGGTTCAGCGCTACCCAGGAGCTGCTGCTGGGGCCTGGGCAGCACCTGCCTTCAGGTTTAGGGTAACAGCATCATCTCACAAGGCAGAGTACAGGAGGGCTGGGCAGAGCTGCATGTTGGCTGCCGGAGTGGAAGCCAGGGGAGGTCACGTGGTCCCAGGAAGAACGGCTGACGTGGAGCCATGGCCCCCAGAATTCTGACTCTGGTCTTGGGCTGGCATCTCCCAGTCTTTGTGCCCAAGTGTTAATGGACTGTTTGCTGTGACCGATAAGCAGCACTTGCTGTTAGGATGGGGGACAAGGACATCCATTTTCTATTCACAGCCCCGATTCTTTGTTTCTCTTGTGGTCCTCACATCTCCAAACCCTCTCCAGGGCTGCAAGCCACGTGACATATCCCACCAGCATCCCCTTCCCTGCCACCAGTGCATAAGGCAAGGTCACCAAACTTGGGTTTCAACTTTCCAGTTGTTCTCCAGCTTCCTCTGCCCGCCCCACTTTGTCCCCCTCTCCTAAAGGCTGGGATTCTGGAGTCACTATTCAGACATTAAAATCAGTTCACAGACAGGCGCCTGCAGCTTTTAAAGAGAGCTTAGGCCCACTCCACCGGCGCCCACCCCTCCCATGGAGCTGTAGGTCTAAAGATGCCAACACAGGAAGCCTCGGGTGGTGGGAGGGTTTTGCAGGATGGAACTGGATACTGGGTAGGCGAGAGAGAATCGACTTCTCTCCATCGCTTTCCTGGTGGAAACCAAGCAGCTGGATGGCACAGCGTGGAGAGAAGATGTCCGTCAGGGTAGTGTTGGGGAACCTCCAACCTGCAGCCTTATGAATCCCCAGTCCGGTCCCACACTGGCTGGTAGGCAAAATAGTTCTACTGATTCTGTGTGTTTCTCTGAGAAGCTGTGTACGTGAAGTCACCTTAGAATATAGTCTATGGGGATGCTCCTGTTTTGTTAATTTAATGACTAATATATGGCATGTTCTTATTTTTCAAAAATAAATGTGTGTGCTAGGTACAAATAGCATTATGCAGTGGTATTTAATTAAAAACAAAATCCACATGACACCTGTTGGGTTTGAGTCTTTCATTTGATTAATGCCTCCTAGAGTTACCTCCGACAGTGTTGTCCAGTAAAACTTCCTGCCGTGATGGAGATGTTCTGAGTCTGCTGCCCAAATGGCAGCCACTGTCCACATGTGGCTATTAAGCACGTTAGATGTGGGGAGTGCAACCTCAGAATTGGGTTTTTCATTTTACTTAAATTCATTCCCTGAAATATCCCCGTATATAGCTAGTAGCCACCGTAGGAACAGTGCGGATCCGGAGGTGCCCAGGATTGCAGTTAAGGATGACTGAAGCACTTTTTTTTTCTCGCAGTGGTGAAGAGCATAGACTCTGTGGTCACACTGCTTGGGTTGGGTCCTTGGCTTCACTACTGATTAGCTGTGTGGCACTGAACAAGCTGCTTAAATTCTTTGTGCCTCATATGTAATACCAGGATAGTAACAGTAGCTTTCTAAGGGTTATTATGAGGATTAGGGGACGTAATAGATGTCAAGTCTTCAAACTATGTCCAGCATTCTGGACGCAGTACACTATCCATGAGGACACCATATGACGCTGACCGATGGCTTCCCTAGTATTCACTTCGGGGCAGTGGTTTGGTCGCCAAATCGTGTCTGACTCTTTGCGACACCACGGACTGTAGCCCGCCAGGTTGTCTGTCCGTGGGATTTCCCAGGCAAGAATACTGGAGTGGGTAGCCATTCCCTTCTCTAGGGGATCTTCCTGACCCAGGAATTGAACCCCAGTCTCCTGCTTGGCAGGCGGATTCTTTACCACTGAGCCACCTGGGAATTCACTTTGAAACTGTATAGTGAACACTTGTGACTTAAGTCATTAAGTAATTCTAAGCACATGTGTCTCTCCATTCCAAGTTTGCAGTCTACAAAGGTAGGGGTGGAATAGTGCCTAAACATTTATATATACACACACAGAATAATGTATACCCATATATTTAACAAGAACACATATGCCACAGACTATATACTAAGACCTCATGTACATCTCAATTCTTCTATTTAACAATTCCATGAAGTAAGTTTTAATATTACCCACATTTTACAGATGAAGAAGCTGAGACTCTCAGGTCATATAACCAGTAAGTAGTAGAACCAGGATTTGAGCCCAGAACTGCCTGACTCCAAAACCTGGGCTCTCTCCCACCTCTGCTGCACTGCCTTTCTTGCTGTGGTTGGATTTCCCCAGGGTAAGGTTCACCACATGTTAGGATTTCATGTCAGAAAAAAGATGTACAGTTTTGATGAAGGATACAGACTTAAAGAACAGAAGCTCATCAACTGAGTCTCTAAGGATCACATTGGCAATGTCACCCATGTCAGGGACACGGGAATAAAATTCAGTCTATCACAGAACAGGGTGGTGGGAGGATTTTAGAATTATCCATGAGTCTCAGACTTTCTGATTTCATAAAACAGTTCAATTTAAAAATAGAGATTGGGGAATTCCCTGGAGGGCCAGTGGTTAGGACTGCGCTTTCACTGCCAAAGTCCGGGGTTTGATCCCTACTTGGGGAATTAGGATCCTACAAGTCATGTGGTAAGGTAAAAAAATATATATATATATATAGAAATTAACGAACCATTACCAACTCTTTGTAGTTACTCTTGTTCTCATTAATCTTTTTGTTGTTTTTACTTTCCTTTTTTTCAAGATTTATTCATTCATTTATTTTTGGCTGTGCTGGGTCTTCTTTGCTGCGTGCGGGCTTTCTCTGGTTGCAGCCAGCAAGGGGCTACTCTCGTTGCGGTGCTCAGGCTTCTCATTGCAGTGGCTTCTTTTGCTGTGGAGCGCTGGCCCTAGAGCACGCGGGCTTCAGTAGCTGCAGCACACAGGTTCTAGAGTGCTGACTCAGTGGTTGTGGCCCTCGGGCTTAGCTGCCCTGCAGCAACTGGGATCTTCCCAGGGTAGGGATTGAACCAGTGTTTCCTGCATTAGCAGGAAAATTCTTAACCACTGAACCCCTGTTGCCAAAATCTTGGCTTCCTGTCCACCAGTGCCAAAATAGTAGGCTAGTGGCTCAAGAACTGTGCCCCCTTCTCTTGGGAATAAGAAGAGGTTTTATATCTTCATGAAGGTTTGGACTTTTTTTTTTTTCTTTTGCAAAGTTTCAAAATGGTCACAGCTGGCATCAGACAACTCAGCAAGCAGGTCTGGTGTCCCTGAAATGATTAACCCATGACCATCTCTCTGAGATGCAGAATGTTACGAGAGAGTATAGGGGGAGAAGAATGCCAAGTGAAGAGTATAATCTATGGAGTCAGAGAGTAGCTAATGAGGCTCTGTGAAGAAAAATCTAGCTACAAGTGTTTGTCAGTAGTAACAGCTAAAAACTCTTGCAGGTCTGTTTGGCTTTATTGTTGTTCAGTCCCTCAGTTGTGTCCAACTCTTTGTGACCTCATGGACTGCAGCACGCCAGGCTTCCCTGTCCTTCACTACCTCCCAGAGTTTGCTGAAACTTATGTCCATTGAGTTGATGATGCCATCCAACCATCTCATCTTCTGCCACCCCCTTCTCCTCCTGCCCTCAATCTTTCCCATCATCAGGGTCTGTGTGGCTGGCATGTGCCAAAGGCTGTTCATGAATTTCTGGTTTTGCTACATCACCACCAGGGAAGCCTTAATTTATGGTTCCATAGAATCATAAAATCTAAATAGAGATTGGCAAAGGGTTGGTAACTCTTTTTGCAGTTAATCTGGTTCTCTTTAAAATTTTAAATTTTTTATTAGTTTACTACAAAATAAATTCAGCTTTCTTTCAAACAAATAAACAAAAGCAGAAAAGAGGAAACCAAAGCCCAATTTCATAGTCTTGTTAAATATAATAATGCAACTAGCATTAAGGTTGTCAATATAAATAAATGCAAACCAAAAAACAAACTTTTTTCATTGTGATGCTATAACTCCTGGAGATAGTGAATGACAAGGAAGCCTGGAGTGCTTCAGTCCGTGGGGTCACAAAGAGTTGGACATGACTGAGCAACTGAACAACAGCAAAGATATTCATATAGGAGCACAATTAGTTCTATAAAGATTGCCCAGGTGCTATAGACTAAATGTTAGTGCCCCCACCTCACTCCCTCAGTTCACATGTTGAAACCAAATCCCCAGTGTGATGCTTTTGGAGGTGAGATTTGGAGGAAGTGATTAGGACATCAGGTTGGAACTGTCATGAATGGGATTGTTATTCAGTCTCTAGTTGTGTCCAACTCTTTGCGACCCCATGGACTGTAGCACACCAGGCTTCCCTGTCCTTTGCTATCTCCCAGAGCTTGCTCAAACTCACGTCCATGGAGATGGTGATGCCATCCAACTGTCTCATCCTCTGTCATCCCCTTCTCCTCCTGCCTTCAATCTTTCCCAGCATCAGGGTCTTTTCCAATGAGTCAGTTCTTCACATCAAGTGGCCAAAGTATTGGAGCTTCAGCTTCAGCATCAGTCCTTCCAATGAATATTCAGGCTTGATTTCCTTTAGGTTTGACTGGTTTGATCTCCTTGCAGTCCAAGGGACTCTCAAGAGTCTTCCCCAGCACCACAGTTAAACAACATCAATTCTTAGGCACTCAGCCTTCTTTATGGTCCAACGATCACATCCACACATGACTACTGAAAAAACCATAGCTTTGACTAGATGGACCTTTGTCGTCAAAGCAATGTCTCTGCTCCCATTCACATGAATGGGATTAGTGCCGTTATAAAAGACACCCCAGAAAGTTCCCACCCCCTTCCATCCAGTGAGGACAGCAAAAAGACTATGAACCAGGTAGTGGGTTCTCCCCAGACACTGGGTCTGCTGGCATCATGATCTCAGACTTCCCAAGCCACCAGAACTGTGTGAGATAACCACTTGTTCTTTAAGCCACCCAGCCAATGGCATTTTTGTCAGACATTTTGCATAGACTAAGACACCAATGTATAATTAGAGACAAATCAAGTGACAGGGAGAACCCTGCCTTCTGCTGGCTTCCATTTACACTGAAATGTGAACCTTCAGCATTACCGCTCTAAGGGCAGAGAGTGAAGAGGAAATAAAGAGCCTCTTGATGAGGGTGGAAGAGGAGACTGAAAAAGCTGCTTTGAAACTCAACATTCAGAAAACTAAGATCATGGCATCCAGTTCCATCACTTCATGGCAAATAGATGGGGAAAAAATGGAAACAGTGACAGATTTTATTTTCTTGGGCTCCAAAATTACTGCAGATGATGACTGTGGCCATGAAATTAAAAGATGCTTGCTCCTTGGAAGGAAAGCTACAACAAACCTAAATAGCATATTAAAAAGCAGAGACACCACTTTGCTAACAAAGGTCCATGTAGTCAAAGCTATGGTTTTCCATGTACAGATGTGAGAGTTTGGACCATAAAGAAGGCTGAGTGCTGAAAAACTGATGCCTTCAAATTGTGATGTTGGAGAAGGCTCTGAAGAGTCTCTTGGACTGCAAAGAAATACAACTAGTCAAACCTAAAGGTTATCAAGCTTGAATGTTCGTTGGAAGGATTGATGTTGAAGCTGAAGCTCCAATACTTTGGCCACCTGATGTGAAGAGCTGACTCACTGGAAAAGAGCCTGATGCTGAGAAAGATTGAAGGTAAAAACGAGAAGGGGGCAGCAGAGATGAAATGGTTAGATAGCGCTGACAATTCAAAGGACGGGAATGTGAGCAAACTCTGGGAGATAGTGGAGGACAAAGGAGGCTGGCGTGCTGTAGTCCGTGGAGCTGCAAAGAGTTGGACACAACTTAGCGACTAAACAACAACAACAACAACAACACATCTTTATGGTCTTAATTCTCAAACTTACTTCATAAATCTAAAAAAATATCACAAAGCCCATCTTTAAATCGTCAAAAACCTCTTTCTTCCTAAAACAATACACCAGAAATATAACTATACAGTTGTCCCTCACACTCTGATATTATGAAGTCCAGCTGTGTAATTCAGAAAGATAGCTATGACTTATGTTGCCTTAGATTTATCAAAGTATCATCCATCAAAAGCTTAATTCACAAGTATTTCTCGTCATGCGAATGATGCTGAGTATTTTTGCCTGTGTTAACGTACTATTTGTTTTACCTTTTCTGCGAAATGTCCACATTCTATGGCTCTGTTGGTCTCTTATTGATTTGAAGGTGCTTTTCATTACTTTTGCATCAGTTAACTCTTTCCATCTAATATGAACTGCTAAATAGTTCCCCAACATTTGTTGTTTACTTTTCAATTTGCTTATGGTTTTATTTTTGCCATGAGAAAACCTTCTTATTAATTTGTTTGGGGTGTTTCATTTTATATATAAATTAATTATTTCCATATAAATTATTTATATGTGTAATATGTTTATCCACTAATCGAATATACAAATCTTTTATGGATTATAGATTTTGTAGACTTTTTTTTTTAAGCCACATGATGCAGCGTGTGAATTCTTCCACTGGCAGGGACTGAACCCATGCTCCCTGTATTGAGAGCATGGCGTCTTAACCACTGGGCCACCAGGAAATCCCAGATTTTGGATCATAGTTTGTAAAAGGTCTTTTTCACTCCAGTATTATACAGAAATTCTCCTGTGTCTTCTAGTATTGTTATGATTTTGTTTTACATTTATATCTGAGAGCCACTTGGAAGTTGTCCTGGTCTACAGTACAAAGTATGGACCCAACTTTATTTTGTCTAGATATCTACCAATTTATCCCAGTCCTGTCTGTGGAATAGTTCAGTCCTAGTGAATTGTGATGCTACTTATATGCTGTGCTGTGCTTAGTCGTTTAGTTGTGTCCGACTCTTTGCGACTCTGTGGACTGTAACCCACCAGGCTCTTCTGTCCGTGGGGATTCTCCAGACAAGAATACTGGAGTGGGTAGCCTATCCCTTCTCCAGGGGATCGTCCCAACCCAGGGATCGAACCCAGGTCTCCCACATCGTAGGTGGCGGATTTGTTACCATCTGAGCCACCAGGGAAGCCCATAAATACTGGAGTGAGTAGCCTATCCCTTTTCCAGGGGATCTTCCCGACCCAGGAATCAAACAAGGATCTCCTGTGTTGCAGGCTGATTCTTTACCAGCTGAGCTACCAGGGAAGCCCGTGCTACTTATATACTATGCTAAATTTCTGTATTTTCTGGCCTTTCCACTCTGTTCCATTAAACTGTCTGTGTAATCATACACTAGTAACAAACTGTTTGAATTATGAGGATTTTTAATTGAGGTTATGCTCTGATGTGGTAGGGCAAGCCTCCACACATTGCTATTGTTCAAAAAATATCCTATTATATACTATTGTTTCATTAGAGCAGGACATTAACACAAAAATAGTAAGGGCAAAATCTCACAACAAAGGGTAGTCCTTGAAACTGAATAATTTGGTACATATACACAATGGAATATTACTCAGCTATTAAAAAGAATGCATTTGAATCAGTTCTAAGATGAATGGAACTGGAGCCTATTATACAGAATGAAGTAAGTCAGAAAGAAAAATACCAATACAGTATATTAACGCATATATATGGAATCAAAAAAGATGGTAACAATGATCCTATATGTGAGACTGCAAAAGAGACACAGATATAAAGAACAGACTTTTAGACTCTGTGGGAGAAGGTGAGAGTGGGATGATTTGAGAGAATAGCATTGAAACATGTATATTACCATATGTGAGATAGATGCCAGTCCAGGTTCGATGCATGAGACAGGGTGCTCAGGGCCGGTGCACTGGGGTGACCCTGAGGGATGGGATGGGCAGGGAGGTGGGAGGTCAGGATGGGGGACACATGTATACCCATGGCTGATTCATGTCAATGAATGGCAAAAACTACTACAATATTGTAAAGTAATTAGCCTCCAATGAAAATAAATTAATAATTTTTTTAAATTTAGCTTCATGAAAATTAAGGACAGTGTCATTATTTGCCTCATTTTGTTGCAGGCGTGTAAGATGAAACCAGCATTAGGGAACCTAATTTGTTTCGATGCAGCTCAAACCTGGTGTTTCGGGAAGATCCCTTAGAGAAGGAAATAGCAACCCACTCCAGTATTCTTGCCTGGAGAATTCCATGGACAGAGAAGCCTAACAGGCTACAGTCCATGGGGTCGCAAAGAGTTGGACATGACTGAGCGACTCTCTTTACTCACTCAAACCTGGTGTGACATGTGTGAGGAAAGAAGGGCTAGTTAGCTGCACACACACGACAAGAACCCAAGTCTTAGGGTCTCTAGTCCTTCCCCTTTCCTTTCCACTGCCTCACACTGAGTCCTGCTGTATCCTACATTCTTCATCCGCTCCCACACACCGAGGTTTAACTTTGTGCCACACCCTGTACTAAGCACTTTACATCCATTATCACATTTCACTCTCTCAGCAGCCTTGCAAGGAAGCTGTTCAATCTCTGTTTTACAAATACAGAAACTGAGGCTCAAAGAAATTCATTCATTTGGGTATGTAAGTGGCAGAGCTTGGATTCAAACCCAGATATAACAGATTCCAAAGTCTGTATTTTTTTTTTAAATCCTGTCCTCAATAAGTCAATAGACAATCCTTTTTTTACCTGTAAGTTCTCTGTTCATTTTTAAGCAGAAAATGCAACTTTCTCTGAGCCTGGGGGAACGTGAGAGCATTAGCTTTCAATCTTCACCATTGCGCAGGGCCAAGCTTGCTTTCTCTGGGTACACTGAGTGTATCATGTTTTGGGCAGCTATTGTATCAGTCAGGGTCCAGTCCAGAGACAGAAAGACAGAAATCACAGCAAGTTTGGGAACAGACAATTTAAAGAATTGGCAACTAGGAATAAAGTTGTTTGCAAGGCAACTGAAAGGGAACAGAGAGATCACTGAATGTTGTAAGACAGAAACTGTAAGATGCAGCTCCCACCTGCAAAGACTAGAGGAAAACAAGGAAGAGATTGGAATGACTACAACTTAGATGCCTGGAGGAGGGGCCATTCGGAGCGAAAACCCAGAGGAGCTGAAACTGAGGCCAATGCTCTCTGTCTCTGAGGTTGGAGGAAAGCCCTGGAAAACTAGGACGAGGCCCATAAGCCTCTGAGTAAGCTCTAGAGACCACAGATGAAGAAGCCACACTCCCTGAACTTAAGTGGGAGAAAAAATTTTTGAATTATTTCAAAAATATTTGTAAGAGCTTCCTGTTCAGTAAGGAGCATACACACTTACCTCCTTTCTGTCCCCAAGCAGTTTTAGGGCTTAAAGTCAGTAGGTATCAAGAATAAGTGTGCTCTGGGCAGAAAGCAGAGGGATTAACTGGAAGACTATTTATAGACCTAACGGGCACAGAGAAGCATATGTCCCAGTTGGAACCCTAAGAATTACTCTAAACAGGGGAAGTGATCTGGCTGTGGAGGTTCCACGGTAAGGATTCTTGGGCAGGGAGCGGGGCAAGACAAAGATGAGGAAAAGAATGGACCTCTAGAATAACTGCGTCCAACTCTTTGCAGTCCCCTGGTAGCTCAGATGGTAAAGAATCTGCCTGCAATGCAGGAGACCGGGGTTCAAACCCTGGGTCAGGGAGATCCCCTGGGGAAGGAAATGGCAACCCACTCCAGTATTCCTGCCTGGAGAATTCCATGGACAGAAGAGCCTGGAGGGTCACAAAGAGTCAGACATGGCTGAGCAATTAACACTAATACACTAACCAGGAGGAAAAATAAGGAAAGACAGCCCTGCCCTGTCGTGATAGCCACTGAAGCTTCTACCCCTAGAGTCAGTCAAGCTTTGCTTATATTCTTTAATATTGATTTATTTCCCTGCACTGGGTCTTAGGTGCTGCATGCGGGATCTGGGAACTCCACTGCGACATGGACTCTGCAGCATACCAGCTCTTAGCTGTAGCACGTAGCATCTAGTTCCCTGATCAGGTATTGAATCTGGGTTTCCTGCATCGGGAGCGCAGAGTCTTAGCCATTCAACCACCAGCGAAGTCCCAAACCTTGTTTATTTTCGCCTGCGTTCCCAAGGCAGCCTGTCAGCTCCTTACACACCTGGAGGGGAAGCTGATGGCAAGATCCTACTCACTTTCTCAGAGACAAAAATTACCCCTCCCACGGTGGGAAGTAAGCCTTTAAGGAAAAAAACTGCAAAGGAAAGCCACCTGGCTCTCTGCAAGAAGAAATACAGCTCTTCATTCATAAGTGGGAGTTGTCCGCCAAGAATTACAAGGCATGCAACGAAATCCAACAGCAAAAAGATTCAAGTTGTTGAGATGAAATAAGAACAGCAGGATAGTGTAGTCAAGGAAGGCAGCAGTCCAAAGGGATTCATTAAATCATTACCTCTATTTTTGTGTATGCTTGAAAGTTTCATAATAAAAAGTGATAAAGGGTGTTTGGAGCACTTGTGTGCGAAGTACATACTTGAAGCAATGAAGAAAATAGAAACTCCATGCAAAGGAGTCAGGAAATGAAGCAAACAATATGAAGTGTGATGGTGAAACTTTTTTTTTTTTTACCATGTTTGAGGGAGTGATGATGACATTTCATGGGGACAGGACTAAGAAGGAGGTAAGAGAACCCAGAAAAGGAGATGAAAGCTGTAGATGTGGCCATGGGTGTGGTGGAGAGCCTTTGATAAAATTCAACAGTCATTGATGATAAAAAGGCTTACCACAGTGAGTACAGAGGAAACATACACAGAGAACATTCTAATTGAAAATGTCCATGCACCTCTATGTTCATAACAGCGCTTTTTACAATAGCCAAGACATGGAAGCAATGTAAACGTCCACCGACGGAGGAATGGATAAAGGAGATGTGGTACATATACACAATGGAATATTACTCAGCCATTAAAAAAGAATGAAATATTGCCATTTGTAGCACCATGGATGGACCTAAAGATATTGTACTAAATGAAGTTAAGTCAGAGTAAGAAAAAAATCATATGATACCACTTAGAAGTGGAATCTAAACCATGATATAAATGAACTCATTTACAAAAGAGAAGCAGACTCACAGACATAGAAAATAAACTTATGGTTGTCAAGGTGGGGTAGGGAGGGATAAATTAGGAGTTTGAAAATAGCAGATACAAACAAGTATATATTAAATAAGGTCCTACTATATAGCACAGGAAACGATAGTCAATATCTTATAATAACCTATAATGGAAAAGACTATGAAAAAGAACATATATACATACATACATATATATATATATATATATACATAAATACATATAACTAAATCGCTTTGCTCGACACTAGAAACCAACAGAAGCAGAGGTGAGAGAGCTGACTTGTGCTCTGTCTACCACGTGAGGACACACAGAGACACCTATAAACCAGGCAGAAGGCCCTCCCCAGAGCCTGATCGTGACCTTGGACTGCCAGCCTCCAGAACTGAGGAACAAACGTCTGCTGTTGATAAGCTACCCAGTTCATGGTGTTTTGATACTCCAGCCCAAGCTGATTTAGAAAGCACATCCTTATCAAGCTTTTCTCTCTGCTCTAAACCTGCCCTTCCAGGGGATGGCTTTGGGGATGCCGGGCCTAAAACAACATTTCTGCTTTGCCAGCTGCTGCTCCTCGTGAAGGAGACTGTGAGGCTGCAGGAGGAAGAAGGGACTTGCTCCTTCCTATCTCCTGTTCTAACATAGCCCAGTAACACCGCTTCATTCTAGCCCAGCAGCAGCTTCACCCGGTTTTGCAGTTCTTTCCAACTCCTGCACAACCAGCTTCATGGAAACCTCTTAGAGACATCAGCACCCTCTCCTTAGAGGTCTGGGGCCCAGGTCTACTGTATCATCCCATTATATATAGATATTATAACAGCTTTATTGACATATTCACATACCATACAACTCACTCATCTAAAGTGTACAATTCAACGATTCTTAGAATGCCCATGGATGTGTGTGACCATCACCACCATTGCAGGGGTTAACAGTCAGCTGTCTGCTTTCCTGGCTAAGCCATGAGAAAATCACCATGGGAAAAGATTAAAAGCAAAATATAGCAATGTAGTGTAACCCAAATAAAAGTAAATTGGGTTGATTGTTGGGGTTGTCATACCCTGCTAAGCTAAGGAAAAACATAGTGTGGACCTTGGAACGCCAGGTCAGCACAAGTTCAGAACACTGTGCACACACTGAGATGTTTTCCCAAGGCATATGCGAGTCTATGACCTCCAGCTAGGTGATAGCCCTTGTCCAAGAAAATAACAAAGATAGTTTAAAGTAATCAATAAAGTGGGAGGCGTGATCAGGGACACCAAAGGCTGACTTCATCGTAGCATAGCAGATACTTTCTGCTTGCCCAGACACTAAATAAAAGGGATGTGGCTTCAAGGAACAGATCTCTTGATCCAAGAGGTCTTGAGTGCCCCTGTCCCATCTTTCAAACTTTAATTCTATCTCTAGTCTCTTTTTCCCAAACTGTGTGTCGACCACTTCCGACCCCTACCTGCTGCGCTGGCTGCAGCACACCGTTAACTTTAGAACATTTTCCTCACGTCAAAGAGAAGCTCTGTAAAGAAAATAACAGGTGTTGGTGAGGACGTGGAGATACTGGAACCCCATGTACTGCTAGTGGAAAGGTAAAATGATGTAGTCACTCTGGAAAACAGTCGGGCGCTTTCTCAAAAATTCTAAAATAGAGTAACCTTATGATCCAGACATGCCACTTCTGGGTATATACAAAAAAAGAACTGAGGCTTCGCTGATGGCTCAGTGGTAAAGAATCCTCCTGCCAGTGCAGGAGACACGGGTTCAGTCACTGATCTGAGAAGATCCCACATATCATGGAGCAACTAGGCCCATGTACCGTGACTACTGAGCCCGTGTCCTAGAGCCCGGGAGCCACAACTGCTGAACCCACATGTGGCAACTGCTGACGGCCGCACAGCCTAGAGCCCGTGCTCCTCAACAGGAGAAGCCACCTCAATAGGAAGGCTGCGTGTAGAACTAGAGAGCAGCCCCTGCTCACCATGACTGGAGGAAAGCCTGTGCAGCCAAATAGATGAACACTTTTCGAGAAGGAATTGAAAGCAAGGACTCAGATATTTGAATATACACGCTCACAGTAGCAGTATTCATGACGGCCAAAAGAAGGACTCAACTCAGTGTCCGTTGACAGGTGGGTAAGCACGCTATGGTGTGTAGACGAGACAGGGTACTCTTCAGCCTTACAAGGGAAGAAATCCTGACACGTGCTGCAATGTGCGTGAGACTTGAAAACGTCATACTAAGTGAGGTAAGCCAGACACAAAAGACAGATACCTGTGATTCCACTTAGGAAAAGCACTTAAAGTGGTCCGATTCACAGACACAGAAAGTAGGGGATGGGAGTCGCCAGGAGTTGGGGTAGGGGGCAGTTAACTGGGTAGAGAGTTTCAGTTTGGAAAGATGAAAAATGTTCCAGAGACAGATGGTAGTGATGTTTGCGCATCAGTGCAAATGTACTTAATGTCCCTAAACTGCATACTTTAAAATAGTTAAAATGATATATTTTATGTTGTGCATATTTTACAATTTAAAAAGACCTGTACCTGTAGCTACCACCCCTCCCCACCCCATATTCCCGATGCCCCCTAACCCCACCCTCCCACCACTAGTAATGACAAATCTGTCTTGTTTGTAGATTTCTCAGTTTGGGACTTTGACACGGAGGGAACCACATAATATGGGGACTAGAGTCACTGGCTTCTTTCACTCAGCATAATGTTTTCTCAGTTCATCGAAACTGTAGCATGTATCCATGCTTCATTTCTTTTTATGGCTGAATATCCTCTTATCTTCTAAGTGTTAATAATTACATCTCTTCTTTTGGTTTCCTTCATCCTAGGAATGGGAAGCTGCTTCCTGCAGTTGCTACCTCTATGATCCCTTCGAGGTTTGTTTGGTTTTTTTAACCTATTTAGGCTTCCCTGGGTGACTCAGTGGTAAAGAATCATCCTGCAATGCAGGAGATGTGGGTTCAGTTTCTGGGTCTGGAAGATTCCCCTGGAGAAGGAAATGGCAACCCACTCCAGTATTCTTGCCTGGGAAATCCCATGGACAGAGGAGTCTGGCAGGCTACGGTCAATAGGGTCCCAAGAGTTGGACATGAATTATCGACTAAACAAGTTACTAATTAATATCTTAATATGTAGGGTAACAATTACTTTATCTTAAATTCTTTCTGTTCAAATCACTGCTGTGATTTCTGTCTCCTGATCAAACCCTGATAATCAAGCAAAATCAAAATAATTTGAATTCCCGGGCTATTCATGCAGCTGCTGGCATGAATAATAACGTTCCGTTTCCCTCCTTTGCTCTGTGTCCCACTCCCTTTTCTGATTGGAGTCATATACTTCTTATTATCTTCCACCCATCTGCAGCTCAAATTAATCAGGAAATAATATCTCCTCCTAACAAATTCCAGGAATGCAACGTTTAAAGAATGTCTCCTTCCAGCATGGAGTAGTCCTGCTTCTCCTGAACCAATCTGCAGTAAATTTTGCAGCCTTCGAGTCTGCAGGTAAATAGGACTGATTCTAATTTGAAGAACATAACTGGATGAAATCTTCAAGAGCATTCAGGCTTCAGAAGCCACTAATGCACCTCATCTTACAAAAAGATTGCCAAGAAATATAGCAAACTATTGAATAATCTCTAGACCATGGGGTTGTAAGTGATCTTCATTTTCTTATTTACCCTTTTGCTTTCAAACTACCCATAAAAGCAAAGTCTAGCTTTGATAACGAGAAATTTCTAAATATTAAAGATTGACATCACTCATCCTCCAACCAGTGTTGAATACTGTACTGGTAGGAAGTTTCCCTCCTCTAGTTGGCTCCTGGGTTGCGTTGTAACTCCTTGGGGGAATGACTAATTTTTCCAGGGGGTGACAAATTAAGGTGTTACCAGGCAAGCAGGCTAATTTAAGGCTCTTCAGGAAAAGGTACCATGTGCAAGGCAAAATCCACAGGAGATCTAGTGTGTGTGGCAGGTCATGAATTTAAATACCTACTATGCCTCAGTACTATGAGCCTTTGAGACAGAGACAGAGACCGCTGGCAGGCACACTTCTATTTTCGGGCCTCCTCTTTTCTCAGTACATACTCTCAGGAGCAAATCTGTTTCCTCCCTCCCTTTCTCTCTTCCACATTTATTAGCACCTACCATACACAGAGCCTTGGTGGTTCAGACAGTAAAGAATCTGCCTGCAAAGCAGGAGACATAAGAGATGAGGGTTCAGTCCCGAAGTGAGGAAGATCTCCTGGAGAAGGAAATGGCAACCCATTCCATTTTTCTTGCCTGGAATATTCTGCGGACAGAAGAGCCTGGCAAGGGTCTGTGGGGTTGAAAGAGTCAGACACGACTTAGCAACTAATACTTTCCCTTACTACTTACTTACCATGTACTAGAACCAGATATTGTTGTAGAAGCTGGGCATGTGTCAGTGAACAGACAACTCCTTGTCCCCATAGAACGGATATTCTAGTAATGTGTGCTTAGTCTCTCTGTTGTGTCAGACTTTTTGTGACCTTATGGACTATAGGTGTCCAGGCTCCTTTGTCCATGGATTTTCCAGGCAACAATACTGGAGTGGGTCGCCATTTCTTCCTCCAGGGAATCTTCCCAACCCAAGGATCAAACCTGCATCTCCTGTGTCTCCTGCATTGCAGGCAGATTCTTCACCAACCGAACAATGAGGGAAGCCCCTTTAGTAATGAATTTAGGTCATTAAACCAGTAATGGCATAATTATTTTCTTAAATACAATTGTGACAGATGCCATGAAAAGTAGTATAGGGAACTGTGGGGTCATGCACAAGGTATATTACCTGGGATTAGGTTCGGCTGCAACAGACAAACAGAGAAAGAGTATTTCTCTCCCGGGTAAAGGCAGTCTGGATATAGGTAACCCAGGGCTGGTACGACAGCTCCAAGTCACAAGGAATCCAGGATCCTCATCTTTTGGATCCACCATCCCAGAATGTGGTTTCCATCTTCCAGGTTACTTCCCAGTCTAAAATGACTACTGGAACCCCAGCTATCATATTCATATTGCAGGCTAGAAGAAAGTGCACAGGGTTCTTCTCTGACCTAAGTCAGCTTCCTTTTGCCAGTATCTCAAGGGGAAAAAATTCATGCTTAGCTGCAAGGGAGGCAACACATTGCTGCCTTGAATAAAGTTTATTTGTAAACTGATTATAAATCAACTAGTGTCTACTGAGCAGTTGTAATGTGTCTGGCACTTTATACAACAAGCCTGCAAACTGTCCTGGTGGTGCACTGGTTGGAAGTCCACCTGCCAACACAGGGGACATGGATTTGATCCCTGGTCCGGGAAGATCTCACATGCCATGAGGCAACTAAGCCGGTACACCACAACTATTGAGCCTGTGTGTCCTAGAGCCCATGCTCTGCAAGAAGAAAAACCACTGCAATGAGAAGGCCGGGCACTACAACTAGAGAGTTCCCCCCAACCCCCTGCCACAACTTGAGAAAGTCCAGGTGTAGCAACAAAGACCCAGCAGAGCCAAAAATAAATTAATTTTACAAAGCAAGCCTGCATTGCAGATACCGTCACTGTCATTCAACAGATTGGAAAAATGGGGTTCAGTGGGTTTAAAAGCACTACTTGAAGATCATGCCACCAGTGATGGTGGAGCTGACTCTCTGAAGCCCGCCAGCTTCAGAAATACAGCTTTTGCACTGTATTTTGCTGCCTTCCCACCAGCAATGGAAAAATGGAGAAGAAAGTTCCTCATACTTGTCATTGGCTGTATTTAAAAAAGGCTACTTTTTTTTTCTATTTAAAATGCACAGATGCTTTGCAGTCACCATAAAGAACTGAGGCAGATCTGTATAAAAGCAGGAACTTCATCTGCTTTGTTCACTGCTACCTTCTCAGTGCCTAGAACACTGCCTGGCAAACAGTAGGAATCCATAAATATGAATGTTCCCAGGATGTTCTTCTGTATCCCTTCCCAAACAAACTCTATCCTTCAGACCATCCACCATTCTGATGCTGATCACCATAGTTTGGCCTTCTATTTAAGTCTATATACATACATATTGTACATCTATAACTCTTTGATGTCTGTCTTCTATTGGTCCAACAATTATTTTGAGATTTATTTATGTTATTATGTGTATCAGTAGTTTATATTTTTATGGCTGTGTAGTATTCTATTGTTTGAATACATCATAGTTTGTTTATCCATTCTTCTTTTCATGGACATTTAGAATATTCCAAGTTTGGGGGTATTATAAATAAAGATGGTAAGAAAATTGTTGTACAAAGCTCCCACTTTGGGGGAACATTTGTTAACATTTTTGTTGAATATATATCTAGAAGTGGAATTTCTGTATCACAGGGTAGGTGTACATTTAGCTTGAAGAACCAATTTTGGTTGTCTCCTTTTACATTCCACCAGCAACAGTGGAGTGTGAGACGGAGATCTTTTTACCATTTCCATTAATTCCAGAGCACAAACCAATAAGAACTTTATAAAGTTATGAGTTTTAAGTCTCCTTAAATAAGAATAACCAAATCTCAAATAAAATGATCTGCCTGGAAATTCTCCTCCAAGGCAAGAGAAGAGATACTCAGGATCTGACGGGTTCCGTTTGAATTTTTCAGGACAGAAAAAATGCTTATCAACCTTGGCCCAGGTTTCAATGGACTGAGTCACAAGGGATCGATTTCTCTCTTGTGTTTTTCTCTGCCTGTAACTCAAACCTCACAGTGATGCAGAGGAGAGGTAGTGACTGTTAGAAATGTAAAACCACATGAAGTTCATTCATAACAAGCACTTATCACACACTGGCTGGGGGCACAATGGTAAGAGGAAAGATGTGGAAGATTCCATCCTTGCTCTCATGTCTACAAGATGGCACCTCGTCCCCTGCTCACCATATAAAGACTGAGGTTGTTTTGGATTCTGCTCTTTGCTCTTTTTGTGCTTTTTCCCACCCGCTCCTCCTGGGTCATCTCACGTGAGTCAATAATTTCAACTACCCAGCACACCTCCTTCCAAAATCACTGTGCTTCATCTAAGCCCACTCCAAGGCTCCAGACCTGTGTCTTCTAGCTGCTTCCATGTCTATTGTTCATAACTTGCATTAATTCATCAGTAAATTTTGTTAACTTTGCCTATAAATATCACCAGGAACATACTATTTTTTACCACTTCCTTGTCCAAGCCACCGTCATTTCTTGTCTGCCCCATTGTAATAACACTACCAAACCAGTATTGCCATCTTACCGCTGTTGCCTGATCTTTACTCAGTTCCCTTTCTTTGGGTTATAAAAACTTGAATTATCTTTGGTGAGTGTAACCGTCAAAGTTCCAGCAGAAGGTTAATCTGAGCTGAGTTTGGTAAAGGGTGTGTACAAATGTGTGGGCAGGGTTAAGGGAAACAGGAAGAAATGATGAGATGAAACCCCAAGGCTGCCAGCAGAAGGGAGCAATTAATACCACCACTTCTAGGAAAAGAGAAGGGAGACTCTACCAGAACAGGAGCGAGAGCTGGGTGAAGAGCGGCACATGATAGAAGACTCAGTAGAGGTATGTAGCCAGCCTGCAATGGCGCAGAAGGGCAAGTCCTGTGAAATAATACTCCTGCTTCATCCTCCTCAACTCTCTGAGTTCTTTCAATGTCTTTTATGGATAAATCCAATGATAAGCCAGAGTATAAGGGACCCAATGAAGCAGTGTATGCAGGTCACCTCCAGAGACACAAATCAGGAAGGAAAAAAGTAGAGTAGATAAAGGGACCAAAGGGAAATTTTTGGTCACAGACAAAGTCCCCTTCCCCCAGTTCTCAGAGATTTAAGAGCTGCTGATCACACTTTAAGGGCTTCCCAGTGGCTCAGTGGTAAATAATCCACCTGCCAATGCAGGAGGCATGAATTCCATCATGGGTCAGGAAGATTCCCTGGAGGAGGAAATGGCAATCCACTCCAGTATTCTTGCTTGGAGAATCCCATGGACAGAGGAGCCTGGTGGGCCACAGTTCACAGGGTCGCAAAGAATCAGACATGACTGAGTGACTGAGCATGCACACACAACCACACCTTAGCTCTAGAGGTTAGCACATGACCCAGGTCTGGGCTGTCAGAGTATTCGATCCCCCTTCTGAAGAGAGTGGCTTAATGATGCACAAGAAACCCAAGTTAGATCAACAAAATGCAGTTCTGGGACTTTCATTGGTAGCATGGAGGAAAAAAACCTCTCTGCCAGTAAGGAAATGATTTGAAGTTGTTAGCAATCATTCTGCCATCTCCTGAGGAAAGACAGCCTGAGAATGAAGTCAACACAAAGGAATACAGAGTTAAGAAATGAAGATCAAATTTTGATGTCATACTTTTAAGCCCCTAGATCTAGCCATACCTGAAGCCCACATTTCTGAGTTACATGAGTTAATGAATTCCATTTATTGTTCAATCCAATTTGAGTGTCTTATTACATGCAAAAAAACCCTTTTGAATAATATTTAATACTTATGCCAAAGTCCAATGCAAAGACATACCTTTATAACTCTAAATATGCCACTGTTTCTAGGGAATGTCCTTTTCCATACTCTCCACCTAGAAAAATCCTCAAATAACTTCTTAATGCAAAGCCTTTCCTTAGTTTTCCAGGTAGAATTGCTTTCATCTTCCTCTGCGTTGTCAGCACTTTGCAAATGTCTCTATTAGTGTATTTATAAAACTGTGTTGTGGTTAGTTGTTTGCTTATCTGTCTCCCCTACCTGTGAACTCGAAGATTTGTATAAGCCTAGTACGCAGCACAAGGCCTAATATCTCAGAGAAACCCTGAGTCAAACAAGGCTAAATCAGTCTTTTTTAGCTGCTGGTTTTTCTAGTAGTCCTGTATGGACCTGAGAGTTGGACCATAAAGAAGGCTGAGTGCTGAAGAACTGATGCCTTCAAACTGTGGTGCTGGGGAAGACTCTTGAGAGTCCCTTGGACATCAAGGAGATCAAACCAGTCAATCCTAAAGGAAATCAACCCTGAATATTCATCAGAAGGACTGATGCTGAAGCTGAAGTTCCAATACTCTGGCCACCTGATGTGAAGAACCAACTCATTGGAAAAGACCCCGATGCTAGGAAAGATCGAAGGCAGGCAGAGAAGGGGACGACAGAGGATGAGATGGTTGGATGGCATCACCAACTCGATGGATGTGAGTTTGAGCAAGCTGTGGGAGCTGGTGAAAGACATGGAAGCTTGGCATGCTGAGGTCTGTGGGCTCGCAAAGTTAGACTCGACGGAGTGACTGAAAAACAACACACCAGTAGTCTTTTTACTTTAGGATCTCGCAGAGCCATTTCTGTGGTAAGATGCATTAATGGATCCCCATGCAGGGGTACAGAATTCAACAGTTTCCAAATTCATTTTAAACTAAAAACTCAATTTTTGCTGAAGTTGCTGTGTTCGAGAAATTCAGAGAAGAAAAACTGCAGTTCTTAGGGGGACTGTGAAACAGATGAAGTGGATCTCAGTAGATGTTTTTTAAGTGTATGAAAGTGAGAACTTGGTAGGGGGTAGAAGGCAGCAGGGTTGGAAGCAGCAGAGACATCAGAAGCAGTGAACAGGAAGCCAGAGGGGCGACCCCCTGGACATATCTCTGTGATGGTGCCAGGGCAATTGTTTAGAGTGACTGGGCCATAATACAACCCTGTTTCCTTAGTTTAAATCCAACAGAGATTACATATACTCCACACACATTATTTTTTAATTTTTGTTTTCATTGGAATATAGTTGCCTCACACTGCCGTGTCAGCCTCCGCTGTACAGCAAAGTGAGTCAGCCATAACTACTCATGTATCTGCTCTTTTTTGGATATCCTTCCCAATTTAGGTCACCACAGAGCACCTACTAGAGTCCCCTGTGCTACGTCGTAGGTTCTCATTCAGTTCAGTTCAGTCGCTCAGTCATGTCTGAATCTTTGTGACCCCATGGACTGCAGCACCCCAAGCTTCCCTGTCCATCACCAATTCCCGGAGCTTGCTCAAACTCATGTCCATTGAGTTGGTGATGCCATCCAACCATCTCATCCTCTGTTCCCTTCTCCTCCCGCCTTCTATCTTTCCCAGCACTACGGTCTTTTCCAATGAATTGGCTCTTTCCATCAGACAGTCAATGTATTGGAGCTTCAGCTTCACAGTCCTTCCATTGAATATTCAGGGTCGATTAACTGGTTTGATCTCCTTGCAGTTCAAGGGTGAGAGTCCACATATATACATATATACATACATATATATATGTTAATACATGATATTTCTTTTTCTCTTTCTGACTTACTTCATTCTGTATGAGTCTCTAGGTCCATGTATTCTACACACCTTAAACCTTCCTGTCCCCTGAACCCAGAGGCTAAGTGCCTAACAGCAGGGCTTCCTTGATTTTGACCCTCAATTTGCCTCACTTTGCCTCAGAGGTGGCTATGTGTGAGAGATCAGAAACTGGTTTTCTTCTAATTTCACATCCTTCAGACAAATTCCCTTCCTGTTCTGTGCCACTGTTTACCTCTCTGTGAACTAAGAGAAGGAGACACAGGCTCCCTGCCAGGCTTGGCTCAGACGTCTGGGGGGAAAAATTTTTTTTTAATAATCTGCCAAAGGAAGCCTCAGTCCTAAGCACTGTAACTTTGGACAACTTATTGAACAGCTTAGGCCTTTGGTCTTTCTATTTGTCAAATAAATTATGCCCCACTGTTTCCGGAGAATTCAGGGAGAATCAAGAAAGACTGTGCCATGAAAAGTGTTTTGCAAACAAGAAATAAAATGTTAGAAATGTAAATATTATTAGTATTGTACATACGATGGAGAGAAGGGAGTGGAGAGTGGAGAGGAAAGGCGGGTGAGAAGGCGCTAGAAGAATTCCACCTTGGCTCAGAGCCCAGAATAAGGCACAGCGCTCCGATGCAACGTATTGCTCAGCCACGCACCTAACTAGCTGCCTCTCCATGGGCAATTAAACCCCTGGAAGCCCATCTTGTCTGTAAAAGGAGGATAACGGTGTTCGGTTCGCTGCTTGCGAGGTTACATGAGGTAAATCCTGCAAAGCACGCGGTGCAGTTTTACATAGTAACTGGCCCGCAGTAAATGTTCGTAATATTCCTAATTATTCTTGCCATCGACATAATAGGGCCAAGCAGGGGGAAAAAAAGAGATAATCTATTTTTGGTCACGGTGCAAGACGCAAAGATCGCCTAAGGTCCAGCCGTCGGGGGAACCTTAACACGCCCCACCCGGCGTGACGGTCCGAAACCCCAAGCTGTCCGCGGAAGAGAAAATCCCGGAATGCAAGCGAAGTGCGCGCGCCCGCGCCCCGCCCACAGGCCGCGCCCCGCCCACAGGCCGCGCCCCGCCCACAGGCCGCGCCCCGCCCACAGGCCGCGCCCCGCCCACACGGCCGCACGCGAGGGGCGTGGCCGCTTCCTGTGGGCGTCTGGGCCCGGCGTACCCCTGCCGGGCGGCCGACCTCGAGCGCCTGCGCCGCGCGCGCTCGCCGGAGGCGGGGCTGAGCCGCGCGGGGCCGCGCGCGCGCGCCCGACGCCGCCCGCCCGCTCTCCTGCTGGCGGCGCGCCCCCGAGCCCAGGGAGTAGCCCTCGCCGGGGTCGAGGGCGTGGCTGCCCGGCAGCCGGCGCCGCCCCGACTCTGCCGCTGGCGCCCCCGCCGAGCCCCCCCCAGAGGCCCAGCCCCTTGCACCCCCCGAGCTCCAGCGCAGCCCGCCTGGCAGCCCCGGCCTCTCCTCCCTCACCTGCCTGCCTGCGGCGGCGACCACGCGCGCAGGTGAGTCTCCGCTTCGCCGGGTGGGGCCCGCGCCCGCCTCTCCGAGCAGGCTCTGCACCCCGCTCTGCAGAAGATTGGGGTGCACTGGGTGTGGAAAGTTTAAAAAAAAAAAAAAGAAACAGTCCGCCTGTGCCCTGGAGTGGTGGGCGCGCCTGTGCGCCAGGCCCCAGGTGCTGCGCCCTTGCCTCCCGGGTCCAGCCCTTCTCGCGCCCCGGCTCTTCTCTGACAGCTCTGCGGCCGTGTGTTTGCAGAACACGACCGAGGGAAAGGATCTGTCTCCCCCCAGCTGTTTGACTCTGAAAAGCTGACAGATCCGACCTGCTCCTGAACGCAGAAGGGGGGCAGTTGGTAAAACGGGGCGACCAGTAGGTGGAAGCCCATCTTTTGTTGTTGTTGTGGCTCTCCTTTCTCAGTGATGCGTGGGTAACCATCATCGCGTTACCTGTTGGATAACTTCTTGAAACTCGTCTGTCTGCTTCCTTCTGCTGCCCGGGCCAGTAGAGCAGTAGTGGTCTGTTTTCAGCTCGCTTTCCGTGCAAAATCTGATCATCGCCTTCAGGAGATTAGGAGTCTAGGGCAGGGAGCAGTTCAGATCCGTGTTGCAGATACTAACAGAATTATTTAACGTGATGCTTTACTGCAGTGCTCAAAAGGATTACCTCCCTCTTATTGAAAGTTACCTGTTGTTGTTGTTTAGTCTCTACATTGTGTCCGACTCTTTGTGACCCCATGGGCTGTAGCCTGCCAGTCTTCTCTGTCCATGGGATTCTCCAGGCAAGAATGCTGGAGTGGGTTGCCATTTCCTTCTCCAGAGGATCTTCCCGACCCTGGGATGGACCCCACGTCTCCTGCATTGGCAGGCGGATTCTTTACTGCTGAGCCACCGCGGAAACCTCGAAGTCTCTGCATTTCATAGAGTCTCACATGTACAATCTGATAATCGACTGAGGGATTCCCTGGTAAAGGATCCGCCTGCCGGTGCGGGAGACTCGGAAGACGCAGGTTCGATCCCTGAGTTGGGAAGATCCCCTGGAGGAGGAAATGGCAACCCACTCCAGTATTCTTGCCTGGAAGGAAGGTCCCATGGTCAGCGGAACCTGGCGGGTTACAGTCCACGGGCTCACAAAGAGTCAGAACCGACGGAGAACGCACTCATCACTCGTAGCTGTGATTACATAGGATTTAAAATGATTAATTTTAAGACTTTCATTAGTTGCGGTTCAAAATACTGAATTATAAAACACAAAATATGGAGACTCAGAATATAGATGTTTGTGTATCACGCAACGGTTGTGCTTTTTGGTGGGGAATTTGTATTGGTTTTCTAGAAATGGACTTTTGATGTAGGAAGACAGTGAAAGGCTTGAAGACTCAGCTCCCCTTCTTAACCCACCCTGTCAGCTTTGTGTTTTATGGGGTTAGCAAAACTTTCTTAGAGTGGGAAGAGATCTCAATGCTTTTCGGGAAGGCAAGATTTTTTTCCACTGTTGAATTATAACATGTAAAACTTTTAAACATGTGCATGTTAACGATTACAAATGAGTACAGATTTTGTATGGTGCTGGAGGATATAGTGGTTTAAAGACTTCAGCAAAGCATCATGAAAAATAGTGTTATTTGGATATCCATTAGACTGAAGTCTGTGAAATGATGGGAGCTCTAAAGTTCAATGCCATTTATTATCTAGAATCAGAACCACAGGAGGTGGAGGTCAGACAGACAATGGATCTCCACTTTTCCCCTCGAATGTAGAGGTTATAGTGAGAGGAAATGAATTATATGCTGCGAAAGAAATAGCATCAGTCCTTATATCTCTACTTCAGTTATTCTTTAAAAGCAGTTATTTTCATTTGTTCTGTCAGTTGTTTATTGTTATTTCTCTCTCCCGCTGAAAAGTTGGGATCATTGCATCTCAGTAATTATAATAGGACCATTTCTGAATTACATATGCGAAGAAACATACAAAATTTCAAAAATCTAATTTTCACCTTTACTGTGGCACCATTTTTTTTTTCTTACCATAGCTACTAGAAAGTAGTAAGATTTTCTGCCTGTAAGTAGTGAATGGGGAGGAAGTGGAAATCTAACAGACTTGCAAGACAGCTATGTGAAACCCTCACACTGACAATCCAGAGAGTTCCTTTTTTGAAGAAAAAAAAAAGGAATTTAGTCTAAACTTATAATATGGAAATTTAAAAAAGGTATTTAGTAGTTCAACAACATCTCTGAGTGTTTTGCTCATTTTATATTGAGAGGACAAATTAACTCAAAAAGCCAGATAACTTGTCCCAGGTTATTCAGCCAGGCACTTGTGGAGCTGGAAATGAGGTATTTGTTTGCTTCCAGTATTGATTGATCACATCAGAAAATAATAACTTGCATCTAGCTAAGGTATTTTAAATATTCACCAAGTTGAGAAACATACTGTTTTGGAAAATTATTATTTTTTTAATCCTGGAAGAGGAATTTACCTTTTCCTGATCAGAATTTAAAATGCAAAGTCAGATTCATGTGCTTGACATTTTCCCTTGACGATTACTTTTGTCACAAGGCTTGTATCTGAGCAGATGGTCATGCTACTTGGAGTTTTCCACTCATCTGATACTTCCGTGAGGAAGCAATGTGCCAGGAGCCAGCCACAGCTACAGTTGTGCTGCAGATGATGCTAAACCCTGATTGCCACAGACTTTTGCTCATAAAAGCTGATGGATATTGGTCCAGCCCTTTCCAATCCATATTTCCCTGAGTTAGGAAATTGAGGGACAACTTAGTCTTGTAGGAGCTGCAGGGGAGCAGAGTTAACAGACTCCAGTAATATCAACATTGAAGCAGTGTACTTCTGTAAATTTTTTTCTTAATAAAATCAAGCTATTTCTTAAGTACCAGCTGAAATTACTTATGATTTCTTTACAGGTGTGCTAAGATTGTTTTTTCCACTGGTTGATTCTGATCATATCTCTGTTCACATCTAGCTGCATTTGTGATATCAGAAAATTATAAAATGGTTGATAATGTTGATTTAACCTATATCCAAAAAAAAAAAAATCTCACAACAGGCCTTTAGCAAGAGAACCATCATGTGAAATATAATGCCTCTAATACTGCATGTGCTGAATTACAACATAAAGTTCTTCGAGGTCCTTGAAAAGTGCACCATCGACTTTTTCAGCTAGCTCTCTGTTTTTAAATCTTTACATGATTTCATATTGGAACTATATCACCATACCAGGGGTTTCTCTGGAGCTGGTTTTATTGATAGCTGTAACAGTTTTCTTGAAATTATTCAAAGTGTTAGTTTTTTTTTTTTGTAGCTTTATTTTTGTGTCCTTTTTGTTGCCTGGTATTAGATCATTTAGGTGTGTATTTTTCTTATTTTGTAATTTTGATATCAGTTCCATCAAAGGTTCTGATATTATTGAGATCCTTTCTACCCAAAGATATGTTGGCATAGATTGTGCTTATGTAAAAATAATTAATTATTGAGTACCAACTATATGCAAAGCATCGTTCTGAGCACCCAACATGTATTCTCTGATTTAGTACTTCTAATATCCTTATTGGCTAAGGATTATTATTACCCCCATTTTATAGTTGAGGAAACGGAAAAGGAGCCAAACTAAGGTGCCTAACATCGAGTAGTGGGGACAGGCTTCCCAGGTGGTGCAGTGGTAATGATTCCCCCTGCCAGTGTGGGAGATGCAGGAGACATGAGTTTGATCCCTGAGCCAGGAGTACTGGGGGCAGGAGACAGAGTTTAAATCTAGAAAATACTGATTATCAAGCCTGAATCTTCCTGAGATATATATTTAAAGATTGTTCAGACTTATATGTAGTTACTATGGGATTTCATTAATCCATCCTTTTAAACTGTATCAAATATACACTAATGCATAAGTGGAGAAAATGTAGCAATACTATATAGATTACTGAAATAATTTTTGATGAAAGGCAAATAATTTAACAATTATCTAAAAAAAATTGAAGGGGAGATACCTAGAAAATAACCTATGTAAGTTATAGGGGATAACTGGCAAAACCTGAAAATAAACTCTGATTTCAATAAGTGTTATATCATTGTTAAAGTACTTGGTTTTGATAATTGAACTGTGGATGATACAAGAAAATGATCTTGTTCTTATACAATGAAGTATTTGAGAATAAAAGGAGCAATACTGGCTTAGTCTCAGTGGTTCCAGGGAAAAACATGTATCTATAAAAATGAGGGAATGATTTTTAAAATGAGCCAAAATGTAAGTAATTGGTAACTCCAGGAAAAGGGTGTACAGGAATTTCTTGTACTGTTCTTATCGTTTTTCTGTTTGAAATTATATCAAAAGAAAAAGTTGCCCTGAAATGAAGGTAGAAAACAGGAAATGAAGGTGTAACATTCTAAGAATTTTTTTAAGTCAGGTGAAGGATTGTTTCTGTGCTCTGATATTTTTTTTTTTCTTTTTGGAAGTTGGAAGAAGGTACTTGAGACCTTGAGACCAATCCACAGTCTTACCAAAGATAGTCTGACTTCTTCAAATTTTAAAATCTAGCCATTCAGAGCTCCCTGACTCTCCAACCAGGCCCAGTGTTTTCCTTGCTTTTTTTTAATGGGGCAGGGAATAAAGCATTAGTGTCTCTAAGAGATAAGAGGTAAAAAGACAGCCCACTTTTAGTGATGTTGAAAGTTAAATTGCCTAAAACCTTCAATACCATGCTTCTCCAGGGGATCTTCGTGACCCAGAGATCGAACCCGCGTCTCCCGCATTGCGGGCAGATGCTTTACCCTCTGAGCCCCCAGGGCAGCCCTGACAGCATGCTGACATTGACTGATTTTTAAATTTTATTTTTGTCTGCGCTGGGCTCCCATTGCTGCGCACAGGCCTTCTCTGGTTGTGGTGTGTGGGTTTCTCATTGTGGTGGCTTCTCTAGCTGCGCGCTCCGGCTCCAGAGTACAGCCTCAGTCGTGGTGCCCGGGTCAGTTACCCTGTGGCATGTGGAGTCTTCATGAACCAGGGATCAAGACGGTGTCCCCTGCAATGGCAGGCAGATTCTTAACCACTGGACCACCAAGGAAGCCCTAAAATTGACTGATTTTTATGTCAGAACTCTGCAATCCTGCTTTCAAGGCAGCCGGGCCCAAAGCTACCCTTCTCGCTTTGTCTGCCGCCGTCCCCACCAAGCGTGGTCTGCCCCAGCCACATCAGATCTCCTGTCTTGTGCCTGCTGATCTTTTTGTCTGCCCGCCTTTGTCCATGGACTGTTGGCTTTGCCTGCGATGCACCCCATTCTTTTCTTGCTGAAATTCTCTTCTGAGAAGCTGGCTTTCATCCTCATGCAGAATTAAATTTTCCTTTGTCTGTGCGGCTGTATCACAATGCTCTCTGCTTTCATTCAGCAGTCTTTATTAAACATATACTGTGAGCTAGAAACTGGGCCAGGGACTGTGGATTCAAAGGCACTCATGCTCTGGTAGCTAAGAGTGACATGTAAACAAACAGTCATAAGGACTGTAACGAGGTGAACAAAGCGCTGGGAGAGCTACAGACTCTGCCCTGCACAACTTGGTCTTGAAGAAAAGGTTACAGCGAAGTCACGGTGAGGTACCACGTGCCCCCATCAGGCCCCTTTCCAGATTGGAGATTTCCAGCACAGTAGTCTACTCGGAGAAGTTTTGAACAGTTATAGTACCTGTGGACTACCCAGTTAGGTATATTAAGTGCAAAGGTAAAAAGACGAGTCTGCAAGTCTAGATCTCAGGAGAGGGGCGGAGTCCGGGTATGTAACTCACACAGACCTGTGATTTTCCGTGGACATGGGCAGGAAGGACCGGGGGCGGATTAGAATCGCTCAGGGTCATATTGTTTTTCAAACCACCATTCCCTCCAGCGCCCAGGATCCTGCTCTTGCCTCCCCCAACCCTCATGTCGGTGACATCTTTCCTGGCTTAAGAATAATTGTCGGAAGCGAGAGACCGTCTTGATAGACACGTGTCATGCGGGTGAACCACAGGGAAGCAGGAAACAAAGTTAAGAAACACTGGTGGCGGAGTAGTTGAATGCTGGGGCGTGGATGAAAGCGCTCAGGAAGGGTAAGATGACGAAGAGGATGGGGCTGAAACCTCAAGGAGACAGAGTTGTAAAGGGTGAGTGGAGAGGAGGAGCCGTTTTGAGGACAGATGAGGAGGAAGGAGAGCTGGGAGAGATGGGGCCCTGGGAGGCAGGAGCATGGAGACACCCCACGGTGGATGCGTGGGACTGGGGGGCCGCCCGGAGGCAGGTGCCAACCCCGAGGAGCCTGCTGCTGTCCAGTCGGGGCCGGTTCAGCCGGAAGGTGGCAGGAGTCCAGGTGCCCGGATTTCAGGAGTGATGAGTCAGGGAGATTCCTCTTTCCAGGACACCTCTAGAAAGAAAACGGGAAGCAGAGACAGAGGGAGGTGGCTTGAGGGGCAGGCAGACTCCATTGGGGCGGGGTGGGGACAGGGACTCCGGCAGAAGTCTGTCTGGTAAGGAAGAAGAAAGAATGGGTGGAGACCTGTACATTAAAACTGTAGAAGGCAGGACTTCCCTGGCAGTCCAGGGGTTAAGACTGTGTGCTTTTAGTGCACGAGGCACAGGTTCGATCCCTGGTCAGGGAGCTAAGGTCCTGCGTGCTGTGCAGGGCAGTCAAAGAGGAAAAAAAGAAAAATTTTGAGCTCTCAAACAGTGAGAGAATAAATTTGTGTTTAAAGAAACAAAAAAGTATAGGAGCTTGTGGTTAAGAACCTGCACTCCCAATGCAGGGGACCCGAGTTTGATCCCTGGTCAGGGAGCTGGATACCGCATGCCACAACTAAGAGCTCACATGCTATGAAAAGGAACGAATTTGAATCAGTTCTAGTGGAATGGATGAACCTAGAGCCTTTATACAGAGAGGAGTAAGTGAGAAAGAGAAAAAGATCATATAATAACGCATATATATGGAACAGAGAAAAATGGTACTGATGGACCTATTTTCAGGGCGAGAATAGAGACGCAGACATGGAGAACAGACTCGGGGACACAGCCCGGGAGGTGAGGGAAGAATGGGAATATGCATATGCATCACCGTATGCAAAATAGGTAGCCAGTGGGAAGTTGCTGTAAACTCGGGGAGCCCAGCCAGGCTCCCTGGGACAACCTGGACGGCCTGGGTTGGATGAGGGGTGGGACGGAGGTTCAAGAGCGAGGGGACCTGTGTGTACCTGCGGCTGGCCCCTGTTGTTCTGTGGCAGAACCAGCACAGCATTGTAAAACAATTATCCTCCAATTAAAAGAAGAATTCTCATGCTGCAGCTAAGACCCAGTGCGGCCAAATGAAAAAGAAACACCACAGAAAACAAAAAATGCGTGGGTGCCAAGATCCTTTTGGGGTGGTTGGTGTTGCTGAGGAGAAATTCTTAATGGGTGGGAGGTCCTTGCAGATAGGAACCATGTTTTAGTCATCTCAAAGCTCCCTGTACCTGGCATGCAGTATATATTCGGAAAGTGTTTATAAAAACGGGTGAAGATTGACTTTTTAGAATTAGTCTTTCCTGATGGATATGGTGGAATAACAGGGGAAAATCACTATTTTTGCCCCATAATTAACATTCTATGTTGTACTGTATGTAAGCAATCTATTTGCAACTTCACGTTCTTCGAAATAAAAGAGAAAAATCACAGATTAGGTAATACTGAGGTAGTAATAATTAGGCTTACTTAATTTTCCTGTGCCTGCTAGGTAGGACTTAAAAATTCCAGCATCTTGAAATGTGTTATGTTCAAGTCATCTGCCTGGTGGGTGTGGCAAGCAGTTCTTCAGAAGAGATAAAAATGGGCATAAATAGTCTTATAAGGCAATCACTGTTCATTATTTAACAGGGGGACACTATCCACTCCATGCTGGTAAAGTGATTAATTTTTAAGCATTCAGAGAAAGGACATTTTTTAAATTGTCTTCTATGTCAGATTTTGCCTGTAGTAAATATTTCTGATATTAGCAAAGACCTACTTTATATAGAACTTTTGGTTCTGTGTAACTTAGTTCTTCAAGAATATATTCAAAAGAACAGATTGGTTAAAAAAGGTGAAGTCAGCTCATTGCAGACCATATTTCAGGGAGCAGATGGTGAGTGAATCCATGTGGGTTTTCTTCTGCTCTGCTAGGTTTCAGTGTTGTGGACCTAAATCCCAAACAAGTATGTGAGGAAAGTTCTGGTTCACGTTTTCCTTCCCCCTGCTTGTAAACTGGTGTATATGTTGCTAGTATCTCATTTTGTATTATCGCCCCCCTGTACCGCCACCTCATTTCGCTAGAAAACTTCCAACCTTTTTTTTCATAATAAGTCACTGCCCGTGAAATATCTTATGTAAAATATGCTAAGCAAATCAAATTAGTATATATAGAATTCATTGCTGAGGACCGTAATGAGTTGATTTCAACGTTGATTGATCTTTCCTGAATAAAATTGCCTCATTTGGTGAAATCCTGTCTTGAGAGTTGATTGGAACCTTATTGGACCTTCAATATCTTATCTCTGTTGTTTTCTCTTTTTTTAAGCAGTTGATGCCTGGTAGACATCTTTGAACTTTAAAAACGGAGAAGACCCGCTTTTAGAGGAAAATGCTGAGGGACGCTATGAAGTCTTGGAATGATAGCCAGTCAGATCTTTGCAGCGCTGGCCACGAAGAGGAAGAAGAGATGGTTTTTGGTGAAAATGAAGATGACTTGGAAGAGATGATGGATTTAAGTGACCTGCCCACCTCACTCTTTGCTTGCAGTGTCCATGAAGCAGTGTTTGAGGTGCCGGAGCAGAAGGTAGGCATACACCCTGCCTTTCTCTGCCTGTGGTAGTGTGTTGAACGTGTGTGGATTCGGGGAAACAGCTGACGGCTGCCTCTTTGCCGTTTGTTATTGGTCCATGGCAGGTAGAGAAGTGTGCACCAAACTTTAGACGTTGCTTTGGCATTTGGGGGCTCCCTGGTGGCTGAGGCGGTATCAGGGAGAATCTGATACCTGCAATGAGGGAGACACAGGTTCGATCCCTGGGTCAGGAAGATCCCCTGGAGGAGGGCATGGCAACCCACTCCAGTATTCTTGCCTGGAGAATTCCATGGACAGAGGAGCCTGGCCGGCTACAGTCCACAGGATTGCAAAAGAATCAGACACAACTTAGCGACTGAGTATGAGCACAATGATTTCATTTTAACAGAGCTCTTAGTATTTCTTTTTTCACTTCCTGCAACCTGCCCAGGGCAAAATGATTTGAGTTTATTTCTTTTAAAGATGTCTACTCTTTAGTTCATTCATTATTTTACCTATAAAAAGGAGAATGTGTGGGTTTCATTCCATGGTGGCCTTACAAAAGCCTGTAGGTCTTAAGTTACACAAAAGTAAAATGTTTCTGCCATTGGTATGAATTTTGCGTGTTCTAAGACTTTGTTTCAAAATCCCACCATGCTTCCTTTTAATTTGTTATCTATGTGTTCCAAGCATTTTTCTCTCTGGTGACTCTCGTGGAGCAGAACTTGATATGATGACTAGTTTTACTCAATACATACTTGAGTGCCTTGAGTGTATGAGGTACTGTCCCAGTGGCTTCAGGGGATAGAGAAGGAACTTAAACAGTTCTGCCTTGAGAGCCCTGCAGTGGAGAGGGTAAGTGATTTGATGTAACATAGAAAACTCATGCCTTTAGAGATGCTTGAAAATACTGAGTGCAGGGAGAATTAAATGTTTCCTTTGTAGTTTTCCTCTTCCAGTGTTGTCTTTTGCTTAATTTCTCCTGGGCTGACCTGTTTGTGCAGGTTGTCCGTCCACATGTGTGCAAAAGACAAAGCAAAATAAAAAACCCTTCTCTTGGATTATGGGCAGAATAATTCTGATTGCAACTAAGTGCCTTATTTTCTAAAGAATTTTAGTTTTTTCCTGATTTGAAAAGGTTTTTGTTTCTTTATAACTTTGTAATTGTTGGAATGAGCTTTTACCCTCTTCTGAGTGGTCTGCCGAGTGACACAGGGTCCATTGTCATCTAAAGCTGCATCTTCCTTTTAGATTGCTGGATTTTGTCTCTACATTTTCAACAGTGTTTCTGGGAAATTGTGTGAAGTGGCAGAGGAGAAATAAAGAATATAGTAAACTGTAAGAAAAATAAGCCAAGGGAAAAGTTTATCTCATAATTTCTGTTTCTGCAACAGCCTGGTTGTTAGCTTTTTTCCACGTGCTCAGCGAATCAGCGGCTCAGTCCAGAGCACTGCAGGTTCAGTAGCTAATCTTCCTGTAACAGATTGGAATTCATTCCAGTGTTATTGACTTGTCGTTTTTAACCCCAGTTTTCCCTTTCTTAAAATAAGGAAAAATTAAGCAGGCTTCTTATTTGAACATGAGAGATTTTCAAGATTTAATTTAGGTTTTTATGGTGGGGGAAATTGGAGTGCTTCTCCTTTATGCTTTAGGTCTGTGTGTCTGAGGGATCGTGGTAAATGTTGATGCAAAGCAGCCCTCCAGCTGGGACCTGACTTTGTAAAGAAATGCATGTCACTTTTGGATTAGTCTGTTCGCAAAGCACTACCCTTTATACATAAAACTGTTTCTCCTGACCTACTTACCATATGATTTTGGATTTGTTTTTCTAATGACAAAGGTTGGGGTATATTAGGACATCTCTCCTTGCTCTCCTGGTCCTGCTTTTTGATCAGTGACATCTAGCATCTAATACAGTTAGTTGCCTCGTACAGAGCAACACCTGTTAGGTTGAATGAATGGATTCTGTAAGATATTTGTTGAGGATTAGTGATACAGAGTTGTGATGGAGAGACAGACGTACTGAGCTGAGTGAGGTTCAGTAGTACGTAGGAGATTAAACCTGAAATTGTGATTTCTCTGTGGTCCGTGCGATCACGTGCATGATACAGATCTTCCTGTCGAGCATCTGGTTTCTATATCCTCCATTTACAGATGAATAGAACATATTACTTAAGAAAAATAAATGATATTTGGAAGTTAACTGAAATCCTCTGATTGTCCTAATCAGTTGTTGAATGTTCTAATACAACGTTCAATCCAGAAGAAATAAGTCTTTTGAGGAAATGGATTTGTTTTAAATCTGGAAATTGAAAAGGGAGATTCAAAGGAAGGATGTTTCTATTTAGTGAACTGTATTTTTAACAGTGCCTGGAATGTAACACAGTTTCAGTAAACACTTAATTGAATCTGTCTTACCATTCTGGCCAAGAATTAGTAAAACTTTAGTTGACTTCAAGGCTAGATTAAATACTAGAGAATCATAGAAGTTTAGAGCTAGAAGAAATCCTATTCAAGTCTTCTATACAGTAGTTTCAGAGTAACAGAGTAACTGAGATTGCTTTTAGAACCCATTTTTCACTTATTCACTGAAAACTACAAAATATTGCTGAAAGAAATTAGAGACAGTATAAATAAATGAAAAGATATCCATGTCCGTGGACTGAAATACTTAATATTGTTCAAGTGTCAATACTACCTAAAGCAGTCTACAGATTTGGCACAGTCACTGTCAAGATCCCAAAGATATTTCCTGCAGAAATAGGAAAACTCCCTAAAATTTATAGACTCTCAGGAGACCCCCAAATAACCAAAACAATTTTGAAAAAGAACAAAGTTGGAGGACTCAAACACTTTCTGATTTCAAAACTTAATACAAAGCTATAGTAATCAAAGCAGTGTGGTACTTAATGTCAATTGTATCTCAGTTAAAAAAAGAACAGTGTGGTATTGGCATAAAGATAGACAAACAGGGGCTCTGTGTCAACCTAGAGGGGTGGGATGGGGAGAGAGATGGGAGGGAGATTCAAGAGGGAGGGGACATATGTACACCTATGACTGATTCATGTTGATGGTTAACAGGAAACCACAAAATTCCATAAAGCAATTATCCTTCAATTAAAAAATAAATAAATTTTTAAAAAGAACCCCCCCCAAGATAGACATATTGGTTAAATAGAAAACAGAAAGTCCAGAAATGAATCCTTGCATATATGGTCAAATGATTTTCAACAAGGATGCCAAGACATTCAGTGGGGAAAGGACAGTCTTTTCAACAAATAATGCTGGGAAAACAGGAAATTCACATGCAACAGGATGAAGTTGGACCCTTACCTTACATGGTATACAAAAGTTAATTAAAAATGGATTTAAGACCTAAATGTAAGAGCTAAAGTTATAAATTTAGAAGAAAACATAGAGGGAAGGCTTCCTGACATTGGATTTGGCATTAATTTCTCCAGTATGACACCAGAAGCATAGGCAGCAACAGAAAAAATAGACACATTAGGACTTTGTCAAAATTAATATTGTGTGCATCAGTTGGCACTATTCATAGAGTGAAAAGGCAACCTACAGAATGGGAGAAAATGTTTTCAAATCATATATCTGATAAGGGATTACTACCCAGAATATATAAAGAACTCCTAAAATTCAACAACAAGAACCAAATTGGGTATATGCAACCAATTATTGGGCAAAGGATTTGAATAGACATTTCTCCAAAGAAGATGCATAAATGGCCAATAACCACAGAAAGGATGCTCCACGTCACAAATAATTAGGGAACCACAAATCAGCTTCACAACGAGATATTTCACACCCAATAAAATGGCTTATCATAAAACCAGAAAACAAGCGTTGACAAGGATATAGATAAACTGGAACCTCGGTGCATTGTTGGTGGAAACATAAAATGCAGTGACTGCTGTGGAAAGTGATATGGCACTTCTTTAAAGAGTTAAGCATAGAATTATATGATCCCATGATTTTGCTTCTGGGTTTATACACAAAAGAAAGCAGAGACTTGGCTATATATGTGTACAGCAGTGTTCACAGCAGCATTATTCATAATAGGCAAAAAAATGGAAACAACTCAAATATCCATCAGTGGATAAATTAATAAACAAAATGTAGTGTATACAGACAATGGAATATTATCCAGCCTTTAAAAACTAATGAAATTCTGATCGCGTGAATAAATCTTGAAAGATATGCTCAGTGAAATAAGGCAGGCACAAGAGGATAAATAATGTATGATTCCACTTACATGAGACAGAAAGTAGAATGGTAGCGGCCAGGGGCTATGAGAAGTAGAGAGTTAGTAGTTACAGTTTATGAGTACAGAGGTTCAGTTTGGGGTGATGAAACGCTCTAGTGGATAGTGCTTATGTACAACAGTGCGAATATACTTAACGCCTCTGAACTGTACACTTAAGAATGGTTAAAATGGTAAATTTTATGTTTATCACAATCAAAAAATGCAACCTCCCCATTTTTCTTGAGTTGATTATTCTTTGTAGCATGCTTTTGTACATATGTATAGGATATGTACACATGCGTGTACTGTGTATGTATATGTATGTAAGGTGTTGGAGAAGACTCTTGAGAGTCACTTGGACTGAAAGGAGATCCGACCTGTCAATCCTAGAGGAAATCAGTCCTGAATATTCATTGGAAGGACTGATGCTGAAGCTGAAGCTCCAATACTCTGGCTGCCTGATGTGAAGAACTAACTCATTGGAAAAGACCCTGATGCTAGGAAGGATTGAAGGCAGGAGGAGAAGGGACGACAGAGGACGAGATGGTTGGATGGCATCACCGACTCGATGGACATGAGTTTGCGTGAACTTCGGGAGTTGGTGATGGACAGGGAGGCGGCCTGGCATGCTTCAGTCCATGGGGCCGCAAAGAGTCAGACACGACTGAGCGGCTGAACTGAACTGGTATGTATCCAGGCGCCTCTTGTGCCCCACGTTGCATCTTGTTGGCCCACGTTTGCACTCTACTTGTCGCCAGAGCGCTCAGCTGTGCAGCTGATGGCAGCTGTCCTGCGCGGCACACGGATATCTTGCCTTTGTCTCAGTGTTCCTCTGCTGCCTGTGCACAGTTGCTTGGCCATGCAGACAGGGCAGTCCTTGACCAGTGCGGGACTGAAGCCAGTGAGTAAGTCCCTCCTTCCCTGATGCTCCAGCCACCCTTTCCTTGGCTCCTTCCAGGGGTCCTAGCAGGATCAAGCCCCAGTTGCTCACAGAGGTGACCAGCTTGGTAACACAGCCTGGGCAGGAGGACAGACTTTTGCTGTCTTCCTTCTTCCAACCTTATCCCATAGGGTTGCTTCCCATCCTGTGCGTGCCCTTGCCTTGGATTCCACTCTGCCTAGGAGCCCAGGGAACACACAGGCTAATGACTTCCAAGTTTGGAGATTTCTCCTGTGCGGAGGCACTATCTCAAGCTCTCAAAAAGGGAGTAGTTTCTAGGTTGTGTGAAAAGGTGAAGACCAATGTCAAGAAAAACCATGGGCCTGCCCAATTTAGCAAATAAAATTTTGCTAATACAATTGAACCCCTTGTCTCTTCTCCCAGAGATAACCATTATCCTGAACTCTGTGTTTATCATTTCCTATGCAATTTTAACCTTTTATTGTGTTTCAGTTCAGTCGCTCAGCCGTGTCTGACTCTTTGTGACCCCATGGACTGCAGCACGCAGGCCTCCCTGTCCATCACCAACTCTCAGAGTTTACTTAAACTCATGTCCATTGAGTCGGTGATGCTATCCAACCATCTCATCCTCTGTCGTCCCCTTCTCCTCTCACCTTCAGTCTTTCCCAGCATCAGGGTCTTTTCCAATGAGTCAGTTCTTTGCATCAGGTGGCCAAAGTATTGGAGCTTCAGCATCAGTCCTTCCAATGAATATGAAATTGGTGTATTTGTAGGCCAAAATGATCTACTTTCCCCCCTCTCTGAAAGTAGTTTTCCTATGAAACCTTTTGTAAGCTGAAATGGTATAAAGCAGAAAAGCAGTTCCTTGGGGCAATCTTGCTAGCAGATGCACAAAATAAATTAAGGTAAAGCACAGATGCTCACGGACCCAGTTCCAGGCTAATGTGCTTGATGCTGAGAAGCTGAGGTTAGTTTCCTAGGAAGGAGCTTGCTGGAGGCGCTCTCACCACTCGGCGGGGCATGCTGCCTCCATGACAGCTGCTGCAGAACAGATGTTGAATGTGATTTTCACCTTTTTTCATAAAAGGAAGAATCCTCCTTGGACTTTTTTCTGTTACAGAAATTAGGTACTAGTGCAGGTCTTTTGTAAAAGCAAAGTGGCGTAAAACAAACTTTTAAAAACTGGCATGTACCTATATTGGTATTTCTTCTAGTTCAGACTTAGTACTCTGTCTAGGTGTATATATAATTTTTAAATTTTGCTCTATTTTCAGTTGACCTGATTGTCTATTTAGAAAGGAATCTACATAAAAACTACTAATAAGTGAGTTTGGCCTTTTATACAGGCATCCTGCAGTCCATGGGGTCGCAAAGAGTCGGACATGACTGAGTGACTGAACCACAACAATGGTTTAGAAGTTTGAGAAGAGTTTAAGAAGTTTAAGAGTTTAAGAAGTTTAAGAAGTTTGTAGGATACAGGGTCAATATATAAAATCAACCACATGTCTATTTACCAGCAGTAAACATTTGGAAACTGAAATTTAAAAACATTACAAGAGCACATGAAATACTTTTAAGATAAATCCAGCAGAGTATATGCAGGATCCATATGCTGAAAACTATAACACCAGTGAAATACATAACATTTTACATTTAAAAATTTTATATAAAAGGCACATTAGATCAGTTTTTTCTCAATGTTATATCTGTAGGATTAATCCATATTGAAATATATATTCAGTTTCTCTTGCTGTATGTGTCCTTGTTTACAAATATACCATTATCTATTTACTCATTCTTATGTTGGACATTTAGGTTATTTCTGAGGTACTGCTATTGCAACAGTGATGTGAATGTTCTGAAGTGTCCTGTGTATGTCAGGGTGGAAATGAGGGAGTCTCCTCAGGGTATGTAAACAGCAATGATGTTGCTGGCTCATCATGTTGTATGTTTTCACAATCTTAGCAGAGACTGTCAAATAGTCCCTGAAGTTGCACCTGTTTGCATTCCTACCAGCCATGCAAAAGTGTTCCCATTGCTCTATAGCATCACCAGTACTTTATTTTTTCAGAAATAAACATTTTTGCCAGTCTGGTAGTTAACATTTTTAATACCTTTTAACATGCTTTTACATAAACTATAGATAAAAGCTTCTCAAATGTATTGCTTTGTGAAGGACCAGGTTTCCCCCCAAACTATCACAGATTTATAAAATGCAGTAAGAATATTATAGCAGTGCAAACTTTCTATAATGTTCTAGATGCTTCCTCTCAGTTTCTGTACAAAACATTGTTGTGGACCAGAAGCAAAATTCCTGGACTAGTGCTGGGTCCTCTGACTCCCCATCTTAGATAGAACATTTCGGAATTTTCAAATGTAAGTTTTTGAAATGAAGAAGCTATCTTCATTTATCTTCTATTATATCTGTAGCTTCCCTTGTGAATGCTTTGTCTCAAAAACAAGAGTTGGAAAGTATCTTATATCATTTAGTTAGGAATTTAGTCATCCTAACTATCAGGGATATTAAGAGATCACTGAATAGTCAGGCTAGCCGTCACAATCTTAGAGACTGTCGGTTTACAGACTCTACAGCTGACCTTGATTTGTGTATTCAGTCAAGTGTTTATTGAGCGTTGTACCAGTCACGGTGAAAGGTTCTAGGGAGACAGTGGTGGACACAGTGAAGCTCCAGTTCCATGGAACATTAGAAGAGGGAAATATTTAACATGCAAACAAGTGAATCAGAAGTTCAGACAGTACAAGTACTATGAAGAAATTAGGCCTCCTCAGTGGCTCGGTGTTAAAGAATCTGCTTGCCAATGCAGAAGACATGGACTTGATTCACTGAGTGGGAAAGATTCCCTGCAAGAGGAAATGGCAGCCCACTCCAGTATTCTTGCCTGGGAAATCCCATGGACAGAGGAGCCTGGTGAGCTACAGTCCACCAGGTTGCAAAGTGTCAGGTGCGACCGAGCGACTGAGCACACACATGACAAAGGAAAAACAGTGGAGCGGGGCTTCCCCGGTGGCTCAGTGGTAAAGAATCCACCTGCCCGTGCAGGGGACGTGGGTTCAGTCCCTGACCCGGGAAGATTCCGCGAGCCGCGGAGCAGCGAAGCCTGTGCACCCCGACTGCTGAGCCTGTTGTGCTGTCGAGCCCGGGAGCCGCAACCGGCAGGCCACGTGCACGCCGGAGCCTGTGCTCCGCAAGGAGAGAAGTGCGTGCAGCACAGCTGTAGAGTAGCCCCCACTGGCTGCAGCCAGGGAAAGGCCTACCCGGCAGGGAAGACCCAGCACTATTACTTAAAAAAAATAGAAACAGAGGAGGGATAGAGAGGGGCTTGATGGGTGACGATGCTTGACCAGGGAAAAAGCCTGTCTGGAGAAGTGACACTTGAGGTCACTGAATAATAGAACTGCTTTTACTAGTTTGGGTGTACAAAGGACTTTTTCTCTAAACCGTTTAAGAGTAAGTTGCCAGCAACAGTGGCCAATATTTTAATATGTATTTGCTACAAACAAGGGCATTCTAAGAAAATGAAAACAAAATTCAGGAAATTAATGTTGACACACTGCATCATTCTAATCCTCAGACCCCATTCGAGTTTGCCCATGGTTCCGGTAATGTCCTTTATAACAACAAAAATCCTGTCCCTTATCACTCAGTGTATTAGGTTGTCAGGTCTCTATTTCATCTCTTTCACCCTGAAACAATTCCTAGTCCTCCCCGCCTTTCAGGATGCTCACACCCTTGGAGACTGCAGGCTGAACCTGAACCTCCCTGATTTCTCCTGCCTCGTGGGCAGGGAGAACGAGAAGGAGGGAGTGGGGATCCAGGTGGACACCCTAGAGAGGGGCTCTGCAGGTTTCCTTGTGCAGCTGCGCTGGTGGATGATGACCTTGACAGCTGCAGCCTGAGTACTGGGAACAGAGCAACTGAAACTGCTTTCCTTGTTCCTGGGGAAATTCTCACGGTTTTTAGGGGAAGAACTCACGTGTGTGGTTTTCCTCAACCTCTGATGTTTTAGATCACAATTGTTGGGAACTTCCCTGGTGGTCCAGTGGCTAAGATATTGTGCTGTAATCCAGGGGGTCTGGGGTTTGACCCCTGGTCAGGGAGCTAGACCCCAGATGTCACAACTAAGAACCCAGTATAGCATAAATAAGCAAATAAATGTCTTTAGAAAAAAAACTGTTTGAGCCCAAGTACCTGGATGTGTTTGCAAACCTGCAGTGTCTTTGCAGGCCATTTTGAGTCTTAGCTTGGATAACTGTCCTGTAATCAGGCTGCTTCTTCAAAGTGCCCCTGAACAACAGAGTAGCTTGGTGGGGCACCCAGAGGACTGTTAACAGGAGACAGGATTCTCTGCTTCTCCATTTGTCCTGTCTCCCTACTTTTGTTCCACCTATTCTTTCCTCCAGGAGGCCTTAAAATCTGCTGCTCTGTCTTCTCTGCTCTTTTTAGTAAGCAACTAAACAAACTTTAGGCTAAAAAAGGACAAAAGCCATGGTTGCTGCTGGGGGGCTGTCAACAGCTGGGACCTCGTTGCAAGTTCTCATGGTTATGGTTTTGAAGCCTCTCTAATAGATATTCCCCAGAAAAACCAAATGAAACGTTTTTGTTTATTGAGGGGCTGCAGGGCTTGAGTATCATTAACTGAGTGCAGTCAGTACCTTTGTAACTTGCAGATGAGTGTGTGAGTGTGTGTGCGCGCGCACATGTATGTATGTGCCTGAGCTTAACTGTTAGTGTGACCAGGTGATAGCTGTGGTTGTGGGTCTCACTGCCCTCCTGAGGTAGCAGACTGCACTTTCTCGATGTTTTGGGTGAGCAGTTACCCCCTAAGCTGCTGGAAAACAACTTCTGGGTTGTGCACACATCTTCTGTAAAGGATCCTCACAGAATCCTTTCCACCCTAGCCATGGGGAAAAAGGAAAAACCAATAACCTTGCCTCTGGCATTGGTGAACCTGTAGCCACTGGACTCTGGATGGGTGGAATTTTCTATCTCAGATTTACAGAAAAAGAATGTCAAGTTCTCTTGCCTTAGGACTCCGAAGATAATTTCACTGCTGAATTGGTTGAAATGTCACTTCTTGGCTTCCCCAATAGCTCAGCTGGTAAAGAATCTGCTGCAATGCAAGAGACCCCAGTTCCATTCCTGGGTCGGGAAGACCAGCTGGAGAAGGGATAGGCTACCCCACTCCAGTATTCTTGGGCTTCCTTTGTGGCTCAGCTGGTAAAGAATCTGCCTGCAATGTGGGAGACCTGGCCCCTTGGGTTGGGAAGATCCCTGGAGAAGGGAAAAGCTTCCCACTCCAGTATTCTGGCCTGGAGAATTCCATGGACTGTATAGTCGCAAAAGGTTGCAGAGTTGGACATGACTGAGTGACTTTCACTTTCCTACTTAATGTACAGAAATGATGGATGCCTTAGGATTTTTTGGTTCAAGGCAGAGGGGTACAGCCCAATTGTTTCCATAGTTTGCTCCTCAGTGAATTGATAAATATCACCTTCTCTGCTTTGGGCAGGGGATCAAAGAGTAGAGCGGCCATAATTCTGGAAAGGTCGAGAAATGCACAAAATGCTCACCTAGCAGCCTTATCTGTCACTCCCTGAAGCCTGTTTTCCTATCTGACCTTCCCATTTTCCCCTTCAGCCATTTTAGTGCACCCAAGGCCCAGCTGCAGAGTACCCCTGAGTTCCCAAGAAAGTGTGTTGGTTGTGTGTTATCCTTAACATATTTTAGGTGCAAGGTATTTGTAGTCATTTTTCCTGCTCACTTATTCCACAGGTGATTTCTGCATATGAAGGCAGCTCTGGTCTCTGTTTTATGGAAAAGTTACATAACAGGAAAAGCCTTGGTTTTTAGGCCAAATTATTTGTACTGCCATATAACTTGTACTGCCAGAGACGAATACCAAGTGACCTCTGAAGAAGCAGAGTGGTCAGTGATGCTCTGGATTATGGGACCCCCGTCATCTTCTAGGGAATAAATGTGCAACTGTCACCCCTTGAACAGGATGGTGTTACTTTTATATCATGAGGGAATTCAGAAGCCTATAAAGGGAATTATTTGTACAACTTCCCTGGTGGTCCAGTGGTTAAGAATCTGCCTGCCAAAAAATAAGATCCCACACGCTATGGGCAGTCAAGCCTGCTCAGCACAAGGCCTGCACCTGTGCGCCCTGGAGCCCGTGGGCCACAGCTCCTGCACCGGGGTGCCCCGGAGCCCCTGCGACGCCTGAGCGCTGCAGCTAGAGTGTAACCCAGCCTCTGCAGCCGGAGAAAGCGCGAACCCAGCAATGAGGGGCCATGCGCTGCAGTGCAGCTCAGGTGAATTATTTCTAAAACAATTTAAGGAGGACAAAAAGGAATTTGGTTTCTGAATGGATTCTGTTTGTCCCTTGCCCTTTCGGTCCGTGTTCACAGATGAAGCCCTCACCTCCTGTCTCCATCCTCCTACAGCCCTTTTGTGCTGACGCCGGGATGTTAGGGAAGCTCAGGAGGCTACATACTGATGTCCGTGGACACAGTGAAGGGCAGAGCTGCCAGCTAAGGGCTCTTACCTTTTGCCTGAAATAGGAAACAGCAAAAGTGTTGCCTCTACATTAATTTTCTGTATTTTCTGCTCACCTCGGACCTTAAAGTCACACATTTCATAAGCTGTATTTATGCCACATTAAGGGGGAAATGCATGTGAAAGAGAGGGAAAGAAACAGCGAAACTTAGGAAAAGTCTCATCAACTCCTGCATGGCTTCATTTTTGAATACTTCTTCATCAGTTCACACATACTGGGATTTAGAAGAGAGAGAGAGACACATATAGCTCATTCCTGTCATCTGCATGTTACATTCAGGTATGGTGTATTTCTGGAATGGTTTTAACAATTGTTTTGAAAGGAAACAGGAAGAAGGATGTGATTATCAAGTAGCTATTTATCTACACACACTTTCAGGAGGTATATTTAAAACAAAAGAATACATAAAGTTCGGAAATAAAGGATGGAAATTTAGTTCTGTGCAATATACAGTTGAGTCTTGAACAACCCAGATTTGAACTGCACAGGCCTTCTTATATGCGTATTTTTTCCCAGTAAACTACAGTGCTCTACACTGCATGGGTGGTTGAATTTGTGGGTGTGGAGCCATGGATACGAAGGGCCCCTGCAAAGTTATATGCAGACTTTCAGCTGGGCAGGGTTGCAGACCCTAACGCCTTTGTTGTTCAAGAGTCAACTGTATGACCAACAGAGAGCTACACAGCTGTATTAATATCAGACAAAGCAGACTTTAGGACAAGAGACTTCCCTAGAGAGGTAGACTACTAACTAATGATAAAAGATTTAGTCCACAGGGAAGGCGAAACGATTCTCAACTTGTTTTTTGTTTTTCTTATTGTTTAGTTGCTAAATCGTATCTGACTCTCTTGTGACCCTCTGGACTCTAGGCTGCCAGACTCCTCTGTCCATGGGATTTTCCACTCAAGAATACTGGAGCAGGTTGCCATTTCATTCTCCAAGGGATCTTCCTGACCCAGGGATCAAATCTGAGTCTCCTGCATTGGCAAACATATCCCTAAAAATCTGTGAAGCAAAAGTGAGCAAATTACAAGGAAAAATAAATCCACCTAATAGTGGGAAATCTTAACAAACCTCTTGGTAATCAGTGGTTCAAATAGACACGCCCTCCAAAAGAAATCAGTATATAGAAACTCTAAAGAACACAAGCTTAATGTACTGAATATATTTATGGTACAGCATCCAACAGCTGCAGAAAGACATTTCAAGCACACATAGCAGATTTATGAAAATGGATGAAATATTGTAACAGAAGTGAAAGTGAAGTCGCTCAGTCGTGTCCGACTCTTTGCGACCCCATGGACTGTAGCCTACCAGGCTCCTCCATCCATGGGATTTTCCAAGCAAGAATACTGGAGTGGGTAGCCATTTCCTTCAGCAATTCTCAAAAATATTGAAGGATTGCTATCTCTATGGATAAAAACCTCTGATCATAGTGAAAAAAAATTAGATGTTAAAAAGATAACTAGCAAAATCTCCCACCTATTTGGAATTTAAGAAATACCTAAACAATTCATGAGACAAAACATCATAATGGAAACTAAACTAAATATTTAGAATCAAATAATAATGAAAATAATATATATTAAAACTTGTGGGAATGCCTAAAAAATAACATTTAGAAATATATATTCCTTAAATGTTTATACTAAAAAGGAGAAAACTGAAAAATTATAGACTAAACATCCATCTTTAGGCAATAAAAAAAGAAAAAACTCAAAGAACAAAGAGCAAAAATTAATAAAATAGAGAGTAAATATACATAGAATCAGTAATGTCAAACAGGTGATTCCCTGAAGAGAAGCTGGTGTGTGTCTCCACTTATTTGGGTCTTTAATTTCTTTCAACTACGTCAAATAGTTTTCAGTGTACTGAGGGACAGATAATCATTTCAACCATGGGTGCTGGAACAAAGGGATAGCCATAGGGGATAGAAAAAGTGAACTCTGCCTCTGGTCTCACACACAGACATTAACTTGAAGTGGATCATAGACCTAAATGTAAAAACTAAGCTATAAAACATCTACAAGAAAACAGGAGAAAATCCTAGTGACCTTGGGTATGGGAGAGATTTCTAAATTTGACACCAAAAGCACAAAGCAGTTTTTTAAAGTCAACACATGGACTTTAAAAAAAAATTTTTTAATTTGCTTTTTTAAAAATACCGTTCATAATGAACAAGGAAAGCAAGGACAATACTTAAAACACATAGATTTGACAAAGGATGTATATCTAAAATATATAATAGAATTCTTACCACTTAATAAGATAGCCTCAGTTAAAAATTGGGGGAAGATTTGAAGATTTGACCTACAAAGTTATAGAGATGGCAGAGACACTTATGAAAAGATGCTCAGCGTCAGGAATCATTAGGGAAATATGAATTAAAACTACAGTGAGATAATTCTGTACCCCCAGTAGAATGGCTGAAATTAAGAAGACTGACCGTACCAAGTGCTGGGGAGAATGCAGAGCTGCTAGAACTTTCCTACACTGTTGATGTGAACATACAGCAACTCTGCAAAACAGTTTAGTGGTTTTTGAAAAGTTGATCATTTACCTATCATATGATTCAGGTATTTACCCAAAAGAAATAAAATCATATATTACCCAAAACCTGTACATGAATGTACATAGCAACTTTATTTGAAATAGTTCAAAACTAGTAACAACCCAATTGCCTGTCAGCAGGTACACGCATAAATATCCTTACAGTGGAATTCTATGTGACAATGAAAAGGACCATAAAAGAGAACCCAGTGATACGACTCCTAAAATGATTATGCTCAGGGAAAAAACCCAGGACCCCCCCTGCCAAAAGTACATTTATATGAAATACTGAAAAAATGTGATCTGATCTAGAGTGATAGAAAACACACACTTTAGTTTTATGGAGAGTAAGGAGTTAAATATGAAAAGTAAAATCATAAACTTTTGAGAAGACAATCTTGGAGAACATCATTGTGATCTCAGAGTACTGAAGGATTTCTCAAGACATAACACAAAAGGAAGAAAATGGATACATTTAGTAAGGTTCAAATGTAAAACTTGTATTTCTCAAAAAAAAATTGGAAAAATGTATTTATGGTGCCTATAATTAACAAAGAATTAGTACCCCTATAGAACTCCCATTCCTCAATAAAAAGAGACAACACAACAGAAAAATGGACAAAAGGTATGAGCAGGCATATCATGGATTCTGCAGGCAAGAATACCGGAGTGGGTTGCTGTGCCCTCCTCCAGGGGATCTTCCCAACCCAGGAATCAAACTGCTTCTCTTTTGTCTCCTGCATTGGCAGGCAGGTTCTTTACCACTAGCTCCACCTGGGAAGCTATATCATGTTAAGAGGAACCTCAGAAGACCCATAAACATGAAAAGAGGTTCAACGTCTTTATTTTTCAAAGAAATGTGAATTATAACCAAAATTAGAGCCTATTTCATATTCCTTACTTTGCATTGGTAAAAAATTTTAAGGTCTATATCAAATGTTGACATAGATATGAAGCAACCAGAACACATTTTCACTCTTAGACAGTAAATTGGTACAAATACTTTGGAAAATTTGGCATCATCTACTAAAGTAATGCTTAAAATTCTCCAAGCCAAGCTTCAGTAATACGTGAACCGTGAACTTACAGATGTTCAAGCTGGTTTTAGGAAAGGCAGAGGAACCAGAAATCAAATTGCCAACATCTGTTGGATCATCGAAAAAGCAAGAGAGTTCAAGAAAAACATCTGTTTCTGCTTTATTGACTATGCCAAAGCCTTTGACTGTGTGGATCACAATAAACTGTGGAAAATTCTGAAAGAGATGGGAATACCAGACCACCTGACCTGCCTCCTGAGAAATCTGTATGCAGGTCAGGAAGCAACATTTAGAACTGGACATGGAACAACAGACTGGTTCCAAATAAGAAAAGGAGTACGTCAAGGTTGTATGTTGTCACCCTGCTTATTGAACTTATATGCAGAGTACATCATGAGAAACGCTGGGCTGGAAGAAGCACAAGCTGGAATCAGGATTGCCGGGAGAAATATCAGTAACCTCAGACATGCAGATGACACCACCCTTATGGCAGAAAGTGAAGAAGAACTAAAGAGCCTCTTGATCAAAGTGAAAGAGGAGAGTGAAAAAGGTGGCTTAAGGCTCAACATTAAGAAAACTAAGATCATGGCATCCAGTCCCATCACTTCATGGCAAATAGATGGGGAAACAATGGAAACAGTGGCTGACCTTATTTTTTGGGCTCCAAAATCACTGCAGATGGTGATTGCTGCCATGAAATTAAAAGGCACTTACTCCTTTGAAGGAAAGTTATGACCAACCTAGACAGCATATTAAAAGTAGAGACATTACTTTGTCAACAAAGGTCCATCTAGTCAAGGTTATAGTTTTTCCAGTAGTCATGTATGGATGTGAGAGTTGGACTATAAAGAAAGCTGAGCGCTGAAGAATTGATGCTTTTGAACTGTGGTGTTGGAGAAGACTCTTGAGAGTCCCTTGGACTGCAAGGAGATCCAACCAGTTCATCCTAAAGGAGAACAGTCCTGGGTGTTCATCGGAAGGACTAATGTTGAAGCTGAAACGCCAATACTTTGGCCACCTCATGCGAAGAGCTGACTCATTGGAAAAGACTTTGATGCTGGGAAATATTGAGGGCAGTAGGAGAAGGGGACAACAGAGGATGAGATGGCTGGATGGCATCACCAACTCAATGGCCATGGGTTTGGGTCGACTCCGGGAGTTGGTGATGGACAGGGAGGCCTGGCATGCTGTGGTTCATGGGGTCACAAAGAGTTGGGCATGACTGAGCAACTCAACTGAACTAATGTAAAAGATATGTCAGTGTTGAGGCCCAGGACACTTGCTTAAAAGACGCTTGCTCCTTGGAAGCAAAGATATGATAAACCTATTAAAGAGCAAAGACGTGACTTTGCGACAAAGGTCCATATAGTCAAAGCTATGGTTTTTCCAGGAGTCATGTACAAATGTGAGAGTTGGACAATAAAGAAGGCTGAGCATGAAATAACTGATGCTTTTGAATTGTGGTGCCGGAGAAGCCTCCTGAGAATCCCTTGGACAGCAAGGAGATCCACCCAGACAATCCTAAAGGAAATCAATCCTGAATATTCACTGGAAGGACTGATGCTGAAGCTGAAGCCCCAGTACTTTGGCCACCTGAGAAGAACTGACTCACTGGAAAAGACCCTGATGCTGGGAAAGACTGAGGGCAGGAGGAGAAGGGGGTGACAGAAGATGAGATGGTTGGATGGCATCACTGACTTGATGGACATGAGTTTGAGCAAACTCTGGGAGATAGTGAAGGACAAGGAAGCCTGGTGTGCTGTAGTCCATGAGGTCTCAGAGAGTGGGACATGGCTTAGTGTCTGAATAACAAAGGCCCAGTAATTCCACTTGTAGTGTGTACACCAGAGAAACCCATTCATATGGGTACCAAGGATGTTTATAACAGATGTGTAGTAGCAAAACCTGAAGGCCGTCCATATTCCAGCAGCATTAGAGGAATTGTGGTATAGCTATATAATGGAATATTATACAGTCCTAAAGAGGGTGGCTCTCAGTTGGTTACATACAGCAACAAAGAAGAATCTTGGGAACAAAAGGCAAGTTATAGGAGAATATATACAACATGATTCAATCTTTAGGAGAACTTATAAATGTTGTAAAACTATAAAGAAAAACAAAGATAAGCATGACATTCCAGAAGATAATTACTTTGAAGCTAAAAAGGAATAGAATGGAGATAAAAACTCTGGCATGCTGAGGACTTCAAAATGATAGTAGTGTTTTTGTTCTATAATTGGGCATGTTTCTATCATTTTTATACCTTACATTCATTTTATAATGCTTCACATTTGATTTTAAAATATGAACTCTACATAATATAATATTTAATAAAGTTATTTTTAAAATAAGTACAAACTGAAAAATTTAGCATATGACTAACAGGATACCTGTTCTTGTGTACCTACAAGAAAAGAATGCTTCTTTGGGGAAAAGAAGCAAATTATAATGAATTCTACTCCACTACTTACGTTTAACGATTTAAATTTCCTCTTGGTAAAGGTTTTCCTTTTCTTCCCCCTGCCCTTATTCTCTCTACTGTGCTGCCCCTCACTTTGTAGGAGAGATTTGAAGCGCTTTTCACCATCTATGATGACCGAGTTACGTTTCAGTTGTTCAAAAGCTTTAGAAGAGTCCGAATAAATTTCAGCAAGCCTGAGGCCGCAGCACGGGCTCGAATAGAACTGCACGAGACAGACTTCAATGGGAGGAAGCTGAAGCTGTATTTCGCACAGGTACTTGCTTCACAGTGCGGAGGGCAGTGTGGGCTGAACTTGTCTTCCTCCATCCAACAATACTGTCAGTTCCCCGTCTTCTCTATTATCGTATCAGAAGTCTTTGAAATGAACAATCCCGATCAGCAAATCCTGTAAACATTTTTCCTTTGTTTTACAGATACATAAATGTATACATTTGTTAAGCATATTTGCCCTCCTAACTTGGTTTTGCTTAACCTAACATAGGGATTCTTTTTTTTCTGGCAGCTTTTCTCATCTGGGGTTGAGAGGGTTAAGCCCTGACACCTTAAGGTCACTTTTCTCCTGTCATCTAGAATGGTGCTTGTGATGGGACATGCTTGGAAGATGTGACAAAAGCAGTCTCTGGACTCATTTCCTTGGGCTGTGATTCCTAAGAGGCGCCCTATTGACAATGGCTTCCAGCCCAAGGGGTGAGCAGGGAGCGCAGAGCACATACAGAAAGGCTGTCCCAGACTTTGGAATTGCAGAGGACCCTGCAGGTTAATGACAAATCCTTATTATTCTAATCCTCCATTGATAGGACTCTGACAAACCAATTACTTCTTGGAAGAATTAGTAATAAAGGCGTTAGATCAGCTGTTAAGTACACTGTGTTATTTTTAACAAAGCATTTCTTCCCTGGGTCTAGCTTTCAAAATAAAAATAAATTAAGATGGGGTTTGCTGTCTGACACTACAAATGAAACCTATGTTTGGACACGTCTTGGTGGAGTCGATGGTGACGGTATAACCTAATCTCTTCTAAAACTGGAATTCAGTGCTTAGTACGAGTCATCGTCCATTCATCTCCTCATTGACTTTTGTTCCTGTTTGACGAATATTTACTGGGCACCTGATGCTCTGTGCTGTGCACGAAGTGTTCAGTGTGAGCCAGACAGACTCTGACCCAGCCACTGGAAGGTATGTAGACTGTCAAAGAGAAATTTTACATTTCCTCCAAAAAGGTGTTGGAGTTACTGGGAAGATGAAAGTGAAAACCATATCCTGGTCATAACTGTGGGCATCTCCCTCCCTGCAGGTACAGGTGTCCAGTGAAGCACAGGGCAAGTCATATTTACTGCCGCCCCAGCCTGCCAAGCAGTTCCTCATCTCCCCTCCTGCGTCACCTCCGGTGGGCTGGAAGCAGGGAGAAGACGCAACGCCTGTTATAAATTATGATTTACTCTGTGCTGTTTCCAAATTGGGACCAGGTAACACACTCCGCTCTCTCCTTTTGTTTTCTCCAAGAAGCTTTTGTTTTAAAGCCCACGTTCAGCTATTTGTGTTCTACCCAACTCATGGCAACCTGATCAGCGTGGAAGATAAAGGCAGACAAACCTGAGTTCAGGCTCTAGCCTTTGCTAACTGTGATCTTGAGCAAGTTATTCACCTTCAACTTCCTTAGTCTCTGTTTTCTCATCTAAAATAGGGAACATAGGAGCTACTCTTCAGCATGGTTATAGGGACTGAGGGCTTCCCCAGGTGGCACAGTGGTAAAGAATCTGTCAGTGCAAGGGACGCGGGAGATGCAGGTTTGATCCCTGAATCAGGAAGGTCCTCTGGAGAAGGAAATGGCAACCCACTACAGTATTCTTGCCTGGGAAATCCCATGGCCAGAGGGGCCTGGTGGGCTACAGCCCACAGAGTCACAGAGCTAGACACGACTGAGCAAGACTGAGTGCACACACACACGCACACACACACACACACACACACAAGAAGTAAGTGATATATATGTAATAGTAAATCTAACTGCAGTTTTTACTGCTCCAAATTCTAGTACCTGGCAGATCATTAGAGAATATTCATTGCCATCAAAATAGCAGACAGACAACTTCTACACTGAATAGTTTATCAAGGAATTGGTGGTCATACCGTATCATCCCCTCAGATTCTTCTCTTATATTTCTTTTCCACTCTTCTTTTCCTTCTGTCTAATTTCTCTCTCTCATCCCTCCAAAATAGTATAATTAATTAGTGCCATTGCTGGTTCATAGTTGTCGTCCACCTAAAATAATACTGCGTCTTCATTAACATTAGGGGATACAAAAGGCATTTGAAAGGAAGTTTTTAGACACGAGAGCTGTCTCTTGCATCCCTGAGGTCCTATAAGAGATTGCCGATGCTGCCTGACACCGTACAGGTGTCTCCCCAGGGGAACCCAGAAACCATTACGAAGTTAAGCAGAAACACTTGCGTTGTTCATAGAACAGTAATTAGCACTTGCATTTTAACTCCCAAGACCTCAGTACGCCTTCCTAATAATTTCTTGAAATGCCAGCATTTTTTAAGAACCTTAAAAAGCATCAATTCTCTAATGTCTAAGCAAGATAAAGTACTATGACGTAGGATTTACAGATTGAAAAGCCAGTAATCAGCCACAAAAACATGAGTAGAACAAGATATTTCAAGGTTCAGAACCCTCTCTTTGCTGTTCACCTCCACAGGAGAGAAATATGAACTTCACGCAGGAACTGAGTCCACCCCGAGCGTGGTGGTTCACGTCTGTGATAGTGACACTGAAGAGGGGGAGGAAACGAAAAACCCCAAACAGAAGATCACCCAGACCAGGCGCCCAGGACCTCCGGCCGCAGCGCTGAGCGAGCCCCAGGCCTTCGACTGCGCGCTCTGAGGCTTTGGTGGCGTGGCGCGGAGCCGCTGCCCACCCGGCCTGGGATGGCGGGCACATGCCCCACCGTGACCACTGCTCAGCCGAGGGGAGGCCGGGGGCACGGAGCACCCACACTGGGGACAGTAGAACACGGAGTAGCAGTTTTAACCGATCAGTTAAAATCACAGTTCTAACTGATGTTCTGAACAGCATATTAACTTTAAAAGGTTAGCCCCCACCACGTGGCAACTCTTGACCATTTTAAACAGCAAATTAGAAGAATGGCTCCCTCCAGAAACATTGATTTCCCTGATTCTGGATAGCACGGGGTACCCCAAAGTGAAAACTGTAGTCACCCAGGGCAGTTCCATTTTTGAGAACTTAAAAATAGTCTTATAATTTAAAAAAAAAGTACTACAGTTTTAATAATCTAGTCGGGTATGTTTGTTATGGTCTATTGGCTTCCAACAAATCTGTTGGTCAAAGATTCATCGCTATTCAACATGCATGGAATTTTTTGCCCAGAAACAGACCCTGACGTAGAGAATAATTCATAGAAAATCGTTATTTTTTCTCAAGTGATTTTTTTTTCTTTGGCTTTGGGGAAGAAATGCCCAGTTCCCTTCGACTGTCAGAATCAAGGTGCCCAAATCTACGTGCACACTGTTCTCATCACAAAGTGATATGTAATAGACCCCAGTTCCTGATACGCCACCCAGGCAGAGAGCTGCTGGTTTGGAAGCGAGACGCATCACCTGTAAGCTTGATGACTGTGACCTTGATGACTGTGACCTCAGGCAGCTACCATGCTCTCCCATTTGTGACACATCCTGGCCTGTAGCTCAGACTGTCTTCCACCACCAGTTGAGTGGTCATTATTCATATTTGTGTGTCATCATTCATAGACTTTAAGTCATAAAAAGTGCTGATAAGATTTTCTGAAGACTGTTTTAAAATTGTCCGTTTAAAATTTTTTCTGTTTGTTTTGACATAGAAGTCACACACATTGTTTTTCTGTGAATTAGGGAAGGATGGAGCTGATAGGGATAATTCATTGGTCATAGTTTCTTTTGGGTAAAATTTGTTTACCATGGCTTCCAGTTGGCATTTTCTCTTAAAACAGAATTGTTTCCTACTTGTGTTTAAGGCTGTATCATTGAACAGACATCTTCTTAACTCTTTTGTGGAAAGTTTGAATTTCGAAGTCCTTTTTGTAGAAAAGTGTCGTAACTAAGAATTCTTTGCTTCAGGCCAGGTGGCCGTACTGGTTCCCTGCTCCCTCCAAGGTTTTCTTTGTAAGACAAGTGTCTGGGGCTCCTTGCTGTGTCTGTGCAAGGACTTGTGAGTTTGGACTAATAAACCAGTGTGGCTGCCAGGACAGTGAAAGAAAAATGCAGAAATTCAGATCATGCCATCAATGCATTATTGGTCATGTGTTTCTGTGGTTTAGATGTTCTTATTGTGGTAAAATGTTTTCTATATTTTCCTTACCTTCAAATATGCTGAGATGATCAACTCTTCTGTTTGTATATATCCACCACTGGTAAGCCTCGATGTAAAATTCAGTTGAAATTTGTGATTCTATGAGCAGCTTATTAAACTTTTTAAATTTATTATTTGGCAGTCTAACTGGCAGCCACTTAATAAATTTACTTTTCAGTTCTAAATTCAGCCAGTTTTTAATCTTATCTGGGTGTACTAACTTATCATTGCAGAACAAACTCTGTAAGTCAGGAAATGTGTGTATTTTCAACGTTTGGAAATTTTTGAATTTTCTTTTAGATAATATTTATTCACTAATTTTCTAAGTAATCAAAAGTCATGATGTTTAATTTGGCTTGGTTTTCATGCTCTACCTCCCAATTAAAGAATATTCTATCCCTAACTTAAAACTGTCTTTTAGAGACCAACAATGCAAATTTAAATGTTAGTTGCTTAGTTGTATCTGACTCTTGGTGACCCTACAGACTATAGCCCACCAGGCTCCTCTGACATGGAATTCTTCAGGCAAGAACCCACTGGGGTGGGTTGCCATTTCCTTCTCCAGGGGCTCTTCCTAACCCAGGGATTGAACCTAGATCTCTTGCGTTGCAGGCAGATTTTTTACTGCCTGAGCCACCAGGGAAGCCCCCCAGCAATGCAAATTACCTGAATATTTCTTTTTCTCTTTTCTTTATTTTTGTCAATGTTGAATAAATTGAAGAAAAACTTAAACCAAAATTAAGCATATATTAAATAATATATTTTAATTTAATATATGTAAAACTTTTCTGAGGATTTCCCTGGTGGTCCATGGTTAAGACTCCAAGCTTCCACTTTTGCAAAAAGGCAAAAGGCAGCTTTACAACTTTTCTGAATGGAAACGTTAATATTTTTGTTCTTTCTAGTATAGTGTTTCCACAACACGAGCTCTAAAAGAAAAACTACTAAACCCATTAACTTTTTTAAATTTTTGACTGTAACCCACAGCTTGAGAGACTATTATTTCTTTGACCAGGGATTGTGAATCCAAGTGCTTGGCAATGAAAGCACCAAGTCCTAACCACTGGATCTCCCGGCAATTCCTACCCATTAACATTTTAATATTGTGAAATCCACCAGAATCTCTCCAGCTATTATGATCTCTGATCTTTGTTGACTATTCTGTATCCAGTTCATGTATCCATCTTGTGAGAGACGAGTTTCATTCATCTTTTATTTAAGTACATTTTAATAAGTTTATCTACATTTCTTCTTTGAAACTGAGTCATCCCTTAGATTTAACTGTAAGTATAATAGCCATGGTTTCTGTAGACACGATAATCTCAGGAATCAGATGAGGCAGTTGTGAGGAAAGATGATGCTTTTTGTTAGGAAAAACATTTGTAGAAAATAAGAAAATCATAAGATTATAAAAATAGTTGACAGAACTTGCAGTGCGTGGGCTCTTGTGGTCTGGGTTCTTTCAGTTTACCCTCCTGATGAAACCAGAAGTGAATCTGTTATATTTAGACGTGTATGCCTCTGAGCATCTATTAGTTTAGGTGCCAAGAGGCAGAAATTGTGTTAACAGTTCCCTTGCCTCGGAGAGCTAAAACTCAGGTGAAAGCAAACTAGTCTTTTCACATTCTGCTTCTCCAAAATGTTGTACACTAAAACCTATCAGTAATTAAGAGCCAAATAAAAGCTACCGGAAACTTTTAAGTTCAACATAAAGGGTATTTTTTAAAGTTGAAATATAGTTGATTTGACAGTGTTGTGTTAGTTTCTGCTGTACAGCAGAGTGATTCAGTTATATATACAGATGCATATTCTTTATATTCTTTTCCATTATGGTTTATCCCAGGGTATTGACTATAGTTCCCTGTGCTATACAATTGGACTTTGTTGTTTATAACATAAAAGTTTAAATAAACATTTTGGTTTGTGGGATATTCAAATCAGAGAGATGCCAGGAGATGGCATCAGTCTAGCACTTTCATTCTTCTAGAATATGATTGTTTTTCCCATTCACATGAATCCCATCTTTTTAAAATGTTGTGATATAAAGTGAAAATATTTGATTTCTCAGAATCTCCATTAAAGAGCTGAAAGCAACTTTGGAAATCATATAGTCGAATCCTCGTGTTGCTTAGATTAGAAGCAGGAGATGTGACTTGCTACGGAGCCCACAGAAGGCAGCCCAGGTTCTAGACTTGGCAGTCCCAACTTCAAGGCTGCGGCTTTTGTCCACTTTTTCTTACATTGACTTAAAGACACTCAGAGGCAGCGATAACCAGTCATAAGAAACAAAAGGGGGAGAAAATTCCTTTTCCCCGGTGAGGTACAATGAATAAGAAAAATCTTATCTGATGAAGCCAGTGACTTAGTAATTTCAATGAATGTATCTGATGTTCCATGTTTTATGTTTCTGTTGTCACTGTACCATTGGATTTGGAATCTACTTAATGTTATTTTGGTAGCCAGGAATTGTGGTGACATTTTATGTGGGCTTTCCTAGATTTTCATAATAATCAGATTAAAATATAAATAGGCATACTTGAGACATGACTGTAATGAAGCAGAATGAGATCTAATATGATTTGGAAAGAGCTTGCTCACTGTTTGTGAGACGGAATTCTGTTAATGAGGCTGACCTGTGCTTCATGTTTTTATATAGACTTTTTTACAGTCCATGGCTTTATTTTTAAAAGGGAAAATCTAAAACATAATTAAGCATGGAGATGACAGAATTCTTCGGTGTGTCAGGCTCACTGTCTGGTGGATGTCTGTCTTTTCTCCAGAGTTATGTACTTCATACCTGTCCTGCAGGTGAGATTGGTCAGTCTTTCCCTTCTTGGCTCACTTGCATTTTTATCTTCCTGTAGGAACGGGAATGAATTTCTTACAATAAGTATGCTAATATAAAGAAACTAAAGACTTGGAGAAGTAGTTGCCTTCTAGCTTAAGAAGTAAGTCCATGTTGTAGAACTGTGTCTTAAAAGGTTCAACAAATAATAAGATTTATGAATCCTGTCCAATAATTTGATAAATACGTGTTTTTTAAGCTTCCATTGGAGTGGGGTCAGTCAGAGCACCTTCATTGGCATGCCATTGTTTTTTAACCATGAATCGGGGAAATTGTAATAATTTATAGAGTGTCATTATTAACGAATATACAAACAACTAAGCAACTGAAATTCCCAATTCCTAGATTCACTGATCAAAAAATTATAAAAATGTTTACGTTCAAATTAGAACTTTCCAGCTAGGGTTAAAAAGAGCTGATCTTGGGCTGAGTCAAATTATCCCTGTCCATTTAAACAAAAATTTGAAGGCCCTTTACTAAATCAGCCGTGTGGGCTACCCTGTGAGCCTGCATTCCTTTTGAAACAAGACCGTGTTCCGCAGGCTCTTGGAGCTCCTGCGTGGCTTTCACTGATTGCCCATTCTTGTCATAAAGGGGGGGCTTATATCTATGCACCTAATCTGTGATTTCTGTGTTGTTTTCTATTTAGTCCCCAGTCTTCTAACTCAGATTGGGGGCTGAGGAGAGCTAAAGAGGGCCAGTCCTGCTTTTGTGCCATACTCCTCCCACCACTTCTCAGCCCAAGTCTGGGCCCCGGGATTTCATTCCTCCTATATTGGGCATAGCCTCCAAGTTCAAGAAATGTTTCTCCACCATTTCACTTCTGTGTTAACTGAACCCAGGAGTCAGATTTATTATTTTATCTGCAAATGTCTTGTATTACATTCTGGGGCATGTTACCTTTCTGCTACTATCATCTGTAGTGAATATTACTGTACTTCCAAAAACTGGTCGATAATTCATATATGTATATTCCACATTTTAGTATGCTTAAAGTGGCAGTTCATAGTCTGTAGTACTTTGTTATTTGTCAACTTTGGCTCTTCTGTATTTTGAGGACATTTAAATATTCCTTGTCTTGTCAAGGTGACAAAAGCAGAATGTAATTTTGGGGGAAATCTTTGTGATTATGGTAACAGTTTTGTTTTTAAAGCTAATAAAGTTAGTTGTTTTTTTTTTTTAATCCTGTGAATTGAGTTTTCTTTGTAACATTTTCAATAAGTATCACTTGCATTTAGGTAATAACACAGAAAAGGCAGAAAAGTGAAACATTACATTTGGTTCTTTAACCTGATCCCACTGCACGTTAGTGCAATGTTTATGCTGGAGTTAAAGGTGGTGCTGACTCGCCACTGACTCTGGAAATAACCACTCTGGTTTATGTTCTTCATCAAGAAAAGCTTTTAGCCTGCTTTGCTCCTCAGCTAGAAAACCTATGGGCTTCCCAATTCCATCGCCGGCTCAGAAAGATCGTACATGCCGTGGAGCAGCTAAGCTGGTGCACTAAATTGCTGAGCCCATGTGTTGCAACTCCCAAAGCCCAGCACCCTAGAGCCCGTGCTCCACAGCAAGAGGAGCCACTGCAGTGAGAAGCCACACACTGCTACGAAGAGAACCCCTCGCTTGCCTCAACCAGAGAAAGCCTGCACACAGCAGCGAAGACCCACCATAGCTAAAAAACAAATAAATCTTTTTTTTAAATTATTCATTTTTGGTAAAAACTTTTTTCTGTCTAGTTTAAAAAGAAACTCCAAAATGTTGAAGCTAGAAGAAATGACTGTAGAGATTATTTAGTACAGTGATTTTTTTTAATATATACATACCTCTTTTTAAAAAAATATTATTTGTCTGTTTAATTATTTGGCTGTACTGGTTCTTAGTTGCCAGGCTTCTCTCCAGTTGCGGTGCTCGGGCTGAAGAGCACGTGGGCTCAGTAGAGGTGGCGCCAGAGCTTAGCTGCCCTGCAGGATGTGAGATCTTAACCCCCTGACCAAGGGTCAAACTTGTGTCCCCTGCATTGGAAAGTGGATTCTTAACCACTGGACCACCAGGGACCACCACCCCGTACCAGTTTCTAAGCTATCTGCTCTTTGTTCAAATAAAATCTTACATAAATCCCAGTGTAAAACCGATTACCAAACAAATAGGTAAACAAAGCTGCTTCTTTTGAAAGGAGGCAGGGTGGGGAGAGTGGAGAGCCAGACTCCCCTCCAGCGCCGCCCGTGAGAGCTCACAGAACGGTTCAGAACACACGTATTTCAAGGGCCTCCACTCCCCCACCCCCACACCTCCTGCTCACACCTTTGCAAGTAAAGGGCCCAAGAGACATCGCCAAGTTCACACATCTGGATGATAGCCCACTTGGGAGATCTGAGTTTCTTGCCTCTGTCCCCAGGTTCTTTCTACCACACTCTTCTACTCTGTTAAACTGATATCTTTTGTTTTTCAGGAGGAAGCATACTAGGATTCAAAGGTTCTTAAAATCAGTCGTGTTTTTCTGTTTTAATACCACTAACTCAGAGTTGCTGGGGACATTGCCATTGTCCCAGATGCTTTTCAAGCTGTGTTCTGGGGGGTGGCCTCCAGGTGGAGCTGGGCATCCAAGTGACTGGGCCCTGGCAGTCTGTTGTACATAATGGCCTTAAAATGAGATTTCACTGGAGCTAAAAATTCCTTCCTGAAACAACAAGTTGGAAAAACACTGCAAATAACCTAAAAATAAAACACTGTTGTAATGCAGAATAGAGTATACAAGAATTAAGCTTTAGGTAATTTACCTCATAATAGTAGATTGACTTAAATGAAAGGGAAAAAATAGACTGATTTAAAAGTTGAATTCAACAATGTTTGTATTGGAATTGTATTATCACCAAGAAACATGTTAGAACAGATATGAGGAGTGAGAAGTAACCCACTCTGCCTTCACTGAACACATCAAAGTATAATTCTAATCTAGAAGAAAAAAAAAGATTTAAATCTAAAGTTTACAGGAAAGATCTAAAATCTTGCCAAACTTCCCCTGGTCTGAGACATAGAAGGCATCAGTTCAGTTCAGTTTCAGTTTAGTCACTCAGTCGTGTTCGACTCTTTGGGACCCCATGAATTGCAGCATGCCAGTCCTCTCTGTCCATCACCAACTCCTGGAGTCCATCCAAACCCATGTCCATCGAGTCGGTGATGCCATCTAGCCATCTCATCCTCTGTCGTCCCCTTCTCCTACTGCCCTCAATCTTTCCCAACATCAAAGTCTTCCAATGAGTCAGCTCTTCGCATCAGGTGGCCAAAGTATTGGAGTTTCAGCTTCAGCATCAGTCCTTCTCATGAATATTCAGGACTGATTTCCTTTAGGATGGACTGGTTGGATCTCCTTGCAGTCCAAGGGACTCTCAAGAGTCTTCTCCAACACCACAGTTCAAAAGCATCAATTCTTTGGGGCTGAACTTTCTTTATAGTCCAACCATGTATGGATATGTAGTCACATCCATACATGACTACTGGAAAAACCATAGCCTTGACTAGACAGACCTTTGTTGGCAAAGTAATGTCTCTGCTTTTTAATATGCTGTCTAGGTTAGTTATAACTTTTCTTCCAAGGAGTAAGTGTCTTTTAATTTCATGGCTGACATCACCATCTGCAGTGATTTTGGAGCCCAAAAAATAAAGTCTGACACTTTTCCCACCGTTTCCCCATCTATTTCCCATGAAGTGATGGGACCAGATGCCATGATCTTAGTATTCTGAATGTTGAGCTTTAAGCCAACTTTTTCACTCTCCTCTTTCACTTTTATCAAGAGGCTCTTTAGTTCTTCTTCACTTTCTGCCATAAGGGTGGTGTCGTCTGCGTATCTGAGGTTATTGATATTTCTCCTGGCAATCTTGATTCCAGCTTGTGCTTCATCAAGCCCAGCATTTCGCATGATGTAGCCTGCATAAAAGTTAAATAAGCAAGGTAACAATATACAGGCTTGATGTACTCCTTTCCCCATTTGAAACCAGTCTGTTGTTCCATGTCCAGTTCTAACTGTTGCTTCTTGACTTGCATACAGATTTCTCAAGAGACATGTCAGATGGTCTGGTATTCCCAACTCTTGAAGAATTTTCCACATTCTGTTGTGATCCATACAGTCAAAGGCTTTGATATAGTCAATAAAGGAGAAGTAGATGTTTTTCTTGAACTCTCTTGCTTTTTTGATGATCCAACGGATGTTGGCAATTTGATCTCTGGTTCCTCTGCCTTTTCTAAATCTAGCTTAAACATCTGAAAGTTCACAGTTGAAGCCTGGCTTGGAGAATTTTCAGCATTACTTTGCTAGCATGTGAGATAAGTACAACTATGAGGTAGTTTGAGCATTATTTGGCATAGCCTTTCTTAGGGATTGGAGTGAAAACTGATCTTTTCCAGTCCTGTGGCCACTGCTGAGTTTTCCAAATTTGCTAGCATACTGAGTGCAGCACTTTCACAGCATCATCTTTTAGGTTTTGAAATAGCTCAACTGGAATTCCATCACATCCACTAGCTTTGTAGTAATGCTTCCTAAGACCCCTACTTGACTTCGCATTCCAGGATGTCTGGCTCTAGGTGAGTGACCACACCATCATGATCATCTGGGTCATGAAGATCTATTTTGTACAGTTCTGTGTATTCTTGCCACCTCTTCTTAATATTTTCTGCTTCTGATAGGTCCATACCATTTCTGTCCTTTATTGAGCCCATCTTTGCATGAAATGTTCCCTTGGTATCTCTAATTTTCTTGAAGAGATCTCTAGTCTTTCCCATTCTATTGTTTTCCTCTATTTCTTTGCATTGATCACTGAGGAAGGCTTTCTTATCTCTCCTTGCTATTTTTTGGAACTCTGCATTCAAATGGATATATCTTTCCTTTTCTCTTTTGCTTTTTACTTCTCTTCTTTTCCCTCATAGCTCAGTTGGCAAAGAATCCGCCTGCAATGCAGGAGACCCCGGTTCAATTCCTGGCTCAGAAAGATCCCCTGGAGAAGGAATAGGCTATCCACTCCAGTATTCTGCCTGGAGAATTCCATGGACTATGCAGTCCATGGGGTCCCAAAGAGTCAGACACAACTAAGTGACCTTCACTTCACTTTACTTCAGTTCTCTTCTTTTCTCAGCTATTTGTAAGGCCTCCTCAAACAGCCATTTTGCCTTTTTGTATTTCTTTCTCTTGGGAATGGTCTTGATCCTTGTCTCCTGTACAATATCACGAACCTTCATCCATAGTTCATCAGGCACTCTGTCAGATCCAGTCCCTTAAATCTATTTCTCACTTCCACTGTATAATCGTAAGGGATTTGATTTAGGTCATAACTGAATGGTCTAATGGTTTTCCCTACTTTCTTCAGTTTAAGTCTGAATTTGGCAATAGGGAGTTCATGATCTGAGCCACAGTCAACTCCCAGTCTTGTTTTTGCTGACTGTATAGAGCTTCTCCACCTTTGGCTGCAAAGAATATAATCAATCTGATTACAGTGTTGACCATCTGGTGATGTCCTGACTGTCTGAGGAGGTCTTACAAATAGCTGTGAAAAGAAGAGAAGCTAAAGGCAAAGGAGAAAAGGAAAGATATGCCCATCTGAATGCAGGCCTTTAGGATCTTTTGAATATGCTTTCATTGAGCAAAACATTATGATATTATAATTATCCTTTATATTTGCATAGCCCATTACTGTTTGAGGAAGTAATCTTACGAACATCAGCTCATTCAGTCCTCATGGCAACTCTTTGGGTAGACAGCAGACAGACGTCGCCAGTCCACCTTCCTTTTATTTTTCCCCAGATCACTTACCACCTTCCAATGTGCCCTATCCCTGGCTTATTTATTTTTATTGTTTTCCCCTCATATCAGAATGTCAGCATCATCAGGACAGGGGTTATTGTCTCTTTTATTCATTGCTGGCACATAGCAAGCACTCAGTAAATATTTGCATGGATGAATGAATCATAGAAGAATAAACTGAAACCCAGAAAGGTTAGGAGATCTGCCTGAGGTCACACAGAAGGAGACAGAGTACCTTCTTTGTGTGTGGATATTCCTTCTGCTCCTGCTCTAGATTTCCTAGGGTGACTGTGATATTAGAGGGGACCAGGAGGTACCCAGGGAGAGCGAATCCAGCAGCAGAGAGAGATGCAAATAGGCTCAGTGCTGCCAGGAAGTGCTCCTAGAATCCTAGATAACAAGACAGTTTCCTTGCCAAGATGAGGAAAGGAAGCTTGCACTGGCGGCCAAAGAGCTTCATTTACAGCCTCTCATTTTCACCCTGGGCACAGAAAATTTTTCCCTGGCAACCAGTGAGATTGAATCATAGGGTTCCTAAAAAATTATCATAAAAATGAGGAAGTTGTCAGGTGTGACATGGGCTGGCTGGTTAAAGGGACAGTCATGAAAGTCAGACTCATTGGAAGAAGCCTCAGATACAAAACAGCCCAGTCTGTCATTTTACAGACGTGGAAACAGACGCCTTGAGAGACCAGGTGGCTTGCTGCGGGGTTCCGGTAGCCTGGCTCAGTCTTGGTCACTCTCTCCTTCCTTCACCTTCCATCACCCAGAACTCAAATGGGAATTTAACCCAAATGCAGGACCACAGCTTGGGGGAATGCGTCCTGCCTCCTCTGAATCACATCTCTGGGTACCACAGAGTACACTTTTTAAAACATTTATTTATTTGGCTGTATCGTGTCTTAGTGGTGGCACGTGGGATTTTTGTTGTGTCATGAGGGATAGTTGGCCTCTTTAGTTGGGGCACAGGCTTCAGAAGTTGCAACATGAGGGCTTAGTAGTTGCAACTCCCGGGCTCTGGAGCACAGGTCCAATAGTCGTGGTCCACGGGCTTAGTTGCTCCATGACCTCAGTTACGCAGATGACACCACCCTAGTGGCAAAAAGTGAACAGGAACTAAACAAACTTCTTAATGAAGGTGACCGAGGAGAGTGAAAGGCTGGCTTAAAGCTCAGTATTTAAAACACTAAGATCATGGCATCTTGTCCCGTCATGACATGGCAAATCGACCAGGAAAAATAGTTGGGGAGGTTTTGTTTTCCTGGGCTCCAAATTCACTGAGGATGATACTGCAGCCATGAAATTAAAAGATGCTTGCTCCTTAGAAGGAAAGCTATGACCAACCTAGACAGCATACTAAAAAGCAGACACATTACTTTGCCAACAAAGGTTCATCTAGTCAAAGCTATGGTTTTTCCAGTAGTCATGTATGGATGTGAGAGCTGGAACATAAAGGTTGAGCCCCAAAGAACTGATGCCTTCAAAATGTTGTGCTGGAGAAGACTCTTGAGAGTCCCTTGGACAAGAAGAAGATCAAACCAGTCAATCCTAAAGGAAATCAAGCCTGAATATTCATTTGGAGGACTGATGCAGAAGCTGAAGCTCCATCTGATGCAAAGAGCCAACACATTTGAAAAGACCTTGATGCTTGAAAATTTGAGGGCAGGAGAAGGGGACAACAGAGGATGGGATAGTTGGATGGCATCACAGACTCAATGGACATGAGTTTGAGCAAACTTCGGGAAATAATGAAGGACAAGGAAGCCTGGCATGCTGTAGTTCATAGGGTCGCAAAGAGTCGTCCACGACTTAGCAACTGAACGACAAAGGTGGAATCTTAGTTCCCAGACCCAGGATTGAACCCATGCCTCCTGCATTGCAAGGCAGATTCTTTACCACTGGGTCACCAGGGAAGTCCCCAAAGAGTACTATTTATATGGGCAACAGTCACATGGACAGTCACACAGTTTGCCCTGTAGATAGTTAAGAATCATGGCTTCTGAGTCTTTGGGCCTTTGGTACTGTCTTCATCCTCTTGGCTGAGAGGCAAGGCATTGATTTCAGAATCAACTGGCCCAGGTATGTTTGCTTCCTCTTTTTTGTGTGTTGGCTGAATCAGTGTGGACTTGGATGTCTCTGGATTCATGAATCTCTGTGCTTTGTCGCCCCTTGAAATTGCATTCTAATCCTCTGTGACATTTGTCTTGTTTCCCCAGCAACCATCTCAAAAGCCATAAATAGCAGATTAAGGCTTTGAGGGCAGAAGTGAGAGACTGCACAGTTCTAGCCAGGAGATAAAAACCCAGGTGCTCAAAGGCTGGTTTGCAGCAACACCCTCTGCTAACAAGAAAAGGAAGGTTAGCTCAGTGCATTCGAGTACCTTCTGTGTGGAAAGCAGCTTTTTTGCTCTTTTTAAATCTCCCAGTGCCTAAGGAACCATATGGTGCATCTGAAACAGGGGTGGTTTGTTGGGTAACTTCAGAGCCATTTTCATTGACTTAGAAAACTGTTTAACATAAACACCATCTTCTCTACAGGGAAAAAAAGAACACGGAAAATCCCCACATTTAATTTACATTCTGCCAAACTCTTCAAATCTTCATCAGTACATGGACAAACATATACACTTATCAGAGTCTGCACGCGCTGTTTTTATTTTCTGTTTCTACATGCATGCGAAAACGTTCTCATCTCCTCTGCTCTCAATATGCAGCTTTACTTCTGACACTTCTGGCCAGCAAATGTGTTTGGGGGACGGGGGCAGGGGAGGGGTGGGTAGTTTTCTTACGCCAAGCAATTGTGTGACACCATCTAATGCCCTCCAATTTAACTCGGTTCTGACACTATCTCCCTGGAAATAGCATCTGACCCCACAGGTTAAGGACTCAGTCCTACAAGACTGACTCACTGCAGATGCTAATTAATGGTCCAGGTTAGTACCTGTGCTTCTGATGACCTGGTGTAAATCAGAGGTTCCCAGGACCCTTTCCATGGGCTTGATTGATCTGGTACAGAACTCAGTCAAACTGTTTACTTACTAGGTTACCAGATTATTAGAAAGGGTACGAAGGAATAGCCATGTGTATAGATACACAAGGTGAGGTCCAGAAGGGTCCTGACCATAGAAGCTTCTATTTCCATGGAGTCTGGGGTGCGCCACCCTCCCAGCGCGTGAACGTAGTCTTCTTTGCCCACTGGGAAAGCTCTCTGAGCTTCCTTTTGGGTTTTTTATGGAGGCTTCATTCAGTCGCTCAGTCGTGTTCGACTCTTTGCAACCCCATGAATCGCAGCATGCCAGTCCTCTCTGTCCATCACCAACTCCCGGAGTCCACCCAAACCCATTGCCATTGAGTCGGTGATGCCATCCAGCCATCTCATCCTCTTTCTTCCCCTTCTCCTCCTGCCCCCAATCCTTCCCAGCATCAAGGTCTTTTCCAATGAGTCAACTCTTCGCATAAGGTGGCCAAAGTATTGGAGTTTCAGCTTCAGCATCAGACCTTCCAATGAACACCCAGGACTGATCTCCTTTAGGATGGACTAGTTGGATCTCCTTGCAGTCCAAGGGACTCTCAAGAGTCTTCTCCAACACCACAGTTCAAAAGCATCAATTCTTTGGCGCTCAGCCTTTTTCACTGTCCAACTCTCACACCCATACATGACTAGTGGAAAAACCATAGCCTTGACTAGACAAACCTTTGTTGGCAAAGTAATGTCTCTGCTTTTCAATGTGCTATCCAGGTTTGCCATAACCTTCCTTCCAAGGAGTAGGCGTCTTTTGATTTCACGGCTGCAATCACCATCTGCAGTGATTTTGGAGCCCAAAAAATAAAGTCTGACACTTCCCACCGTTTCCCCATCTATTTCCCATGAAATGATGGGACCAGATGCCATGATCTTAGTTTTCTTAATGTTGAGCCTTAAGCCAACTTTTTCACTCTCCTCTTTCACTTTCATCAAGAGGCTCTTTAGTTCCTCTTCACTTTCTGCCATAAGGGTGGTGTCATCTGCATATCTGAGGTTATTGATATTTCTCCCAGCAATCTTGATTCCAGCTTGTGCTTCTTCCAGCCCAGCATTTCTCATGATGGATTCTGCATATAAGTTCAATAAGCAGGGTGACAATATACAGCCTTGATGTTCTCCTTTTCCTATTTGGAACCAGTCTGTTATTCCATGTTATCTAAACACAATTGATTAAATCTTGGCCACTGATGACTGATTCAATCTCCAGCCCCTCTCCCCTCCCTGGATGTGTGTGTGTGGGGAAGGTAACACTAAAATTTTCAACACTTGGGGACTTCCCTGGTGGTCCAGTGGCTAAAATTCCATGCTCCCCATGCAGGGTCCCCGGGTTTGATCCCTGGTCAGGGAACTAGATCCCACATGTCGCAACTAGGCGTTTTGCATGCTATAACTTAAGATTTCACATGGTGCAACAAAGATAAAAGATCCTGCACGCCACAACTAAGACTCAGTGCAGCCAAATAAATAAATACATAAGATAAATATATTTTTAAAAATTCTAACCCTCTAATGACTCAGCTGGTCCAGCAACTAGCTCTCATCCTTAGGCTACTTGGAGGCTTTCCTAAAACCACCTGATCAACATAAACTCAGGTGTGGTTGAAAGGGGTTTGTCGTCAATCACAAATGACACTCATTTCACTCTGAAGCTATGTTAGGAATTGAGCATAAAAACCAATTATTACAATGAAAGATGCCACTATTACTCTAATCACTCAAGAATCAGAAGATCTGGGGAGCTGTGAGCCAAAAACCATGGACGAATTCTAAAATATATATATTTCTTATTCTAAATCACAACTTCACATATGCATGTCTCCACAGGTGGAAACACCTGAGTCTTTTATATATCTGGTGCACAACTGGCTTTACATTCTCTTACTGTTTGGGATTGTGATCATTCTAGTTTTTACATGCAGAGTATCACTTGATAATCCCTTTGCCTGGTGTGGCACCTTGGATGACCCGTTTGTGGGTTGCCCAAGGAATAAATCCAGGCCAGTGGGTCAGGCAGGTTCTGGACTGGGAGCTAGGGGGCTTCTGCCTTTACCTGGGCGCACATCCCCACCTCTCCAGGCTCTATGGTGTAAGATCCAGGGACGACCTGCAGTTGCATCCAGCTCAGCAGAAGGAGGGGCAGTGATTCTGGTCATGGAAGCTCCCACTATTCGGGGCATGAATTGACTTGGCAGCAAACAGACCACTACGTGGCCTTCTTTGAACCTTCTTCTCTGTCAGCAATTTCTGTCTGCCTGTCTTCCAGATTATATCTCAAATCTGACAACTTCTTTCCTCTTCCACTGATGCCCCCTGTTCCACACCACCCTCCTACCTGTGCTCCCTTGATCCATTCTTCTCAACCAGCCAGTGATAAAGTGAAGTTGCTCAGTCGTGTCTGACTCTTTGCGACCCATGGACTATAACCTACCAGGCTCCTCTGACCATGGGATTTTCCAGGCAAGAATACTGGAGTGGGTTGCCATTTCCTTCTCCAGGGGATCTTCCTGACCCAGGATCGAACCCGGGTCTCCTGCATTGCAGGTAGATGCTTTACTGTCTGAGCCACCAGGGAAGCCAGCCAGGATGATCTATTAAACACATAGGCTAGGGACTTCCCTGGTGGTCCAGGGGTTAAGAATCTGCCTTTCAATTCATGGGACATGGGTTTGACCCCTGGCTGGGGAGCTTAGATCCCATGGGGCAGTTAAGCCCACACACCACAACTAGAGAAGCCTGTGCACCCCAATGAAGACCCAGCACAGGCAAAAAATAAAAAACAAACAAACAAACAGGTTAGATCAGGCTACTGCCTTTCTTAACTCCCCAGCCCATGGGTTTCATGGTTCGTGGGATGAAATCTGCAATATGGGAGACCTGGGTTCTATCCCTGGGTTGGGAAGATCCCCTGGAGTAGGGAAAGGCTACCTACTCCAGTGTTCTGGCCTGGAGAATTTCATGAACTGTATAGTCCATGGGATCGCAAAGAGTCGGACATGACTGAGCGACTTTCACTTTCACTTTTGAGACCTTAGAGGATCTGACTGTTGTCTGCCTCTGATCTCATCCTCTCCACTCTGCCCTCCGCCCCCACCCCAGTCAACCACACTGACCTTGTAGGCTTTCCCTGCCTCCAGAACACTCCCCAGCCGCAGCTCCTCCTACACCTACCTGCTTGTCTTTTCGATCTCAGCTCAGCTGTCTTCTGCTGGCAGATGGTACTCACCCTCCCCTCCATTTCGGAAGGAGTTCCTGCTCTCCCACTGCTAACAATCAAACACGGCACGTTATGTCCTTCAGGGAACTTTTCACAGACTGTCCTCTTGTGTTACCATCTTTTGTATTTGCATGTCAGCTGGCCCTACAGCCCCTACAGGATGGGGCAGGGTCCCCACTGATTCTGCCCCACCTTGCAGAGTCCCCTGCCTGTAGTGAACAGGAAGACTTAATAAACAAACCGAGAGAAGAAGTTTAACTAGAGCCTTTTTACGCCTCTGCCTCGCTGAGCTTGGCTTGTGTGTCTGACCCCGGTCAGTTCCTTATGATGGACGCTGGGAGGTGAGAGGGAGAGTTGTTACCAGGTTGGACCTGAGTCTGCTCATGTTACACCAGCAGAGCCAATATTCAGACTCTGCTGTGCCGGGGGGAAGTACAGCGTTTATTGCAGGGCATCAAGCAAGGAGAATGGGCAGCTAGTATTCAAAAGACCTGAACTACCCTGGCCTGAAGCCAAGAGTTTTAAAAGTATTATAGCATTAGGGGTAGGATCCCAGGGTATGTGATCAGCTTATGGACATTCTTCTGATTAGCTGCTGGTAAGGTAACAGGGAGATGCTTTTTGCATCTCAAACATCCACCTTCCGGTTCCCACTAGCCTGGAGCCTGTGTCCTTACGGTCAACACATAGTTTCCATTCTCCAGTGAGTGGGGGTGGCTGAATTCTGCAGGACAATGCAAGGATATGTGTCAGCTTATTATCTACATGCCTTCAGGAGGAACTGGGAGTCCTTTGACTCTATTTTCTAATCACTGAATGCTTGAATCTGCTCTTTGGAACTGGAGAAGGCCAAACAAGAAGTGGAGGACACAGAGGGTCTTATACCAGTCAAGGCTTGGCAGGGTCCTGCTGGGTTTCGCAGTTTCATCCCAAGATCCCTCATAGCAGGTGGGTGCAAAGCCATTCTGACGGGGCAGATGTCCTATGACTTGGTAGGCCTGGGTTAAGGGAGAAGCAGAAGGTGGGGTAGAGCTATGGATGACAGAAGGCTGAAGATCACTGAATCCCTCAGAGGGGACCCTACCAGAGATGCTAAGGTCCCCTTGTGACAGCATGTCCACCTCCCCAGCCTCTACCACTTAGCATAAAAATTCTTCCATTTATCTAGCATTTTATAAGCATTTTTAATTCTCACCACAATTATACTGGGGTAAGTATATTACCTTCATTCAGCTGAAAGAAACTGAGTCTCAGAGAGGTTTTATTTAAAAAAAAAAAAAAACTGCTCCTGCCTTGCAATTAGCAAGCAATGGAGTCAGGATTGGAACTTGAGACCATCTAACTTTGGAGTTCTTGACCCCCTGCACAACCTAGCAAGAGCTTCTGAAGCATCTTGAGTTGGCCTCATAGATCTCAGCTCTCAAGGCCAGAGTGATCTCTCTTTGGACTCTCCCTCCCTTCTGCCTTCCTTCACAGCTCCTGCTGTGAAGATAGTCTGCCTTTCCCATCACAGAGGAGCTCTCTGAAGCCAAAGACCATGTTTCAGGTATTTGGTGAAGAAGTAGAATCACAGGCTGCTCTGACTTCCCATGTCCTGGGGCTACTCTTGCCTTCTGAGATGGACAGCATCCTGCCTATGGGACACGTCTCTTTCGTTTAAAAAAAAAAAAAAAGTAGAATGATAGAATTACGCTTCTTTTTTTATTGAAGTATAGTTGATGTATCAATATGTTACAGGTGTACAATATAGTGATCCACAGAATTTCACTTCTTAATCAATCCTTGTTAATAACCACCACCAGAGTTTCCTATGAAAACGCAGTGGTTCTCTCTTAGTCCTCAGTCAACTTGGGAGTACGTTATCAAGGCTTTGACAGCATCTCATAGGAACCAGTGGCAAAGCAATAGGCCCCAAACCAAACACTTTCTGGAAGTAATTTGAAAACACAGTGGGGAACCCTGACTGCACTCCTGGTTCTGTCATTCCCCTGCTGTATGACTGCGAGCAACTCACCTCTGCTTCCTGGGCCTCAGTTTCCTGTTAAATGGGGACTCCCCTAAGATCTCTTCTCCTTTTCTATAAATATTGATTGAGGACCCATTGTGTGTCCATAATAGGGTGCCAGGCTTCACGGATCCAGCGACAAACCGGCCTGATGTAGGAGACTGCCAGATTCTCTAGGGCCAGAGCTTTGGACACTCACCAGCTGGCAAATCTCCCAGGTAACATTCTGTGATTGGCTAGACCCTAACCTCCCCCAAACCCTTCAGTCAGATTAGCATAATCCCAATTTATTTATTTGTTTGGCCTCACCATGCAGCTTGGAGATCTTTGTTCCCAGACCAGGAATTACTGCTTGCAGTGGAAGCGTGTAGTCCTAACTACTGGACCGCCAGGGAATTCCCCACACATTCCAACTTTAAAGACAGCTATACAGGTACAAGCACGACAGAGAATAGTATGGAGGTTCCTTAAAAAACTAAAAACAGAACTACCGTATGATCCAGCAATCCCACTTGTAGACATAAACTCGGAGAAAGTCATACTTCGAAAAGGTACCTGTATCCTTGTGTTCATTATAGCACTATTTACAACAGCCAGGACATGGAAGCAACCTAAATCTCCAAAACAGAGGAATGGATAAAGACATGGTTCATATATCGTTCATCCATTTAAAAAAAAGAAAAGAAAAGAACAAAATTAATGCCATTTGCAGCAACACCAATGGACCTAGATATTGTCATAGTGAAGTATGGCAGACGCAGAAAGACAAAGATCATACGATTCAGCTTAATGTGTAGATGCAGATGTATAGAACAGTCTTTTGGACTCTATGGGAGAGGGCAAGGGTGGGATGATATGGGAGAACGGCATTGAAACATGTAAATTATCATATGTGAAATGAATCGCCAGCCCAGGTTTGATGCATGATACAGGGTGCTCAGGGCTGGTGCACCGAGGTGACCCAGAGCGATGGAATCGGGAGGGAGATGGGAGGGGGGTTCTGGAAGGGGAACACATGTATACCCATGGCAGATTCATGTCAATGTATGGCAAAACCAACAGGATAATGTAAAGGAAAAAAATAATAAATAAATAAATAAATATTTTAAAAATTTAAAAAAATAAAAAATACATGTATACAAACGAACTTATTTACAAACCAAAAGTAGAGTCACAGATGTAGAGAACAAATTTATCATTACCAGGGGATGGGGGAGTGGGGAGGGATAACTTGGGAGATTGGAGTTGAGGTATACACACTACTGTATATAAAACTGATGACACTAGGATAGATAAACTAGATGACTACTGAGAATCTATTGCATAGAACAGGGAGCTCTACTCAGTACTCTGTAATGGCCTATATTCCAAAAGAACCTAAATAAAGGGCAGATATATCTATTTGTGTAATTGATTCACTTGGCTGTATAAGTAAAACTAACAACTTTGTAAACTATACTCCAATTAAAAAAAAATTTAAAGGTTACAAATATTAAAAAATAAAATAAAAAAGAAAAGACAAAGACACCCAAAGAACTCCGGGCAGTTCACATCTAGCTAGCCTGGCGTATTTGTAAAGCTCCTTCTCCCTTTCGGCCCTGGCTGAAGTGGCCTTGGTGGACCGAGGGGCCGGGGGTGGGCGAACTGGAACCCCAAGGAGGACCCGGCCCCGGAGAAGCGCGAGGACACGGCGGGAAGCGCCGCCCAGCCAGTGCCCCGAGCCTGGTGCCCCTGGGGCGGCCCCCAGGCCGGGACCGCGGGGGTACCGGGGCCCCTCCCGGATCACCTGCCCGCGACGGGGCGGGGCCGGGGCGGGATCCCGGGGCGGCCGGAGCCGGGTGGCTTCTGCGGCGCCGGCGGGAGCGGAGCGGGGCGGCGGCCGGTGCGCGGGGCTCCCCCGAACAGGTAGGAGGCGCGGGAAGGGGGGACCCCAAGTCGCCGGGGGCACGGGCGGTCCGGCTCGGGCGCGGCGGGTCACAGTCCACCTGCCAGCCGCGATCCTCGGAGGGGAGCCTGGAGAGGGAAGGTGAGGGGTCCCCAAGTCCCACCCACACGCCTTCGTTGGAGGAAGTGCCTGGGGGTCTGCGTCCGGAGGGCGGTGGGCTGTGGTCCGAGTGGAGAGGGAGGTCGGTTGTCTTTGTTGGGCTTTGGAAATGGGGAGGGGGCGCGCGTCGCAAGCTCGACCTTCGCGGGGAAGCCTGCATTTGGGGGGTGTTATTCCGAGCATCCGCAGGCGAGTCGTTTCCTTGTCCCACCTCCCTCACTACGCCTCCGGCGGAGGGACCGAGACTCCCAGGAACAAGAGACCCGGCCAGCCAGGAGGTAGAAGAGATTTTAAACCACTCTAGACCTCTGTTGGCTTCATCTGTGAAATGGGCGTCTGGAAGGGTCGGCCCTGTGCGGAGGCCCCTCTTGGAGGAGGGTCTGCAGTGAAAGCCCACAGCTAGGAGGAAGAACCCAGGGTTCTAGTTCAGATCGGCCAACTCAGCAGCTCCGGAGAAAGGAGGCGGGGACACTTCTGCGGTCTGGGTACCTGTCAGGAGGAAGACATGGGGGTGTCGTATACTAGACTGGCTTCGAAGGATCTAGGAATCCCTCTCGTCTGGGAGGAGGGTCGGGAAGATTCCTTGGAGGAAGTGGGATTGGGGGGCGCTAGTGGTGAAGGATCCGCCTGCCAGTGCAGGAGTTGCTGGAGACATAGGTTCAGTCGCTGGGCGGGGAAGATCCCCTGGAGAAGACTCCCTGGGAAATGCCAAAGACAGAGGAGCCTGGCAGGCTACAGTCCATGGGGTCACAAAGCGTCAGACACGACTGAATGACCGAACAACTGCGAAGAAAGGAAGCATAATGCTAAGGAGCTGCTGCTTTGGAATCAATCAGCCTGGGTGTTGGAATCCCTGCTTTGCCCCTTAGGCAGCCCATCACTTAGTCTTGGGCGAGACTTTGCTCTTCTCTATGGTTTGCTTTACTCCGTAAACAAGGCGATTTCTTTGACAGATTGTCAGATAGTCCATATAAAGTGCTTAGAACAAGGTCTGTATGTTATAGGCACTCAATAAAAACGAGCTATTAATTTCCACCAGACTGTAGCTCCTTGGGGATAGGGGCCATGTCTCTTTGGTTCACCATTATATGGTACCCACGGACCAAGGAGCCTGGTGGGCTCCAGTCCCTGGGGTCACAAAAGAGCCGGACACGACTCAGAGACTAAACAAAAACAGTAGGTCTCACTGCACATTTGTTGAATGAATGAACAGTGAGTGAATATGTAGTACAACAGTTGGTGTGTGGCAAGTGGTCAATAAATAGCGACTTTAGAGATGGCCAGACTTCCCTGGGGGCTTAGATGGTAAAGCATCTGCCTACAATGCAGGAAACCCAGGTTAAATCCCTGGGTTGGGAGGATCTCCTGGAGAAGGAAATGGCATCCCATTCAAATATTCTTGCCTGGAAAATCCCATAGACAGAGGAGCCTGGTAGGCTACAGTCCATGGGGTCGCAAAGAGTCAGACACGACTGAGCAACTTCACTTTCACTTTCTCTCAGACCCTAACAGATGGGTATGGATAGGAGACGGTGGTCTAGGTGGATGGAGCAGTGTAACAGATTAAGATAAGCCCAAAGCAATAGATTTGGGGTACCCCTTCTTGAGGGGGGCAAGGGAGTAACATGATAAGCTCAGCCAGAGCGCGGAGTAAGGGAAGGCACACGGAATGCTGGAGTCCTGACCCAGCGGCCACATGGAAGTAGATGGCGCAGCTGGAACTCTAGGTGGGTCAGATACCTTTCTCACATCCTCTAAGTGTCCATCCCCAAGTTACAGGGGCCAGGGGTGCCAAGAGACAGCAAAGGACTGCGGGTACCTGATGAGAATGGAAGATGAAACAGGAAGGGGGCTCCCCCGGCCCCTTCATGGGAGTGGGACCTTCCTCACCTCGCCCTGGAGTCTCCTGGCTGGTGGTGAGGTAGCTGAAGGGGGCAGTGTGGGGCCAGGTGGGCCAACTCCTGGTTGTGTGTGCTGAGCCAGGCTCATGGGGAGCTGGGCTAGGGGGATCGTGCTGGGTCTCTGGGGAAGTCTGATCCAGTGGAATCAAAGCTCTCCTCGCAGCCAGTTCCCATGTCCTTCATCACCCCTTGTGGACCGTGGCCGCTGCTGCCTCAGGCCGGGAGGGAGCTGTGTCCTCGGGGTGGAACCACCCTTGGCCAAGTGAGGAGCCTGCAGCCTGTCTGACGTCCTGGCAGGCAGCCTGTTGAGGGTTCCATCTCCCTGCGGTGACTAGCAAAGCAGAGATCTGAAGTGGAAGTCAGAGATTTGGGCAAACACATCAAGAGGAGATGGGAAGCACTGTATCTCTCTAAAGAGCCAAGTTCAAGGCGTTTCCTCTTAGCGCTTTCCATAATTGCTTATAATCATTTGATATCTGTGTTTTCCACTGACTGTAAACTCAGGGAGTAAGCCTGCCTCCTTTCTCACCATATCCCCACCTACAACAGTGCCCTGCACATAGCAGGCATTCAGTGAATGTCTATGGAATATATGATCCCAGGCTGAGGACTGCGGCTCTTGGCTTTGAGAGGAGAGCTTTGATGCTCCAGGGAGAGCATCTCTTTAAAGAAGGGATGTAGACACCCCAAGTTCTCCCCTCCTACTCACCCCCCACCACCACCCTTGTCTCCCATCCAATCCCCACCCCCTAGCTTGAAAGGCATGTCCCCCATCACATGTTCTGAGCCTCTGGCCCTCTCTCCTGCCACCATCAGGGTCTTTTCTCAAGAAAGAATCCCCTACTGGTAGAATTTACACCTCAGGGACAGGCCCGGACACTGTGCTGCTTCTCCCAGCCTGTGTCAGCCCCCTAAGACCCCCTAGGCTCTGAGATGAGGAAAGCAACATCCAGTCTGATCCCTATCCTGTAGGATCACAGGGTATAGGACCTACAGTTCAGTTCAGTTCAGTTGCTCAGTCGTGTCTGACTCTTTGTGACCCCATGGACTGAAGTATGCCAGGCCTCCCTGTCCATCACCAACTCCCAGAGTTTACTCAAACTCATGTCCATTGAGTCAGTGATGCCATCCCCTTCTCCCCCCACATTCCATCTTTCTAAGCATCAGGGCCTTTTCAAATGAGTCAGCTCTTCACATCAGGTGGCCGAAGTATTTGAGTTTCAGCTTCAGCATCAGTAATTCTGAGGAATATTCAGGACTGATTTCCTTTAGGATGGACTGGTTGGATCTCCGTGCAGTCCAAGGGACTCTCAAGAGTCTTCTCCAGCACCACAGTTCAAAAGCACCAATTCTTTGGCGCTCAGCTTTCTTTATAGTCCAGCTCTCACATCCATACATGACTACTGGAAAAACCATAGCCTTGACTAGATGGACCTTTGTTGGCAAAGTAATGTCTCTGCTTTTTAATATGCTGTCTAGGTTGGTCATAACTTTTTTTCCAAAGAACAAGCGTCTTTTTAGTTTCATGGCTGCAGTCGCAATCTGCAGTGATTTTGGAGCCCAAAAAGATAAAGTCTGTCACTGTTTTCACTGTTTTCCCATCTATTTGCGATGAAGTGATGGGACCAGATGCCATGATCTTAGTTTTCTGAATGTTGAGATTTAGGCCAACTTTTTCACTCTCCTCTTTCACTTTCATCAAGAGGCTCTTTAGTTCCTCTTCACTTTCTGCCATAAGGGTGGTGTCATCTGCATGTCTGAGGTTACTGATATTTCTCCCAGCAGTCTTGATTCCAGCTTGTGCTTCATCCAGCCCAGCGTTTCTCATGATGTACTCTACATAGAAGTTAAATAAGCAGGGTGACAATATACAGGCTTGACGTACTCCTTTTCCTCTTTGGAACCAGTCTATGTTCCATGTCCAGTTCTAACTGTTGCTTCTTGACCTGAATACAGATTTCTCAGGAGGCAGGTCAGGTGGTCTGGTATTCCCATCTATTGAAGAATTTTCTGCAGTTTGTTGTGATCCACACAGTCAAAGGCTTTGGCATAGTCAATAAAGCAGAAGTAGATGCTACAGGAACCCTTAAAGGTAATAGAGGGCTCCTTCAGGTGAGGAAACTGGAGTCCAGAAGGGATGAGATACACCCAGTGAAGAACTGTTAGGGGAGACCTCAAGTCTCATTATCCAAGTACTCTGTCACTACAGTGGGCTGGGAGATTCTCCGGGAATATGAATACTACAACACTTCCCTTTACTTTCCAGTCTTCCAATAAAATAGAAGGTTGAAAAAGGAAAGGTAAAGTGGATTTTAAGTTGCCCAGTAAACCCTTTTAATTAAAAAGAAGAAAAAAGCCCTCATATATGTTGAAAATAAAGACCCCAAATTATATGTGTTCACTTTACTTTTTAAAAGATGTATCTTTGATATTGGAGAAAAATAATCCAAAGCAGGAACCTCTCTAACCTGGGCCAGGTGTTGCTGGCCAGCAGTGCCCGTGCTGGTGTGGACCCTGCAGGCTGCCATGCCAGGGCCCCTGCAGGCAGCCCAGAGTCAGCGGTGGGTTTGTTTCTCTTGGACCACCTCCAAGCACCGAGCACACTGCCCTATCGGTTTCTCCATCCATCCGGCCTCCTGATGCAGTCATTGGCGTCTGGATTTCTGACATCCCACTCTTTGCTTCGCGATCTGGCAGGGTGGATCCCACTTTGTCTTCTTTCAAAGGAGTTCCTCAAGAGGACAATAGGTCCTCTGTGGGCAGGAGGAGGCTGGAAGGGAGAAAGGGGACCAAGCCAAGGCCAGAGCCTGCCGGTCAGGAAGTCCCCGTGGACTCCTCAGCAGGGCTGGGTGTCAGAACAGTTGAGGGGCAGGGCCAGAGCGTGGCAGCTGGGCTGGAACCTCTCCTGTGGTTTGAAGCTCCCGCGGGTGGTGGCTGCAGTTTGGCCTAAGGAAGGAAAAAGGGGTGTGCCAGTCTCTAAAGACAGGAGAGGCCTGTTCTTCAGCCAGCTTCCAGGCCTGTGGTGAGGGGCCTCCTGCCTGGGCCAGACACTCCTGAGCAGTGGGGGCCCCCGGCAGGGCTGCCGGGTCCTATGGTACCCAGTGGGCGGCTTGAGGAGGTGGAGGGGGCAGTGTTGGAAGCTCTTGGCACATCAAGGGTCCGTGCAGACCCTGGACAGCCAGGGCAGCCTCAGCCAGCAGGGAGGATGGGGCGCAGAGCCGGCAGGGAGGCCTCGGTTTTCGAGCTGTGGGACATTGTTCAAGCCACATCACCTCCCTGAGCCTCGGCTTTCCAATTTATTAAAGGGGGTGCTATCCAAGGCCCTCACTTATAAAGATGAGTTTCCTTTCCCCTTCAGAGAAGCTCGTGTCTTAGGACCTATTGAGTCAGCTGTGTGGACCAACAAGCATCAGGGTGTTTCAGTTCTTCTACGGTTCACTCATCATTCATTCATTCACTCAGTCACTCACTCATTCTCCAAGACTGACACCTGTCTCTGGCCTGTGCTGAAAGTTCAGAGGCACCTCTTTTTCCTGCTCTGTGTCTGGTTTCTTGCAGAGCCCCCAGCACATGGGGCCTGGCCTTCTGCAACTTCCATCTGTTCCTCTACCGGGGACCATCTCTTTCAGTCTGCTGTGCAATAAAAAGCGATAGTGTGGGACTTCCTGGTGGTCTGGTGGTTAAGTCACTGTGCTTCCAATGCAGGGGGCATGAGTTTGATCCTTCGTTGGGGAACTAAGATCCCACATGCTGCACCACATGGCCGAAAGTTAAATAAAAATAAATGAATAAAAAATTAAAAATGCAGCTGTGTAACTTGTTGCCCCAGCTGCCATCCCTGGTCCCCTAACTCTCCTTCAGATATCCCTAAGGTTTTAGCCTTCAGGTCTCAGAGGGAAATGGTTGACAGTTGATGCCTGTTTGCTGAGGCCCACTCAGCACTCACTCAATGCTCCGCATGCCTCAGTCCCTCCCCACCCACGGCAGCCCAGGAAGTGAGTGTTCCTTCGCTCCCTGCTGAGGTTCCCAGAGGGCTGGTGGTCACAGAGCTAACCAGGGACACCATTTTGCCTTCATGGGCCCCTTCCTCCATACAAAATATTAAGTTATATTAATAACTGTATTGGTACATTAAAACGTTTTCTTCATCCTAAAAGTTCCTGTTTTCTTCTGATTTTGAAAGAAATAAGAAACACTTTTTGTGAGCCCCCAAAAGTCTTGTGAGCCCTGGGCACTTGGTCTCCTGGGTCCTGGAGAGACGCAGGTCCTGAGGCTAGGCAGAATTGAGGCTGAGATTCCAGAAAGACCTAACCTCCTCCCTGTACTCCCCTTCAGCAATCAAGAAAAAAAAAGAACAGGCAAGAAACTGCAGAAAAGGGACTAGTTATCCAAACCCCTAATGCCTGAGGTGGTATTAGTAGTTCTTTCTGGAAAATGTCACTTGGTTTGTTTCCTCACCCACCCACCCTCTCCTATCCCCTTCCTCACTATATCTTAACCGAAACTTTTCTAAGAGCTAAGTCCACTCTGTCCTCTTTTGTGGAAACTATAGATGTCCTGCATTGGTCTTCTCTCTAGTCTCAGACCTTAACAGTAGCTGATTTGCCCAGAGGACAAAAGAGGATTTATTTATTGTCCAGAAGAAGCCCCATGTTCCTCCCTAATCCCCAGAAATGATGTCACTGGTCATAGTAATAATAACAACAGCAATTCATAATTTTGAGAGCGCTCGGTGTGCTGGGCATTTGCTAATCATTTGTAATCACTTGGCATGAGCTGTCTCCTGAAAACCTAACTGTATGGGAAAGTGGGGGAAAAATGACATATCTTGTCAGTTCTCCAGAAGGAAAGGTGGCAGAATGTAAATCTAGAATCAAGGTTGACAAATTTAGTTATCTCTAAGCATGAGGTATGTCGATTAAAGAAAAGCAAGAAGATATTTTTACCATCTCCATTTTGCAGATGAAGAAACCAAAGCTTAGAAAGACTAAGTGAAATGCTCGAAAGGCAGGGCTGGGATGAGGACCTTAGTAGGGAACCAGGCTGAGTCTGATAGTCTGTAGTCAGAGCATGAAGCCGTGACGGCAGGGACCATATCCCACGGTCTCCCCCATCATCTAGCACGGTGCCTTGGTACACACACTTTCAGTGTGGAATGAGTGACTGGCCTCTGCACTGTTCTCTAAGGACACTTACCCGCTTTGGGTCCCTGCTCCTTGTCTTGGGACAATCACTGCCTCCTGTCCCTGTAGTGCAGAAGTTGGCAGCTGCAGCCCTGGGGGAGTCTATTGTTTTAGTCGCTAAGACATGTCTGACTATTCTGTGACCCCATGGACTGCAACCCACAAGGCTCCTCTCTTCATGGCGTTTCCCAGGCAAGAATGCTAGAGTGGGTTACTATTTCCCTCTCCAGGGGATCTACCTGACCCAGGGATCGAATCTGGGTCTCCTGCATTGGCAGGCAAGTTCTTTACCACTGAGTCACCATGGAAGTCCTTGGAGCAGCTCAAAGTCCTGCTGAGATGAGGAATCAATCAAAACAGGTATTCACGTGCCCACTGATGCCCTTCCAACCCCGTCCCCCACTCCAGTCTGTAGAATCCCACTGAAGGAGTCGACCTCCTGCCCAGGCTGCTGCTCCCTGGAACTCAGAGATGAAGCCTGGCAGACACACAGGCAGAGTGCCAACCAGAAGAGAGTGACTGAGGGAGTCTGTGTCTCTCTGCCCCCAGGCTCATTTTTTCTTTTCCTAGTGCCTCTGGCTCTTCTGCAGGGCACATTACCAGGCTGAGAGCAAGTACCTCCAGGGGAATTTGAATTCACTCACCCAAATAATTAGATGCCTTAGAAGTACAACTATTATAAAAAAAAAAAACATTAAATCAAGTAGCATATGTCATCTGAAGCAGAATGGTTGAAGTAGATGGACCAAGATTTGGAAGTAAAGCATAATAATTTTATTAATACTTAAAAAGATAAGTATTTATCTTTGTGAAATAATGCAAGAACAAGAAGTCACAGGAGACAACCAAAGCAAAAGGTTAGCTATGAAACTGATCGCTGTTGCTGGTTAGTTGCTAAGTGGTGTCCTACTCTTTCGCTGCCCCAGGGACTGCAGCCCACCAGGGTCCTCTGTCCATGGGATTTTCTCGGCAAGAAGACTGGAATGGGCTGCCATTTCCTCCTCCTGACCCAGCGATCAAACAGTGATGCCTGCTTGGCAGGAGGATTCTTTACCCCTGAACCACCAGGGAAGCCCATGAAAGATACACTATTTAAAATAAAGGATGCAACCTGACAGAAGTCCTTGCCTCCCCTCTACTTAGCCTCAGGTCAGAGGCGCCACAGAGGAAGGCGCTCTGTTCTCATGTTCCGTAAACAGAACAGAGCTCTGCAATCCAACTGGACCCTGTGCCCCAGCGACGAGAGAGGCATTGCCATCTCTCAGCCTGTTCCTTTCTCCACTTCTTTATTCAGAAATGCTTCACATTGCCTCATTATACGTTTTGGGCCAATATGGCTGTCAAATCAGCTCTGAATCAGGCTCTTGTGCAAAAGAAAATAAAACAAATTTGTAGTGAAAAAAAAATAAAGGACACAATAGATGGTATAAATATCAGATTGTATACAACTAAATTAACATTTCCCAGGTGGCGCTAGTGGTATAGAGCCTGCCTGCCGATGCAGGAGACATAAGAGACGTATGTGGGTTAGATCCCTGGGTCAGAGAATCCCATGGACAGAGAATCCAGGCCAGGCTATGGTCTATTGGGTCAGAAAGAGTCAGACACAACTGAAGCGACTTAGCACGCATGCATGCAGTAAAGAGGAAAATCAGACTGAGAACTGTCCCAGAAGGAAGCAGAAAAAAATAAAGAGATAACAAATGAAAAAGGAAATCTAAGAGAGACGGAGAGTAAAAGTAGGTGTCCTGAAAGGAGAGAAGACAAAAAAATGGAGAATAAAGAAGAACTGAAGAAATAACGGAGATTAAATGTTCCAGGATTAAAGGAAAATGAGTGAAATCAGACTGAAAGGACTCATGGAGTCACCAACAGCATAAAAATCTACACAAAATATCATGATAAAATTGAAAATCTGAAAGACAAAGAGGAAGGGCAGAGAGAAATAGCCTCCCTTACCAAGCGCCAAGATTTAGACTGATGTTATACATCTCCATAACAACACTTGATCAAGGAAGTCAAAGAATAATGTTATTATAAGAATTGAGAGAAGAGAATGCTTTCAATCCAGAATTTTAAAGGCAGCCAAATCGTCATTCAAACATGAGATCATACTAAAAATATTCTTAGACAAATAAAGAATTCTACCTTAGAAGGTGGAATACACAAAGACCCACAATGAAAAGACTCTGAAGGAAATACTTAAATAATAAAAGAAACAAACCCAGAAGCTGCTGCAGGAGCTGTCGAAAGTCAGGGTGCTTTAAGTTTGGGGTCAATGCAAGAAGCAGAAATAGAACTCAGAATTTTTGGTAGGAAGGGATTTTATGCACCCTTTTCTTTTAAAATATTGGAAAGGCTGGAGGCTTCCCAAACACTGCAGACTGGAGAGCTCTGGCACCTGCCATAGTCAGGAGGTGAAGGGATCACGAAGCTTCGCAGAACCACTGAATTTAAGGCTATACAACCACAGTCATGTGATCCAGGGATCCAGACGCTGGTCTGCTGTAACTGCCTGGATTCTGAATCGCAGAGTCTGGCTCCAACACTCACTCCTTTCTTTTAAAAGAGGACCTGCCTTGGGCCCAGACACTTTGGGAGGTAACACTGTCCAGCTAGAATGACATTGATCTGTTTCATCTAATCTATTTTGCTGCTTTCTATTGATGGCAAGTTTTCCATTTTATTTTTTAATGTTTTAAAAGGCAAGTCCGTCCAGGGATCTCAAGCCATCATGATTGGTGCCAACAATTATTATAAGTAGTCAGAGGTGGAAGCGGTGTTCTGGACAGGAGGAGACAGCTGGCTGTCATGACAGAGGGAGGTGTAGATTGGGGTAGCGTTGGGAAGAGGGCACTGGGAAAAGGCCAGCCTGCTGACTATCTGGCCCTGTGTAAGCAACTGCTCCAAGACTTAGTGGCGTGATGGCTCTATAGGTTGAGTGGACTCGATGGAGAGGTCCTCACTTGGGTCTGACACGTGGTTTCCACCTGACGTTCACATCTCAAGGCTCAGCTGCCCTGGGTGTCTGTGGTGGCTCACTCACATGGCGGCTTAGCAACACGTGGCTGTCCATTGGGAGCACAGCTGGGGCTGTCAGCTAGCTCATCTGCCCGTGACCTCTGCACGCACTGGGGGCTTCTCGGAGCATATCAGCTGGATTCCCAGAAAGAGTGAGCATTCTGAGAGGCAGGAAGCAGAAGCTCCCTGAAGGGCTTGACCCCAACAGCCAGCAGCACTTCTGTATCCTAGCGGTCGCAGCAGTCACGGGGCCCACCTAGATTCAAGGGAGTGGAGAAACAGACTCCATTTCTTCAGTGGGGTTATACTGTGCAGCTGCTAATAGCTTCCCAGTGTGGGAGGCACAGGTGAGGCATGGGTGAGTTTAAGGAGACAGGAAGGCACTCATTCCCTGCCTGGGGGTTGGGAAGAAAGGGAGGAGACAGGTGCTGGTGGATAAAACTGGAAAAGGTTCATGGAAGACTTTGGTTGAGAAGACAAAGAATGATGGCTTTATTCTGTGATCAGCCAGAAGTAGATGGATGGTATTGGAATGAAAGACAGGTACCATGCAGAAGGCCAAGGTCTCAGCAATTTTTTCTCCAACAAGGGATTCCTAGGGGAGGCAGCTGGTAGCTTCTGTTCCTTTATAGTAGAATATCCCAGCAGCATAAAGGAGTGGAACACACACACACACACACACTCACTGCCCTCAGTCCACTAAGCACTTGTTAGACAGTTATTGTATGGCAAGCGTATGGCCAGACCAGGCACTGTGGAAATAAGTCTATGATTCATAAACCACTGGGCTAGCCTGAAAATTCTGGTATTTCTACATTCATTCTATAGCTTCTAGTTCTCCGCTTGGACTCCTCATGGACCCAAAATCCTTTGCTAGGACAATGAAAAGGCAAAAAGATAGGACACTGAAAGATGAACTCTCCAGGTCGGTAGGTGTCCAATATGCTACTGGAGATCAGTGGAGAAATAACTCCAGAAAGAATGAAGAGACAGAGCCAAAGGAAAAACAACACCAAGTTGTGGATGTAACTGGTGATGGAAGCAAGGTCCGATGCTGTAAAGAGCAATATTGTGAAGGAACCTGGAATGTTAGGTCCATGAATCAAGGCAAATTGGAAGTGGTCAAACAGGAGATGGCAAGAGTGAACATCGACATTTTAGGAATCAGTGAACTAAGATGGACTGGAATGGGTGAATTTAACTCAGATGACCATTATATCTACTATTGTGAGCAAGAATTCCTTAGAAGAAATGGAGTAGCCCTCAACAAAAGAGTCCCAAATGCAGTACTTGGATGCAATCTCAAAAATGACAGAATGATCTCTGTTTGTTTCAATATTACAGTAATCCAAGTCTATAGCCCAACCAGTAATGCTGAAGAAGCTGAAGTTGAACCGTTCTATGAAGACCTACAAGACTTTCTAGAACTAGCACCCAAAAAAGATGTCTTTTTCATTATAGGGGACTGGAATGCAAAAGCAGGAAGTAAAGAGATACCTGGAGTAACAGGCAAAGTTGGCTTTGGAGTACAAAACAAAGTGTGTCAAAGGCTAACAGAGTTTTGCCAAGAGAACACAATGGTCATAGCAAACAACCCTCTTCCAACAACACAAGAGAAGACTCTACACATGAACATCATCAGATGGTTGATACTGATTTCGGACTGACTATATTCTTTGCAACCAAAAACGAAGAAGCTCTATACAGTCAGCAAAAACAAGACCGGAGCTGACTGTGGCTCAGATCATGAACTCCTTATTGCCAAATTCAGACTTAAATTGAAGAAAGCAGGGAAAACCACTAGACCATTCAGGTATGACCTAAATCAAATCCCTTACGATTATACAGTGTAAATGAGAAATAGATTCAAGGGATTAGATCTGACAGATAGCATGCCTAAAGAACTATGGACAGAGTTTTGTGACATTGTACAGGAGGCAGGGATCAAGACCATCCTCAAGAAAAAGAAATGTAAAAAGGCAAAGTGGTTGTCTGAGGAGGCCTTAGAAATAGCTGAGAAAAGAAGAGAAGCTAAAGGTAAAGGAGAAAAGGAAAGATATACTCATTTGAATGCAGAGTTCCAGAGAATAGCAAGGAGAGATAAGAAAGCCTTCCTCAGTGATCAACACAAGGAAATAGAGGAAAACGTTAGAATGGGAAAGACTAGAGATCTCTTCAAGAAAATTAGAGATATCAAGGGAACATTTCATGCAAAGATGAGCACAGTAAAAGACAAAAATGGTATGGCCCTAACAGAAGCAGGAGATATCAAGCAGAGGTGGCAAGAATACACAGAAGAACTATATAAAATGATCTTACTGATCCAGATAATCACGATGGTGTGATCACTCATCTAGAGCCAGACATCCTGGAATGCAAAGTCAAGTGGACTTTAGGAACCATCACTAAGAATAAAGCTAGTGGAGGTGATGGAATTCCTGCTGAGCTACTTCAAATCCTAAAAAATTATGCTGTACAAGTGCTGCACTCAATATGCCAGCCAATCTGGAAAATTCAGCAGTGGCCACAGCCTAGAAAAGGTCAGTTTTCATTCCAATCCCAAAGATAGGCAATGCCAAATAATGCTCAAACTACCACACAATTGCACTCATCTTACACGGTAGCAAAATAATGCTCAAAATTCTCCAGGCCAGGCTTCAACAGTACATGAATTGTGAACTTCCAGATGTTCAAGCTGGTTTTAGAAAAGGCAGAGGAACCAGAGATCAAATTGCCAACATCTGTTGGATGACCAAAAAAGCAAGAGAATTCCAGAAAAACATCTACTTCTGCTTTATTGACTATGCCAAAGCCTTTGACTTGACTGTGGATCACAACAAACTGTGGAGAATTCTTCAAGAGATGGGCATACCAGACCACCTGACCTGTTTCCTGAGAAATCTGTATGGAGGTCAAGAAGCAACAGTTAGAACTGGACATGGAACAACAGACTTGTTCCAAATCAGGAAAGGAGTATGTCAAGGCTATATATCATCAGCCTGCTTATTTAACTTATATGCAGAGTACATCATGAGAAATGCTGTGCTGGATGAAGCACAAGCTGGAATCAAGATTAAATATAAATAACCTCAGATATGCAGATGACACCACCCTTATGGTAGAAAGCAAAGAAGAACTAAAGAGGCTCTTGATGAAAGTGAAAAAGGAGAGTGAAAAAGTTGGCCTAAATCCCAACATTCAGAAAACTAAGATCATGGCAAATAGATGGGGAAACAGTAAGGAACTTTATTTTGGGGGGCTCCAAAATCACTGCAGATGGTGACTGCAGCCATGAAATGAAACGATGCTTTCTCCTTGGCAGAAAAGTTATGACCAACCTAGACAGTATATTAAAAAGCAGAGACATTACTTTGCCAACAAAGGTCCGTCTAGTTTAAAGCTATGGTTTTTCCAGTAGTCATGTATAGATGTGAGAACTGGACTGTAAAGAAAGCTGAGCACCGAAGAATTGATGCTTTTGAACTGTGGTGTTGGAGAAGACTCTTGAGAGTCCCTTGGACGGCAAGGAGATCCAGCCAGGCCATCCTAAAGGAAATCAGTCCTGAATATTCATTGGAAGGACTGATGCTGAAGCTGAAACCCCAAAATTTGGCCTCCTGACGTGAAGAACGGACTCATTTGAAAAGACTCTGATGCTGAGAAAGATTGAAAGCGGGAGGATAATGGGACAACAGAGGATGAGATGGTTGGATGGCATCACCAATTCAACAGAAATGAGTTTGAGTAAACTCCGGGAGTTGGTGATGGACAGGGAAGCATGCCTGGCATGCTGCAATCCACGGGGTCGAAAAGAGTTGGACACGACTGAGCAACTGAACTGAACTGAGGACAAGTGTCCTGAATTTTGACTAAAAAATTGCAAGTGCAAGTCCAATTATTTAGCCTTATTATATAAATAAATCAGGCATTTGTGAGGGTTTTGCATGCATCAGGCATTTAGCAATGCTTTTCAAGCCTCTACGAGAGTAACTGATGCTTGTTGTTGCTGTTCAGTTACTAAGTCGTGTCTGACTCTTTGTGACCCCATGGACTGCAGCATGCCAGTCTCCTCTGTCCTTCACTGTCTCCTGGAGTTTGCTCAAATTCATGTCCATTGAGTTGGTGATGTTATCTAAACATCTCATCCTCTGCCGCCCCATTCTCCTTTTGCCTTCAGTTTTTCCCAGCGTCAGGGTCTTTTCCAACGCACTGGCCTTCACATCAGGTGGCCAAAGTATTGGAGCTTCAGCCTGAGGCATAGTGGGCATTAATAAATATAGTTTCCTTCTCCAGGATCTGTCCACAGCTTCCCCATGGATCTCAAGTAGGTCGATCTTTTCTGAGAATTCCCAGCACGTCATAGGTACTTTGCTTATAGCACTTATCACATGAAAGTGTTATAATTAGCAAACAGGTCTGTCTTCCCTTCTATTTTAGGAGCTCCTTGGGAAATGAATTCATGCACACATAGAAGCTGCATGGAAGAGATGAGTCCGCTTATTATTAGCAATGATTATCTTATTTGATTATTGCAACCAGGGAAAAGACATGAATCACCACGTCTAGTTTACAGATGAGGAAACAAGCTCAGAGAGGTTAAGTCACAAGCCTAAAAACACTCAAGTCAGAATTCAAGTCCATTGTTGTTCAGTTATCAAGTCGTGTCTGACTCTGCAACCCCATGGACTGCAGCGTGCCAAGCTTCCCTGTCCCTCGCCTTCTTCCGGAGTTTGCCCAGGGTCGTGTCCATTGCATCAGTGACGCCATCCGACCATCTCATCTTCTGTCTCCCTCTTCTCCTTCAAGCCCGTGTCTAACTCTAAATCCTCACCTGTGCCTTCACCACACCACCATGTCACAGGAAGGGGAGGACTTTCCAGGAGAGGAGCAAACCCCTCCTGGGGTTGTGGGGGACTCAGTAGTCGCAGAGAACCAAGGTTAGGGGTGTGTGGGTGCCAAGAGGGAATGGGGGAGGGGACAGGAGAGAGATGGGAAGGGCTTCGAATGCCAGGCCTGGCCGCAGGGAGCAGGCCGGGAACACCTGCCGGAGGGTTCCAGCATTCCCCAGATCACACCGTGACCTCTCCTCCCAGCTCACTGGTTGCCTCATGCCCACGTCCTTCCAGTCAGGACTGGGCCTGGAACACGGGTCTCCTGACTCGCAGCCCTGAACTCACCTCCCCCAGCTTCCTCCTCACGGCCTCCCTTTCAGGCTGCGGTGTTTGCTCAGAGCCCAAGCCCTGGGGCAGAGAGCAGAGAAATATTTATTTATGTCACTGCCAGCCCTGCCTCCTTGAGGCCCCCAAGGCCTCCCTCACAGAGAAGTTCAGTTATATAACCCTGAGTTGACACAGCAGGAAGGAGAAGGACATAAATTATAATTACTCACTTTTCCGCAGTCTCGGACGCGCTTTGGATAGCTTGACACTTTGGATACCTCTCTTCTTCCTCATCGTACTGACCTGGGGCCTCCAGGGGGAACTTGGTGGTTCTCAGTCAGCCAATTTTAGCCTCAATTTGGGTGAGCCTGGGGCTTTGAGGAGACCTTCATAGGGGCTGGGGAAGGGAGAGAAATGAGATCTCAAAGGGCTGCTTTATTCCAAGCACTCTGCCAGGGGCTTTATATTCATAACCTCATTTTTGCCTCATGAAGAAGGTCCTGTTTATTACCTCCATTTTGCGGGAAAGGGATGGAGGCATAGAGAGGTTAAGTAACTTCCCAAAGGGCACTCAGCAGAGCCAAGTCAGGAACTCTGAGGCTCCTAGTTTTCAAACAACTCACATGGAATCTGTGACATAGGGATTCCAGAGAGAGCAAAATGTGCTAGCATCTGCCTGTGCAGGAAATTCTTCCATAGCTTAATCCCCAAACATCCCTCACACTCAATCTCCACTCTGACCTTCCCTGGACACTCAGCTCCGCTTTGCTGGGACCCTCACAGCCCCACCCCACTTGGAGCCCCACCCCCGTCCCCAGCCTTACACTTCCCTTTCTAAAGTGTTCATCCTCACCCCCATCTCCCAGTCTTCATACCCACTGTCCTTCCCAGCTACAATGTCCCTCCTCCTTTTTCCACCTGACAAAATCCTAGCAAAATAATAATAATGCACCTTCATAGAGCAGAAGGTGTGGAGTGGAGTGGTTAAAAGAATGAACTCTGAAAAGAGTTAAAATAATGAAACTCCAGCTAGTTTCATCACTTTTGCTGGCTGTGTGACCTCAGACAAGTTAGTTAGCCTTTCTGGACTACAGTTTCTTCACTTGTAAGATGAAGATAGTGATACCCAGCTGACCTGGAAGAAGGACAAAAAGTGGGATGAAATGAAGTAAAAATAACATGATTCAAGTAAAAGCTTCTTTGTAAATTTCTTAGAAAAGCTCTTGGCACAGAGTAAGTGATCAAATGTTCATTCTATGGTCAAGCCTTTGAAGTGTAGAGCAGACTCTGAAGTCGGGGTTGCCTGAGTTCACATCCCACCTCGGTTGGTGATTTAGACCAGTTAGTTAATCTCTCTGGGCTGTGGTTTCCTCTGTAAAAAAAACTTCAACAGCAATGTGCTTTCCACTTAGGGTGGATGAGACAGTCAAATAAAGTACTCAGATGATTTGGCAGTTGGTGACAGGTGAATACGGGGGTTCACATACAGATCTCAAAGCCCTGATTTAATTAAACCCTTGTGTAATGTTAATTAAACCCTTGTTTAGCTTCCCTGTTGGCTCAGATGGTAAAGAATCTGCCTGCCATGCAGGAGACCCGGTTTTGATCCCTAGGTTGGGAAGGTCCACTGGAGAATGGAATGGCAACCCACTCCAGTATCATTGCTTGGAGAACGGCATGGACAAAGCAGTCCATGGGGTCGCAGAGTCAGACACGACTGAGTGACTAATACTGGTCACATAGTGACCACATGGCGACGCTCAAATTTTCCCTCTGTGCCGCGTACCCTTTTCTCTTGCCCCCTGCCCAGCGCCCTCTCCCACAGTGAGCTCCGTGGCATTCGTGGCCTGTTTGGGTCTTAGTGTCACGTCACTGGTGGCCACTTGTGGTGGGAAGACTCAAGCCCTATGACCTGCGCTTGGTCCTTGCTCGATGCTTTGGTTCAGCCAGCAGTTATTAAACCCCCAGTGCTGTGAGGGTGCACAGCACGGGAATTTGAAGCGATGTTTGGGTTAAAGTATCAGAAGTGCCAGGAGGTGAGGAAAGAGTGCTTTGGCATATGCAAAGGTCCTGTGGCCACAATGGGACAGAATGACAGAGCAGAACTCAGACAGGGAGGAGACTGGAGGGGTCTGCAGAATCCAGATCCTGTACAGATGACCTGGGGTCTGTAAAATTCTAGTATGAAGTAGACTTGGGGTTTTTAAAGATCGCTGCAGCTGCCGTGGAGGACTTGCAGGGACCCAGAGCAGGGGCAGTCCTGGTCTGTTGGGCAGCGATGGCAGCATCCAGGTGAGAGAAGACAGAAGCCTGGACCCTAGCAGGGATAGGGATGCTGGAGGAGATTAGTAAGGAGATGTGTAGGACATGAAAGTAAATCTGAGAGGGCTTGGTGATGGAGATGGCAGACTGGTGACAGGTAATGACTTTAGTGGGTTTCTGGCCTCAGAGGCTACGTGGATGACAGTAACATTTCCTGCCATGGGGAACTCTGGAAGAGACCAGATTCTGTGAAGTGCTGGGGCATGACAAAGCCCAAAACACTGCCTGGGCCCTCAAGAGGGGGAAAGTAGACATATAATGATGATGATGATGGTGACCACAGTGGCTAATTGAGTGCAGGATTTGAACCCAGTGGTCCAGCTCCAGAACCTCTGTTGTAACACCCTGCACAATATAGCCAATAGGCCATCATCTTCATTTTCCTTTTGTTTTTCCTTTTGGCTGCACTGGGTCTTTGTTGTGGCACATGGGCTTAGTTGCTCTGAAGCATGTGGGATCTTTTTTTTTAATTAATTAATTTATTTATTTTAATTGGAGGGTAATTACTTTACAACATTATGATGGTTTTTGCCATACATCAACATGAATCAGCCATGGATGCATGTATCCCCCCATCCTGAACCCCCCTCCCACCTCTCTCCCCACCCCATCCCTCTGGGTTGTCCCAGAGCACCGGCTTTGGGTGCCCTGCTTCATGCATCGAACTGGTCATCTATTTCACATATGATAATATACACGTTTCAATGCTATTCTCTCGAATCATCCCACCCTTGCCTTCTCCCACAGACTCCGAAAGTCTGCTCCTTACATCTTTGTTTCTTTTGCTGCCTTGCATATAGGATCTTCGTTACCATCTTTCTAAATTCTGTATATATGCATTAATATACAGTATTTGTCTTTCTCTTTCTGACTTACTTCAGTCTGTATAATAGGCTCCAGTTTCATCCACCTCATTAGAACTGACTCAAATGTGTTCTTTTATAGCTGAGTAATATTTCATTGTGCACATGTACCACAACTTCCTTATCCATTCATCTGTCGATGGACATCTGGGTGGCTTCCATGTCCTGCCTATTGTAAACAGTGTCTCAGTGAACATCGGGGTACATGTGTCTCTTTCAATTCTGGTTTCCTCTGTGTGTATGCCCAGAAGTGGGATTGCTGGGTCATACGGCAGTTCTATTCCCAGTTTTTTAAGGACTCTCCACACTGTTCTCCATAGTGGCTGTACCAGTTTGCATTCCAGCATGTGGGATCTTAATTCCCAGATCAAGGATGGAACCCGAGTCCCCTGCATTGAGAAGTGGATTCCTGACCATTGGACCACCAGGAAAGTGCCATCTTCAATATCTAAGTGCCTACGAGGTGCCCAAGAATGTGCTAGGCACTGGGATGCCTAACACAACAAAGACAAGTGCCTGCTCTCACAGGTCTTAGGGTCTGGAGGGTTGGATGGGTCACAAACAAGACAGTTTCTGCTGGTAGTTGATCTAAGAAGGTTAAAAAGGGCAAGTGAGGTCATCCCTAGGGTTGGGAGAAAGTAAGCATCTTAGAGTAATGACATTTAAACTGACACAATGGTGAAATTGCACAACCACACAGTTAATAGTTCAGAACCCCAGCAGGATTGGGGATGAGAGTGAACAAACTGTATGAGGTCATTTTTTTTTAACTGAAATATTTCACATAAATGCTTGAAGTGTTGGAAGGTTTGGGCTTTGATGTATAAATAGGAGTTCACAAGGCAGATGGGGTTAAAAAGTCATTTTACAGAGAAGCGTGAATATGAGCAGCAGTAAGTAATGCTATGGGATATGTGTGTGTTATTGTTCAGTCATTCAGTCCTGTCTGAGTCTCTGCAACCCCATGGACTGCAACACACCAGGCTTCCCTGTCCTTCACCATCTCCCGGAACTTGCTCAAATTCATGTCCCTTGAGTCAGTGATGCCATCCAGTCATCTCATCCTCTGTGGTCCCCTTCTCTTCCTGCCTTCAATCTTTCCCAGCATCAGGGTCTTTTCCAATGAGTCAACTCTTTGCATCAGGTGGCCAAAGTATTGGAGCTTCAGCTTCGGCATCAGTCCTTCCAATGAATATTCAGGGTTGATTTCCCTTAGGATGGACTTGTTTGAGCTCCTTGCAGTCCAAAGGACTCTCAAGAGAGTGTAGGACACAAGTATCGTTCATAAGCTCCATGTGAGCACAGATGGCAGGCCAATATTGTTTCCCCGTTGCCTCTAGTGTTTAGCATATAGCAGACGATTAGCGAATATTTACTGAATGAATACATGCATGAAGAAATGAACAAATGGGGACTCCCCTGGTGGTCCACTGGATAGAACTCCACGCTTTCACTGCCAAGGTCCCAGGTTCAATCCCTGATTGAGGAACTAACAACCAATGTGGCATAACCAAAAAAGAAGGAAAATAAAAGAACAAATGAATAAGCTAATGTGGGTAGGAGAGGCAGCAAAGAGAGGACAGAGTATAAACAAGTGTTGTTCAGTACATTATGAGCCACATACGTAATTTTAAATGTAGCCACATTGAAAAAGTAAAAAGAAACGGATTAAATTTTGATATTTAATTTGACCCAATACATGCGAAGGGCCTATGAGTCATTGGGAAAGACTGAAGGCAAAAGGAGAAAGGGGTGACAGAGGATGAGACGGTTAGATGGCATCACCGACTCAATGGACATGAATCTGAGCAAACTCCAGGAGATAGTGGAGAACAGAGGAGCCAGGCGTGCTGCAGTCCATGGAGTCCAAAGCATGGGATGTGACTTAGCGACTGAACAGCAGCAATAGTCCCAATATTATCAAACATCTAATCAACATGTTTTAACTTACCAAGATAAGCAAGATATAAATTACTTAGCTCGTTTATTATGTGCTAAGTCTTTGAGGTCCCACAGGTATGTTACACATACAACACATCTCAATTCAGACCAGCCACATTTCAAGGACTCCATAGCCACCTGCAGCCACAGTTTTGAGCATGAGTCTACATGCTGAGGGGTTTGGACTTCATTCATCTTAGCTGGTGAGATGTCACTGAAGGTCTAAGCAGAGGTGACCAGGGTCAGATTTGTTTCTAGAAAGCTTGCTCTCTGGGGTGGCTGTAAAACTGATGTGTTTTTGTTTCTCCTGATTGTACTGTGTGACATGTAGGATCTTAGTTCCTTGACCAGGGATCAAACCCGTGCCCCCCTGCATTGGGCCCAGAGTCTTAACCACTGGACCATCAGGGAAGTCCCTAGCTGATGGTTTTTGAGTGAAGTGGGACCTCTCCAACCTGTCCGCTCTGGGTAGAAAGGTCACATTCAGGGCGTACCCCATTCCCCTGGCTGCGGTGTGACTGGGTGGAGACGGGCACCCTGCCCCCAACAGAAATCTCCCTCCTCTGAGGAACTTCGGGGCCAGAGCCCCCAGCCTGCGATCCCCCTCGGCGACTCTGAGCTCCTCCTTCAGGGGTGGTGCTCCCTGAGCTGCACAGGATCTGCTGTGCTGTGTGCGTAAACAGGTGAGGCCCTCCACAGTTCAGTGAGGAAATAAGGTGCCCATAGGCATGTTTTGCAGTGCATGGCACGCTCCGCCCACCACCCCTGGGAGGACCCAGGTGTCCCTGGCGCACTCAACCCCCGACACACCTCTCACGCCCTCCCCGGCACTGCTGTCCTGCTTGTTTTCGTTATTTCCTTGGACCCCAGTCTCACACTGCCTTGCCATGTTCTGCACACCCTCCAAGCCTCTTCCATGTTCCCACGGACTCTTCAAAGATGGCGGGGTAGGTCCCGGGAGGCCCCCTGGTTTGGCAAGTTGAAGACTGGATCCTTACCCTGCTCTGTGACTTTGGGTGAATTGCTTGCCCTCGCTGAGCCTCAGTTTCCTTGGGTATCAAGCAGAATGGGTGTGAAGGGTAAAGGAGATTATGAACGTGAAGCCCCAAGTACAGTGCTTAGACACAGCAGTGGTGACCGTGAGCGGTAAGTGCCCACCACCCCCAACCCCAGCTCCTTGAAAGCCAGGCTGACCTACACACCCAGGGCCTCTGGACTCTCCCTGCCGCCACACCTGCCGAGCTCCTGGGGCCCGTCAGACATGGGCAACAGGGCTCATATCGCATTGAAACAAAGATAATGGGCTCAGCTCTGGGGGGGCGAGGGGCAGGCGTCAGTGACCCACTAGAGCTGCTTCAGAGATGGCACTGGGGCCCTTCCTGGGACAGGGCAGCCCTGCCAGGATCCTGACCCAATACCAGGCCAACTTACCCACTGGGCAGAACAGACACAAGGCCATCTAAATGTTGTAATTTCTTTTAACATTGGGAGTGGGGTGGGAATCCATTTTAGTTGCAGAAGCAAATCTCACTTGAGAAAAAATGAAATGTGAAAAGCCCATGAAACTTTATTACGGTGGAAACAGCCTGCAAATGCCACACGGCAGCCCTGACCAAGTCTTCATTCATTCAACCGCATATCCTGGGCAGGGTACTTCCTGGTGGTTCTTATTTGATCCTTATGATCTTGTCTGGCGGCACACACATCTTTTTTCTCCACGAGATGAGGAAGATGAGGCTCCTGGAGGGTAAATAAGTTGCCCATGACTTAGAGACAGAGGTGGGATTTGAACACAGGTTCGCCTGAGTCCAAATGCTTTTCTTCCCTAGACCATACCCTTTGCAAGTTCATCATCTTATTTGATTTATAGAATAATAGTGGGATAATCAGTCCCAAGTTTTTCGGGGGTTTTTTGGCTGCACCATTCAGCTTACGAGATCTTGGTTCCTGATCAGGGATCAACCCCACACCCTCAGCAGTGAAAGTGTGGAGTCCTCACCACTGGACTGCCAGGGAATTTTCAACCCCATTTTATTTTTTAGGGTGTTTTGTTTTTCCCCCACATGGACCATTTTTAAAGTCTTTATTGAGTGTGTTGCAATATTGCTTCTGTTTTATGTTCTGTTTTTTTGGCCACCAGGCATGAGGGATGTTAGTTCCTCTACCAGGGATCCAACCCACATCCCCCTGCATTGGAAGGTGGTCTGAACCACTGAATTGCCAGAGAAGTCATCCAACCCCATATGAAAGCGGAGGAAACAGGCTTGAGGAGAAGGGAACCCCTTGCTCACCTGGTCATTTCCTCCTAGTCAGTGAGAGTGGGGAACCAGCGCCCCCTCCTGCACCCCTCCCTACGGCCCCTGTCCAGTCCAAAGCCCTTTCCTGAACCCCCCACTGTGCCCACCCTCTGCCCTCACTGTGGGCACCCTGTCCACGTGGATCGCCTGCCGTTCTTCCCGCCTCCCTCCTCCTGTCCAGTTTCTCAGCCCATAGAGGAGCTGCCCACATTCCACCTCCTAGCAAAGCTGCCACCTGAGAGGGAGGGAGAGGAGAGTGTGAAGGTTCAGATGCAAACCTGGGCCCCCCAGACAAACGCCCCTCTGTATCTTGGGGCCCTTGGTGACTGGCTGCGGGCCAGCACTCCCTGCAGGCCGGCGGCTTGAATGGCCCGGATTGTTCTGGCACCTCCTGTCCCTGTCTGCTGCCCAGCACCCGCCAGACAGGAAAGGGGAGGGCTGTTCCTTCTGGAATGGAAGGTGTGGGAGGCAGGCAAGCCTTGGGGAGGGCGGGGGGTGGGGGCTGTGTCCTGAACCAAGCTGAGAGGCGGGAGAGTCACAGGATGGAGGGAGCGTGAGAGGGAGGTCACCGTCCCAGCCCGCACCCTTTGCAGGACAGCAAACTGAGGTGCAGACAGGACAGGTGACTTGCTCAAGGTCACACAGCACAGCAGTAACAGAGGTAAGACTCGAACCCTGGACTCCTAACTTCCAGCCCAGGGTCCCTGCCCTCCCACGTCAGGCCTCCCAGTTGGGCTTTGGGTGGTGAGCCTGCGGGACCGGTGAGGCCGTGAGCACCAGAGCCTGGGACTTTGAGACGCAGAGGAAGAAGGTCGCGTGACAAGGCTCCACAGCACGAGGTCTCCCCTAGTTCTGCAGTCAAGTGCAGATGCTCCTTCACGACCAAGACGCGAAGATTAGCCAAGCCCCTGCAGAAGGCGGAGGAGAGACTGAGACTCAAAGGGAGACTACGGAAAAGTCAGCATTAGGGGTAGCCTCAGATTATTCGGTCTTATAGGACGGCACTGGCCTGGGTTCTTCAATCAGAAGAATCCAGCTGGGGGCACTGGGGGTCAGGGCACCTGGTTCTGAAGAGACTTGGGTTTGGTTTCTTCTCTGCACTCTAAAGCCCAGTTTTGTTTTGTTTGTTTTTTTTTCCTTTGGAGGTTCACAGTGGCCTGCCCACGGTAGACACAACTCAGTTACATCTCTGTGTTCTTGCTTCAGTAGGCGGCAATGAAAAGTAACTCAGACACCTCAGTTGGTGTGTTTTAGAAATGTAGCACAATTACCAGGCAGGGCGGCTGAGGGCAACGCTGAGGGGGGACACTGGGCCAAGTGGGACCTCATTGCACTCACCGGCCGGAGTTCCTTCGGGTTGTCTTTGGTTCTTGCTATTGTTGTTACTGATCTTGTCTTGAATGAATGAGAAAGGAGTTCTGGAAAGACTACCCAGTGAACGACCGATGCCCCTTCCTGTCTGTGTGCCCCGGGCACCTCACTGGCCCCTAGCTTTCCTATTTGTAAGGAGAGTTTTCAGAGTGACTTCCACCAAATCCACTGATCACAGGCCTTCCTCTTAGGGTCACCACAGAAGGTGTGGAGGGCCAGGGAAAGAAACCTTGGGGGGAGAGGAGTGGGAGAGAGGAGGCTTTGGAGGAGCCGAGTTTTCCGTCATAAGTTCACCCCCCGAACTCTCCAGCAAGAGTGGATCTCCTTTCACTCCGGACAGACACATAGAAAATCGGCCAGTTTCACATTTTTCTTGGCTGGCAGAATTCTCCTGCACCTCCCTCCGCCCCCTAGTAGGACTGGCTACCCACAGCATCACCCAGGCTCCCCCTGGTCCCTGGGTCCTTTGAGCTTCTCCTGCAGCTCACTCCTCCGCTTTCCCATGAAAATCCTCCAGGAAAAGGTGCATGGGGCAGGGTGGATTTTTTTATGAAGCTTCTTGTGCCCCTAAATGTTGTTCTTCTAGCCTTCCCCTCAATATTTAGTTTGGCTTCTGTCCACTTCTAGGCTGGAGATGATTTTCCCTTAGAATTTCAGAGAGTTAGCTCAGAGGTTCAGGACTGCTGCTGTCAAATCCACGGACGTTCTGGTTTCATCTGAGTGTTGATCCTTTTCTGGATATTTGACCTCATTATTTTTTATAACTGATAGATGTATGGGACCTTCTCCTTACGCCCCATGTTCTGGGAGGTAATGATGATGAGCTCCCTTGTGCATCTTTTTTATTCACTTTTCTGGTGAGTCTACCGTTTTCTCATTGTGAAAATTCAGGTCATTCATTTCTGGGAAATTTCCAGGTATTCTTTGATAATTGCTTCCCCTTGATTTTTTTTCCACTTAATCACTTCTGGAATTTTTATCATGAGAATGTTGAACCTCCTGGAGTAATTTGTTTTTGCCTCTTTTCTCTCTCAGTCTTTTTTGGTTCCACTTTATGAGACATTGCCTCTACTGTCTTCGAATGCTTCTATTGAATTTTTACATTTCTTTTGTCATATTTTAAATTCCTAGCACTCTTTCATGTTCTTAAAATATTCTGTTCTTACAGCATTCTGTTCTTGTTTTATAGATGTAGTAACTCATCTTTCCGAGGATGTTGAAGTTTTCTTCTGCCCTTTGCATCGTCTCCGTTTGCTATACTTTATGTTATTTTTTGGCAGGGAAGACCGAGGGAATGGATGGATTTGAGCAGCAAATTCCTCTCTCCAGCCCCATTTCATACCCTGGCTTTTGGTAGTATCCACAGAATCTTTCTGGGGTTTCTTCTGTGCCTTCAGCGTTTGTTGGTGTCCCCAGTCTGTAGGTTTGAGCCTCAGTCTTTACCAGGCTGCCAAGTCACACTCAGCCTTCAGCTTTTCCAGCTTTCAAACATGGACTGGACTCTCTCTCTCCAACGTGGCTGTCATCTCTCCTTTCCCTTTTGACCTCGTGGAGTCATATGTTGGGGGTGGGGTGAGTTTCAAGAGGAAGCAGAGATAATTATATTCCATCTGCCCTGATTAACCAGAATTCCCTCTTGCATTTTTTTTTTTTTTGTCTGCATTGAACTGCCTGTGGGACCTTAGTTCCCCCATCAGGGATGGACCCCATGTTCCCTGCAGTAGAAGTGCCAAGTCCTAACCACTGGACAGCTAGAAAAGTTCCCCTCCTGTATTTTTTGAAAAACAAAAGATAGATCCTGCAATTGTTTCTCCCAGGATGAAGCAAATCAGAGTGTGTCCTTCTTACCTGTTGTTTTCCTCTGGGCCCAGAGAAACCACCTCTGAGTCACTGCAGAGCCTGGGAGCTGCTGTAAGAGGTAGAAGGCTCTGCGGCTTGTCTGGGGAGAGGGAAAGCCCAGCTAATCCCCTCCGTGTGGGTTCTCTATCTTGTGAAGAGACGGGTAGGCTCATGGAGAGGCCGTGACATCCTTGCAAACCAGAGCTGGGCACGGAGTGGGCTTATAAAACTGAAGACATTCTAAGCCCTTGGCAGGGAAGAGATTTGTCTGTTCATGCAGGACCAGGCGGGGGAGGCTGGAGAGGATTGAATACAAACCTTTGAGTCTGACAGATTAGAGTCTGAATCCTATATATTAGCTCCCTTGACGGGGAGGAGATTTGAAAAGGAAAAATTGAGAATGGGACTTCCCTGGTGGGACTCCAAGCTTCCAGTGCAGTGGGCCCAGGTTCAGACCTTCGTCAGGGAACTAGATCCCAGATGAAACTAAGAGTTCACACGCTACAACTCAAGACCCAGCACGCCTCAACGAAGATCAAAGATCCCGAGTGCCACAACTAAGACCTGGTCAACCAACCAAATAAATAAAAAGAAAGAAAAATTGAGAATGGTCACCAGTTCACTGGGCAAATTAATCCCACTGATGGCACCAAACTGGGCAAATAAATCCTACCAATGGGACCGAATCCTGGCAGGGGACTAGAGCAGGGTGGTCCTTCAGGACAGGGTGAACTGCAGATGTATTTGTAGTTAGGTTGGAGTAGGTGCTGAGATGTGAACTCAGCACGTGCGGAAGGGACAGAATCAGGTCCCCACGCCTGCCCAGTGTCTCTAGGAGCCCTTCTCTGCTCCTCTCACAGCAGCTCTCCCATACTTCCTCCCAAAGTACCTTGTACCCTCTACTCCCTGGGCGTGTCTGATCACGTCTGCATCTCCTGCAGCACCTGGCCTGTGGGATGGGTCAATTCAGGCAGGACGGGGCTGAGGAAACAGGTGTGAATTGACTACCAATCCTGAAGTCCAACAGATACAGGTCTGGATCCTGTCTATGAGGCTGAGTAATGGTCCCCTCAAAGATATCCTGATCCCCAGGTGGCCAAAAATAAATAAATAAAGGAGCATGGCCCTGCCAAAGTGTTGATTTTAGCCAGTGAGACTGATTTTAGGCTTTGGACCTCTAAACTATAAGAAAATAAGTTTCTGTTACCTTTAAATTTTTTTTAACTTTTGGCTGCTCTGGGTCTTTGTTGCTTTGCGAGGGCTTTCTCTGACTGCGGCAACCAGGGGCTGCTCTTTGCTGTGGTTTGCGGCAACTGCAGTAGCTTCTCTGGTTTTGGAGCACAGGCTCCCGGCGCTCAGGCTCTGTAGTTCGTGGCACCGCACGGTTAGTTTCTCTGCAGCATGTGGAATCTTCCCAGACCAGGGATCGAACCTGTGTCCCCAGCACTGGCAGGTGGATTCCTATCCACTGCTCCACCAGAAAAGTTCAAATTTGTGTTATAAGTTGTAATTTTGATATAGCAGCCGTAGGAAACGAAAGCATCCTAGCTCCGCTATATACTAGCACTGAGACCTTGGATGAGTTACTTAACCTTTCTGAACCTCAGGGCTTTTTTATCTGGGAAATAGTGATAATGTAGGTGAGAAGATACATACAAGCGTTTAGCGTGGTAAGAAACACATGGTAGTTACTTGCTAAATGACAGCTGCTGTGTTTGTGGCCCCCATCATCATCACCCTCATCCTTGATGTCACTGGTTGTCTACCCACAGTTGTCAGTACAGACTGGACAGATTCCTGTTTGTCTAGATCTTTTTGAATAGAAAGGATGGGAAGCTGTTATGAGACAGACCTACAGCCCTCCTCCAGCAGTTCTGAACCAGGGATGATTCTGCCTCCCAGAAGATACCTAGGGAATGTCTGGAGACATTTTTGGTTGTCCTAAGCGGAGGATGCTGCTGGCATCTGGTTGTAAAGGCCAGTCCTGCAATGCACAGGATGCCTCCGCAGCCAAGAATGGTGTGGCCCAGCTGCGTAGAGTGCCAAGGCTGAGCAACCCTGCCATTCTCTGAGGTTCTGGGGTACCTTCTGGGCTCAAAATATCCATACGTAGTGTATCGCTGTTTGTACCGTTCCTGACGCCAGATGTCTGGCTGTATCTCACTTGTGCGCCCTGCTCATTGAACTCTTGGTAGACAGGGTGCAAGCGGGGAAGCTGGGAGAAAACTCAAGGAGCTGTAGGAACAGCTGATGGGTTTGTGCCCTCCTGGCTGGCACAGCGGCGGTAGCAGCAGACTCGCTGTGTTCTCTCCTCTCGTGGCTGACCGACGGACACGGCGGAGTCGCCGCAGCTTTCCAGGCGAAGCTCGCCCTGGCCTGCTGCGCGCAGTCCGCGACCACGGGAGTACCTCGTGATGCGCACGCGCAGTGCTGCAAATGCGCTCAGCTGTTACAGTCGTTATTTACAAAACGTGGGGCGAGAGAGCCTGAACATGCCATCTTGGCTTGTTTGCTCTCTCCCCACACCTAGTAAAAAATACTGGGCCGAGCCCTGCCCCAGCAGGGCCTCTGAGTAGCCCCAGGAAAGATTGCTAACCTCCTGGAAGACTAGGCAGCCACCGCAGTTTGGAAGTAGATCTGAATTTGAGATTCAGCATCTCCGCTCGTTTGCTATAAGACTTTAGGCAAGTCGCTTAATCTCTCTGGGCCTCCATTTCTTTTCTGGAGAGTGGAGATAAAAGACCCAGCTTGTCATATTGATTAAGTGAGGAAACCTGTGAGCGCATAGCGCCTGACACTTCGTTAGCATCCCCTTAAATGTTAGTTTCCTTTCCTTCCTGATCAGAATGTTGGGGTCGAATTATTTTCCTCTGACATATTCACATAGAGCCATCAACTCTTTACCCTTGTGCCTTTTTACCCCTGGGGACAGTGGGACACCTGGAGATTTATATAGTTGCTCAGGTATATTTGAGGACCCTTGGAAGCTGGGCCCTTGGCTTGAGCCCAAAGACCGAGGAGTAAATGGAAGGCGTAGGTCACATTCCAGCTCTTGGTCAGTCTCGACCAGGACACCCACTGGTCTCCTCCTCCCACTAACTCCTGGCATAGCCTATGCCTCCCATTTGGCACCAGGCACCAGGCCTTGTGACCACTTTCGTCTGGGATTTCTATCTGTAACTTTGTACATGAAACTTAGACTTGCAAGTCTTGGGTGGGAAGCTCCTTGAGGCATCTTTCTATACAATGTGGGCCACAAAAATTAGAAACACAGGATGTTCAAGGCCAAAATTGACAGGTGGGTAAATAAAACTTAATAGATGTGGTGGACCCAGAACCCAGACTTCCAAATCCACAGGCCACTGCCTTTTCCAAAGGACTTCGATTTGGTGTTAATCAGCCACTTCTCTGTGATCAAGGCTGGACCAGACATGAGGGGGATGATCCCCACTAACTACTGATAGAAGGAAATTTTCTTAAAAGAAAGAAAATTTTCTTAAAAGAAATAGTCTCATCCTCTTTGAGCTATAGAGACATGATCCCCATGGCCCCTCTTTGAATCATCTCAGAGCTGTGTACATGGTGGGTGCTGGTTGAATGAATGACAGAAAGTGGACAGAACAGGTGGGATAATGAATGTGTGCACCGTGGGTGGGTGGGTGGGTGGATGAGTGGATGGGAGGATGGAAGAGTAGATGGATAAATGGAACAAGAAATGGGTTTCCTAATTTCTGAGAACCAACCGCAAGGAACATATTCAGTATGTAATTGTGGTGGTGGAGGCGGGGCTAAGTTCAAGGTATGCCAACTCAGACCCCACCTTTGGGAGCTCTGACACACAAGGGGACAGAGCCAAGTACAGGCAGAGCAATTTGAGTTGGGGGAGATGATATGGAACCCAACAGGAATGGAGGGTGTAGGAGGGAGCCAGTCTGGATTCAGGCAGACTGGGATCACCATGTACTCAACAGAGCATCTGGAGGCTCCTGAGGGTCCCATATGCAATCTGCTGCCATGTCAAACCCCTCTGTAGCATTCTCTTCATTTTATTTCAGTCTCAACTGCCTTCAGGGAAGGATTCCTGCCTTCCATCCTGAATTGTACACACTGTGTTTCTTCATCCAATATCCCCCGAGCCGGTAGCTACAAAGAAAGATGAGCTTTCGGAAGACACAGGTTCTTGAGATCAGCTATGAGTGGCTGGTTCGTACCCTAGAACCACAGGTTGGAGAGGCTGTTAGAGATCATCTCCAAGCTAGGCCATTTTGCAGGTGGGAAAATCAAGGTCTAGGGCAGATGGTGACTTTCCAGTCTTACAGCAAGTGAGTAACAAAAGGAAACCCATGCCTCCTGATTCTTACCTCAGGTTAAGAATTCTTTAATACTTTTTCCCTGCACACCCAGCAGCCCCCAGGCCCTACCAGTCCCATTAGGACTTTTGCCTGCTTGGGGTTGGTTTCACTCTTTCCTCTGTCTCTGCCCTTGGTGGGGATGGAGGAAAAGGCCAGTGTTTGGACGTTCTGACACGTCTCTCCTCGGATCCCTTCCTTGGGATATCAGCCTTCACAGTCTGGCTCCCTGACTTCTTGGTTCATACTTGAGCTCGACCAAGTGCAGCAAACACTCGATCAGGTGGAGAACGGGGGGCTCCAAGAAGAGCAGGAGAAACACAGACTGGGGGACAGGAGGGAAAAGAGAAGAGGAGCTAGGATGAACACCCACCGATCACCCACCATCCAGCAGGCACTGTTGTTGGTTGTTCAGTTGTGCAGTCATGTCTGACTCTTTGCCACCCCATGGACTGCAGCATTCCAGATTTCCCTGTCCTTCACTATCTCCTGGAGTTTGCTCAAATTCATGTCCACAGAGTCTGCGATGCCATCCAACCAACTCATCCTCTGTCACTCCCTTCTCCTGCAGGCAGTGTGCTGGGCAGTTATAACAGCTCATTTATTCTCAGAACCCCATAAGATAGGGAATGTTTTATAAATAAGACTGTTTTTCCTGCTTTATAAATGAGAACGCTGAAGCCTAGAGAAGTGGCTTGGCTTGTAGAGCTGGTCAACAGGGATCCCAAGATTAAAACCCAGGACTCCCTGACCCCAAAGTCCCTGTCCAGGTCCTGAGCTCCCAGACCTTGTGCTTTGTCACAGTAACATCAAGAGTTCTCGAACCACCTGCAGGAGCTGGAGTTTCTCTCCTAAGGGCCCAATCAACAAGGTCAAGGCTAACAGGAATCTGTGCAAAGTCCTGCATGTAAGTTCAAAAAGAGAACTGCACAGGAGTGTCCTGGGGGTCTGGTTACTAGACCACAGCTCATCATCATATCGTCACTACGCGTAATACAGCTATCATTGCCATCTAGTTCCAAAGGACTCTGAGTGTAGAAAATCCTTTCATGTACTGATCATAGGGCTTTGAATGACCATAAACAAGCACAAGATAAATCAGGAAAAGGTTTGGGGGTGGTGTCTCAACAGGGTGTGTGGAGCAGTGGGCTGTGGCTGCTTGAAAAGCTAGTACGCTATTTGTTTGCCTTAATCCAGTGCAATATCAATAGTTTTGTGCCCAGTCCCTGTGCTAAATGTATCACATGCTTTAAGCTCATTTAATTCTCACATGACCCTGTGGAGTCTATAATTCTTGTTTTACAGATCAGAAAACTAAGAAGTGAAGAAAGTTGACCAAGGTCATGCAGCTAGTAAATAACTGAATTCAAGCTCAGGTCTGATCATTGTCAAGAAAAATGTCATTCTGGACAGTTCAGGTCCCCTTTGGAGTCAAGCATCCGGTTTGGGGTATTTTATTTAAGGAAGATGCTGACACATAGAGAAATGAGGAACCCATTCATGAGGGCTACCATCACCCTAAAGAGTGTCCGAACAAGCTGAGAATATTTATCCCGGAGAAGAAAACCACCGGAGAACATATAGCTGCTGTTTTCAAGGGCAGAAAGCATCTCTGCTTAGAAACAGGTTGGATTCACAGGACGTTTGTATGTGTTCAGTCACGTCCAATACTTTGCAAACCCCATGGACTGTAGTCCACCAGGCTCCTCCGTCCATGGAATTTTCCAGGCAACAATACTGGAGCAGGTCGCCATTTCCTCCTCTAGGGGATCTATCAAACCCAGGGATGGAACCCCCGTCACCTGCACTGGCAGGCGAGTCTTCACCACTGAGCCCCCTGGGAAGCCTGACTGGACATTGACCAGTCATTTGTCGGTTATGTTCAGAGGGACATGCTATAGCCAACTGCTATTGCCACCTACTGGTAGAAGGTAAAAAATGACATGCTGAGTTCCACTACCATTACGGTTCCATTCATAGAACCTTAACTTTTTGTACATGGAAGGGCTTTTAAGCATGACCATGGTCGTGTGTAAGAGGTAAGAGGTTACCTCTATGGGAAGAAAAGTAGGACTAATGGGTTAAAATCACAAGGGAAGAGATTTTGGTTCCAAAATGAAAGTTACTTTTCTGACAATTAAACCATCCCACTAACCTAAGGGGCAGCCTGGGAGTAGTTAGGCTTTTGTGTGTGGATGAAACCAAGTCACGCTGAATCTCCCCTCTCTCAGATGAAGGACAGAAATCAATCCCAGTGCCTTGGTGGGTCTCAGGCAGTCAAGGCTTTCCTATTCTGAGTTATAGTTGGCCATTTGGGTAGGGGTCTGCCAGGCTTGATAGCATCTGGGTTTTCTTATCCAGGCAGGAACGTTTAGGCTAGGCCAGAGAGAAGGAGGATACCGTGGCGGCAGAGCAGAAGGGAGGGGGGATATTCTGGACGGGGCGGATCTGGCAACACTGATCCTCGAGTTATGACCTTGTGGACTTCCCTGGTGGCTCATACGGTAAAGCGTCTGCCTAAAATGCGGAAGATCCGAGTTCAGTCCCTGGGTTGGGACGATCTCCTGGAGAAGGAACTGGCAACCGACTCCAGTATTCTTGCCTGGAAAATCCCATGGACGGAGGAGCCTGGTGGACTACAGTCCATGGGGTCACAAAGAGTCGGACACGACTGAACAACTTTGCTCACTATGACCTTATACTTGACCAAGGAACAGAGAAGGATGGCTCAGTGAGTAAATGGCCTACATATTCGCTACATATTAGCCTTGTGAAGTTAGATTGATATCATCTCTGATCTGGGCCTCAGTTTCCCCATCTGTAGAATGGGCACAGTGACTGTACTCTCCTAATCAGACAGATATGAGGATTAAGTGAGACCTCTCACATAAATCACTGAGTACAGTGCCTGGGGCACATGGTATATTATTGTTATTATTAAATTAACCTCTGTCCAACCTGGTCATGGACATATTTGACACTGAAATCTCCCTGCTGGACCTCACTTGGTTAACAAGAATCACAGGGGCCCCACACATGAAAACACCCACACCCTTGGCTATCAGCCCTCCACCACACTCCCTCCCACCTTCTCTGATGTGGTAGGAACAGAGATGTAATTGAGAGCCCTTGGCCCTTAGATGAGGCAAGATAGGCTCTGGGATTACTCACTCTTCTCTCAGAAAGAGGAGCAGCTGGGCCCATTTGAAAAGGAGTCCCTCCTGGAACCCGGGAGCCAGGAGGTCACCCCGAAGGACCTGCAGAGGAGCCTGTGCCCCGGGGGCCCTAGACGGCTCCGTCACTGGTCAGTGTGTGTCTGTGCGCATGTGTGCGGGCTCTGGTAGTGGCTGGCCTTGAGCCCCCACCCCACCCCGGGTGTGTACTGGGGCAGGTGGTGCTGAGGGAAGGATACGGGCTTTGACGTTTGCAGTGCTGGGTTCATCTGCCAAGCCTGCAGCATTCAGGCCATATGGAAAGTCTCAGGGTCCTCATCTGAAACAAGGGGAAAGGAAGACCTATTTCACATGGGTCTAATTAAATCAGAGGATGGATAAAAAATATCTGGCACAAGGTCTTTGCACATGGTGGACACTCGGATGGTGGCTTAGGTCAATTTTGTGCTTGTTGGTTTCGCGGGGAATGAGTCCATGGTAGGGTTTAGTTTATCTAGTGATTATGCTATGTCTCTCTCCTTAGGTGACCTTTGGTCAACAGCCACCTATTTGCCTCTTTTTTCTGTTTTTAAAAGAAACTGTGGGTAATTCCCTAGCGGTCTAGTAGTTAGGACTCAGTGCTCTCACTGCCACGGGCCTGGGTTCCATCCCTGATTGGGGAACGTAGATCCTGCCGGACACAAGTGGCACCCAAAAAAGAAAGGAATTGTGAGAAAGCATTACTGCTGAGTGTTCTCAGCTTGATATTGGTGGCAACAGAAGCAGAGAATTTAGGCAAATGCATATTAAAAGTCTTTATGTGCCAAGATAGGGAGTGTGTGTTGCGGGAGGGGGCAATTCAGGTACCTCTCCCTGGGGGAAGGAGTTGGGGGTGGATGGCTGGGGAAGGCTTTTATTCCATGTTCTCTTATTGGTCTGTACTCATTTTTATAGAAAGAATTTTTTTCTTCCTGTTTTGAGCTCCTGTCTCTAATTAGTTCAACAAATATTCACTAATACCCGCTAAAATCCTAAGGGATGCCCTTTATTGAGCACTTAAAAGCTCTTTCCATCCTTAACCTTGAACCCTCAGTTCCCTTGGGAAAAGCTGCCTCCTTTTACAAACAGCAAACCCAGCTGGGAGAATTTCAACCATTCACCCAGGTCCTTCTACCCACAAAGGTAAGGAGAGCCAGACTCTTTTATCTGAAGGAGGCAGAAAGATGTGGGAAAAAAGCCAAAAGCAGTCTCTAACTCAAGGGCCTGACAATGAACACAGAAAGCTGGCTGCCAGACCCAGAACGGAGGCATGGGCCGTGGCTGTGCGTCTTTGCCAAGTGCTGCTGTGAGAGAGTAGAAGGCAGGAGGGTTGATTCTGTCTGGCAGGAAGTCTTCTTGGAGGTGACTGGGCTGAGTCTGGAAGGTACCTTTTGGAGGAGGAGTGGGCAGCGGAGCATGGCTGGCAACTCAGGCCTGTCTAAGGTGGTTGGGAGACAGGAAGCTCAGCCAGGCCGAAAGGTTAGCCAGTGTGGGGACATCAGAGAGGTCCTTCAGGGAGCCTGAGTCATCAGATCCTGAGGATCTGGTTTGGGGGAGGAAGGGACAAAGCGGGGCTTAGGTCTGCGACTTAGGCAGGACTTCAAGGCTTAAAGGAGGGCAGAGATGGTGAAGGCAGAGCCCATCCTATGGAGCAGCAGGCCCAGCCACACGGGGTCGTTCTGAGGTTGAGAATGGGAGGGCTGGCCAGGAACAGGTCGAAGCCACCAGACCCACCAGCCTGGCTGCAGGTGACCTCGATGGAGGGGTGCTGACCCCTGTTTCCACCACGAGCTGGCAGAGGTAGGGGACCTGGGGGGCCAAAGCCTGGGGCTGCAGCTCAGAGACAGCAAAAACCGGGAATAAGGTGGGAGGATGGAGTGGCCCATCGTCCTAACGGTTCGACAGAGGTTGGTGTGGGGAGCCGAGGGGCTAAAAAGGAAGTTGGAAGCAGCCAGTGAAGGGCTTTCACTGCCAGACATTCAGGTGTGGGTACTGGGGAGATGACTGTTTTTTTGAGCCCGGGGAATGCCATGATCAAACATAGGGTCTCTCACTCTTACCAGAATGCCAGCTTCTGGAGGCAAGGAGATGGCCTTTGGGCCAAGTTCCACATCTCCCTAGCTGGGGGACCGTGGTCAAGTCACTCAGCCACACCGAGCCTCAGTTAGTTTCCCAGGAGCAAAATGCAGTGATTGAGAGCATTAAGTGAGCTGACAGATGTCACATGTGAGGGCACCTAACATCAGCCTTGTGCAAAGAAGATGCTGTCTTTGCTTGGAGGGTTTTGCGCAACTTCAGCTGAGTTCTCTCGCCTCTCACCCCACCCCCAGCCCAAACCACACCCATCCTTCAAGGCCCATTCAGATGAATCTTCCTGAAGTCACTCTTCACAACCCAATAGCTCATCTCACTGACTGCTTAATAATCATATATCATAGTTAGTGTTTTTAGCTGCTTTACCCCACCCCCATCTTGCATTGTAAAGTTTTTGAAACCAGGAACAGCATTTCAGGCATTGTTGTAGGGTGGCCAAAGTCTCACTAGCATGGGAAATAGATGCCCCGGGTTCAGTTCTCCTGCGTAAACTTGGGGCTCCTTGTGGTATTGGGGGCTTCAGTTTTATCAGTAAAATGGCAACAATAACCTTCCTCACACATTTTCCGGAAGCTCAATTTAGATACTTGGTGTGAAACACAGTTAGGAGGAGTTGAACAACTATTGTTGAATAAATTGAAACTGCTTTGAAAAATGGAGTCTTTAAAAATGCCAAACCTTATTTTTAACTTCCCATTGTTCAGTAGCTGAGTTGTGCCAACTCTTTGCAACCACATGGGCTCCAGAACACCAGCCTTCCCTGTCCCCCACTATCTCCCGGAGTTTGCTCGTGTTCAGGTCCATTGAATCGGTGTTGCTATCCAGCCATCTCCAGCCATCTCGTCCTCTGCCAGCTTCTTCTCTTTTTGCCTTCAATCTTTTCCAATGAGTTGGAACTCCCATAGTATATAGTAAGAGGCCTGATGTATACTTGGTGCCAAGAGAAACTACATGCTTAAATATTTTCTCCAGTCACCCAAATGAAAACCAAAAGAGGCACCATACAGGGATTATAGAATGACTAGTTTTAAACAAAATTTCCTCTTCCTTCCCAGCACGTCGAGATGACCACAGCCACCCCTTTGGGGGGTGACGCCATCTTCTCATTGAACATGACCACCAGAGGAGAAGACTTTCTGTACAAGAGTAAGGTCAACTTGGCTTGGCAGCCCGGGGATCAAGGGCGGGACGGGGTTTGTCTGCAGCTCCTGGTGTCAAGGTCAAGAGCGTGGGCTCTGCCGACAAAGTGCTTGGGTCTCAAATGCTGTTTGCCAACTGCATGAACCTGAGCATGTGGCTTCACTGCTCTGGGCTTGTTTCACCATCTGAGTAGTTGTTTAGTTGCTTTGCTAAGTCATATCTGACTTTTTTGTGACCCCATGGACCATAGCCTGCCAGGCTCCTCTGTCCATGGGATTTCCCAAGGAAGAATATTGGAGTGGGTTGCCATTTCCTTCCCCAGGAAATCTTCCTGACCCAAGGATCAAACCTGAGTCTTCTGCATTGGCAGGCAGATTCTTTACCACTGAGCCACCAGGGAAGCCTGCCTAAGTACTTAATGAGGAGTATTATTATTATTATTACTGCTATTACTTCTATTTTCATTATGGAGTTTTGGGGCTTAGAGGGCAATGGAAATTTGAATCTCTTGTAAGATAGCCCTGCATGAGACCTCCCTGGTGGTTCAGTGCTTAAAAATCCACCTTACAGTGCAGGTAATGGGGTTCAGTCCCTGGTCAGAGAACTAAGATTCCACATGCCATGGGGCAACCTAAGCTCACATGCCACAACTAAGACGCAATGCCGCCAAATAAATAAATGAATAATATTTTTTTAAATGGCCCTATACAAGTCACCTTAAAATGCAACTACTTTCATATTTTCTTGCAAAGCAAAAACATCCTGTCAATTTACAAAGAAGTCGATGAATGTAGGTGGGAAGAGCTAGTTCTGGGGAGACCTTTGCCAGGAACAAGAGGCCCCCAGGAGAAAAGTGAGGACCACTCCTTAGAAAACCAATTGATCGTATTAGGTGAAGTTTGGGTTCATTCTGTATGTGCGTGCATGCTGAGTCACTTCACTCATGTCTGACTCTTTGCCACCCTGTGGACTGTATTCTGCCAGGCTCCTCTGTCCATGGGATTCTCCAGGCAAGAATGCTGGAGTGGGTCGCCATGCCCTCTGCCAGGGGATCTTCCCAGCCCAGGGATTGAGCCCACATCTCTTTCATCTCCTGCATTGGCAGGCGGGTTCTTTACCACTAGTGCCACCTGGGAAGCCTCCCCCCACTTTGGTACATACCTCTGTGAATGGAACAGGCCTCCCAACACACATGGAACAGTGATGAGCAGGGACAATCGGGTCCAGACTGTGTTGCTGGCGGGAAGCTAGATTAGTGGCGGGATGTGTCTCTTACATGGAGACCCAGAGAGAGTGGCTCTTGGGACGAGGTCTCACGTGTTAGCCTGCTCTTTGCTGGGTGCAGAGACCTACAGAGGCCTGCTGAGGAGTGTCTCAAAACAGTTCTGAAGGGAAATGCAAAGCAGATAGAATTACTGTCAGCAAGGTGGGAATAATACTGTTTCATGACTCTCAACCAGACAATTTTGCCTCCTAAATGGGATTGCCAGATTAAGCAAATAAAAGTACACGTTACCAATTAAATTTGAATATAAGATAAACAATTAATAGATTTTTAGAATAATGATATATCATGTAATATTTCAGATGTATTTTGAAATTCATCATTATTTATAAGATATTCTAATATACATGGGTATCCTGTATTATATCTGGCAACCCTACCACCGGGGATATTTGGCAATGCCTGAAGACATTTTTGGTTATCCCAACTGGGGGTGTGTGGGGAGAAGTGCTCCTGGTATCTAGTGAGTATAAGCCAGGGATACTGCTGAACGCCCTACGGCACAGAGGTGTTTTGCCCCCACGACAAAGAATCATCTGGCCACTGGTTGAAAAACCCACTGGACTCACCAGGAGTGAAAGGAAAACAAGTTACTCCATGATGGACTTCCCACCCCCTCCTTTTGTCCCTCCCAGTCTTTCTTCCTATGAGTAATTGCACAGGTCTTTTTGTTAAGTAAACTTCTTTTTTGGCCATTCTGTGGGAGGCATGCAGGATCCTAATTCCTTGACCAGAGATCAAACCTGTGCCCCCTGCAGTGGAAGCGCAGAGTCTTAACCACTAGACTTTCAGGAGGAAAGTCCAAAAGTAAACTTTTTATAAAAGCATTACATACATGCACAAGATTGCACAAATGGTAAATGCACAGCTGGATGGATTTTCACAGAGTGCACACAGCTGAAGTCCCAGACGAAGGGCAGACACCATCAGTGTCCCAGAAGCCCCAGTGCCCCTTGCAATCACTAGCCCCTGCCACTCAAAGGAACCCCCCTTCTGATTTCTACCACCATAGAGTAATTCTTCCCTGGTTTTGAACTTTGTGTACATGGAATCATGTATCTGTATTTTTTGTATCTGACTTCTTTTGCTTAACTTTATGTTTGTATGTACATATTTTAATGGTTGCAAAATAATGTGTATATATGTACACATGGGTATGTGTATAGTATCATATTCTGTTTTCCACTTTTACATCATCATAAGTGTTCCATGTACAAGAGTCTTCATAGTCATTATTTTAATTATTGTATAATACTTCAAGGGAAAAAGATACCATATCTTTTTAACCTTTTCCATATTTAGAATATTCAGAATGTAATAAGCATTTTCATTTATACAGCTTTTTCTTTATTGGAGATTACTGCCTGTGATCAATTATCCAGAATCAAATAGATTGGTTTTAAAGTGTGAACCTTTTTTATGATTCTTGATGCTTTCAATATCAATTCTGGCAAGGATGTTGATCTTGAACCTAAAGTTAGAAATTGACATTAGGACTGGGGGTTGATATTGAAATTAGAATCTGAGATATTAAGCTACAAGGACATTCATTATAGCCTTGTTTTTAATAATGTAAAATTGAATGTCACATAAATATCCTCAATAAAGAATTGGCAAATAAATTATGGCCAGCCTAACAGTGGAGTACTATACAGCCTTCAAAAACCATGAAGAAAAGTATATACCTATATAGCAATATGATCAGGATATCTTGTTATAAAACAGTTTATGGAACATGGTCCCATTCTTATCAAATGCATATTTTTCCATATTTATGAATATTTTCTTAAGATAGAATTTTAGATATAGGATTAATAAATTATTCAAAAGGTTGTGGATATTTAATATGTATATATACAAAAATATGATCACATTGGTGAATGTATACATATGTAGACTCTCAGTGGTTCTTGGGGCAATGAGGTCTTATCCACCCCTCCTTTTTGGCTTGTATTTATATTACCAAAATTATCCATAGGGGCTTCTCTGGCAGTCCAGTGGTTAAGACTTCATACTTTGAATGCAAAAAGCATGGATACAATCCCTGATCCTACATGCCGTATGGTACAGCCAAAGATATATATAAATCTACAAAAAATGCATATTACTTTTGTATTATCAAAAAGAAGCAAGGATGTTTTGTTTCAAGCAAGAAGTTTGAAGTTATGTTGGGGATGATAAGAGCAGGTCTGGACCTACAGCAGAATTTTGGCAGGCCATGTGCTGAGGGCCCTCAAACACACAGCAGGTAGAGGTGCTCTGCTACTCTAGAGAGATTCTCCCCTGGGGTCAGCTGTGAATGTTCCAGCAGTGAGCGTGGCATCCTCCCCTCTCCTTGACCCAGTGAGGAAGCAGGGCGCCACCCTGTGGGTCCCACTCCCACCTTCCGGATCCTTCTTTGGACTCAGTTTGCACACTAGGCCGGGCTTCCATGGTGGTTCAGACTGTGAAGAGTCTGCCTGCCGTGCTAGAGACCCAGGCTCGACCCCCCCAGTCAGGAAGATCATCTGGAGAAGGGAATGGCTGCCCACTCCAGTAATCCTGCCTGAAAATTCCCGGTGTGCTCCAGCCCATGGGGTCACTAAGAGTTGGACACGGGTGAGCAACTAACGCTTTCACCTTCATCGGCCATCTCCACCCCTCTCTTCCTCATAGGTTCTGGAGCCATCATCGCTGCCGTCGTGGTGGTTGTCATCATCATCTTCACCGTGGTTCTGATCTTGCTGAAGATGTACAACAGGTACAGGATGCCCTGGGCTTTAGAACCATCTGGTCCCCTCAGTGATGCTGGAATGAATGGGAGCTAACATTTGTAGTTGCCTGTTATGTGCACAGCAGTATCTGTGAGTCCATCTTCAAATGCTCTTACCATCTGTGGGTTCATTTTTGATGTTTATTCTACTGGAAGAATAAACTTGCCCGGTGGCTCGGACAGTAAAGCATCCGCCTGCAATGCGGAAGACCCAGGTTCAATCCCTGGGTCGGGAAGATCCCTTGGAGAAGGAAATGGCAACCCACTCCAGTACTCTTGCCTGGAGAATCCCAGGGACCGAGGAGCCTAGTAGACTACAGTCCATGGGGTCGCAAAGTCAGACACGACTGAGTGGCTTCACTTTCACTTTCACTGCTCGAAGAACTTCTCGGTGGCCATAGATTTTTGTATTTGTAGAAGTATTTTCAATATACAATAATGATAATGCCAATGACTTTTTTTTTTTTTTTGGCCACCCTGTATGACATCCATGATGTTAGCCCCAACCAGGGATCAAACCCTTGCCTCCTGCATTGGGAGCATAGAGTCTTAACCCCTGGACTGCCAGGGAAGTCCCATGATAATGATCTTGAGCTCTGTGATCAACTCATATGCAATTTACAGATAATAAAGTGATGTTTTAGTCCTCTTCTGTTGGAGAGCCCTCCGTGAGGTTATACTGAGTGGCCCCTGTAAGTACTTGATGCGACAAACCCTGAAATGTGCCTACCTGCGACTTTACTTTCTGGGGTCAAATAAGAGGAAATAATATAAATTGATTGCAAAAAGAATAAATGTTGTGTTATCACCTCTAGTCACAACTTTGCTAGAAGGTTGTTCTTTTCAGGGAAGAAATCAAAATAAAAAGACTGCATTCAATTACCTCATAGAAGACCTCGAAGCCATTAAAAAAAAAGTTTTTGTAGAAATGTATTTACTGATGAGAAAAACTGTTTACAATGTATTGTCAAAATTTGCAAGGCAGTGTGTACATCATGATCATATATATGGGTTTCACACACACCCAGAAAACGTTCAAAGAATACACAGCAAGGTGTTAACAACCGATATGTTTGCATAATGGAATTGCTGGTAGCTTAGTTGGTAGGCTGGCTTTTGCACAGTCAGGGAGTGTGCTTCTTGATTTCTGCATTGTTTTTATGGCAATGTTATTTGTAAAGGTAGCTAACATATATTGATCTCTTACTCTAAGTGAAAGTCAGTTGTGTCCGACTCTTTGCAACCCCATGGACTATAAAGTTCATAGAATTCTCCAGGCCAGAATACTGGAGTGGGTAGCCTTTCCCTTCTCGGGGGATCTTACCAACCCAGGGATCAAACACAGGTCTCCTGTATTGCAGGTAGATTGTTTATCAGCTGAGCCACCAGGAAAGGTTACTATGTGCTGGGACAATTCTAACCTCCTTACATGTAATAACTCATTTAGCCTTCATAACAGCACCAGAAAGTAGGTACTTCTATATCCCCAGTTTTGTATGTGTGAAACAGACACGGGAAGATTAAGTAACATGTCCAAGTTTATTCAGCCCTAATTGATAGAGTTGGGATTCAAACTCATCCACCTTGTTTCAGAGAAAATATTCTCACCAGTACACGTATAATAATAATAATAATATTTCATATATTTATTTTTTAATATTTACTATTTGGGTCTGTTTCAAACCAGGAAGTGGCATCCGACCCCAAGGTCTACCTATCATTCTTCTCCATCATTGCTGGAACTCTGAGCCCCTTTCTAGGTTGAAATTGAGATGGAGCCTCTGCTCAGCCCATCCTATTTACAGTGATGCCTGAGCTGGGAACTGAGAAACCTGGATTTGGTCTCAAGTTTGTCAAAAGCAGTCAAGTTACTGAACCTCTCTATGCCTTGATTTTATCATCTTTGGAGTGGAAGTGTCTCTAAATAGACATTACTCCGAAGAAAATACACAAATGGCCACACTCAATATGACTGAATATTAGAGAAATGCAAATCAAAGCTATAATGAGGTCGAGTTACACATGTATCAGAGATACTCAGGGTTGCCAGTTGGTAAGGAGGGAGGGATAAATTGGAAGATTGGGATTGACATATAAATGCTGTTCTATATAAAATAGATAATTAATAAGAACCTACTGTATAGCATAGGGAACTCTGCTCAGTAGTCTGTAATGCCCTATATGGGAAAAGAATCTAAAAAGAGTGGATATATATATATGTCTAGCTGATTCACTTTGCTGTACAGCTAAAATTAACACAATATTGTAAGTCAACTATATTCCAATAAAAATTTGAAAAAAAACCTATAATGAGGTATCACCTCATACTGATCAGAATAGCCATCAGTTAAAAATCTGCAAATAATAAATGCTGGAGAGGGTGTGGAGAAAAGGGAGCCCTCCTGCACTGTGGGTGGAAATGCAAATGGTGCAGCCGCTGTGGAGAGCAGTGGAGGTTTCTTAAAAAACTTAAAATGGGAGTAACCATGCGTGCATGCTAAGTTGCTTCAGTTTGCTGCCCCGTGGACTGTAGCCCACCAGGCTCCTCTGTCCATGGGATTCTCCAGGTAAGAATACTGGAGTGGGTTGCCATTTCCATCTGTTCAGTTCAGTCGCTCAGTCATGTCCAGCTCTTTTTGACCCCACGGACTGCAGCACACCAGGCTTCCCTGTCCGCCACCAACTCCCGGAGCCTGCTCAAACTCATGTCCATCAAGTCGGTGATGCCATCCAACCATCTCATCCTCTGTCATCCCCTTCTCCTCCTGCCCCCAGTCCTTCCCAGCATCAGGGTCTTTTCCAGTGAGTCAGTTCTTCACACCAGGTGGCCAGACTATTGGAGTTTCAGCTTCAGCATCAGTCCTTCTAATGAGTATTCAGGGCTGATTTTCATATGAACAAGCAGTTCCACTCCTGGCTGTACATCCAGAGAAAAAACATACTTCAAAAAGATACAGGCACCCCAATGTTCATAGCAGCAGTACTTAACGATAGTGAGACATGCAAACAACGTAAATGTCCATCAACAGATAAATGGATAAAGAAGATATGGTATGCATGCAGAATGGAGTCCTACTCTTCCATGAAAAAGAATGAAATAAGGCCATTTGCAGAACATGAATTCACTTGGAGGTTATCATACTAAGTGAAGTAAGTCAGAAAAAGACAAATATCATATGATATCATTTATATAAGGACTTCCCTGTAGCTCAAACAGTAAAGAACCTGCTTGCAATGCAGGAGACCAGAGTTCGATCCCTGGGTCAGGAAGATCGTCTGGAGAAGAGAATGGCAATCCAACCCAGTATTCTTGCCAGGCAGATCCCGTGGACAGAGGAGCCTGGCGGGCTACGGTCCATGGGGTCGCAAAGAGTCAGACACAACTGAACGACTAACACACACATCATTCACATATGGGCTCTAAAATCTGATACAAATGAACTTATTTATAAAACAGAAACAGGGGTTTTCCCTAAGTGTGGCCAAGACGCCACGCTTCCAATGCAGGGTGTGCACGTCCGATCTCTGGTCAGGGATTCTTTTTGGAGCTGTGGCCAAAAATGAAATAAGTAAATAAGATAAAACTGAAACAGACTCACCGACTTAAAAAAACAAACCTATGGTTACCAAAGGGAAAAGGTGGGGGTCGGGGGAGAGGAATAAATTAGGAGTTTGGGCTTGGCAGATCCTATATAGAAAACAGGTAAACGACAAGGTCCCACTGTCTCACACAGGTAACCATAAGGAGTATCAGTATCTACATGAATCTCCTTGCTGGAGCTGTGGTTACAGAGCCTGTTCCACAGGGCACACGACGAGGAGGACTCAGCCCTGTGTGGGTATCTCATTACAGGAAAATGAGGACGAGACGGGAGCTGGACCCCAAGGGCCCCAAGCCAGCTTCCCCTTCTGCCCTGGGCGCAAACAGCAGCAGCAGCCAACAGCCGGCAGCGGTGACCTTCAGCCCTGTGGATGTCCACGTGGAGGCCCGGTGACTCCCACGCTGGCGCTGTCTCGGCCGCCGTCCAAAGAGCCTTCAGTCAAGACCAAGAAGCACATTTCTGCTCTGGCAGCTTCACTATGAGTCCATTCCGGTCAGGTCAACGGGGGCATCTCTTACTCAATCCCTTATGCTTCCGGCGACCCCCAACCCCATCCTGCCCGCCCCCAGCTTCCTCCATATCCCTGCTGCCACCCTTCCTAAAATCTCTGCTATGTTGGGAATCCACTGATGTGGGTTTAGCTGTCTCCCCAAAACACAACAGCTAGACAGACAGACAGTTAGGCAGCCATGCAGATAGCCCAGGCATCTTCAGGTTAGGAGTCAGGAGTCAGGGCCTGCTCCTGAGAGGGTCTGCCTGCGGTCATATCAGAAGGGCCCTACCCATAGCTTTGCAGCCCCAAATGCTTGATCCTGTAATCAGGCCCAGGGAAACTAACTTGGACTAACTAGCCAAAACTCAACTTGTTCATTGATAACTTGTTCTAGGACTAAATGAACGCTAGCTAGCTTCTAACCACTGATCAGTACATTTCTCCCTCTTTAAGAAAGGTTATAGAAAAAACTGAATTCTCCAAAGGTGTCTACATCTTTGGTAAAGAGTCAAAGTCAAGGACACAGGATGACCTTAGGAAGACATGGGAAGAATGGCCTCTAGGATGAGAGCATATTGCAGTGTCCATGGGCCAAGAAAGAGTCTGGAGAAGGCCAGGGCCCCTCCCACCCCAGGGGGTGGTATGGCTGGGTTAACCTCAACACGGGCTCATTTCTTGGCTTCCCTCCATCTAGATTCTGAGCAGTCCTCACTCTCCAGTTACCACCTTACTCCAAGGTCAGGTATTTGGAGTCTGGTTAGATTATGACTCTGTTTATGGTACGTCTACCCTTCCTGGGCACTTTACAAAGATTCTGGATATATTCCAAGTACCATATTCACAAACTATTCCTCTAGGGAGAACTCATCTCTTTGACTCCTTAGCCTGGAGAACAGTTGAAAAAGGAAAGAATTTGGGATTAAAGTGACCTGTTTTCTTAGCCCACTTCTTGGTTGTGAGACCTTGGAAGTGTGACTTGACTCCTCCCTATTCTGTTTCCTAAAGTGAATGGAGTTATGTCTGCCCCACTGGGTGACTATAACAAGTCAAGGACCTAGTAAAGTAGCTCAGGTGGTGCCTGGCACCCAACAGATGCTTTCTAAATGGGAACCAGCATTATTATCATGAATTTCTTCCATTGCAAGACATACACTTGTTCCCATTTTAATGATTCTGAAGTCAGAATATGTTTTTAAATTGATGGGTCCATTAACGAAGTTGTATTTTTTTCTCCTCTCAGAAAGCTGTTTTTTAACCAATTGTACATTTTATAATTGACAACATCTTGGAAACAAGGTAATAAATCTGCATTCTGTTACAGAAAGTGACACACTCTGACATTTAATCTTAAATTCTAGGAGTCTCTCCTTGTAGTCAGATATCCCTTCTGAGGGAAAATTGAGGGTCATGGAGGCAGGAAGACTGACCCAGAGTTATATAGCTCCAGTCATCCCACTATAAAAATGCTCACTTCAGTATGTCTGGAGAGGGACTTTCCTGGCAGTACACTGGTTAATACTTCACACTCCCAATGCCGGGGGCATAGGCTTGATCCCTGGTCAAAGAACGACGACCCCTGAGGGCCATGTGGCCAAACACACACACACACACACACACACACACACACAAGAATATGTCTGGAAAAATACTGGCAAACCCTTTCTTCCCAGACCTCTCTTCTCCATCCTGTGTTTAAATATCCACCAGACACTTTGCAAGGTGCTTTCATGTAAGTTTTCTCCTGGGATTTATCTTTCCCAGTTACCCTGAGAGATACTATTTTTTCCATTTGCCAATGAGAATTTCAAACTCAAAGAGAAAAAATACTTGCCTAAAGTCTCACAGCTCGTAAGTTGCGAAGACAAGACTCAGATCCAGGTCTCTTTGCCTCCAAGGTCCATCTTTGTGTTGTATCACACTCTTCCCTAATATCCTGGCTCAAAGAAAGTGGATTCTTCTGTGAGTTGAACAAGAGGAGGGCAGGCTTATTCATGTGTCTGAGCGGAGGTCAGGGTCTAGCTTCCACAACAAAAGTGGGGTAAATTTACTTTGGTAGCTTCTTTGGGCTTCTGTAGCCAAGGGTTTCCTTTCAAGTCCATCCAAACTCTAAGGAGACCTGCTTCATTCCCCCTACCACTTAGTCTCAAGGAGCAAGGCATGAGATGCCTCAAACCAGGGCAAAGCCATTTAAGGACTCAAGTCCACATAGATATGTTTCCCAAAAGTACTTTGCTTTTTTAAAAAAAGTTGGACCATAAAGAAGGCTAAGCACCAAAGAACTGATGCTTTTGAACTGTGATGTTGGAGAAGACTCTTGAGAGTCCCTTGGACATCAAAGAGATCAAACCAGTTAATCCAAACGAAATTAACCCTGAATATTCACTGGAAAGACTGATGCTAAAGCTGAAGCTCCAATACTTCGGTCACCTGATGCGAAGAGCCGACTCATTGGAAAAGACCCTGATGCTGGGGAAGATTGAAGGCAAGAGGAGAAGGGGACCTCAGATGATGAGATGGCTGGGTGGCATCACTGACTCAATGGACATGAATTTGAGCAAGCTCTGGGAGATAGTGAAGGACTGTTTGCTGCAGTCTATGGAGTTGCAAAGGGTCAGCTGAACAACAAAAACAACTCTAAAACCAAACTCTTCTGCCCACAGTGGAATCTTCCAAGAAAGAAAAGCATATTCCTCTAGTATAAATGAAAGTTTGGAAATGGAAAAGGAAAGTAGAGAGGTGAGGGAGAGGCAAAGAAAAAAGGATCGTTGTGTTTTGGTTTTCCCTGATGACCATGAGCTCAGTAAACGTCCTTAGGGCTCCTGTGTGCCAGTTGAGGTGCTAGTACACACAGTAAGCATGGTCCCTGCTCTCAGGGAGTCTGCAGCCGGCCTCCTGAGACAGGCATCTTGCAACACAGTTGTATTTTGTTTCTGACAGATGCCTTTCCGCACTGAGCAGATGGTGCCTTATTTGGCCACGGAATCAATGAAAGATATTAAATGCTTAAATGTCTAAAAATAAAAAAATGTTTAAATCAAATATTCGTTGAGTTGATTTCAATTCGGAGCTAACAAACACCTTTTCCGGAAACTTCCTTTCCTTGACAATGTAAACAGGATCTTGAGGGAAGACCAGAGCTGTTTCAAACATTGCGTTCTCAGTTCTAAAGGACAGTGAAAAAGGTGGACTGCTCTGTGAGCCAGAAAGCTTGTTAACTTGATTAAATATTACAAAGGGAATTCCATTTCACAGTAGGCTGAGATGCCAAAGTTTGGAGACCCCTAGGAGTGGAGGAGACTTTCGAATGGAACTCAAATCACCAGTAACGATGTTTACCACTAATTAAGCTCCTCTATGTGCCAGGCATAGGATGAGTCCCCTCTACCCACCAGCTCCTTTAGCCATTACAGCTTCCATGCATAGAGTGAGCATTATTTCTATTTTTTGGATGAAGAAGCAGCTGGAAGTGAAACAGGAGGGGACTGGGCAGGGCAAAACCTTTAAAAGAATGGTATAGCCCAAGAACCGACATAAACTGATTAGAACTAAAAAGGTTCAAGATGGCAGACTTGTCAACTTCCATTAAACCTGGAGCCTCAGTATGCATTCATTGTAACACATCAGCAAGCTAAATGACACACTCAAAGGTGCCACAAAAATTCCCAGGCAGACCTTACAGGTGGCCAATGGCCCAATTCCTGGAAATCTCCAGCCCTTCCCCCAAAGAGCTGGAACATTCCTTCCCTACATTAGCCTATGAAATTACCCAGCCCATAAAAGCTAACCACACCAAATGTTGAGGCCACTCTTGTCTTTTGAGATGACTCACACTCTCCCTGTGGAATGTGTTTCTCGCTAAATAAATTCACTTCTTACCTGTCGCTGTGTCTCTCATTGAATTCTTTCTGCCATGAGACATCAAGAACCTGAGTTTCTTTAAGTCCTAAAACCAGGCGTGTGATCTCATTTGGAAGATCATGGATTTTGGCTGGATTTGAGCCCCAAAATTAGTTCAAGTCCTAATCTGAGGTGAACAGTCTCAGTATCACGGACATTTGTCCTTCCTTTGGTGATGCTGAGTTCATTTGGCTGGTCTAATGATTACATCAACACAAGACAGATTAACAGGAGAAAAGGATTAATTCATGTGTACAGAGGTCAGAAATGAGACCTCTGAAGTGAACAAAGCAGGATGTTTATGCAATATCATTTTTGGTTCATTGTGAGGGGCTTCCCTGGTGGCCCAGATGGTAAAGAATCTGTCTGCAATGTGGGAGACCCTGATTCGAGCCCTGGGTCAGGAAGATCCTCTGGATAAGAAAATGACAAACCTCTCCAGTATTCTTCCCTGGAAAATCCCATGGTCAGAGGAGCATGATGGGCTACAGTCCACGGGGTTGCAAAAGAGTCAGACATGAGACATGACTGAGGAACTAAACAACAGCAACAACAACGAAACAAAGAGGCTTGGGCTTGGAGTAACAGATGAATGAAGAAGTAACAATGTTTGTTTATACAGTTTTATTAGCCTTGAATTCCCTAACTCTGCTGATAAGAATGCTCTTTCTCCTCCTGGTATAGGGGGGATACTTTCACATGGGAGATTTATTTCCAACTATCAAGGAGAGAAAGGGACGTTAGAGAGGTTTTTATAAACATCATTTTTTCCACCAGCTGTTTCTCAAGCAACCTTAATTCAAAATAATCAATATGCCATTGTGGGGTATCTTGGGACAGGCTACTCTGAGCACCAACAGTGACCGTTCTTGAGTTTGGGGAATCTTCTGCTTAAAGAGGCAGGACCAACTCCTGCTATAAAAGCTGGAAAGGCCAGACGCTCATTTTCTGAGTCCCTTGCAGCTAGGGGGAAGTCACATGACCTAGGTTCTGCTAATCAGACACTCCTGCCACAGACTTCGGATCCCCGAGTTGGCAACATCAAGGGATAGGAACTGTGCAGAATCTGCTCTGGTGGCAGGTGTTGGCACTCTACACTTCAAGGGGCAGCCACGTCAGGGATTCAAGCTGCCACACTGGGCATTCGTTTCTTTTTAAATTTTTCTTTTTTTTCTTTGTTTCACTACTTAATTAATTTTGTTTTTGGCTGTGCTGGGTCTTTGTTGCTGTGTGTGGGCTTTCTCTAGTTGCAGCTATCGGGAGCTCCTTTTCATCGCGGTGCATGGGCCTCTCATTGTCATTACTCTTGTTGCAGAGCATGGACTCGAGGTGCACAGGCTTCAGTATTTGTGGTGCATGGGCTTAGCTGGCCCAAGACATGTGGAACGGGGATCGAACCCATGTTCCCTGCGTGGAATCCCCTGAACAGGCAGATTCTCAACCACTGGACCACCAGGAAAGTCCCAGGGGCATCCTTGAGTCCAGCCCCAGTGCCCATTGGAGTTGGCTGTGTGAGCTCTACCTGACAATCACAGCCATAGGGTCTTTACCAAACTGATTCTATAGTGTAATTTTAAGCATCATGCCAGGCGTCATACCTCTGAACGTGCTTCTGGCCTTCTAGGAATTCTAGCAACTACCTGATTCCTTTTTCTGCTTAAATCAAGAGTGACTTCCTGCTGCTTGTAAGTACTGTGTGGCTGTGGGGACTTGTCTGTGGCCACCCACGTGGGAAGTGGCTGGTACTAGAACCCAGGTCCCCAAAGCTCTTGCTCTTTCCATGCAGATGCTTCCAGGTGTGTGATCAAAGGATCCCAACGGGCTATGCGATCGTAGAGGAGGTAGAGTTACCAACAATTCCTCTTAACCCAGGGACTGTGTGACTTTTTGAATGCTTTTGAGGGAGTATTTTTTTTTTATTGTTTTTGCCATACAATGTCATGATATCACCATGGGTTTACATATGCTTCCCCTCCAGAACCCCCCTTCCTCCTCCCTCCCCCCCGGGAAATCTCGCTGCACCAGCCCCGAGCATCAATCCTGGGCTGGCGATTGATTAGACATATGAGAATTAACTTGTTTCAATGCCCTTCTCCCATATCATCCCACCCTTACCCTCATCCACAAAGTCCACGAGTCTATTCTATACCATCTGCGTTCCTTTTGCTGTCTCGCATGTTGGGTTCTCGTTACCATCTTTCTAAATTCCATATATATGTGTTAATATACTGTATTGTTGTTTTTGCTTCTGGCTTACTTCACTCTGGATAATGGGCTCCAGTTTCGTCCATCTGAGTAGAATTGCTTCAAATGAATTTTTTTTTAATGCTGAGTAATATTGCATTGTGTATATGTACCACAGCTTTCTTATCCATTCGTCAGTTGATGGGCATCTAGGTTGCTTCCATGTCCTGGCTATTGTAAACAATGCAGCGATGAACATTGGGGTACA